>OY992537.1:140220851-140964490 GCA_963921195.1 Pegoplata infirma | reverse complement strand
TGCCGTAAAATCCGGATTCATGATTCCGTACTTGTCGGTGTGTCCGTAAATGTGTTTCTTGGGAAATACTTCATGTTTTTGTTAATAAATAAAGTAAATATTTTTTCTATAGAAAAATTGTCTCAGAATCTGAGACTTTTTCTATAGAAAAATTGTCTCAGAATCTGAGACTTTTTCTATAGAAAAATTGTCTCAGAATCTGAGACTTTTTCTATAGAAAAATTGTCTCAGAATCTGAGACTTTTTCTATAGAAAAATTGTCTCAGAATCTGAGACTTTTTCTATAGAAAAATTGTCTCAGAATCTGAGACTTTTTCTATAGAAAAATTGTCTCAGAATCTGAGACTTTTTCTAGAGAAAAATTGTCTCAGAATCTGAGACTTTTTCTATAGAAAAATTTTCTCAGAATCTGAGACTTTTTCTATAGAAAAATTGTCTCAGAATCTTAGACTTTTTCTATAGAAAAAATGTCTCAGAATCTGAGACTTTTCTCAGAATCTGAGACTTTTTCTATAGAAAAAATGTCTCAGAATCTAAGACTTTTTCTATAGGAAAAATGTCTCAGAATCTGAGACATTCTATAGAAAAAATGTCTCAGAATCTGAGACTTTTTCTATAGAAAAAATGTCTCAGAATCTGAGACTTTTTCTATAGAAAAAATGTCTCAGAATCTGAGACTTTTTCTATGGAAAAAATGTCTCAGAATCTGAGACTTTTTCTAAAGAAAACATGTCTTAAAATTCGATACTTTTTCTATATAAAAAATGACTCAGAATCTGAGACTTTTTCTATAGACAAAATGTCTCAAAATCTGAGACTTGTTTTTTAGACCAAATATCTCAGATTTTGAGACATTTTCTATAGAAAAAATGTCTCGGGATCTAAGACATTTTCTAGAAAAAGACTCAGATTCTGAGAAATTTTTTCTGTAGAAAAAGTCTCAGATTCCGAGACATTTTTTCTATACAAAAAGTATCAGTTTCTGATAGATTTTTTCTATAGAAAAGGTCTCAGATTCTGAGACTTTTTTTCAGAGAAGAAGTTACAGATTCTGAGACATTTTTTCTATAAAAAAAATCTTATATTCAGAGACATTTTTTCTATAGAAATAGTCTCAGATTCTGATTTCTATAGAAAAAGTCTTAGATCTCATATATTTTTTAAATAGTGTCTCAGATTCTGAAATTGTTTTTATAAAAAATACATGTTTTTCTAAATAAAAAGTCTTAGATTCGGAGACATTTTTTCTAAAGAAAAAGTGTCCGGTTCCGAGACATTTTTTCTATAGAAATAATCTCACACTTTAAGACATTTATTCGATAGAAAAAGTCACAGATTCGTAGACATTTTTTCTATAGAAAAAGACTCAGGTTCTGAGACAATTTTTCCATAGAAAAAGTCTCAAATTCGGAGACAATTTTTTCCATAAAAAAACTCTCAGATTCTGAGAAATTTTTTCTATAGAAAAAGTCTCAGATTCTGAGACATTTTTTCTACACAAAAAGTCTCAGAATCTGATACATTTTTTTTAAAGAAAAGGTCTTAGATTCTGAGACTTTTTTTCAGAGAAAAAGTTTAAGATTTTGAGATATTTTTTCTATAGAAAAAGTCTCAGATTCTGAGACATTTTTCGATAGAAAAAGACTTAGATTCGTTGACATTTTTTTCTATAGAAAAGGTCTTAGATTCTGAGACATTTTTTCTATAGAAAAAGTCTCAGATTCTAATATATTTTTTTTATTGAAAAAGTCTCAGATTCTGAGACATTTTTTCTAAACAAAAACGTCTTAGATTCAGACATATTTATTAAACAGAAAAAGTGTCAGATTCTGAAATTGTTTTTATAAGAGCACTGTCTAAGAATCTAAAACTTTTTCTTTATGAACAATAGCTCGGAAGCTGTGACTTTTTCTAAAAAAAAAATGTCTTAGAATCTACGATTTTTTTTTAAGAAAAATGTCTCAAAATCTGAAAGTATTTTTTGAAAATTTTCCAGAATTTGAGGCTATTTCTCACTGATAAATGTCACATAATCTGAGCCTTTTCTTTAGGAAAAATAAGTTAGAATCTGACACCTTTTCCAGACACGAAGTTAAGATTAATGCGTTTACACTTTTCTTAGTCTATATACCGCACCATTTCAAAAACAGGATGGACTTTCTTCGCTGGACTTCTTAATATAAACGTAGAAAATGTTACGCTTGTTAATGCTATCAACAGCTTCTGACGAGGCTTCTCAAAAACGTTATTTTTTTGTTGTGTTGACTGCACATCACTTTCCACGTAATCTACAAAAAAATATATATCATTATTAAACTTAATTTTAAATAATAAAAAAAAACATTACCTTTTTAGAAGATTTTGTGTATATTCAATAATTTTTTTTTATAAATAATTTAATTGTATTAAATTGAAATTATGTCAAAAAATTTTCGAAGATGTTGCCTATACAGCATGGGTAAAACAAATTTTGTTTTAGGTGAAAAATATATGAAATATTACCCATGCGCATAGGTAATTAAGCCATTATATTTTAATTTCATTCAAAATGAAAGTACCTATTAGTGCATTCACATTGGAGTCGAAACCCCGTTTAACGAGGTTTCGAGCCAAAACTCATTTGAAAATACGTATTTTCCCACACAAATTGAAACCATTTTGTATTGAGGTTTCAACGAATGTACGATCGAAACCTTTTTAATTTCATAGTTCTCCTCTTTTTTACAACTGTTATAATACAAGAAAATAAATTAAAGAAAGTGTCAACAATAAAAATATTAAAATATTTAAATATTTGAATAAAAAACAACAATTAACAAAAGATTTTAATAAATTATTTTAAAATATCCCTTAAATTAATTTATTGTGTGTTTTTTAAGCCGGTATAATCGCGAATTTTGTTCGGTAAATTTTGAAAACGTGATAAGTGTCAAATTTTTCGGGTGTGAACGGCTGAGTTTTGAAAATGAAAATACGTATTTTCAACGAGGTTTCAAAGTCAGTCTGAATCATAGAAAAGATTAGAAGGTACGCAGTGTTGTATTTGATGTATTTTCCAATATGGTGGCAAATTGCTTGTTCTTCCTCATCTCTCACGTATTTAATATCAAATTAGATTCTTTGTTTATAAAAAATGGAATTTGTCTTTCATTTAATTAAATTTATTATTTATTTTGCTTTATTCAACGTTTTTTTTTAAAGATAATACGCACTATTGATAGTTTAAAAACTTTTTTTCTTTTGTTGTTTGCTTTGTTGTTGTTCTCCTTTATCTTGCATTGTTTTTATTAAACGTCAAAAGTTACATAATGTGCTGTCACTAATACTTATTTAAGCGAAATACGACTCTGTTTCATTTCTATTTTTTTCTATGGTCTGAATGTACTATATTGCCAATTTAGGCAATATTACATCGATGTTTTTTTTTGTGTGTACTATTCATGAGTTAAGGCCTAGTTAGCCGAGAAAACGTAACCGTAACCCTAACGTAAAAAGTCAGCTGATTGTTTTTGATATGCGTAAACTAATGAAAACGCACAGAAAAAAAACGTCGAGGTAATGTTATCTAAGCTGGCATAGGTAAATTATTTTTGTATGAAGCTTAAAAGCCACGACTTATTACCTATGCCACCAGTATAATTTTACTTTACTTTTTCACCTAATGGCCATGTAAAATTTACTAATGAAAATAGATAAAATTTCGAATTTATTTTAATTATTTTTTCATGAGTTTCGTTTTGACTTTTCATTTTCGAATGTCCAAAAAAAATAGTTTAAAAAAAAAATTGCAATTTCTTTACAATTTCTGTAGAAATTTAATATTTATTGGATTATTTGGGGGTGAATTTACAAGATTCTAATGGAAATATGAGGTATGAATTATTTTCAATGCAAACAGATTGTAAATCTGAAACTTTTACATAAATAAAAATGTTTCTTTTTCGATTTTAGGTGGTATGGGTTTTCAGATCATTTTCCAATCAAGAATATGGTGAAGATTTTAATTACTACATATTCGATTGCAGATTCAGAATTATGTATACATTTCAAACAAAGAGAATTGGACAAATTATTTGGAATCCTCAAGAATGGTACAAATATACTATATAAACGCGCAGTCACTGTTGTAAGTTAGGGCTGGTAACTCATTAAAAGCTAATCATTTTTTTTACAGAAAAATTTTCGGGTTCTGAGACATTTTTTTTAGAAAATTTCTTACATTTTGAGACATTCTATAGAAAAGAAACATTTTTAGATTCTAAAACATTTTTTCTATAGAAAAATTCTTAGATTCTAAAACATTTTTTTTATAGAAATATTCTTAGATTCTGACACATTTTTCTATTGAAAAATTCAAAGATTCTTCGAAATTTTTTCTATGGAAAAATTTTCAGATTCTGAGACATTTTTTCTACAGAAAGTTCTTAGATTCTGAAATTTTTTTTTTATAAAAAAATTTTTAGAATCTAAAGCATTTTTTTTTTTGAAAAAAAAATTTTTAAGATTCTGAAAAATTTTTCTATAGAAAAATTCACAGATTCTATGAAATTTTTTCAATGGAAAAATTCTCAGATTCTGGGACATTTTTCCTATCGAATTTATTTCAATTCAGATTCTGAGACATTTTTCTATAGAAAAATTCTTATGTTTTGCGACATTTTTTCTATTAAAAAATACTAAGATTCTGAGACATTTTTTTTCTATAGAAAAATACTCAGGTTCTGAGACATTTTTTCTATAGAAAAATACTCAGATTTTGAGACTTTTTGCTATAGAAAAATTCTCAGATTCTGAGACATTTTTCTATAGAAAAAGTGTCAGACTCTGAGACATTTTTTCTATAGAAAAATTCTCTGATTCTGAGACATTTTTTCTATAGAAAAATTCTCAGATTCTGAGACACTTTTTTTATAGAAAACTACTCAGATTCTGAGACATTTTTTTTATAGAAAAATTCTCAGATTCTGAGACATTTTTTTATAGAAAAATTCTCAGATTCTGAGACATTTTTTCTATAGAAAAATTCTCAGATTCTGAGACATTTTTTCTATAGAAAAATTCTCAGATTCTGAGACACTTTTTCTATAGAAAACTTCTCAGATTCTGAGACATTTTTTTTTATAGAAAAATTCTCAGATTCTGAGACATTTTTTTTATAGAAAAATTCTCAAATTCTGAGACATTTTTTTTATAGAAAAATTCTCAGATTCTGAGACATTTTTTTTATAGAAAAATTCTCAGATTCTGAGAAATTTTTTTTTCTATAGAAAAATTCTCAGATTCTGAGACATTTTTTCTATAGAAAAATTCTCAGATTCTGAGACATTTTTTCTATAGAAAAATTCTCAGATTCTGATACATTTTTTCTATAGAAAAATTCTCAGATTCTGATACATTTTTTCTATAGAAAAATTCTCAGATTCTGAGACATTTTTTCTATAGAAAAATTCTCAGTTTCTGAGACATTTTTTCTATAGAAAAATTCTCAAATTCTGAGACTTTTTTCTATAGAAAAATTCTCAGATTCTGAGACATTTTTTTTATAGAAAAATACTCAGATTCTGAAACATTTTTCTATAGAAAAAGTGTCAGACTCTGAGACATTTTTTTATAGAAAAATTCTCTGATTCTGAGACATTTTTTATATAGAAAAATTCTCAGATTCTGAGACATTTTTTATATAGAAAAATTCTAAGATTTTGAGACATTTTTTATATAGAAAAATTCTCAGGTTCTGAAACATTTTTTTTATAGAAAAATTTTGAGACATTTTTTCTATAGAAAAATTCTCAGATTCTAAAACATTTTTTCTTAAAAAAATTCTCAGATTCTGAGACATTTTTCTATAGAAAAATTCTCAGATTCTGAGACATTTTTTACAGAAAAAATTCTAAGATTCTGAGACATTTTACTATAGAAAAATTCTCAGATTCTGAGACATTTTTCCATAGAAAAATCTAAGATTCTGACATATTTCTTGTAAAGAAAAATTTTCAGATTCCAAAATGTTTTTTCAAAAGATAAATTCACATATTCTGAGACATTTTTTCTATAGAAAAATTCTCAGATTCTTAGACATTTTTTCTAAAGAAAAATTCTCAGATTCTGAAACATTTCTTGTATAGAAAAATTTTCAGATTCTAAAATATTTTTTCTAAAGAAAAATCCTCAGATTCTGAGATATTTTTCTATAGAAAAATTCTCAGGTTCTAAAACATTTTTCTACAGAAAAATTTTCTATAAAAATTATCAGTTTCTGAAACATTTTTTCTATAGAAAAATTCTCAAAAAAAAATGAGTTAATAAGCTACTTTAATAACAATGTATTTTTGCAAATAACTTATATTCTTTAAATATACACAACAATTGTAATGCGTTATTAAAATAAATATTTTAAAAAATAAAAACCTAATAAAATCAATTATTTTTTTTATTTAAATGTGGAATTATTTATTATTAGCATATTAACAAAATAATTTAGATAAATTACCAAAGTTTATGTATAAATTCTTAATGTGCAAAACTTTGTAAAGTTTACAAAATTCATTTGGAATATTTCCTAAAAACATAGATAATTTTTCGAACATATTATTTTTGAAAAATTACCATGGCTTTTTAGTAATATTGTCTAAAAACTTTGTAGGCTCTATGTTATCTTGGCACTTAGATAAAGTTATACCACAGACTAAATACAGACTCGACAGTAGAGTTTGACAAGAAAAAATGGGGAAAAACTAAGCGATTTTAGGAGAAAACAGAGCGGTTTTTAGTCCGTATTACGCTAACATGGCAACACTTTCTACGACTTAGGAGTGAGTGAAACAACAAAAGCCGATCTGGCATCCATTTTTCTTATGGCGTGTTATATCAGTTTTCTCTTTCTAACCTAATTCGTAGAATAATTTGAAATTATTAACCATATGGTTCAGAACTACTTTTTTGACACCTGTCACTTATGTCGAGTCTGTATTAGTCTGTGGTTATACTATGATTTTAGGTAATATTACCTCGATTTTTTTTTGTGTGCGATTACTGAATTCAATTGTCACGTAAACGGAACGTTCCGACCTGTTTAAAATAGAATTTTACAACGTTTCTACGTGACATTTGTAAACAGCTGATTTTCGGTTTGTTTATTTCCAAAAAAAAATGCTATACAAAACTAAAAGTGCAAAACAAATAGAAAAATCACTAATTAAATTTAAATAAACAAACTAATCTAAAGTCTACATATAAAAAACATAAATAAAATAACAAAAATGAACGACGAGTTTTTTTTACGTCAAAAACATATGATACGTTATTAAGTTTCGATAATTGCACTAAATAAATACGCTACGGTTAGGGTAAAGATACGGTTACGTTTTCTCGGCTAACTAGGCCTTTACCCCTGTATAGACATGCAACACGAGTGCTAATTTTGGTACTTTCAATATGGACGCATACAAAATACTACTAAATTAGCTTCTCTGTCTAGAATATGTGTGCCTGTACGTGTGAGCTTTTACATCAGTATTTTCGTTGTTTGTTTATGTTTTGTATGAAACGTCAAAAGTTACATGCGCGTGCTGCCACTAATACATACACATGTGTGAAACTCTTTGGTTTCACCCCTTGCCATATGGTTAAAGAATACTTTTTTGACACCTGTCACTTATGTCGAGTCTGTATTAGGCTGTGGTCATAGAAAAAAATAGATATGAAACAGAGTCGTATTTCGCTTGAATAAATATTAGTGACAGCACATTATGTAACTTTTGACGTTTAATAAAAAACAATGCAACATAAAGGAGAACAACAACAAAGCAAAAATAACAAAAGAGAAAAAAAGTTTTTAAACTATCGATAGTGCGTATTATCTTTAAAAAAACGTTGAATAAAGCAAAATAAATAATTAATTTAATTAAATGAAAGACAAATTCCATTTTTTATAAACAAAGAATCTAATTTGATATTAAATACGTGTGAGATGAGGAAGAACAAGCATTTTGCCACCATATTGGAAAATACATCAAATACAACACTGCGTACCTTCTAATCTTTTCTATGGCTGTGGTGTAGGGTCAAAATCAACAATGATTTCCGTTGAATTTACAACGATTTTGTTTGGGAATACAATGATTTTTGGTTGAGTGTATGAGTGCATCTTGTTCACTATCTTGATAAGTTCACGACATGTACCGAAAGACGGACAAAACAAACGTCACAAAATGTATAATAAACAGAAGAAAATATGTGTCAGATAAAATAATATAAACATTACATACCGGCGTGCAATGCACACGTGCTAGGTATTTAACTCTTTATTAACAACTATCATTTAAATTAATCTTAAACAAAATGAATTTGCAGCAGGAAAGTTATTTTACTGATTACGAAAATCTTGAGGTATTGTAAAATGATTTACATATGTGTTTTCAATTAGATAAATGTTAATGAACAAAAATTTAGGTACACGAAATTATGCTTCGTGATCGACCACGGCAAGAAGCATACAAGAATGCAATTATGTCGAATGCTTCTTTGTTTAAGGATAAAATTGTTATGGATGTTGGAGCCGGAACGGGTATATTATCCGCATTTTGTGCCAAAGCTGGAGCGAAATTGGTGTACGCTGTAGAAGCTTCAAATTTAGCTAAAATTTCGTTAAAAGTTATGGAAGAAAATAATTTAACTCCTGTAGTAAAGGTACGTACAAAATTTATTTATGCATTTTTTTCAAGGATGGGTACCAATTCGATAAAAGTATTGGTATTGGTTTTTAAAATTATATTAGTATTGGTAAAGGTATTGGTTTTCATTTTTTGTTGAATTGGTATAGGTTTCGGTATTGGTTTTGAATTATTTAGGTATTGGGTATTGGTATTGGTTTTAGCCTCGAATTGGTATCGGTTTTTAATAAGTATTGGTATTTATCTTATATCGGTTTTGGTATTTGTATGCAAAAGGTTTTGTCGTTAATATTAATTTATTTAACGTACGTCGTCCTTCTGTCCGCCCCACAGTGCACACTGGGGCGTGATGGTAGGTTTTTTGGCCAAAAGTCTCTACAGGTCGTAAATGTTAACCGATCTTTTTGAAATTCAGAAATTAAGCCTATATTAAGGTAATTAATAAGTACCTTGGAAGTTTTTGAAATCGGACCTACAAGGAAACTATTTCAGGGTGGACACTTCATTTTTAATCAAATTCACAGATGTTATAGATGAATCAATGAAGAGACACTTGTCATTTGTTTATGAATTTGAATTAGAGATGGTCTGTGGTCCCGTTATTTGCGTGACTCAAAAAACCACGTGATTCAGGCGTGAGCGATTTTTATTTATATCACGTGAATATTGAGCGATTTTCATTTAAATTAAGTGACTATGTTAGGGTAGGTTAACCTAACGTAACCTAGGCTAATAAATAAGTGCCTTGAAACTTTTTGGATTCAGACCTACAAGGAAATTTTTTCAAGGGTGGACACTTCATTTTAATTAAAATTTACAGATGTTATAGATTAAACAAATGAAGAGACACTTGTCTCTTGTTTATGTATTTGAATTAGAGATGGTCGCTGGTCCCGTGATTTGCGTGACTCAAAAAAGTGACCCAGCCAGAAATTGCCAACCGTTCCAAAAAAAAAGTACTGGGAAAGCAACTTTTTTTTGTATACCAAGCTCTTTTTAGTAAAGTACTTGGTTTTACCGAACTAATTACTTTGCTAACACTTTTTCACCAAACTAAAGGCGGTTTATATTATTAATTTGAAATATTTTTTTTTTTAATAATTTTACTAAATTTTAACATTTAAAAAAACTCTTAATTATGTAATAAAGCAATTGCAATGGTGTCATTATAAAATTTAGTAAGAATACATTTTGATTCTACTATATTGATACTGATTTCAATGTTATTTTTATCTAATTTATTAACATTGTAGAGTCCTATTTCTCTTGATCATTGGCGTAGGAAGCCAACATTTCTGGGGGGGGCTAAAGCCCCCCCTAGATTTTTTTTCAATTTTTTGGTATTTTTTTTTTAATAGAAAAACCTAGACCTATTCCTGAAGCGTTCCCTTTAACATGCGTCTAGGTGTCCTAGAAACGAATGCCCCCCGAAAGCGGTTACAAATTCATATTTTTTTTTTTTTTTTAATTTTGATTCTGTAGATTTTTCGGAAATTTAGAACTCCTAGATATGTTTTGAGAATGAAAGATTTTTCATGTTTTTCCTATAGTAAAATCATTAGATTACTAGGATTTTTTTTAAGAAAAAGTTCTGATGATTGCAAAAGTTGATGATTATTAGTCAAAATTCTCAGATTCTTTCTTTCAATAACTTTTGACTATAAAAAAAACCCTTAGAATTTAGAAACTTTTTTAAATCAAAGAAGTTAAAATGTTTTCCTGAAGGTAAAACCCTAAGATTCGGTAAAGTTTTTATTACCGGCAAAAACATCAGATTCATATAAAAACATTTTTCAGTAATTCAGACTATTTTTCAATGGGAAAAACTATTAGATCTTATATAATAATCATTAGGAGTCCTTAAGACTCATTGAATAATCATAACGAGTCCTAAAGACTCATTACATATTATTATTATTTATTGTTGCAAAAATTAATGAAATCATTAAATTATTAAAAAAAAAATTGTGAATGATTAAAATTCTGGGGGGGGGGCTAAAATTATTCTGGGGGGGGCTAAGCCCCCCCCAGACAGGGCTATCTACGCCTATGCTCTTGATGGTAGTGGAAATTGAAAAAAAATCGCTACATTCAGTGAAAATATTGCCTTTCAAAAATATATCATCACTTTTGTATTTAGACTGCTTTCTACTAAAAATTTCAGTAACGATAATAACGTTTTCATTGTCGAGTAAACATACGTTATCTGGATGAATAGGTTTTATTTTAAAACCTTTAATGTTTACGAAAGAAAATACAACTTTTGATTCCGAGCTTTGTTTTATATTTCCTAGAGAGTATTTGGAATTTCTATTAAGCGGATATAGCAATGGAATAGTATTAACTGAGTTATCGGAATGAAAAATATGTAGTTTTCTTTGGATTTGAGCAATAGGGTTAGTTGGGGATTTTATAATAGGTTTTAAATAACCAAGACTGTTTTCAAAATCAAATGGCGAAAACTGTGATATAGGGGCGCCCATATTAGCTACATCGTCTGCAATGTGAATTAAGTTGTGGATGTTCATTGTTTGGGAATTAGAACCGTAAAAACTTGGCATAAGTTCGACAAATGTTCTTAAAATCTGCTTAGCAAACTTATTTTTTAATGTAGCCAATTTCTTTGATGATAAAATTCTGCATGCCGTGTAAAGAATTAAAAAATGCTTGTATTGATCAGATTTTAAAACGTTTTTCAATATGATACCTCCACCGTATAATAAAAAAAATCGGAATTGTGTTGCTTTCCAGTTTCCTATATCATATAAATCGAATGACTTCCTCTGAAACTCTGATGTAATATCTTGAGACAAATTTAAAAAGTTTTTTTGTAAAACAGCAACATTCATCTCATCCAGAACAACATTCTTGACTAGGTCAATATTTAAAATTTCAAGTAGTGGGCTAATTTCCTTTGTTAAATGATGTTCTGAATTTATTTTTTCTTTAAATGGCTGCAAAGTCCTTTCATCGCAGTTAATTTCTTTAAAAACTCGAGTTTTGTTATCTGTTTCTCCTCGTACTGTGCATCTTTCACAGGAAAAAAATCCAGTATGGCTTTTAGTGCACCTAATAAAGGCACGGGCAGGCATATCGCAACAGAATGCTAGAACTTTAAAGTTAAAAATATTTTCCACTTATATTTACACCTTTAAAAATAAAACCAAAATTAATCTTGAATTCATTTTTTTAGAAATATTATACCTTCATTTATTAACAAATTGGATTCCACAACGAGTTCTTCCAAAAACTCTTGTGAGGAATATGGTTTTGAATTTCCGTAACATAAGCCTATTAAAAAAGGTTTACTCATATAATCTGGTGCAAACACTTTTCCCATAATAGACCAAAAACCTTTTTTGGATTTGTTAAAGACATCCATGCCATCCACATGAATTATCAACGATATACCTGCCTCAACATACAGTTTAGGGTTCACAATATCAACAAGATTTTATTTTATTCCAAAATACTGGAATTTCCCAAAAGTGTCATCTGAACTTTTCATAATTTTTGTGCAACCGCTTACAGCTGAAATTCCTAGCAATGTTTTAGAGGATTTTGGTAGTGACGTATATCCTTCTTCTCTCAAAACTATTAAAAGTTCATCGATTGACTTTTGAATTAGGGTTTTTATATTTCTTAAAACCCAATTCTTTAACCTGAGCTCTAAATGGCCGTTAATAAGGTTGCTAAAATCAGTTTCCGTTGTTTCAGGTATAAAATCCTCTGTACTAGATGAGGACATCGCTGTCAACTTCACAAAAAATTTCCTCATCCGTTTCAAGATTTTGAGCATCAATAAATTCATCGTGAACGTCGGTTTTGAAGCTAATCATTTAAGTTTATTAAAATAAATTTTTAAAGCTTTCCTCACGAAACAGTTTCCGAGTGCAACTGAAGCCACAGTTTTTTCAAAGATAACTCGCTGGCTATCCGCAGCAAAGGATCAATGCGGAGGTCGAACTGAACGATAAAAATACGATAAAACTACAAAACCATTTAAGTCAAATTCGATTATATTAACATTTGAAATGTTATTTAAACGAAAATATTTTTTAACTTTAACATATAATTTATTTAAAAGGATAATTAATATATAATTTTTTTAAAATGAAAAAAAAAAAATATTTCGTAAGTACGAATTAAATAAAAAATAATTTAATTTAACACATTTTAAATTTTTCAATTAATTATTTAGTTAAAATGCATGGGAAAGTAAATTTTAAAATATCTCGGATATTACTTTTGAAATTACTGGGAAACGCTCTGGAAAGTACTGGGAAAGCCCAATATTTGTTGTATTCAATGTACTCTTATATTACTTTATTTTGATTCAACAATTACTTTGCCACTACTAAATGGTGTTATCATTTAGCATCTTAGATTTAGTTTAGATTTAGTTTTTTATTTAGTTTTTTCATTATTAGAACAATAAGAATAAATTCTTTTATAGTTCAACGGGTATTACATAAAGATTGACATAATTAATTAGTACAATAAATAATTAAAAAAAAACAGTAAAATAGCAATAATAATAAAACAGTAATTAAAATATAAAATGATTGCAATAACAATATATTAAGTCAAGACAAAATAAAGTAAAGAAGCTATAGTTTATAATATAGTTTTTTTTTTTTTTTTTTATTTTTTAACATAATAGTTTATTTATCGAAACAAATATAAGTTTAAGTTTATGCATTTCTATTTGTATTTGTCAGATGATAAAAGAGTTCATTTTTAAACAAATTTTTTGATGAAATGAATTTAGTATCGTTGGGCAAATCATTCCAGAGTTTTATGGCGTTAATGAAAAAAAGTCTACTAGTGTTTAAAAAATTATGTCTGGGCACAATTAGAGTCATGTTTCTTGCTGATTGACCAAAGGTAATTTTCTCATAAAGGTAGGGTGGGGTTTTTTGGTATATAAGTCTATGTAAGAATAGCAAATTTCTCATGTCAAGGTAATTAACAATGTCACAGCCAAGAATCATAGTTCTCCACGTAGTCATACTACTAAAACGGCGCAGACCATAGACATAGCGAGTTGCGTTATTAAAAGAGACCTCCAATTTATGAAGGGAGTGTGAATCAAGTTTACTGTAGACCTCCGCAGAGTAGGTTATTAGTGGAAGAATCAGTTGGACAACAAGACGCCTTTTTAACTCAATCGGTGTAAAGTTTGACGACATTCGTAGATTACGTTATGTCAGGTAGACTTTACGAATCACATTATTGATATGGTCACCACAGGATAACGAGGAGTTTATATAAAAGCCTAAATATTTAGCTTTCTTAACATAGTTAAGAGAAGTATTCCCCAGGCTTATTGTAGGAAAATGTATAAAATCATATTCATACTTACTTATAGGCAAAACTAAAGATTTACAGGGATTTAGTGTCAGATTATTTACCTCAGCCCATCTGCTAATCGATCTTAAGTCCTCGTTTAGTCTATAGCACGTATCTTCTAAAAGACCAATCCGATTTGATATATACAGTTGAATGTCATCTGCGTATGCATGCATCTTAACATAATTACATACACTGAACACATCATTTACAAAAATACTAAATAAAAGAGGACCAAGTACAGAACCTTGCGGAACACCAGAAGTTACTTCTTTAAGATAAGACTCTCTTCCATCAACTATGACCTTCTGAAGACGCTCAGATAAGTAATCCCTAACAAGACCAACAGATGCTAGTTCAAACCCAAACAAATTTCTTAGTTTCCAACACAGTATCGAGTGATCCACCTTATCAAAGGCTTTTGAAAAATCCAATAAGCACATTAATGACAAGTTTCCCATGTCATACTCCGATCTAATGTCATCGAGCACCTTCAACGCTGCAGTTGAGCAGCTGTGACCCAATCGAAACCCTGATTGTAGCGGAGATAGTAAATTATTCTCACTAAGATAATCCGTTATTTGACGGGACATCAAACACTCAAACACTTTTGATAAAACAGAAAGAATACTAATCGGCCTAAAATCTTCAGGGACAGACGCATTAGTTATTTTGGCTATCGGTGTAATCCTCCCAACTTTCCATAGTTTCGGAAAGGTAGATGTAGTAATACAATGATTAAAAATATGGGTAAGAGTACCAATTAAATATGGCAATACTATTTTCAAAAATTTTATACAAACACCATCCTCACCTACAGCATTTGATCTAATATTCATCACAGCCAAAGATACATCAACTTCAGAAACTGCACAAAACTGAAAGGTACTACGACAGACAGCCGAAGGCTGGAGGCTAGGTAAATCTGAGTTTGCCATCCCTTCTCCACAAAAAAATTCGATTAGCGCGTTAGGATCTAAACAGCAGTTAGATACTTGACGAGAATGAACACCTAAACTCCTAATATTCTTCCATAACTGCCCAGAAGTCAGGGACGTATTCAATTTCCGAGCAAAGTACGTTTTCTTGGCTTCTCGGGTTACTAGACTGGCACGATTTCTAGCTCTTGTATACAGGACCCGATTAAAAGTAGTACGCCGCTTTTTCCATACATTATAACACCTATTACGTTCCTGAATTGATTGCTTTACATGCGAAGTATACCATGGACATGAGCTGTTCCTAATTTGAAAGCTACGCACGGGAACATTCCGATCATAAACATCTTGCACTGAGGATAGAAAAACATTAAGTTTACCATCCACTGTAGGCTCATACCAACAATCAGATAAATTGAGATTGGAAATATCAAAAAACAGTGCAGAGTAGTCAATTGAATTATAATCTCGATAAGTTATTATCTGTGGAGTTTCATCTCTATTGAGGTTTACATTTACAGAGCAAAATAAAAGGTCATGATCAGATACAAATGACATTTGGTCAAATAAGAGAAGAGATCTCATATCTGACAATAAGAACAAATCTAGTAGACTAGGATTGTCGTTAGGGGAAAAACGAGTCGGCATTTGGCAATTAACAAATGATAATCCCACAGAACACACCAAATCATGCAATTCACTGCTATAGGAATCATTCAATAATAAATTGACATTAAAATCACCACAAGTTACATAAAAATCATAATCTATTATGTTGAAGGAAAATACTTTTTTTATAATAATGAGAGTAAATTTTATTTATTTAAAATTCTACTTCAAAATTTTAGTTTTCTCGTACAATTTCCTTCAAATTAAAATGAACAATTTTTCCAAAGTTTCAATAAATTTTCTGTACAATAAATCAATGAATACATGATTAGCAAATTTTTAAAGTAGATCAAAGTAAAACAAGTAGACATATTTATAAAGTAGTTAACGTATTTAAAAGTAAAAGAACATATTAAAAAGCAAAAGACAAAGGGTTAAATATTCATAACATTCTCCCCCTCGTTAAAGAAATAATTTATTGTTTGTTTAACTAATTAATTTGTAGCCGATCTTACATCAAGTCTTGCCAATTTTGCAACAGGTCGGACTAGAACGCCATCCTTAGTTTTAACTGCCGCACTACGTACACAACCATCTTTCCCTTTGTGTAGGGTTACTATAATTCCAAGTGGCCAGTTATTACGGGGAAGATTTGGATCAACTATAACAACGACATCATCAATGGCAAGGTCACGTTCCTTTTTAAACCATTTGGTTCTCTTAGTGAGAGTAGGAAGGTACTCTTGTACCCAGCGTTTCCAAAATAAATTAGCAAAGTATTGCAACTTTCTCCAATTTTTCCTTAGCATACAGTCCCTTTCCGTGAACTCACCAAGAGGTTTATGTCCATTTGATGAACCAAGGAGAAAGTGGTTCGGAGTTAATGCTTCGTCAGAGGTTGATTCTAGCTCCACATATGTAAGAGGTCTTGAATTTATGATTCGTTCGCACTCTATTAGAGCACTTGCTAACGTGTCATCACGGAATGAAAAATGTGGGGATATCTTGTGAAGTATTTTCTTAACAGACCGAATTAGCCTTTCCCAACATCCGCCCATATGAGGAGCGGCAGGAGGATTAAAGTGCCATGTTGTATTAGCCGATGAGAATTTTACTTCTAATTGAGTGTTATCGATTTCCTTTATCGCCCTTTTCAGCTCAGCCTCAGCGCCTTTGAAATTGGTCCCATTGTCACTATAAATTGCAACGGGCGTTCCACGTCTGGCAATAAAGTTTTGAATTACGATAATACAGGAATCAGTAGTTAATTCTCTTGAGACTTCAATATGTATTGCTCTAATAGTTAAACAAGTGAATAGAACTCCCCAACGTTTTTCTTTATGCCGTCCTACGGTTACGTACAATGGCCCAAAATAATCAATGCCAACATATGAGAATGGTCTTACAAACGATGAAAGTCGAGCATTTGGTAAACAAGACATTTCAGGAACAACAGGCATGCTGTTTGAATTCTTGCAGTGTTGACATTTAGAACGTACCTTCTTGAGCTCAACTCTAATGCGTGGTATATAAAACTTCTGTCGAATTTCGTTAAGGCATGTTTCGTGTTGCACATGATGACAGTAAACGTGGTACTGTTGAATTATCAATTGTGTTCCATAATGATCTTTAGGGAGAATTATTGGGCGCTTTGTATTTTCATTTACATTTGCTAAATCAATTCGACCATGTACACGTAACACGGAATTGTCATCAAGATATGGTGAACATTTATATAACGAACTACATTTACCAAGAGGTTTACCTTCACGTAGTAGCGCGATTTCATCCTTAAACGCATCATTTTGGATAAGACGATATAGTAAATTTTCTGCTTTCAACAGTAAATTTGAGCGTGAGACTTCTTTATGTTTCAGAATATAACAAAACTTGATCACAGTATAAACTGTTTTCAATACTTTAGTCCACGACGAAAATTTCTCCATTTTTAAACAAGATGTGATTGATCTTAACGACTCACCTGCGTGTACCATTGCAAATTGGGGTCTTAACTCATCACTTGATTTTTCATGTTTTATTTTTGTGGGCCACGTTGATTCTTCTTTTATAAGAAAGCAGGGTCCTTGAAACCACCGGTTTTGTAAATTAAACACATCTGGCCCTTTCCATTTAGTAGCATCATCAGCAACATTCATTCGAGTAGGAATATATCTCCATTCATAGGCCTCTGTCACCTCAAGAATTTCACCAATACGAAACATGACAAATTGCTTGTAGTTTCGTGCCTCTGAGTTTATCCAGGAAAGGACAGTATTCGAGTCGCTCCAAAAATAACGTCTTTCGAACTGCAATTGGTGCATTTTGCACACTGTTGAAGCCAAACGAGTGCCTAGTACTGCTGCCATTAGCTCCATTCGTGGAATTGACACTGGTTGCTTCGGGGCAACCTTTGTCTTTGAGCCAACCAATTTGCAAATAACTTTATCATTACACTGAATTCTAAAGTAGGCAACTGCAGCATATGCCTGCTCACTAGCATCGACCAAAATGTGTAGTTGTATTGTAAAATTAGATTCCAGGCTGTACCATCTAGGAATTTTGACGTTTTCTATTTCGGGCAAAAGCTTTATCCAAACAAGCCATTTTTTAAAAACGTTGTCGTTTACGTACGTGTTCCATCCTTCTGTTGTTCTCCACACCTCTTGTAATAATATTTTCAAATACACTACAAATGGCGATAGAAACCCAAATGGATCATATATGGACATTAGTGTTCGAAGGACATCGAGTTTCGTTGGTTTCTTCATACCAGAAAGCAGTTCCTTGTTTAGACGATTTAGTTTTAACGAAAAGGTAAACTCATCCGTTTCAGTCACCCACCACATGCCAAGTACTTTTTCCGTAGACAACTCAATGTTAACATTTTCATTTGCTACATTATTTTCTTCTAAATCTTGGAGATTACGTAAAACTTCTGCTGAATTGGATCTGAAATTCCTTATGATGAATCCGCCCTCTTTGTGGATAGTTGCTACATCTCTCGCTAATTGAATTGCGGCTTCGTCGTTATCAGCACAGTCGAGGAGGTCATCCACATAATGATGATGAAGTATTGAATCGACAGCTCTTGGATGGCTTTCTTGGAACTCTAACGCATTCTTGTTCTTTACAAATTGTGCCGAACTTGGGGAACAGGCAGCTCCAAATGTCATGACTTCCATTATGTAAACATCTGACTTTTTGGAGATGTCGCCATTTCTCCACAGAAAGCGTTGCGCGTGTTGATCTTCCTTGCGAATTCTTACTTGGTGAAACATTTCCTTAATATCAGCGCATATTGCTACCCTTTTCATTCGGAACCCGTATAGCACAGAGATCAAAGAAGCCATTAGATCAGGACCTTTTAGCAACATCGTATTTAATGAGGTACCACGTACTTTCGCAGCAGCGTCCCAAACTAAACGAATTTTATTTGGCTTGTTGGGATTCGTTACAGTGAATATTGGTAAATACCAAGTCACGCCGCTGTGGCTGATAACTTCGTCTGACGTCAATTTCCGGGCATACCCTTTGGCTACCAGATTTTCAATTTGCTGTGTTACTGTTGCTACTTCATCGGAACTTAACTTTCGCTCTAAGCACTGAAGTCGTTTTAACGCCATTTGGTAACTTTCTGGCACATCGAAATGATCCTGTTTCCATAGTAACCCAGTTTCGAACCTTTTGCCAATACGCTTGGTCGTTGACTCGAGAAGATTATTTGCCCTCTCATCATCTACAGATCTTAATTCATAAGGCTTACCAATCGATTCCAACGAAAAATATTCGGATACGAGTTGATGTAGCTTTCCGAGTTCATTATTACATTCACAGGTGTTAATATGATGGACATTTTGGCTGTCATTGGTTGCTACTCCACCTCCATGGATTACCCAACCCAGTCTGGTTTTAGATGCACAAGGTTCATTGCTATAGCCCTCAGCCATTTTCAGAGTATTGGTAAGATATCCATTGTTGAGGCCAATTAAAATTTTTGGAATTGCATTAGTATATGTTACAATAGGAATATTTTTTAAATGTTTATAATACTTAACTAGCTTGTCATCCAGAGTTTGTGATGGCAAAGCCAATTGCTTTACCGTTTGGACGTTAAAAAGCTCGTGTTTTTTTGTATTTTGACCAACAGACGAAATCAACAAATTAACATTCTTGGAATTCTCCTCTTCACGAGTTGTTCCTGATGTCCACCTCAAGCACAATGTATCTGATTCACCCTCAACACCCAAGTAATCGCATACATCTTCATCAACGAGAGTTACATTGGATCCATCGTCAAGCAACGCAAAAACTTCAATTGAGCGACCATTATGATGTAACGTAACCGGTAGTATTTTAAAAAATGTTTTATTGTTGCTGTCCAGTGTAGACAACGATGAATGAGCAGCAACTGTAGGACGGGTCTCAACAAACTTGTGAAGCATCTTATTATGTTTCGCTTCACAGCCTTGAACAGAACATTTGCCTTCAAGGCAACGAAAACTTTTATGCTTTTTAAGGCAGGTACGGCACAACTTATTGTTTTTAACCACATCCCAACGCTCATTAAGTTTTAAGGCTGCAAACTTTGTGCATTCTTGCAACGAATGTGTAAGATCACATACATAACATTTCGGTTTTCTCTCAGTGACCTTTTCTGCTACATGAGAATGTAGACTGGCATTTCCCTTACTAGATAAACTAATATTGCTTACCCGAGTAGCAGCTTCTGCCAAACCAAAGAGCCAACTTGAAAATGTTGTTACGTTTGCGTCACAATCCCCAATGTGTAGTGACCACTGCAGTTTAAATTGCGCTGGCAATTTATTTACCAGTTCCTGAATCAAAAGAGGGTTATTTATATGATTTGTCATACCTGAAGCTTCTAATGAGGAGCACAAATTTCTGACAGATATTGCATATGATACGAGGGTGTCAAGTTTTTCCACTTTTGGTGATGGTTCAGATCGGATTTTCTCGATCAAACTGTTAATAATAATTTCAGGACGGCCAAACATCATTTTTAACGTTCTAATTATTTCGGGTACGTTCTTAGGAAGCAACAGCTGACTGCTAACCAAATCATAAGCTTTCCCTTTTAGAGCTTTTTGAAGTCTTAGAAGGTTTTCAGAATTTGAATAGCCACAATTTTTGGTACTTTCTTGAAAAGAGCTTAAGAACACAGGCCACTCTTCCGGCTTACCCGTAAATGTTGGCAAATCTTTTGCCAGTACTTGACGCGCGGCGATTGTCGAATGCGTAAGATTGCCACTGGCCAATTCTCCGAAAGGCTCTTGAGCTGGCAGCTCTTGATGCGTCGGTTCAGGCAAAGCCGAGACCCATTGACGAGTTCTTAGACTGTATTGACTTTTCCCGCTACTTACGCTTTTCTCCGAGCATTCTTCAGATCTTGCCAGGATTTCAAATTTCCTTTCCAAGAACTTCTTTTCTAAGGCTTTCTCTTCTTCCAATTGCTGCAACTCTAGGTCGATCTTTGATTTTCGAGAAAAGGCGACGGAAGGTTTTACTGAAGCTGTTTTCGCCTTGGTACGTTGCTTAACTTCGTCACAGAGGGGACCCACATGGTTTCTTATTGAAACTGATTCGGCTTTCTTAGAGATTTCCTCACCTTTTGATTCGCTGATTTTGTCTTCGCACTTGGAACAAATCCAAGCATGGTTTTCAATGGATTGGTTAACTCCTACGCATTGGAAGTGATACCATTTATCACACTTGTCGCATTGGACCATATCCATAGTGTCCACGCCCTTGCATTGACCACAGCTTTGGTTCTTTACGGTATTTGGTGGCGTTTTAAACATTTTAATAAAATTTTGAAGAATGTTGAAGGAAAATACTTTTTTTATAATAATGAGAGTAAATTTTATTTATTTAAAATTCTACTTCAAAATTTTAGTTTTCTCGTACAATTTCCTTCAAATTAAAATGAACAATTTTTCCAAAGTTTCAATAAATTTTCTGTACAATAAATCAATGAATACATGATTAGCAAATTTTTAAAGTAGATCAAAGTAAAACAAGTAGACATATTTATAAAGTAGTTAACGTATTTAAAAGTAAAAGAACATATTAAAAAGCAAAAGACAAAGGGTTAAATATTCATAACAATTATGTAGCTGTCAAATTTAGTAAAGAATGGTTCAAGGCTAAAATACCTGCTGGGGTTATACACACAAGATACTAACATCCTAGTCACGTTGTCATATATTTCAACATTAATGAATTCAACATCAGAGTTTTCTGATTTGGAAACAAGTTTTGACCTGAGATTTGATTTACAATATACGGCAACACCACCACCCTTCCTATCCGCTCCCCTACTATTGTGATATAGATTATACCCATTTATCCTGTAATGACATATAGAAACATCCTTGTTGAACCAAGTCTCAGTGACACAAATCACATCAACTCTTGAGTTTTCAAAGGTGTTTCTAACATCATCAAGTTTCAAACCATTTAAGCTTCTTGCGTTAAAATGCACAACGTTCAGTCCGCATCTCTGTTTACACAATATATTTAGTAAAGTGGAGTTTCTTAAATTAACACCATTACTCCTGTTAAAGCCTGCCATGATAATAATGAAAAAAAATATAATAAAATAAAAAGAAATAATTAAATAAAATAAATATCATAAAAAAAAAAAAAAATGTTGTTGCTAGCTCGTTTCAATTTATTTTGATATTAACTCCTCCAGATCCTTTTCATTGGCAACGTGAATAGCATCAGATTTGTTTTGGACTCTGACATAAACTTTTCCTCTTACTGAGAATACACTGCAGAGATTTGACTCGAGTTTATGTTTTAAAGCAATTTGAAGAATTTTTCTATTTTTAATGTCCAGACTTTCATATATACGGAAAGTAGTATCCCACTCAAAACCAGCTGAGCGCATGGATACTGTACTCTTGGTCCGTTTACGAAATTCAGAAAAAGCCTTTAGAGTGCGATTTCTATCAAAAGGTGTGTAAAATTTTACAATTACAGCTGTATCCCTATTTTTCTCAGATTTAGGTGGAACTCGAAATATGTCACGTATTTGAGGTGTCAAAAAGTCAATTGAGAAACAGACTTGATTAAAAATGCTTTTAAGATTTTCGCTTTCATTAAATTTAATTCCAAAAATTAGTGCGTCTGATGAAATATCCTTGACTGTATTATTTGTTTGTTT
Organism: Pegoplata infirma; assembly: GCA_963921195.1. Lineage (NCBI taxonomy): Eukaryota > Metazoa > Arthropoda > Insecta > Diptera > Anthomyiidae > Pegoplata > Pegoplata infirma. The sequence continues at coordinate 140,941,730 of OY992537.1, read as the reverse complement.
ATCTACTTTTTTTATGTCATCTATTTCTTTTCTTAAAGCATTAATTTCAGCTGTTAATTTGTCAACAACATTCAAATCACTTTCAATAACGGCAATTCGAATTTCAATCTCATTTGCTCTCTCAGTTATAAGTTTGATCTCACACTCAATTTTATCTATGAGTTTAGTTTCCAGTAAAGTAATTTCATTAGACAAACGATTAAAAATTAATTCCGCATGTGTCTGCATTCTCTCCTCCATAGATCTCATTTCATTTAAGATTGACTTTAACGTTAAATTTCCATCATCCAGCTTTATTGTTTTTAATGCTGGAGTTGACAGAGTGTTGTTCTTTGTATTAGGAGATTGTTGTTTTCGTTTCGACATTTAATTTTCTTATTTCCTTTTGTTTTGTTGCTTTGTAAATGTAGTTTTAAAATTCGGTTTATAAGTATGTACGAAAGTTTTTATTTTTTTTTTTTTTTTTTTTTATATATTGTAATTAAATTGTAATTTTAACTTTTGTTTAAAAAATTTTGTCACTACTAATATGTTGTTTTCAAAAATATTTATAGCTACGTGTAGCTGTTGTGTTGTGGTTTTTTTTAATGTTATGCACCGATTTTAATTAACATTACTTAAAGAACAATTTATCGAAAAAGACGGAGCAAAAATTATATGCGTGCGTTTAGAAAGAAAGCAATTCTGTACTTAGCAAGTACAAAAAACCCAAAAAAAAGGTACTTAGCCAGTATTAATACTACCTTATTAATTACTTTGCCAGATCTGGCCCGTATGTATTTTTCTGCCTGGGGATTTTCATTTAAATCACGTGATGTTGAGTTGAAAAATTCTAAGTGAGTGTCTAGAGAGTGGGTCGAATTTTTGCGAGAAGGATTTTTTTTTTTAAAAACCCCTTTATAAAAAATAAATAAATAAAAAAATTGTGGAAACCCCATTTTTTAACTCATCGTTATCAAAAGTTCTACGCCCTATCAAAAAACTGTCTGGGCCAGAATTATCCTTTCTATCCCAACTTTCCAAAAAATTTTTCCGCTTGTGTCCGTTTTCAAAAATGGAATTAAAATAAATTTTATAAAAAAATAAAATTTATAAAAAAATCGATTTTTTTTTTTTTTTTTTGAAAACTCCCTTTTAAAAACTCATCGTTATAGAAAGTTCCACGCCCTTTCAAAAAACTGTTTGGACCAGAATTATCCTTTTTATCCATACTTTACAAAAAACTTGTCCGCTTGTGCCAGTCAACACAAATTGAAATGCCAAAAATTAAAAAAAAATATAAAAAATTTTTTGTGAAAAACCCTCTTTTTTAAACTCGTCGTAATCAAAAGTACCACACTACTTCAAAAAACTGTCTGGACCGCCTAACCTGGTATTTCTTTTTTTTTAATGTATTGAAAACAATTTTTAATACGATAAAAAACTATTTTTCGTGTAACCGGGTTTTCTCGAAATCGGTTTTTTGTGTATTCGGGTTTCATTTTATCCAGTATTAATATAGAAATAAATATGTTTGTACTTTTGGAAAAACTTAAAAATTGTTAATTCATAAAATTAATTTATTCAATTATAAAATGCTCATTTTAACAACTTTAGATTTGTTCATTTCCCTTTCTATTAATATTTTAAACGCAGACGAAAAAACGGGCAAAATGGGCAGGTCAGTCTTAATGCTAGTAAACCAACGAAGATTTTGGCGTCCTAAGTTTTGGATTATGTCGCGGAACATTTTGGAAAAACTATTTAAAATGGAACAATTTTAAAAAATTTAAGAAAATAAATTTAAAAATCACAAAAAAACATAATTGATCATTCCAAGAGAATGGCTGTACCTATTTTTACAAAAATTACAGACAAGGTGCATCAAGTCATACTTAATACAATAGAGCATTCACTTTTTCTAATTTTCTAATTTTTTTTTATCAATTGTAAATAGTTTTTTTAGGCATTTGTGCCTTTTTATTGGCATTAGTACAAATAATGACAATGCCAAAAAATTTCATTGGCAATAAATGCTAATGCTTTTTTTGGCAGTGGCATTAGTTCCAACTAATGCCAATGAAAATTCAATGCCAATTAAAAATTCCCATGTATGGGTTAGATTGACCATTGTACAATCGTCAATATTACCCACACACGATCAATATAAAAGAAGAAGGAGAAGAAGTGCAAAAATCATAATAAATCTATTTGACAGCATTCATCGCGCGGAGGAAAAATTAAAAAAATCCCTAACATTTTTTTATATATTTATATTTTGGAGGGTATAAAAAATAAAAATTTCCTTGATTTTCGATAATCTCAAATGCGTAACAAATTACCTAATTTTTATTGGTCAGTTTTTACTCCATTTATGTCCACTGTACCAATGCGCGAAGAACTTATTTTTCGCTTCTTTTTTAAATAATAATATATTTAATAAAATACTCGAGCTCGAGGTCTAGACCTCGAGCTCGAGTATTTTATTAAATATATTTAACAAAAAGGTCGAACAAAAATTAACATCTTGTTTAAATAATAATGATAAAATTAAAGTTAAAGCCAACTAAATCAAAAGTGGTTTACAAAAATATATATTTTAAGGCGTTTTAATTTTATCTCTTTTGAGAAAAATTAAAAAAAGGAAAATTTATAAAACTAAAGGCCTATTCACACCTGAGATGAAATCTCGTTCGAACGAGATTTCGATCATATGGTCTGTATCATTTTATATACAACCATCTGATCGAAATCTCGTTCGAATAAGATTTCACCTCAGGTGTGAAGTGGGTATAAGATTCAATTTTATTTTTCCTTTTTTGGAAAAAGGTAGTTTTTTAGTGAAATTAGCACCGGCAGATCTTAAAAATCTTGTCAAAAAAAATGTTTAATATTCCGTTATTCCAGAAAAGCCATATAAATTGCGGTGGTAAGGGGAGATATTTTTTAATTGCAGAAAGATGACACTTAACATTTGTAACAAAATATACCTGAAATTCATCCTTTCATTCTCTCAAAAATAGCAAGTGTGAACCGCACATTATGCATTCTTAAATTCTTTTATAATATGACTGTGCCTCTAATAAAACAAACAAAATTTTTTTTTCTGGATTCTGTTGTTGTGACATATAATTTTGTAACGACTGCTTGATAAAAATTTTGGGATTTCCAAAAAAGGACATTAGTATTTTTTTTTACAACGCAAAGAACAGTGCAGTGACATTCAATATATGTGCATCACATATTAATAATGTTTGCAAAAGAAAAAATTTCATTACAGAAAAGGTCTAAATTTTTTAAGATATACTTTTATTAGGGGTCATAAAAATCACGTAACGTGACAAAAAATATTTGTTTTATGTTTTTATGGCTTTTAAAAATCAAGTAGCTAACTCCTTTTTGTTATATGACTTTGCATGCAAACGATTACTGATCGATGTAACATCTTTTGTAAACATCTGTAGCAATTCGTTAGTCAGGTAAAACCTAATAATGTGATGGAAAGAAAATGTTTGACGTCACAATTAAAACAAACGAAAATAAGAATACAAAAAAACCGAAACAAAACCGATACGAAAGTAGAAAAAAATGAATTGGTATTGGTTTTTTATTGGTATTGGTTTTGAAGAATAAAAGTATTGGTTTTTAATTGGTATTGGTAGTGGGGAATCAGTATTGGTTTTTTATCGGTATTGGTATCGCACAAATAAAGGTATTGGTTTTTAATTGGTATTGGTTTTCAATTTGAATTGGTATTAACGGGTATTGGTATCGAAAAGGTATTGGTACCCATCATTGATTTTTTTATTATAATTTTTTTTGCGCAACTGCAGTTTACGGGGCACATTAAAAAAAAAAAAACATGCCACCCCCTTTAGAATAAAAAAACCGAAATTAAAATTTAAGGGGGCTGGTGCTCCTAGGCCCCACTGACTCCAGGTATTCCTGGTATGTGTTGACATAAAATTTAAAGATAATTACGCAAATAAAAACTTTTTCTGCGTAGCCGGCCTTCTGCCGGGCTTAGGGATTACAAACTCCATAAATTAATTTAGCGGCTTCGCTAAATAAAGCTTTTTTTGGGTAGAAGGACTTTTAAGTGTTAAAATGGTTAAAATTTCATGTGCTCAGCCCCCTTAAATTTTAATTTTGGTTTTTTTCTTTTTTTATTCTAAAGGGGGTGGCATATTTTTTTTTTGTAATTTTTGTGTGCCCCGTAAACTGCAGTTCAGCCAGCTTTTTTTTATGTAAAAAGTGTTGGCTTACGTCCACCCATGCAAAAAATTTTAAATTTGTTGACCATTGACCTCTGACCCTACTGAGTTTAAAAACATTTTTTGGGGGGCAAACTCCCTCTAGAGGGTGGGCGTGGCCCTAAAGGTAAAACAGTTTTTTCTATTTTTCTCATAAATTACTTACTTAAGGTATATATATGCATATGGTTATATACCATGGTTGGTTTAAAGCTTATTTCAAGGCCTTTCATTTTGTATGCAAAAATGGTTACCGTTAACCCTTATCCATTTTTGATATATAAAAGTCTGCATTTTATGGGGCTTACTGAAATCGAAAAAACTAAACACGCCATCCGCTCTTGAATTAAGAAACAAAATTATTGATTGGTGGGAGCGGGTTCTTTTTGGGTCCTTTTCAAGGACATCTTAAAAAAAATTGTTTTAATTTTTTTTTCTTCGTTGCCGGCCTTTGGACGGGCTTACATATTCCATAAATTAATTTAGCGGCTTCGCTAAATATATATTTTTTTTTTTGTATCTAGTCTTTTGCCCGGTGGAAATCAGTACTAAATTCGCTACTTTATGAGAGGCTCAATGGTGCTTCCTGAGTCCGGCGCCACTAATAAATAATTTTGGTTTTTTGAAAAAAAGGTCTTGAAAAAAGCAATACAATGAGCTTTAATTCAACCATGTATGTTTTTTATTTACATCCGTGTCTATTTTTTAAAAAAACGCGAGCGGTTAACATTTTAATGCAAAAAAAAGGTATAATTAAAAAACTCCAGAACATTATACATCAATGGTGTTGACCTTAGCTTTTATTTAAATCCATAAAATACATACCATATAATCGATGAGAAATGCAAAAATCTGTATTTTTGTATTTATTTTGTCTAAATTTGACATTATATACTCCCAACTATGTCAAACCCCAACTTTTTGCATATCATATACGTTAAGTAGTTTTTGAGAAAATTGCAAAAACAGTTTGGACTTTAGGACCACGCCTACCCTCTTGTATGCGTTTTCCCCGACTCAGAATGAAGTCTTTAATCGATGCTCAAAGTTTCATCAGATTTGGATGGGTTGAGGTAAACTTGACTTAAGGCAATGAGATCTTGTAATTGCTAACCTCGGCCGAAGGCCGCTACACAAAAAACTATTTAGCGATGCCGTTTGGGATGAATCTGTGGAGTTTATAATCCCTAAGCCCAGCCGAAGGCTGCTACACAATTTTTTTTAGCGAAGCCGTTTGGGCTGAATCTATGAAATTTGTAATCCATAAGCCCGGCCGATGGCCCCTACGCAGAAAAACTTTATTTAGCGAAGCCGTTTGGGCTAAATCTATGGAGTTTGTAATCCCTAAGAACTAGTGTACGACCGAATACACCTTTTTTGGCCGAAGCCGAATATTCGGCCACATTTTTACTATTCGGCCAAACCGAAGCCGAATATTAAAAAAAAATATATTTATGTAGTAAAAACAAGAAAAAATAAAAGTCGACTCGGCGGGATACTCAAATGCATGAGAATGTTGTTTTTTTTTTTTTTTTTGGATTTTGATGTGGCACTAAACCTATAGATTTCAAGTCTATAGTTTTGTTTAGACCTGTTGGACCAGCTCAATGGCTGACATAACCAGGTTATTCAAAAAAAATACGTCCAATCGTATTTTGTTAATATGTATGTATATATTTAAAAGTTGGCATACGTGCAAAATGCAACACCAGGTTAAAGTGACAATAGATTAGCAACCACGAAGAATAACGGGATATCCCGTTATTGATGATGACGCCACGCTAAAGCCTAGACACTCAAGTTGGCTTTGCACACAAAAAACGACCATTGCCTTTGCAATGGAGGCAGTGAAACAATGCTCCCAAGTGCCGATAGACATATAATCAGACCACAAGTGTCCGACGCAATGCCGAGTGAACCAGCAGGCTCAACAAAAAAACACGCGGTACAGTTTTGTCTTTAACTTTAATCAACTACAACGCCGCAGCTTACACGTCCTTAATCATTGACTGACCGATTACAACTGTTGAAAAATTTTCTAAGTTTTTTTTTGAGTACAAAAACTTTTTTTCGGATTTCAAACAAATTATTATAACCGAACTAAAACAGAAATTCTTTACTTTGGGTTTTTAAAACGCTTTGATGACTTTAAAAAAACGTTCTCAAAGCACTTTTTTACATCGCTTTTAAAACGCTTTAAACCTACACGCAAAAAAAGTCTGTGTTGGAGTGAGCAAAAATCTGGCATAATTTTACCAAAAATATGCTAAAACTACAACCGACGAAGTAGTTTTCGCAATTTAGCCAAAACGCTTATGTAAAAAATTTTGAAGAAAATGCTAATGCTATTAAACAAAAACTTGGTAAAATATACCAAAAGAAATATGGTGAAATATAACAAAATGATTTGAAAAGGTGACTAAAAATAATGCTAAAAATTACCACATTTATGCTAAAATAAATTTTCAATAAATTTTTGTAAAAATTTGTATATTTGTTGAATTTAAAATTTTCACAGAATAAATCCATATTAATATAATAAATGTTGTGTAGGATTTAATTTACCACCGACCAACTGACCCTTTTTTTACAATTTTCTCGAGTGACTGCTGCCTACGCTTCTTCTTGAAGTAAAGGATCCGCTATAGCTTCACGAATTTATTTAAAAGCATCCTGTAAAAATAGAAAATTATTACAAAACATAAATTTTTAATTTAAAAAATTGGTTAACCCCATTGGTCTCTTGGTAAGGAGGAACACTTACTTTGTCATTCCATTTGTAACTCATCAAAACAGGTATGGACTCCCTTGGCTTTGGGTTTTTAGGTTTTAATTTTATAACTAAAGGCAGGATTGGTGTCCACGCTCTTGTAGTGAAGGATTCTCCATAGCTTCAAAAATTTATTTAGCAGTACCCTGTAAAAATAGAAAATTATTACCAAACACTAATTTTTAACTAAAAATCTATTAAACCTTATTGGTGTCTTCGGAATGCGGGTATACTCACTTAATCATTCCATTTGTTATTCATCGAAACATACGTCTGGGACTCCATTGCTTTTTCTTAATGAATGGTGTTTTAAGTGATGAAAGCAAAATTAACTTATTATTAACATTCTTTTATCTTACATTTATTTATCTTTTAGAAAACTAATTATACATTTTTATTTATTTATTTATTAATTTATTTTTATTTTATTTATCAATTTCCTTTTTACGTTTTTATAACACAAAAAATAAACGAACAACGCACACAAAAATACAAAATGAAAATGGCGGTCTGTATTTGTTTTTATACCCTCCACTCTAGTGATAGAGGGTATATATAAGTTTGTCATTCCGTTTGTAACACATCGAAATATTGGTCTAGGACCCCATAAAGTATATATATTCATTATCCTCGATCGATTTTAAGTCAATCTAGCGATGTCCGTCCGTCCGTCCGTCTGTCTGTCTGTCCGTTGAAAACACTAACTTTTGAAAGACTTTACGGAGGCTCCTGAAGTTTGACATATATGTTGACCATTTACCGGGTCAGGTTGGTATTGCAATCCAGCCAAATCGGTCAAGTGGTTCAAAAGTTATGAGCAAAAGAGTAAATTTCGGCAAGGGTATTTTACGAATTTACGAGATTAAAACCACTCTAACTTTCGAAAGACAATTCTGAGGGTGCTGACACTTAGCACATATATTTGGTCCTGTTTGGTTTTGAGTTTCAGACAAATCGGTCTAGTGGTTCAAAAGTTATAAGCAAAGCCCTGAATTTCAGATTGGTTTCACCTTAAACTGTTGAAAACTCGTTAAACAAGTTTTAACAACATGGTGAAATACCAGTTTTCTTAAAACTTGTTGTTGTTAGTTGTCTTACCGTAGCGTGCAGTTTAGTTGTTAGACAAGTAAATATTTGTTATTGTGTTGTTATTGTTTTTGTAACTGTATGTAACGGTGTATAGTAAGTATTTTGGGGGAAAAATCAAAAAAAAGTGGGACTTATACATTGTTTGATTGAATGTTAGGTTGTTTTTGGTTTTTAAGGAAGAGGTTGGTAAAATAAAAACAGGGAAAATGTGAAATAGTTTTTTTTGCATTACATTTATGTAGGTATAAAACAACAAAAATATTTTACAAAGTAATCTTAGGCGTGTTTTTTTAGAGTTTTTTATATATACCTATAACTACTTGTAAAAAAAACGGTATCGCTACTTAACATCACAATTTTGGCAACTCTTGTTTTTTTGTTGAATGTACTTGGTATCACTTTAATATTTGTTATTGGAGTTATTTTTATTTAATTGATAGAATTTATAAAATATTTGTAATATTTCTTTTTTTTGTTGTTAATTAAAATTATTCAAACTTTTTTTCTTTAATTTATTTATTTATTTTTTGACTTAAGTGATATAAACGAAAATTTCCAGATTTGGCACCACTTTTTATAAGTACTTAACTTTTAAGAATATATAAATATCCCTACTTATGAAGTGTATACCTACTTAAATTTGTATGGGAATTTTATAACAAACTCGAAAAAACACACCTCTTGTTACTCAAAGAAATTGTACACTGCAAAAAATTTTTACACTCAAAAAAAATGTACACATAATTTTTTTTTAATGAAATGTCACACTCAAAAAATGTTGACAGTCAAAAAATTTTACACTCAAAAAAATTTGATTGATTAAAAAAAAGTTTTACTCAAATTAATATATTTCTAATAAAAAATTTTGAATGCAATTTTTTGAAATTTTTTTTAGAAAATAACTATCAGATAACATTGTGGGGGGTATTCATAGATTCGACCAAGTCGAATTTAATTTTTCTACTTGTTTTTTGTTGTTTTCTTTCGAGAAATTTTTGTAATTTGCGTTATTGTGCAAGCTACTTGGTTATTTTACATAAAAAATGAATTATGTTACTTTAACATCGACAAGCATAATTTTAGCAAAAATTTGGTAAAAAAAATTTTTTGGTATGAAAAAAGTTTTACCAAGTAGGATTGCTCAATCTTACACAGATTTTTTTTTTGCGTGTAACGTAGATCGATGTTATCATTCGGATCATCTGAAGGCGCTTTGAAGTTGGTATACAGAACGCTCGTACAACCGTCCACAACGCTTTCACAACGCTTTTGCGATTGTATTTTTCTGACTGGGTATTTTAAAGTGTAAATTTTTTTCGACGGAATTTTTTTTTTATGAGCACAAATATTATACAATTATTCGGTATTCGGCCAAAATTGTGGCCGAAGCCGAATAGTGGCCGAATAGTGCTTTTTGGCCGAAGCCGAATATTCGGTCGGACACTACAAAGAACAACTGTATTTAGCGAAACTGTTTGAGCAGTATCTATGGGGTTTGTAATTCCTTTATTTAGTGAAACCTTGACCTTATCTTTAATTTAGTTCCATAAAATGAATACCATATAATCGATAAAAAGTAAAAAAAAAATACTTTTGTAAATTTTTTTAACGCCATTTACCTACTCCCATCTATGACAAAACTAACTTTTTTGCATATCGAATGCACGTTTTTAAAGCCGCCCAGAGACACAATACATGTTGGATGACTTGTTAGTTGACGAAAAAATATTTTCAAAATACACTTATCCGACAAATTTATACACATGTTGGATGACCGCTCATTTTTTTAGAATTCTTGAAGGAGTAACATGAAAATTTTTTTTATTTTTCAACTCTTTTTTATGTTTTTTTAATATATTTAGGTTAAAATTTACTTTTTAACATTTTACTTTGTGAAAAACAATAACAAATAATGAATTAAAACGTCTCTGTTCGTACAACGGTCGGATGACAAGTCAATACACCATCCGACATGTCATCCAACTTTTCATCCGACCATCGAAAAATCAAAACTTTTTGATTTTTCATCCGACCAGCCATCCGACCATCCGACAATCCGACAGACCCATACACGAGAAAAATTACATTGGTCATCCAACAAGTCATCCAATTTGTTTGAAATGTATGGGAGCCTTAAAATAAGCAATACAATGAGCTACATACATATAACCATAGGGGTGAAACGAACAAGTTTCGCATATGTGTATGTATTAGTGACGGCACGCGCATGTAACTTTTGACGTTTCATACAAAACGTAAACAAACAACGAAAAAACAGATGCAAAAGCTAAAGGCCTAGTTAGCCGAGAAAACGTAACCGTATCTTTACCCTAACCGTAGCGTATGTATTTAGTGCAATTATCGAAACTTAATAACGTGTCATATGTTTTTGACGTCGTCGTTCATTTTTGTTATTTTATTTATGTTTTTTTATATGTAGACTTTAAATTAGTTTGTTTATTTAAATTGAATTAGGGCCGATAACACAAACGAACTAACCGGAAGATAAATTGGGTTTAGTGCTAACCGCAGGTTATAGATGTCAAATTTGTATGGGACTAACCGGAGGTTACGTTAACTTTGATTTAACTGGATATTGTGTTAACCGCACTTAGTGATTTTTCTATTTGTTTTGCACTTTTAGTTTTGTATCACATTTTTTTTGGAAATAAACAAACCGAAAATCAGATGTCACGTAGAAACGATGTAAAATTCTATTTTAAACAGGTCGGAACGTTCCGTTTACGTGACAATTGAATTCGGTAATCGTTTTCATTAGTTTACGCATATCAAAACAATCAGCTGACTTTTTACGTTAGGGTTACGGTTACGTTTTCTCGGCTAACTAGGCCTTAACACGTACAGGCACACGTATACTAGGCAGAGAAGTAAATTTAGTAGTATTTTGTATGCGTCCATATTGAAAGTACCAAAATAAGCACTCGTGTTGCATGTCTATATGGTCTGTGATATAACCATTAGACTGCCCAGAAAAAAAGCGAAGTTTTTATTTTCTTGGGGGATACCTGCAAATTTTGTTCCTTTTTGTGCAAAAAAATTTCGGTTTTTTTTTGGGATTTTTAAAATAATATCTAGAGGTCGCGATCTCGCGTTTTATAACGATTTATTTTTTTTGAGTTTTTTATTATTTTAAATTGTTAAATATGATTAATATGATAAAATATTAATAATTTCAGACAAAAAAAAAATTAAATTAAAAATTAAATATCGCTCATTCCATGAGATGTCTCCCAGCATCTAATCAAATGTTCCTTAATTTATTTGAAATTTTGCACACATGAACACTATGAAGCCATTAAAATAAATCAGTTGTTAGTTCCGAGAAAATCCGTGAATTCGCGAATATATTCGCGTTCGCGAATTCGTGGATTTTCGCGAAACTAAAAACGAATTTATTTTAATTGCTCCATAGTGTACCTGTGTGCGAAATTTCAAATAAATTAAAGAACATTTGATTAGATGCTGGGAGACATCTCATGGAATGAGCGATATTTAATTTTTAATTTAATTTTTTTTTGTCTGAAATTATTAATATTTTATCATATTAATCATATTTAACAATTTAAAATAATAAAAAACTCAAAAAAAATAAATCGTTATAAAACGCGAGATCGCGACCTCTAGATATTATTTTAAAAATCCCAAAAAAAAACCGAAATTTTTTTGCACTAAAAGGAACAAAATTCGCAGGTATCCCCCAAGAAAATAACAACTTGGTTTTTTTCTGGGCAGTCTAATAACCATAGAAAAAAATAGAAGTGTAACAGAGTCGTATTTCGCTTGAATAAGTATTAGTGACAGCACATTATGTAACTTTTGACGTTTAATAAAAACAATGCAACATAAAGGAAAACAACAACAAAGCAAAAAACAAAAGAGAAAAAAAGTTTTTAAAATATCAATAGTGCGTATTTTCTTTAAAAAAACGTTAAATAAAGCAAAATAAATAATAAATTTAATTAAATGAAAAGAAATTCCATTTTTTATAAACAAAGAATCTAATTTGATATTAAATACGTGTGAGATGAGGAAGAACAAGCATTTTGCCACCATATTGGAAAATACATCAAATACAACACTGCGTACCTTCTAATCTTTTCTATGGATATAACCATAGAAAAAAATAGAAGTGTAACAGAGTCGTATTTCGCTTGAATAAGTATTAGTGACAGCACATTATGTAACTTTTGACGTTTAATAAAAACAATGCAACATAAAGGAGAATAACAACAAAGAAAACAACAAAAGAAAAAACAAAAGGTTTTAAACTATCAATAGTGCGTATTATCTTTAAAAAAAACGTTGAATAAAGCAAAATAAATAATAAATTTAATTAAATGAAAGACAAATTCCATTTTTTATAAACAAATAATATAATTTGATATTAAATACGTGTGAGATGAGGAAGAACAAGCATTTTGACACCATATTGGAAAATACATCAAATACAACACTGCGTACCTTCTAATCTTTTCTATGGATATAACTAACCATTAGTGTTTGTTGTCCGGGAATTGCCGGGTCGGAATTCCCAGGAAAACACTGCGGGAATTCCAGGGAATTTGTTTACTTTTTCCCGGGAAATCCGGAAATTTTATAAAATAAACCATTTTACATAAAAACGTTTAAATAATATTTCTTTTACATACAGGTGTAATTGCTATTTTTATTTTTTTTTTGAAGAACAGAGCAAATATATATTCATAGGAAAACTGACCAAGTGTAAAAAGTATGACAAAATATCATGAAAAACATAAAAAGTCAACAAATTTACGTCGGTTAATGATAATTTTGCTAATACGGCGTTCACACTTGCTGTTTTGAAGTGTTCAAGAGTGAGATGTTTAAAAAAGTCTTTGTTCTGTGTCCATTACGTTTTTATTCTGCTACTGGTGTTTTGTTGAACAACTTGTTTAAGGTCGATAGTGTGAACTCCATGTAAGATATTAATTTTTGCTCGAATAACGCAGTTTTAATTTTTTTTACTATTTTTTGTGGGGAAAAAAGTGGCAATATTTTTTTTGTTTTGTTTTATTGTATTTCAGGATTTTTAACTTTTATTTTTTGATTTTTTATGTTTTAATTATTTGTTTACCTCTAATAAAACTTTTTTTAATAAAAATTGGTAAAATTTTAATGTTTTTATGATTTATATTAATAATGAAAATTTCCCGGGTAGCCCGGGAAATAAATTACTTTTTTCCCGGGAAATCAAAAAGTCCGGGAATTCCCAAACACTACTAACCATGTATGTTTATACCCTACACCACACTGTTGTACAGGGTATAATGAGTTTGTAACTACCTGAAATACTATCGATCTACTCAGAATCACTTTTTGAGTCGATTTAGCGATGTCCGTCCGTCTGTCTGTCCGTCCGTCTGTATATGTGTCCATGTAAACGGTGTAAACACAATACATGCAATTTTTAATCAATTGACTTGAAATTTGATACTTAAGCCTCTCTTGGCCCAAGGACGAATCCTATTGAAATTGGAAAAAATCGGTCCATATTTAGACCTAGCCCCCATACAAAGGTCCTCTTTAGTTTTGGCTCAAATGACTCTAACATGTCTCAGAATCTGAGACTTTTTCTATAGAATAAATGTCTCAGCATCTGCGACTTTTGCTATAGAATAAATGTGTCAGAATCTGAGACTTTTGCTGTAGAATAAATGTCTCAGAATCTGAGACTTTTGCTATAGAAAAAATGTCTTAGAATCTGAGACTTTTTCTATAGAAAAAATGTCTCAGAATTTGAGACTTTTTCTATAAAAAAATGTCTCAGAATCTGAGACTTTTTCTATAGAAAAAATGTCTCAGAATCTGAGACTTTTTGTATAGAAAAAATGTCTCAGAATCTGAGACTTTTTCTATAGAAAAAATGTCTCAGAATCTGAGACTTTTTCTATAGAAAAAATGTCTTTTATGTAGAAAAAATCTCAGGTTCTGAGACATTTTTTCTATAAAAAAAGTCTCAGATTCTAAGGTATTTTTTCTATAGAAAAAGTCTCAGATTCTGAGGCATTTTTTTATAGGAAAAGTCCCAGATTCTGAGACATTTTTTTATAGGAAAAGTCCCAGATTCTGAGACATTTTTTTATAGAAAAAGTCTTAGAGCCTGAGACTTTCTATAGACTTTCTATAGAAAAAATTTCTCAGAGCCTGAGACTTTTTCTATAGAAAAAAGGTCTCATAATCTGAGACTTTTTCTATAAAAAATGTCTCAGAATCTGAGACTTGTACTTAAAAAAAAGTCTCAGAATCTGAGAAGCACGATGCATTCCAAACTAAAAAGGCTAGACGCCTGAAACTTAAGCAATTGCCACAAATAAATCTTATGATCATTGGCTGGTTAATTGCGTGAATGGGCAAAATCAGATCTTGAGCATTATGGTCCCTTCTTGAAGAATAACGCCAACATCTTAAAAACGCAATTTACATATGTGCATTAGACCGACTCACCTTATATGGGCAAAAAAAAAGTTAAAGTTGTACCCCCCTCAAAATTAACTTTGACATGTTTTATGAAGATTCCCATAATATTTGATCTCTAGCGATAATCTCCCGTGAGCTAAACCGCGGCAAAAAAGGGTCCAAAAATTGTATTTTTCATGAATAAAAAAATCAGTAAATTTTTTTTTGTCCAATGAATGACATAATATGTTAGATATTTAGGAATTCTTTGATTCTGCATTAAAACATTTTATAAATCTATTCACAGACTCGTAATAACGAGATGTTTATGTCAGTTTTTTGATGCTTTTCAAATCGATTTTACTGAAAACTTATATAACTTTGGTATTTTTTGTCCGATTTTCACTTATAATACATCGTTAGAAAGGTGTTGACCACCGCTTGGGATTTTAGTCAAAAATTAACCCTTAACTGCACTGTCTTTCTTTTTTATTACATTTACTTCGGCATCATTTAAAACCCATTTTATAACCACAAAAAGCGTATCTTTGTGCAGGAAACACGTTTAATTAATATACTTGGCCACAATTGATTTAACCCATGCATGATCAAAATATTTTGGCAAACATTTTCAAAAAAGTTTTTGCGGAAATTATTGAAAGCTAGTTGTAATACTTAAAAAAAATAAAATTAAATAAGGTTTTGTTTATTTTAGTCAAAAATGAACCCTTAACTGCACTGTCTTACTTTTTTATAACATTTACTTCGACATCATTAAAAAACCATTTTATAACCACAAAAAGCATATCTTTGTGCAGGAAACACGTTTAATTTATATATTTGGCCACAATTAATTTAACACATGCATGATCAAAATATTTTGGCAAACATTTTTCAAAAAGTTTTTGCGGATATTATTGAAGGCTAGTTGTAATACTTTAAAAAAATATAATTAAATAAGGTTTTTGTTTATCTAGACGAGTTATTATTATCAAATAATTATTACGTGTAACACTTTCCCGATCAAAATTTTTTTTCGAAATTTTGTATGTGCAAATTAATTTTAAAAATAAAATATAAACAAATTTTGTCTTAATCGCATATATTCGTGCAAAAAACGCATCGAATAAATTGAAATATCAATTATATTATTTTTTTTTTAAGTATTACAACTGGACTTAATTTTTTCCACATTTTTTTTTTTAATTGGTCATGAATGGGTTAAATAAAAAATATTAAGATCTATTTATTAGATGCGTATTTTGCACGAATATATGCGATTAAGAGAAAATTGATTTATATTTAATTTCTAAAATTTATTTGCATATACAAATTTCGAAAAAAAATTTCACCGTGAAAGTGTTACACGTTAAAATTATTTGATATTAATAAGCAAGTCTATTTAAACAAAAACCTTTTTATACCCTCCACTTAGTGATAGAGGGTATATATAAGTTTGTCATTCCGTTTGTAACTCATCGAAATATCAGTCTGGGACCCCATAAAGTATATATATTTATGATGCCCGATCGATTTTAAGACATTCTAGCGATGTCCGTCTGTCCGTCTGTCCGTCTGTCTGTCTGTGGAAAATGCTCTCGCGGACAAAATATTGCACAGAGATGACTGAAACTTAACATATATATTGGAAGTTCTCCCGAGAAGTTTGGTATTGCATTTGAGCGATATCGGTTCAGCGGTTCAAAAGTTATGAACGAAAATGTAAGCACACCTCAAAAATTTCAGTACATTCAACATAACCTAAAAATACAAAATGCGTTAATTCGTCTTCTGGTTGACATTTGTGAACATAATTGAACACCAAGTGGTATTTAAACAAGTACAAACATATTTTTTGAAAAAAAAAAAAAATCGCGGATTTTTTTTTACCAAAATTTTTTTTCGCGAAAATTTTTTTTAAAAATTTTTTTTTTTTCAAAAGTAATTTCCTTTTAAATAAAGTTGTTTGCAATAATCTTTTTGAAATTGTGGAGGGTATCACTACATTCGGCAAGGCCGAATTTAACTTTTTTACTTGTTTATTTTATTTTTTTAAAGTATTTCAACTAGCTTTCAATAATTTCCGCAACAACTTTTTTAAAAATGTTTCCCAAATAATTTTGATCATGCATGGGTTAAATTAATTGTGGCCAAATATATTAATTAAACGTGTTTCCTGCACAAAGATACGCTTTTTGTGGTTATAAAATGGGTTTTTAATGATGTCAAAGTAAATGTTATAAAAAAGTAAGACAGTGCAGTTAAGGGTTAATTTTTGACTAAAACCACAAGCGGTGATCAACACCTTTCTAACGATGTATTATAAGTGAAAATCGGACAAAAAATACCAAAGTTATATAAGTTTTCAGTAAATTCGAATTGAAAAGCATCAAAAAACTGACATAAACATCTCGTTATCTCGAGTCTGTGAATAGATTTATAAAATGTTTTAATGCAGAATCAAAGAATTCCTAAATATCTATTATATTTGGACATTAATTGGACAAAAAAAAAATTACTGAATTTTTTATTCATGAAAAATACCTTTTTTGGACCCTTTTTTAACGCGGTTTAGCTCACGGGAGATTATCGCTAGAGCCCAAATATTTTGGGAATCTTCATAAAACATGTCAAAGCTAATTTTGAGGGGGGTACATCATCAACTTTTTTTTTTGAGTCACTCTAATGTGCATGTGATTTGTACATTTTTTTAAGCAACTGAAGCCTTTGATAATAGCGCTTTTTAAAGAAAATCCCTTTCGCTTACGCAGCAAATCAACAGATTTTCTCAAAGAAATAATAAAATATAATAGTTTTTATACCCTCCAACTACAGTATGGGGGTATACTCACTTTGTCATTCCGTGTGTAACGCATCGAAATATCGGTCGGGGACCCCATAAAGTATATATATTATTGATCAGTGATCGAATCTAAGACATTCTAGCGACGTCCGTCTGTCCGTCCGTCCGTCTGTAGTTAACACGATGCAGTCCAAAATAAAAGAGCTAGACCCCTCAAGTTTGGCATAAATATGTCTTATGGTACTAGGCAGGTTAAGTTCGGAAATGGGCCAAATCGGACTAGGGGGAAAAAAGTTCCCCCTTGAATAACTAAACCAGCCTCTTAAAAATGATAATTTTTTTACGTTTTTTTTGTATTTTTGTGAACTAAATGAGACATTTTTATGTTCGTAGAAGTTTAAAGTCCTGCGCTTGGACCCAGGGGACTAACAAATTTTGCTTTTTTTGCCCCGCTCCTCTTTTAAGGGCGTGGATAAAAAAATAATTTAAATAATTATAAAACTATAGTACTTAAGTGCACAAAGCAGATATAAATGAACTTGTAAACATATACCGTGAGGGCCAAGGAGTCACCCAGCTCACCGACCCCGCCCCCTACCTTGCCCTTCTTAAAACAACGCCCCTGTCAAATTTTTTTTTTTAATTTTTTTACATGTTGGAGGGTATAATAGATTCGGCACAGCCGAATTTAACACTCTCACTTGTTTTTATATATTTTTAAAGTTGTCATAAAAATTTTAAATTTGTTAATAAAAAAAATGTATATGGGGCACTTCATTATCATTGAGAATGAGTTTCATTAATGTTATGTCTTTTATAATAGGTTACACCCCTATTGTTTTATACATCTCTGTATTAGACAATACCACCACTATTTTCAATATTTGTATATTGGTAGCACTTAATATCTAGAATGTAAGTTAGCATAAGCTTTAAAGTAAATAAAGTTAGTTCTATAAAAACCATGTAACAACGCGTGTCTTTTAATAACAACACTCGGACACCGGCCACAACAATTGGCGACGAGAGTAAAAAAAAAAATCAAATTAAATTAAAGCATTAAACAAAATAGAACCGAAATCGAAAACTTTAGAAAAACACAAACATTAAATAATAAAAGTGCAAAAAAAAAAAAAAAACGATAAAGTGCAACAAAAGAAAAATAAAAAGTTTAAACAAAAATCAAACATTAAAAGTGCTACAAAATGGATGCCGTAGCATACAATAGGTACATCCAATTGCAACGGCTGATCGTGATTTTGGATGATTTTCTGTATCTCCACCAAACCGAAGAACAGCGGGAGGAGATGGCTGGATGGCTTAAACCAACCAAAGGTTCCGAAGATAGTCCAGATGCGGTAAATACAAAGCCGATCGAAAATACGAAAGTCAAAGCGTCAGAAGATAGTCCAGAGGCGGTAAAAACAAATCCGATCGAAAAGACGGAAAATGTTCAAAAGTCGGTGGAGGTGAAGTCAAAGGAAGCGAAGAAGGTCCCTAAGGAAGAAACATCAAACCCAAAGAAAAACATAAAATTACATAATGGGGAAATCGACTTCAAGGCAATAGGGCTTCATGGAATGTGCATCCGATGTGGGGAAAACCACAATGCCAAATACTGTCACCGCAGACAATCTAGCCTTAAATGCGATAATTGTGGAAAACAAGGGCATGTGGCAAAAGTGTGCTTAAAAACGCGTTTCGAGGAACAACGATACAAAAACAACAATAACAAAAACAAAAACAACATAAATTATTAAAAACAAAACCTAAATCTAAAGTACAGTTGGTGTCAAGAAGGAGGAAAAAAAAATAATATGTAACAAAGCAAATTCAAATAAATATCGATACAGTTACAAGTGCAGTTATATGAAACAAAAAGAAGTAAATTTTCAAGGAATTTAAGAGACACAACAACATCATTAACATCAAGAAAGTTAACATTAACAAAGTTAACATCAACAAAATTAACATTAACAAAGTTAACATCAACAAAGTTAACATCAACAAAGTTAACATCAACAATGTTAACATCAACAAAGTTAACATCAACAAAGTTAACAGCAACAAAGTTAACATCAACAGAGTTAACATCAACAAAGTTAACATCAACAAAGTTAACATTACAAAGTTAACATTAACAAAATTAACAGCAACAGAATCAACAAAGTAAAATCATCATAAGCTAACCTTCACCAGGTCTTGATTTCAAGATATTACAGTGGAATTGCAACG
Organism: Pegoplata infirma; assembly: GCA_963921195.1. NCBI lineage: Eukaryota > Metazoa > Arthropoda > Insecta > Diptera > Anthomyiidae > Pegoplata > Pegoplata infirma. The sequence goes on along the minus strand of OY992537.1, from coordinate 140,922,163 downwards.
GGCTGAGCAGGAAGATCAAGGAAGTTACAGATTTCATGGACAAGAGACGCATCCTGATCGCGGCCCTCCAAGAAACTAAGCTGACGAGCAGGAACCCAATCTCCTGCTCGTCCAGCTATAGTATCATAAGGCAGGACCGCGAAAGGGATAAGGGCGGAGGCCTTGCTTTTCTTGTTCATGACTCTGTTAACTTCCGACCGCTGTCCATCACATCGAACGACGATCACCTGGAACTCCAGGGGATAGCCGTTCGATCAGGAGAGGATGAGATCGAAATTGTGAACGTCTACATCCCTCCAACAGCGGCCTGCCGTTCGGGATATCGTCCTTCCATTGAATTCTTAATGGAAGGCGATAGTAGGGTCATACTGGGTGACCTAAACGCTCACCATGATAGCTGGCATTCTGAGCTGGAAAATGATGCGAGGGGTAATCTCTTTGCTGACGAAATTGACAACACAAATTACTGTGTTGTCAACGAGAGACACCCTACTCGCATCACCGCAAACTGTCGCAGCTCACCAGATCTTTCGATAGTCAGCCCTGACCTTGTGGCCTTCACCACCTGGCATGCCGACATCGCCCTCAACTCTGACCACATCCCAATTACCGTCAAGATTGCAAAAAGCCCGGACTTCATATCTGCTGAAGAACGGACTTTTGTAAACTTTCGGAAATCGGATTGGGCCAGATTTGAGGAGGTGACGGAAGCACAATTTGGTCATCTGACTCCTCCCTCAACGTCATCAGAGGGAGAACGTAATATACGAAAGATCTTGGTCGATGCGAAAAACCGCTGCATCCCGGCTGGACGCATAGCGAAAATGCGCCCAAATTTCCCACCGGAGGCATGTCGCCTAGCAGATAGGCGGGATGCCATCCGGAGGGAAAATGCAGCGGACCCTCGTTTAAGGCAACTGAGCGCCGAGATTGAGGCTCTAGTCTCTGCTCACTGCAAAGACCTGTGGTTACGGCACCTTGAAGAGTCGGATAAAGGTTCTAAGCGTCTTTGGTCGACGATAAAGAACCTTTCGAATCCCCGTAGAAGCGGAAGACCCACTCTCACTTTTGAGAGTGGCACGCCGCTTGACTCCCAAAAGTGCTGTGCTGCCTTAAACCGACAGTTTGTAGAGCATCCAGCCAGACCCAACAGGGACCAGAGAGTCATCCGAAGGAGGATCAGATCTCTACCTCACACTGAAGATGTAGAGATCACTCCGGAGGATGTCTCTAAAGCTATCAAAGAAGCGAAAGCCTCCACGGCAATAGGTCCAGATGGTCTCGCTATGATCATGCTTAAACACGTGGGGGAGAAAGGGTTGACATACATGGCAAAAACTTTTAGCCTGTGTGTTAACTCCTTGGAGATTCCAGACATGTGGAAGCTCGGGAAGATTATTCCCCTTCTCAAACCTGGGAAGCCCAATAATTTGGGGAGCTCCTACAGGCCGATAACCCTATTGTCACCAGTGGTTAAGGTCCTGGAATCTGTCCTTCTCCCTACTCTTAGGGAGAATCTCCCCATGGCGGACCACCAACATGGCTTTCGTTCTGGTCACAGTACAACAACTGCGTTGTGCGAGATCACGACAGCCATAGCCGGAGGCCTTAACAGCAGACGCCCGCACGAGAGGACCATTGTGGTCGCTCTCGATCTGTCTAAGGCCTTCGACACGGTCTGCCACACGCAGCTTCTGCAAGACCTGTATGACTCTACGCTCCCTAATGTCCACAAACGGTGGTTGGCGAATTACATGGCTGGGAGGCAGTCATATGTAGAGTTTAGAGGTTCCAGGTCGGGACTGCGGAGAAATAAGCAGGGTGTTCCACAGGGGGGTGTCCTTTCACCCATCTTGTTCAACACTTATATCTCCAAAATCCCGACCCCACCTCCAGGACTGAAATTGATATCCTACGCCGATGACTGCACAATTTTGTGCACAGGCAGGGATATCGAAGCCCTGGAGGAACAGCTTAACAGCTATCTGCCAACCCTGACGAAATTTTTGGCAGATAGGAACCTCCAGCTCTCGACACCCAAGTCGACGGCCACGCTCTTCACCACGTGGACTAAAGAGGTTAACAGGGAACTCAATGTCCACATTAGTGGGCAGAAAGTTCCCACAGTGAAAAACCCCAAAATTCTTGGGGTTCACTTCGATAGCCTCTTTATGTTCGCGAGGCATTCTGAAGAGGTGACCAGGCGAGTGAAAGGGAGGAACTCCATTTTGAAAGCGCTAACGGGCAGCACCTGGGGTAAAGATAAGGAGACGATCTTGACTACGTATAAAGCCATAGGTCGTCCCCTTATCGATTATGCCTCCCCGGTATGGTCGCCGTCCGTTAGCGACACACAATGGAGAAAGCTCCAAACGGTGCAGAACACGGCCCTCAGGGTGGTAACAGGATGTCATTCCATGGCATCGGAAGACCACCTACATGAGGAGACCAAAATTCTGCCCGTTCGGAGCCATTGCTCCCTTCTCACTCGTCAATTTGTACTTGGATGTCATATGACAGGGCACCCCAACCATGCAAGCGTCGTTGGTACGTCGGCACCAGAGGTGAGACAGGTGAGGTCTGACCTACGGTCCGAGAAATCGGCCGTGGGTCACCTCATCGGTCTTGTGCAGAATGGCGACTTAAAAGAGGCGCAGGCTCGCCTGCACACGGAGATCGTCTCGGAGTCCATTGGGAGGATGCGAGACAATGTTGTGTTAGGTGGCAGGCCCCCTCCCCTTTCCGAATCCGAAAAGAGCCTGCCACGTAAGGTCCGCACGACATTGTCCCAACTCAGGTCAGGTTACTCTAGGGGGTTAAATAGTTACCTGGCCAGAGTTAACCCTGACATCTCTGATGCCTGCCCTCTTTGTGGCGCTACTCCTCACAATACCATACACCTCTTCGAGTGCCCGGTTCGGCCCACGACACTCACACCTACGTCATTATGGACCAATCCAGTCGAGGCAGCTCGCTTCCTCGAACTGGAAGGGTAACCTGTTTTATGTCTCCTATCCCAATCCCTTTCCCATCCCCATCCCTAAAATATTCTTAATAATATAATAACTAATTTTACTACTAACATTTCTTCTGTATCTACATGTGAACCTCCAGTGGACGCTACAACAACAACAACAACAGAAATAGCAACATCATTAGCAGTGTTAATTTTTAACAGAAATGATCAATTTTCAAAATTTTTACAATTAGTGCATAAGCAAATATTTAATGGAAGTGAAATTCATAAAATTAAAATACCCGGGAAGGGAAGTGCAAATCTCCAAAACGGGACGGTACGTTTTCAACTTCAATTAAATTAAAATCGAGTTAAAATTAATTTCAATTTTAAAAAACGAATTTCAATGTTAAGTGCAATCTCAATTTTCATTTTCAAAACGAATTAAAAAGCGAATTTCAAGTTTTAGTTTCAAATTAAATTTTTATTTCATTTTATAACTTCATTTTTCAATTTCTAAAAAAAAAAAAAAGTTTCAATCTTAATTCTTCAAAGTTCAATTTTAAAAAATTTTAAAATTTAAAATTTTTTTTCATTTTCAAATTCCAAATTTAAACATTACAATTTCCAAGTTTCAATTTAAAAATTAATTTCCAATTTTCAAAAATTCAAGTTTTGATTTCAAATTTTCAAACTTTCAATTTTTGAGTTAAAATTTTCAAACTCTTAATTATAAAATTTTCAATTCCAAATTTAAATTTCGAATCATAAAATTTTTTAATTTCAATTTCAAATTTCAATTCCTAATTTTAAAATTTAAAATTTTTCAATTTCCAATTATAACATTTTCAATTTCAATTTTTTTAAATTTTCAATTTTCAAATGTTCAATTTCAATTATATTTAAAATAATTTCAAATCAATTCAGAACGGAATTTTGAACTCGGACAAATCCAATCAAATTGTCAAATTCAGGAATTTCCAAAACGGAATTAACAAATTTAAACATTTTCAATCGAATTAGCAGGATCAAATTTTTCAAGTCGAATTATTACATTCGAGTCGGGTAATTAAATCGGATTTCAAGTCAAATTTCAAGCTTAAAATTCAAATTTAGAATGAGTTCTTACGGATTTATTTCAGAATTCTCAATTAAGCGGGGGAGAATTCATAGTGATGGCATAACCATACGTGAATTCGAAATCGTCATAACGCGGCGGTGCCTTAAATTCGAAAACGTCAGAACGCGACGATACCTAAAATTCGAAATCGTCAGAACGCGACGATACCTAAAATTCGAAAACGTCAGAACGCGACGATACCTAAAATTCAAAATCGTTAGAACGCGACGATATTTAAAATTCAATAGCGTCAGTACGCGACGTTGCCTAAAATTCGATTTCGTCGGAACGGGACGATACTTCCATATCAAGGTCATCGGAATACAAACGGTGATTCGGAAAATTTCAAACGTCGAGTTTCAAAAAGTAAACATCCGAGTTCAGTGATATTAAATTCGAATAGTGGGGTTTCAATTAAGCGTGGGAGAATCTGTTATGTCTTTTATAATAGGTTACACCCCTATTGTTTTATACATCTCTGTATTAGACAATACCACCACTATTTTCAATATTTGTATATTGGTAGCTCTTAATATCTAGAATGTAAGTTAGCATAAGCTTTAAAGTAAATAAAGTTAGTTCTATAAAAACCATGTAACAACGCGTGTCTTTTAATAACAACACTCGGACACCGGCCACAACAATTAACATTGTGTAAAGAATTTTAAATGAAAATAAAAAATTATTAACATTGAATAGATTAATGATAATGAAAAATCAATGGTAATGATTCGTGCCCAACTCTGTATATGGTCGGTCTTGACCGACTATAATTTTCTTACTTGTTTTTATTTTCATCCGCGTTGAATTTTTTTAAAAACTCGAGCGGTTTACATTTAAATGCAAAAAGGGTGTTATTTAAAAAAACTTCAGAACATTACACTCATAGAAAAGATTAGAAGGTACGCAGTGTTGTATTTGATGTATTTTCCAATATGGTGGCAAAATGCTTGTTCTTCATCATCTCACACGCATTTAATATCAAATTAGATTCTTTGTTTATAAAAAATGGAATTTGACTTTCATTTAATTAAATTTATTATTTATTTTGCTGTATTCAACGTTTTTTTTTAAAGATAATACGCACTATTGATAGTTTAAAAACTTTTTTTTTCTCTTTTGTTGTTGTTCTCCTTTATCTTGCATTGTTTTTATTAAACGTCAAAAGTTACATAATGTGCTGTCACTAATACTTATTCAAGCGAAATACGACTCTGTTTCATTTCTATTTTTTTCTATGATTACACTACTCTACAAAAATCAACTTTGTTTTTGCATACACTACTAAAGTATTTTTTTCCTCCTAAACACGAATCTGTGTTTATCGTATCAAATCGTCTTCTTGGGATATAGGCATTTTCATTTTTTGTGGACCAAGCCCTCAAAACAGACAAATTTTTTAATATTAGAAAAGTATATGTTAAAGTTACTCATATTTTTTTATTCAAGTTCCCAATAAAATTACCTAACTTTTGCAAGAAATCCGGACTCGATACGATCAAGGATACCATCAGGACATTATAAGGAAATTCAAAATGTCCTTTTTTTGTTATGTCCTTATAAGCATCCAAATTTTGCCAGAACTTCCTGTTCAGAGCAGATACGTAAAGAAGACACAATAAAGAGAATCTGGGGTTAAAATCCAAAATCCATTGAGTATATCTATGGACCAAGCCCTCAAAACAGACAAATTTTTTAATATTAGAAAAGTATATGTTAAAGTTACTCATATTTTTTTATTCAAGTTCCCAATAAAATTACCTAACTTTTGCAAGAAATCCGGACTCGATACGATCAAGGATACCATCAGGACATTATAAGGAAGTTCAAAATGTCCTTTTTTGTTATGTCCTTATAAGTATCCAAATTTTGCCAGAACTTCCTGTTCAGAGCAGATACGTAAAGAAGACACAATAAAGAGAATCTGGGGTTAAAATCCAAAATCCATTGAGTATATCTAGAAATATTTGCAAAAGAAGTCAAAATTTTGAACCAAATATTTTATCGGATCATCTTCCCGAGATATAGGCATTTAAATTTTTTCCGGTTTAAGCCCTCTAAACCAACAAAGTTGGCTTCTTTTGCAAATATTTCTGGATATACTCAACGGATTTTAGATTTTAATCCAGTGGTGCGCACACACATACTATAACATTTATGCTTGTGTGGTAGTACCAAGCAAAAAGTCATTAAAACAACAGAATTTTATAGTGTACGTGTGTCGACTGCACACAAGCAGCATTGTTTAACCTATTCCCGCGGGAATAGGAATTACAAAAATGCCCGACACTGTTTTAATCCCACGTTCTCTTTAGTGGAGTGTCTTCTTTACATATCTGCATTAAACGGGAAATTGCGAAATTCGAAGAGTTGTAATAAGGATAAAATGAAAAAAAAAAAAAAACATTTTCAATTTCTTGCAAAATTTTGGTAATTTTTTTGGAAGTTCGAATAAAAAAAATATAAATATTTTTAACATACACTTTTCCAATATTAAGAAATTTGTCGGTTTTGAGGGCTTGGTCCACTAAAATTGAAAATGCCTATTTCTTGAGAAGGAAATTTGATACGATTTTTCTGATATCAGATTCATGTTAGGGGGCAAAAATACTTTAGAAAAAGTAATTTAAACTATTTTTTTTAATTTTAACAAAAAATCATAAAAATTGGTACAAAAAAGGTATATTAAAAAAAAAAAAAAAAAAAATGTACTTAATTACACCGCTCAACAAATCGAAGGTTTTTGACTCCGGTTTGAAGTTTGATACAACATTTTTTTAGATTTTGACTCGCTGATTCCAAATCTGTGCTCCAAATTTTTCCATCACGTCTAGAATTTTAATTATTCGCGGTTGAAAATGCGCGATTTTTGCCTTTTTTGAAAGCCTGCACAGCAGCCACTGGGTGGAATAAAAATATGGTATAAAGCGTTAGAGTAGAATTGAACTATGATCTCAAATATATGATCAAAAAAATTTCAAGTTGTTGCACTATTATTGGCCAAACGCGTGTTTTAAAAAAACACTGTGAAAAAAATTAGAAAAAGCACCATTTTTAAAAGGCTCTAAAACAAAAACCAGATGATCAATCTTTAGTGTGATGAGCTCAAAATTTAGACAAAATCCCATTCTTTCTTATAGACTTTTAAACCCATTAAAGATATCTTCCGGTTTATACGAAAAATAACACAGAAAACTTAAATTTGTAAAATAATTCTTTTTTTTAGTTTTTCTTTGAAAAATATCAAAAAAAACTAAGGTACCTACCTTATCTTTTTTACAAAAATGATAATTTTAACAGAGTCATTTTAAAACGCAATTGTAACCCAACCAAACGCAATAATTATAAAAAAATTGTTTTCTATGTTGGAGACCAAAGACAAATTATACTTTTGCGCTTTATACCAGATTTGTAATCCACTCAATGTCTGCTGTGCAGGCTTTCAAATAATGCAAAAATCGTCATTTTTCGCATTTTTAACCGTGAATAACTAAAAATCTGGACGTGATGGAAAAATTTGGAGTACAGATTTGGAATCAGGAGATCAAAGTCTACTAAAGTTGATCACCAGAATTCAAACCGGAAAATGACTGTTGAGCGGTGTTATTTTTAGATATTTATTATATATGTATATTCTTTTATTTGTTTAAGTAGTATGTTTTGAGTTGTATTTTTAAACCATATATGGCCCTCTGGGCTCGGTTTTTGTGTAACATTGATTAAATAAATAAATAAATAAATAAATAAAAAACAAATTTCAAATTTGGTTAAAAATTTTGACTTTTTTTTGCAAATATTTCTGGATATATCAATGGATTTTAACACCAGGTTGTCATTTTTAGAGTGTATTCTTTACATATCTGCTTTGAACAGGAAGTTTATCGAGTCCGGATTTCTTGCAAAAGTTAGGTATTTTTATTGGGAATTCGAATAAAAAAAAAATATGTATGAACATACACTTTATCAATATTTAACTTTTTTCTTTTTTGAGGGTTTGTTCCACAAAAAATATAAATGCCTATATCTCGAGAAGGCAACTTTTTAACGACGGATTCGTGTTTAGGAGGCCAAAATACTTTAGAAAATGTATTCAAAATGTCTCTTCAGAAACCGTGTAGAGTAGTATTATCTATCAATTGAAAAAGGTTGACATTAACTTTAATTTATGGCATTTTCTTTTCTGGCAAAAAATTTTACATTTTGTAACATTTTTTGTATTCTTAGCATTTTTGTGTTCTTTTCTAAAAAATGCACTCTTGAAAAAAAAAAGTTCTTTTCTCAAATATGTTCATATATTTACATATATGCCATATATTTACATATGGGTTCACTTTACGTATATGGACGTACATGATTCATACATAATTATGTATGCCCACACATATGTTCATATATGAGGCATTCCACACCAAATGTTCAGCAAAAAAAAAGTGATGTCGTGTCAATATGAAATCAATTGCAGAGTATTCGCCCTTAGGTCACTATTAAATAACAAAAACAAAATTTCAGTTTTTTCAAAAATTGGGCCTTGGAGGCATGGTCAAAAATTGAAAATTTCAGCATATTTTGCCTAAGTATCTTTATTTCCATATTTTTGTCAATGAAATGAAACACAGTGATGTCTTTAAAATACAAGTTTTTTATAGATTTTTGTATGGGCTATCGATTAAAAAAATAAAAATTGGAAAATTTTCAGAAGAAGTTCTGAATATTTTAAATTTAAATTTAAACTTTATTTATCAAAAAACATGCCACAATTTTATTTCTTTTTTAAATGTTCAAAAATTAGATAAGGTGTATATCTATCTGTTCTGAAATTTTCAGAGATGCATTTTTTCTTGTTTTCGAGAAAAAAATGTTGAACATTGCACTATGCTTATAATTTACAATAATGGGGTATATTACGTATGCGAATGAGTAATATTAACTCTTAAAAACATTTAAAGTAGAGATGTTTTCGTGGGTGAGTTTTTTTTGACGATCACGCACGCTCACGAAGAAAAAGTTTTAATCACGCACGATTTTTCATTTTCCTCACGTTCACGTACGCTCACGTGAGTTGAAAAAAATGTTGTCACGTGCACGACACTCACGTGAGCGTGACTGAGCGTGAGAAAAATAAATGATCATGCGTGATTAAAATAATTTCCTTGGTGAGAGTGCGTGATGGTAAAAAAAAACTTACCCACGATCACATCTCTATTTTAAATGTTTTTTAAGAGTTAATATTACTCATTCGCATACGTAATATACCCCATTATTGTAAATTATAAGCATAGTGCAATGTTCAACATTTTTTTTCTCGAAAACAAGGAAAAATGCATCTCTGAAAATTTCAGAACAGATAGATATACACCTTATCTAATTTTTGAACATTTAAAAAAGAAATAAAATTGTGGCATGTTTTTTGATAAATAAAGTTTAAATTTAAATTTAAAATATTCAGAACTGCTTCTGAAAATTTTCCAATTTTTATTTTTTTAATCGATAGCCCATACAAAAATCTATAAAAAACTTGTATTTTAAAGACATCACTGTGTTTCATTTCATTGGCATAAATATTGAAATAAAGATACTTAGGCAAAAAATGCTGAAATTTTCAATTTTTGACCATGCCTCCAAGGCCCACTTTTTGAAAAATCTTAAATTTTATTTTTGTTATTTAATAGTGCCCTAAGGGCGAATACTTTGCAAATGATATCCTATTGAAACCACCATGGTTTTTCTGTAGTGGAACAGTTGGTGTGGAATGACTCATATGTATATATGTGTTCATATATGGTCATATATCTTCATATATGAAACTTTTTTCACCGGGTAACTAAAAAAAAATATGTGATGGCCACCGCCGGGATTCGAACCTGAGTTACCGGCACTATAAGCTAAAAACACATCCGGGCGATTTGCGTACAAAATGCTACTACTATATCGTTTTAACAATGCACAATTTATACTTACCATATAATCTATGAAAAGTCAAAAAATCAGTAGTTATGTAATTTTTTTATTTGTGCTTTATTGATAAAATAAATTGAAAGTTTATAATTTTTTGATTTATTTTTATTTTTTTTAGGTAATTCACTCAAAGATCGAAGATTTTATTTTGCCGCCATCAGCAGAAAAGGTCGACATTGTGGTTTCAGAATGGATGGGTTTTTATTTACTGCACGAGGGAATGCTAGATTCTGTGTTGTATGCTCGAGACCATTTTCTAAAGTCCGGCGGTTTAATGTTTCCCAGTGAAGCGACAATATTTGTATCACCTTGTGCTGTGCCATGTCGATTTGATGACTGGGATGAAATTGACGGTGTTCGCCTAACAACTTTCGGTAAAATGTTAAGAGAACAAAAATCGTCAAAGCCAGAAATAGCGCTTACATCGCCAAATGATTTATTGCACAAAGGCGTTGCAATGCATTGGATGAATTTAGTGGACGTGAGTCCTGAAGAGCTGGATAATATTGTTTTTCAGGAAGTTCTGCCCGCCCAAACAGCTGGTAGACACCAAGGTTTTTGTATATGGTTTGACTGTAGATTTCCAGGAGAAAGTTATGAAGATGCTATTGTATTATCTACTGGTCCCAATTCATTAGCTACACACTGGAAACAGTGCGTCGTTGTTCTCCCCGAAAATGCATGCGAAGAGTTGGATAAAAACGCTCCTGTTGCATTTAAAATATCAATGAAACGAAGAACTGACGACAAACGTAAATATGATTTAGAAGTTGAACTTTTAGATCCCAATGATGTCGAACATCCAGTGCCATGTGACTGCTATTTAACTAAATGTATATTGATAAAAGCCCACTTACAAACAATGGATACTTCATAGAAAATAAATATTTTTATAGAAAATAAATATCATGTTTTATTACCACGATGTTGATTCATTTTGATTGAGTTTTTTAAATTGTTTTTTTTTTTAATGTACAAAATTATATCTTTCTATACACATTATTATCCCGTGTAAAAAAGTAGATATTACATATTATATCTCCTGCTATATCTAATACCATATGGGCAATTCCATCATGTCGAACGTGACCGTTGAACACATTTTAGATGAAATAAAAGTCAAAATAAAAAGATTTTTTTTCTTGACAAAAGGGGAAACTTATAGCTCTTAACTAGCTCTATAATTGTTGCTCAGGTTGATTTTGGAAATTGTTTCAAGTTTTCGAGATAATCGCAAAGAACACAACCATTCACACGGGACAAAAAACAGAAGTGGTTTTCGCGACTATCAATTAAAACTCTGTTTTTAGCGAAACCTGAGGCAATATCACAATGCGACTAATTTTAGAATGTTGGCTAATAATGTCTCTTAAAAGTTGTAAAATTTTACCTCAAAATTATTTCTACTTTTTTTTTTTATTTAACTTTAATCACTGTCGCACGGGACATGTCGCACGGGACATTTTATTCCATCATCATATTTATGTTGTTTTAGTTGTTCTTTTTTTAACAAATTATAAATAAATAAACTTAAAAACATATTTTTATTCATTCATTTTATTTCAATACGTCCTTCAGCCAACGATTTCCACTTTTGTCTAGCATTCCGCATTAGTGTTTCTTCACAATACAGCAGCTGAGCAGCAAAATTTTTACATGTGTTTTGTTGTTGCGGCAACAACAAAATACATGTAAAAATTTTGCTGCTCAGCTGCTTGCTGCTGTATTGTGAAGAAACACTTATTTCCGTGTTTTTTAATTTATTGTCTTGTAATTTTATTTCATCTTCCTTTAACTTTTCTCTCCACCGTTTGCATCACTCTTTATTTTTTTCGCCGTTTATACTCATCTATACACGCAAAAAAAAAATCTGTGAAGATTGAGCAATCCTACTTGGTAAAACTTTTTTCATACCAAAAAAATTTTTTTACCAAATTTTTGCTAATATTATGCTTGTCGATGTTGTGTAAAATAACCAAGTAGCTTGCTCAATAACGCAAATTACCTGCACAAAAATTTATCGAAAGAAAACAACAAAAAAACAAAACAAATACAGACCGCCATTTTCATTTTGTATTTTTGTGTGCGTTGTTCGTTTATTTTTTGTGTTATAAAAACGTAAAAAGGAAATTGATATATAAAATAAAAATAAATTAATACATAAATAAAAATAAATAATTAGTTTTCTAAAAGATAAATAAATGTAAGATAAAAGAATGTTAAAGTTAATTTTGCTTTCATCACTTAAAACACCATTCAATAAGAAAAACCAATGGAGTCCCAGACGTATGTTTCGATGAATAACAAATGGAATAATAAAGTGAGTATACCCGCATTCCGAAGACACCAATAAGGTTTAATAGATTTTTAGTTAAAAATTAGTGTTTGGTAATAATTTTATATTTTTACAGGGTACTGCTAAATAAATTTTTGAAGCTATGGAGAATCCTTCACTACAATAAAGAGCGTGTACACCAATCCTGCCTTTAGTTATAAAATTAAAACCTAAAAACCCAAAGCCAAGGGAGTCCATACCTGTTTTGATGAGTTACAAATGGAATGACAAAGTAAGTGTTCCTCCTTACCAAGAGACCAATGGGGTTAACCAATTTTTTAAATTAAAAATTTATGTTTTGTAATAATTTTCTATTTTTACAGGATGCTTTTAAATAAATTCGTGAAGCTATAGCGGATCCTTTACTTCAAGACTAAGCGTAGGCAGCATTCACTCGAGAAAATTGTACAAAAAGGGTCAGTTGGTCGGTGGTAAATTAAATCCTACACAACATTTATTATATTAATATGGATTTATTCTGTGAAAATTTTAAATTCAACAAATATACAAATTTTTACAAAAATTTATTGAAAATTTATTTTAGCATAAATGTGGTAATTTTTAGCATTATTTTTAGTCAGCTTTTCAAATAATTTTGGTATATTTCACCATATTTCTTTTGGTATATTTTACCAAGTTTTTCTTAAATAGCATTAGCATTTTCTTCAAAATTTTTTACATAAGTGTTTTGGCTAAATTACGAAAACTACTTCGTCGGTTGTAGTTTTAGCATATTTTTGGTAAAATTATGCCAGATTTTTGCTCACTCCGACACAAGTTTTTTTTTTGCGTGTAGGGATGTGATTTCTATGCAAATGCATGTTTTTTGTCGATCGTCTAAAAACGATATCGACCAATTATCTTTCCGAATCAAGAAATTTGCATTAAAATGGCATCGATTTGTTTTTGCATATTTTGGTGAAAATGCATGTTTTTGCATATTTTGGTTTTAAATCAGCGACAGGCAAAAGCACTACGCGGCGTTTTTACTCTCACACCTACATGCTCTCACTCATTAAACAAAATCAAAAAAACACAATTTTCTCCTCTCTTCTTGCTTAAAATATACTTAGAGAAATAATCAATAAAGAGTTTTAATATCAAATTCTTGTTTAAGGAACATTTTTTTGGTAAACCAGAATGCTTAGTTTGTCACTATTCACTAAATATTACATTGCTAGACATTTTAACTAATGTCATTTATTATCTTTTTTATTTTTTAAATGGTTAAATGTATTATTATTTTTACCATAAGTTTCTTTAAGTGCATTGAGTATGAGAGTGCTACATGTTACACACCCAAAGACAAAATATGATAGTATGTGTTTGTCTGTCGCTGTTTTAAATGCATATTTTGTGTATATTTCCAACTTTCAAGTGCATATTTTTGCATAAATCAAGAAAAACACAAATTGAAATTGATTTGTTTCATAATCGATTTTAAATTTTAAAAAATTAATTTTGAAAATAAGAAAAATATTTTTTTTTTAACTTTTTTATAGATTGTTTAATTTTTAAAACAATTATGGTACATAAAGTTTTAAATGTTACTATTTAAGGCCGGCGTTTTTTTTTTCTTTTTATGAAGTTTTTCGTATGAAAACAAGATTTTTATTGCCTACATTTTATTTTTTAGTGCATATTTTAAGGTTTTTAGTGCATATTTTGAATTTTTTAGCGCATATTTTAAGCGCATATTTTAGATTTTTTAGTGCATGAAAATCTCATCCCTACTCATCTATATTTAAATAATTTAAAAGTATGTATTTATATAAGTAAATCGTTTATGAAAGAAAAAATATTTTTTAAAAATTTTAAAGTCCACACTTACCATATCGCACGTGACCAACTTTATATAAGAACCAATATCACAGATTTTATTATTTTTAAAAATTTTTTTTTTTATTTTAATTGTAATAAAAATCTGTGTTTGTTCTCAATATTTGATGAATTTTCGTCATGTCTACTTGACGCACTAATAACTAATGTTGTTGTTCTATGTCGCACGGGACATCGAAATATGTGATAAAGCATAGGAAAAACTTACGGTTATTTTTTAAATGCATAGTTTGCTATGCATTTTTTTTAGCTCTTTGTATCTCCAGAAAGATTTTTTAAAAGCAAAAGTCAACATTTAATGCTTCCCTTTAAGAACTTTTATCAAAACAAAAGGTGCAATAGAAATGTCCCAATGAGAAAAAATTGGCTTGCTCGACTTTATATTCGAATATCTCGAAATGGGTTATAAATAAATGTAAAATTTGTTCACGTTAGTAAAATTTTATTGTTTCTTATGAAAATATATTAAAACAAATTGGTTTCAAGAACTTTTGGTTTTTTGGTCTTGGTAGACCTTTCGGTGGAAGTGCCCATATATAATTTGATCTGCTAGATCCGAGAACTGCCCGCCCGAATAAAAAAAAAAAGTTATATGACGCAATATTTAATTATATATGAACAGATATGCTTTTATGTAAATCCATATTAATTTTGATCTGAAAATTGGCGGATCGAATATTATACGATTATATCAATTTCTATTATTTTTGATAAAATAATATCAAATTTGATTAAGTTTGATCCCAAAAATGGGTCTATCTAATTGTATTAAATCATATCTTATCTGTTAAAATTAGATAAATTTTTATATAATTAGATGAAATGTGGTAAAATTTTTTGGAATTTTAAACGTGAAATTAGAAATTATTTTATCAGATTGGATACATTATCAATTAGAAGAGTTTTTATTACATTCTTCGCAATTTTTTTCGGGACTAAGCAATTTATTAAAAATTTGTCAATTTTTTTTTTCTAAAATCATTTTTAAGGGATTTAAAAATTCCAAAAAATGTTTGTGTCTTAGAAAATTAAAAACATTTTTTCGGAACTTAAAAATTTTTTTAAAAGAATAAAATTTCTCATAAAAACATTTTCAATGATTTTTTTACTCCAAAAAAAATTGCCAAAAAAAATTTGTGTCCGGGACTTTAGAAAATTTTCATAAAAGTTTTTAAGACTTGAACATTTTTTAATTTTTTTTTAATTGTCTGGGACTTAGAAAATTTTAAATTTTTTTTCGGGATATAATTATAATTAAAATCATATATCTTTTTATCTGCCATACCCGGTGAAAAATGTTCGTATATGGAAACATATACGATGATATATGGCTACATATATGAAGATATATGATCATATATGAACCATATATGGACACATATGTACATTAGAGCGACTCAAAAAAAAGTGATTTAGTTACCCCTCTGAAAATAAAGCTTGATATGTTTTATGATGATTCCCAAAATATTTTGGTTCTAGCGTTGACCATCCGTGAGCTGGACCATTTTAAAAAAGGTCCTTTTTTCATTTTTTCGAATTTTTTTTGTACTTTGCTCCAAGACGACATAAATAAAATTTGGTGTCATCGAAAAGAGTTTTTGACGCAGCATCCAATGGTATATAAAACTTGACCACTTGCGACCTGCAAATTGCGATATTTAACTAAATACATATTTTCGTTTCGGGTTTTCATACAAATTCTACGTATTTGGAAATAATGTTCTGCTTTTCAAATTGAATCAGTTTTAAAATAATGTTTATTTATTTTTTTTTGTAATTATTCACATTAAAGCTAAGTAAGTTGTTCACCGGTGAAAAAAAATGTTTCGAAACATCAATTAATTTGTAGTGAAAATTTGACAGTCATATGTTTGGTTATGTTTTGCGCATCAGCATACATAAAATACCTTCAATTAAAATTTTGTTGATAATTTTTGTCTATTTATGTGATATAATTAATGTTTACAGTGCCAAACACTTATAATTACTTCATTTTATTTCTGAATGTTAAATTTCACCGCTTTTTAAATGGTCTGTACAATTTAAAAAAATGTTGCTTATAGTGTTGTTGCGTATTGATGCAACATATACCGGGTTATTTTGCCGGTTTTTCACCAGTGAACAGAATACCTCTTCAGCGAAATTTTTTCGCTTTTGTAAAGCTAGTGTGAAATTTATGTTTTTTTTATATGGAGTTTGACAGATTTTCACGTGAAAACCGAGCAACTTACCCACCTTAAACGCGAAAATCGCGATATATTTTATATTTTTTTCAAATATAGGCAATATGGGTATCAAAATTTTTCATTTTTCAATTATAATAACCTGGTGATAAGTAAAATATCTGTTTTCAAATCTAGGATGCTGTGAGATAAATTTAAGTTTTTAAATATTATTTTTTAACAATGTTCTGCTTTTCAAATTGAATCTGTTTAAAAATAATGTTTATTTATTTTTTATTATTCACATAAATCGCGAAAATCGCGATATATTTTCTCTTTTTTTAATATAGGCAATATGGGTATCAACTTTTCTCGTTTTTCAATTATAATAATCTGGTGATAAGCAAAAGATCAAATCTAGGATGCTGTGAGATATATTTATGTATTCAAATTTTATTTTTTTAGTTACTAACAGAACACCAGATTATTATAATTGAAAAATGAAAAAAATTGATACCCATATTGCCTATATTAAAAAACATATGTAAAATAAATCACGATTTTCGCGTTTTATGTGAATAATAATAAAAAATAATAAATTTTAAAACAGATTCAATTTGAAAAGCAGAACATTGTTAAAAAATTAATATTTAAGAACTAAAATTTATCTCACAGCATCCTCGATTTGAAAACAGATGTTTATTGAGAAGAATTTAGGGAAGAAGAAACTTATAGTCAGTGGAGTGGAAAGTCAACCATCAGCCTACAAAGCGGTTAAAAACGTTTTTAAGGATAAAATGAAAATAGAAAGAAAGTTTGAAATTGAACAAACTAAAAAACTTTTTGAAAAAGACCAAAAAATGACGGTTATGGTGGAGTTTAAGACGGCTAATGCTGTGTCGGAAGTACTTAAGTATTCTAAGAACCTAGCAGGAACTTCTATACAAGTTGAGAGGGACTTATGCTTTGGAACGTTCTGACGCCGATGCATCTGAAATTTCTTCGGAAATAATAAATATGCCAACATTAATCTGGGCGATAAAAAGCTTCAGGCCCTATAAATCCCCGGGACCTGATGGTATAATTCCGGCTGAGATGCAGCAAGTGTCGGACTATATAGCCCCGTTGCTGTATAATCTATACACAACATGCATCAACTGGTCGTATATTCCTCTCAAATGGAGGGATACCAGAGTCGTCTTTATCCCGAAGGCTGGGAAAAATTACCACACAGCTCCGAAGGAACGAATGATACACTCATATTTGCGTAGAGTGATTGACCCGAGGTTGCTTTCGACAAAGCAACATGCATACATCAGGGGTAGATCAACGAAAACAGCTCTTCAAGAGCTCGTTGGTACCATCGAAAGATCGCTTTCGGTAAAGGAGTACACTATGGTGGCCTTTCTTGATATAATCGATAATTTTGGCACTGTCTAGTCTGGGAGTAAAGGGTGTGATCGTTTTATTGGTGAAAAACCTACTTGCTGTCGCCGATTGGCTCATAATCGTTTCCAAATTTATTTAAAATTATTTGATTTGTTTGTTTTTATTTGTGTGGGCATCCATCACGGAATGACCCTTATGTTGTTCAATTTTAAAATATTTTTTATGTGTGCATTTTGTTATTGTAACTTTTTGCACATTCCTTTTAGTACTGATCTTCCCGCAGTGCTTAGTTTCGTTTAGTTTTTTTTTTATAAAGGAACAGTTATTCCTTATGTGTTATACATTAGAAATTTTGGTTCTTTGTTTGTTAAAACTTTTTATTAAAATCATATTGTAAAGGGAAAACACTGCGGTAAGATCAAATGAGGTACATATTAATTTTAATTATTTTTTAACGTTTATTTTTTTTGTATTTTATTAGAAATAAACGCGCGCACAAACATACGCACATCTTACTTTAAATATATGGCCTTTTATTTAGAGGAAGTTTTTTTGGTGTTGTTAAATTCGCCCCTTGCAAATCTCACGTCGCAGTCAGCGACACTTGCCAATAAACGTATAACGTCTGAATTGGGAGCGTCCATCATATCTCGATTTGCCAATAGGGTCACACCACAGGGAGGTGTTCTTTCGCCGCTTCTTTGGAACCTGGCACTGAATTCAATGCTGCTTTCTCTAGAAGCACGTGGTTGTCATGTTGTCGCATCCTATTTCTCTGGATCCTATTTCTCTGGACGGCACTGAAATCACCTTCTCAGATGGAGCCAAGTATCTTGGAGTATTTCTAGATAGGAAGTTGAATTTCAGGCGTAATATTGAGGAAAGGGTGAGAAAAGCAACGATTGCTTTATATTCCTGCAAAAGGGCCATTGGAAAACGAAGGAGTATTCTCAAGTCGTTCATTGGATCTATACAGCAGTGTTGCGTCCAATTCTGCTGTATGGAATCATTGTCTGGTGGCCTGCTTTAGAAACAAAAGCGAACTGTGTCTTTATCACGAAGGTACAGAGAATGGCGTCGATGTGCATCACTGGTGCTCTTCGCACTACACCTACGGCTGCATTAGAAATCCTCCTTCACCTGATACCATTGGACATATTGGGTAGGCAGTATGTGGCTACGTCGGCAATTCAGCTTAATATCACGCTGTAATGGAGGAGCAGCGATTGTGGCCATAGTGCGATCTTGAAGAAGATAACAATACCACAAAATGTGGACTGTGCTCCTTCTTTGAGCCTCTTTGAGCGCGACTTTACCACTATGATACCATCCAGGGAGTCTTGGATGGGGGACATTCCGGGTAGTGGAGCCACCATAAATTTTTACACAGATGGATCGAGGCTGCACGAACAAGTGGGCTTTGGAGTCTTTTCGGAAGAGCTTGGATTGAGCCTGGCTCGAAGATTGCCAGATCATTGCAGTGTTTACCAGGCAGAGATGCTGGCAATAAAGGAAGTGGCTGACTGGTTGAGCTGCAATGTCTCGTCTACAACCGCAGTCAACATCTATACTGACAGTCAAGCCGCGGATTCAATGTTTCTGAAAACAAGATCTGCCCTTAACTGCCGCACGTCTTTAAATGAGATGGCCAAGCAGTTTAACATACGACTCATATGGGTCCCAGGGCACAGAGACATTCCAGGGAATTGCAAAGCCGATGAGCTTTCAAGACTAGGAACTACCTTACAGGTTCCAACAGAATTGGAATGTGTTGGTATGCCTCTAGAAACTTGCAAGCAAAACCTACGGCTTTGTTCTGCGACGGAGACCAATCAAAGGTGGGCAAATGGATGGACGTGTGAGACAACACGACTGATTTGGCCTTCTCTTAATCAGGGGCGCACAAGTGAACTGATATCGCTTCCAAGAGGAGAGATTTCGACGGTGGTTTCTATAATTACCGGACACTGTCTTATAGGGAAGCACGCAGAGCGGTTAAATGTGCCGTCGAATGACTTTCGCCGAAGTTGCATGGATGAAGAGGAGTTGGAAACTATTGAACACTTTATTACCATTGCCCGGCACTTTCTGGTCAGAGACTTGCTTCACTGGGATCTAGGGAGCTGTACGATCTTTCTGATTTGTCGGATGTCAAAATTCAACATCTAAGCAGTTTCATAAGAAGCTCAAACTGGTTTAAGGACTAGGTAGGGAAACCTATTACGGTCCCGTGGTATCACAATGGACCTCAGAGTATACGTGTGTTGACGTAAAACGTCAGCAGCCACTTACAACCTAACCTATGGGAGCTAGGTCTTAATATGGACCGATTTATTTTTTTAATTTCAATAGGTTTCGTCCTTAATTCTAAATAAGCTTAAATTTCAATTTTCAGAGCAATCGCACAAAAATTGCTGCCTGTATCGTGCGTACAAGGTTTCCATGGACAGAAGGACGGAAATCGATTCAAAAAGTTATTCAGAGTCGATCGGTATACTTAAAGGTGGGTCTAGGACCAATATTTCGAATAGTAACAAACATCAGTACAAACACAATATACCCTGTGACACAGAGTGGTGTAGGTAGGGTTGCCATACGGCCTTGATTGTCAAGCTTTTTTAGTACGTGTCAAGAATCAAGCCAAAATGTCATTTGTCAAGCTAAAATCAAATTTTTCACAATTTCTCACTAAATTGTCAAGAAAAATCAAGAAGAATTTATTTTAAAAACCTTTAAATGTATATCAACAAAAATTAAAGATTATTTTCACAAATACTTATGTTTTTTACTATTAGGAGTTTCAATGTCACTTTTATTTCATAAATAACAGGCGAGAATAGTAAATTATGGAACATATTTTTCCTATATCATTGCAGTTCCGCGATAAACTTTGGCTTTGCCACTTTTACCAATTTTTTTTTTTTTTCATATTTTATTTATTGAATCTTCACTTTAAGTCCGTGAACTAACAATAAGTGTTCATATCTTATATCTAAATATTCTTAATATTAAGTCCAGCCAGTGCCAGACAAAATTTCATTTTCTCATATATTTCTTAAATTTATTTGTTTATAAATGTTCTCAAATGCATCTCTCCTTCCAGTTACACCCTCCTTCTAAGGCGTTGGTGGCCATGATTATTAAGTAGATTTCTTGCTAGATAGTTTGGATGCGTTTCCAGTTTTCTCATGTAATTTTGGGTATGTTTTACGATTTCATCTTTAACATAAGCAACATTTAAATCCTTGTGTATGTTGGAATTTCTAACATACCAAGGGGCGCATGTTGTTATTCGTAAAATGTTGTTCTGTTTCCTTTGAATTCTCTCCACGTTAGATGATGACGCAGTGCCCCATAGCTGAATGCCGTAGCACCATATAGGTTTTAAAATTGAATTGTACAACAAAAGCTTACAATCTAAACTAAGTTTAGAGTTCCTTCCAATCAACCAATTAACTTCAATAGTCTTTAACTACATCTGAGATAATTTTGCATCTAAATGTGTTTTCCACGTGAGACGACGATCAAGATGAATACCGAGGTATTTAACATTCGTATGTTGGGGTACATTGTGGTTATTAATTTGAATGTGGGGACAAGTTTCTCTTCTTAACGTGAAAGTTACGTGAACACATTTTTGCTCATTTACCTTTATCTTCCACTTTTGTAACCATTCTTCTAATTGAAGAATGTGACTCTGCAGTATTCGTGTAGCTTCAAGCGGGTTGTCATGGGTGCTTAAAATAGCAGTATCGTCAGCAAATGTTGAAGTGTGGGTATTGGAATTTGTTGGCATGTCAGAAGTGTACAGAATATACAAAAGCGGTCCCAAGATACTACCTTGTGGAACTCCAGCTTGTATAAAATGAGGGGTGCTAACAAAATCGTTATCCTTGATCGTAAATTTTCGATTTGTTATATAGCTTTCGAGTAATTTATGCGTATTTGGTGGTAACACATTTTTAATTTTATAGAGTAAACCCTCATGCCAAACCTTATCGAATGCTTGTGAGACATCAATAAAAAGTGCGGAGCAATACCTTTTTTCTTCATAGGCTCTTCTAATTTCACTTACCAGTCTATGAACTTGCTCAACAGTTCCATGTTTTCTTTTAAATCCAAACTGATGATCCGGAATAGAGTTGTTCTGAGTTACAGTTATAGTTAATCTGTTTACTAACAGTTTTTCGAAAAGTTTGGATAAACTGGACAACAGACTGATAGGTCTATATGATTCAACTTTTGTATGATCTTTGCCTGGCTTGGGTATCATTTTACCGAGTGAAACTTCCATTCTGAGGGATAATGTTCAAGGCGTAATATAGCATTAAAAATAAATAGAATTATTCTTAATGCTATCCGGGGAAACTCCAAAAGCATTTTGTTACTGATCATATCAATACCAAATGCCTTTTTGGGGTTTAAATCAACAATTGCCTTTTCGACCTCTCGCATCTCAAACCGGATGGGTTCTGCTCTGCGCTGGGGTAAAATTGGTGGCAACTCTACTATAACACTTGATTCATTTGGCGTGAAAACATTTTTTAAGTGTTCAACAAACAGATCTACTTTTTCATTATCATTTCTAGCCCAACCTCCATTTGGCTTACGCAAAGGAGGCTTACATATGACAGGTCTTTTCAAATTCTTGGTAGCACGCCATAGCGTTTGGTAGCACGCCATTCCGTTTTTGAAGTAGGCTCCAGATTTTCTAAAAATCTGTTTAGTGATGCGACTCTCTGCGATTCAAGTAGTCTTCGTAAATTATTTGTGCATTCTTTCAATCGTGATTTGAGTTGAGGAGATCTGTGCAGTTGCCACTCTCTACGAACTCTTCTTTTTTCATTTAAGAGTCGTTCGACATCAACAGAAAAAACTGGGTTTTGTCTGGATTGTCGGGGGGGTTTAGTAGCAAGTCGAGCAGCAAGTTTGAGATTGGATTCAAATTCCTGAGTGAAAGGTCAATTTCATCTGGTGTTCTTAGCGATATGTTTTCTGAGCAGTGAGTACTGAGAATTTTTTTATATTTTAGCCAATTTGTTCCTTTGCCTGTCAGTGCTAAGTAACCAGTGGGGTAAACAATTTCTCGGGGGTTAAGGAGAGTAACAATAGTGGGTGTGTGGTCTGAAGAGAGTTCCAATGAAGATTCTACATTAACGAACTTTCTTTCTATATTTCTAGTCACACCAAAGTCGATAAGATCAGGAATCTTATTACGATCTGAAGGCCAGTATGTCGGTTCTCCGCTTGAGACCACATCCAGACCCATTTTAGAAATTGTATCAAACAACACACGGCCTCTCGGGGTAATGAGGCGTGACCCCCAGAATGTATGCTTGGCATTATAGTCGCCAGCTGCCAGAAAACGTGATCCTAGTGATTTAAAAAAAGTGTCGAACTGATTTCCATTTATTTTAAATCTGGGGGGAGCATAAATGGACGAAATCACTAGGTTCATATTAAGCTCCTCTACGCGTATTGTAGTATCTTGGAGGTAATCTTCGCAGAGATCCCACATAAGATGGTGTTTTAGTCGAGTTTTAATTAGAATGCCTGACCCTCCACATGCCCTGCCTCTGGGATATTTTGTATCGTACAGTGTGTAACCATGTACAAAGAAAGCACTTCGAGAAGTCAAATGAGTCTCAAAAACAAGCATTATATCTATTTGCTTGTTTCTGAGAAAATAATCAAGCTCGTCTTTGTGTTGGCGTTTGCCGTTTGCGTACCAAAAACATATTTTAAGACTGTTCATGGTTTACTTAACACAGCCTGCAAAAACATAGACTGCATTCTCACTATCTCCTGCATCATGTTTCCCATTGTATTCGTGAAGTTCGATATTGACTGAACTAACGTATCAATTGTTGCCTCGAGTCTACAAAAATTAAAACTTTGGGTAGTGGGGTGATCTTGAGGATTTTCAGCACTGAGTTGATAATTCGGTTCCGTATTTTGAACTTGCGGTTGTAATGGGGTAATTTGAACTTGGGGTTGTTTCCGGGTAATTTGAACTTGGGGTCGACCTCTTAAAGCAGATGCAAAAGAGTGGGTATTTTGATCGAATTGTGGAATATTTGGAGCATTTACATTTATAGGTTGTGGTTCCGTCGGGTCCTGGGCGGGCTGTGAATCTAGCCGGGGAATTTGCTTTCTATTGGCAATAAAGCGCTTTTCGAGAGAGTATGCGGCACATCCTCTGTAATTAGCATTGTGATTTCCGCCACAATTACTGCATTTCTTTAACATTGGGTCTGTTTTCAACTTTGTGCACACTTTTGAATTGTGTAATTCAGCACAAATTACACACACGGCAGGGTGCATACAGTAAGCCTTAGTATGACCAAATTCTTGGCAATTAAGGCACTGAACGGGACCGTTTCTCTTATGAGGCTCTTCGACTGTAACTCTACGATGAAGTAAATACTTCAAATTGTATATGGGATGAATTTCGCCTTTTTTCAGTCGGATATCATTAGGCTCAAGTTCAATACGGAATAAAGGTTGGGGTACCCTTTCTCTATTTCTAATATTACTCACGGACTTGATCTTGAAGCCTTCATTCTGAAGCACTTTCTGAATATCGGAAGGATCAACATTGGAGTCTACTCCTTTAATCACAACTTGCATACCTTTACTACTTTTCAATTGATACGTATAAAAACTTTTTTTCTCAATTTCAAAATGGGAATTTAATTTGCGAAAGTTTTCTTCATTATAAACTTGAATTTTCGTTTCGCAAATGTTACCCCTTTTAATTGGAATTACGTGAAACGATTGTTCACCAATTACCGAGATAATATTAGTAATAAGGGTATTCGAGTTTTGGTCTCTTAGAAATATTGGGGGTGGCTTAGAGGTCTTACCTTGTGGAGCTGGATCAATTGTTTCGCTATCTAAAATAGCGAAACGGTTACCTGTATTTATATCAGTCTCAAGATCTCTTATTTGTTTAGCTGGACGCACTGTGTTTGATAACCTTGGACTTCGCTTTCTCTTCAAAATAGTAATGTATTTATCAATTCCTGTTTGCACGGGTTTGGGGGTTAAATTTCCATGATTGGTTGCTGATTCCATATCATTTATATATTTTCCATTGGTACTACCAGATGGCTTTGGGGTTAAACTTTTATCATTACTACTTGTTTTAACCGATTGTAATTTCTTTGGTATAGCACCATTTAATGCGACCATTGCCGACTGCTGGGTGTGTGTAATTGTTTTATTCACACTCTTTATTATTGAGTTATTTTTAATTATACTCTCTTGCTCATTCGTTTTGAATGCTTGAGTTTTAATTAGAGGATTATGGGCAATGTAAGAATTACATGTTGACATAATCGGTAAGAGTGGGGTAATTGTTGTTACAGTAGTGGTAGTGGGTAATTGAGTTGTAGCAGATGAGAAAGATGATGTTACATTTGTTAGTGGGAGTGTTAAAGACAGGGGTAGGGGTAAGAAATTATTTGATGTTGTGTTTGTAGGAGTAGAGCATTGAATACTCCATGGTATTTCTTGCGCATGCGCAGAGAGAGTAGAGTGATCATTTAATTTTTGCGCGGGAGTATTTTTAATATTTGTTGTTGTATGAAACAAAGAGTTCGGAGTTGGAGGAGAATGCCCAACAGCAGGGCTGCCAGACTTGGGGATTTATCCCCAAAGTTGGGGATTTCATGCAAGCAAAAAGGACAAGAAATCTCATTTGGGGATTGGGGATTTTTATGGGGATTTCAAAAATTATTTTGGGGATTTTTTGGGGATATTTGAAATTAAATCTATTAAATACCAGTAGCTAAATTTAATGTTATCAACGATTTTTAAAAATAGTTTTAGTGATAAGAACTCTTTGGTACGATATTACGAAGCGTATTTAGTAGGGATGTCGCGAATAGTGTATTCGGCATTTTACCGAATATTTACTATTCGGTATTCGGTTGGAACCGAATACGAATATTTGCCGAATAATTTACCTATATAAAATATTAAAAAAAAGTACCAGATTAAAAGACAACAACGCTGTTGTTGACACAATTTTTTCTGGTACCTTAACAATTCGAATTTTAATCAAGTGCTCAAGTTTTTTGTATAAAAAACAAACTGAAATTACTACGAAAAAGAGTCAAACGATAATAAAAAGTGTTTTTTTAACTAATTTAAATTTTGCCAAATATTCGGCAAACTGTTACCGAATATTTATTTAACCGAATATTAAAAAAACATGCCGAATATGCCGAATACCGAATAGTGACGATTATTCGCGACATCCCTAGTATTTAGTAAAACTTGCATTTATTGGATGTAAAATATATATTCCAATTTTATAAAATCGTTTATTTACGCGTTTGGGGATTTTTGGGGATTTTTTAATTGCTAATCTACGAAATAAAACTATAAAATTACCATCCATAAATTCTCTTTAAAATTTGAAGAACATTTTTTTTGTGTGATAAAAAAAAATGACGAATTTTTTAATTAGTTGGGGATTTTTGGGTATATTTTGTTATATTTTTGGGGACAACGAAAAAAAGTACCTGGCAACGCTGCCCAACAGTCATATTGTTTGTTTCCTTTTTCACTGCTTTTATTTGAATTTATATTTTTAACAATATTTGTTTATTTCTTTTTGTTTATGTTTTATTTTTTTTTGTTTTTAGAAACATTAATATGTATATCGTCTTTTCGCGATGTTATTTTATTTTTTTATTATTAATATGCCGGTTTAAACAAAGATTTAAGCGGAGCAAACAAAAACACGTCCGCACAATTGAAGTTTACCTATACTTATAGGTAATGAAAAAAATTATTTAAAAAAAAAAATAAAAAATTAAAAAATTATTAAAAAAAAAAATAAAAAAAAAAAATAAAAAATTTAAAAAAAATATTTAATTTAATTTTTAACCAAAATAATGTACAGTGAGTCAAAAAGAAAAAATCTAGTTCTGATTTTTTTTATTTTATTATAATGACTTAGGTAAGTCATTATTAATAAGTCCTTATTTTACATTTTAAAATAATCCTAAAGGTAATTTTCGGTCATTACCAAGTTTTTGCTGGGATGGTTTTATTTATAATTATATTAAAAAAAAAAAATCTAAAATCCCGAAAAAAAATCCGAAGAATGCAATAAAAACTCTTCTAATTGATAACACTACTAAACATCGAAAATGCGACTGGCCCGCGACACTATACGTTTATGTTGTCCAAATTTTTTTAAGATACATATCTACATTTTTTACTGGTCAAAATTAATTGAAAATTTAAATTTTTAAATTTTTTTGAAAAAATCGCCATTTTGAAAAACTCAACAACTTGGTATAAAAGGCTGAAAATTTGAGTTCAAGTACTAAAATATCAAAAAAAAAAAAATTAATCGACGCACAGTGGCGCCTTTGGACTTTTTTTGTTGCAAAAATCATAACTTTTGAACTAATGAAGATATTTTAAAAATTTAAAGAGCATTCGAAAGAAGACTCCACTAGCTTCAAAATATATGAGCCGCAAGGTAATAGGCCAGCCGCAGCACTGTGCGCAGTGTCGAATTTTGACTTTTTCGTTGTTAGCATTATAAATTTTAAAGTAATAAAGGTATTATCAAGATTTATAAAGCATTTGAAAGAAACCCCTTCAGCTTAAAAATAAGAAGCCCACATGGCCATTGGCCCACTGCAGCACAGACTTTTTTTCGTTGCAAAAATCACAAGTTTTGAAGTTTTCAAGGCATTTTTAATGTTTAAAACGCACTTGATTTTTATCTCCTTTAGCTTCAATAAAAGCGCATCCGCATTGTAATAGCACTGTGACCAGTGACACCTTTTGACCTATTTTGTTGCAAAAATCCTATCTTTTAAACTAATGATATTTCTAAATCTAAAAATCATTTAAAATATAACTTCTTGTGCGTCAAATTAGGTCAGTCCGCACGCTGATATTCTCGTGAATACATATTAAAAGTCTCGAAAAAATACCACTCTTATATGAGAGAGAAAAATAATAAAAAAATAAGAAAATTTTTAACGGTACTGAGTAAAATATTACTCAATTTTGCACAGAAAACCATTTGATATTTAAAATTTAATAAATGTTTACCAACAAATTTGAGTAAATTTTCAATTTATAAAACTAAAATTTTACTTGATTTTTTTTTTTTGTTTTTTTTAAGTAATTTTTTAATTGTGTCAAGTAAAAGTTTACTTAAAACTTTATATTTAAAAAAAAGTTTCACCTTTTAAACTAACCAAGTATATTTATGTCTTAAAGACATAGGCAAATTTTTAAAAGATGATTGGAAACTTTCAAATATATAAAAAAAGAACTATTAACTCAATGAGAATTCAAAACACTAATTTTGTTTTTTTGTAATTAGCTGTAGGTTCAATTTTAACAGAACTTTTTTAATTAAAAACTTATTAAAAATCTTGTTAGATAACTTTCTTTCTTTGTATACAAACCTTTGTCTACCCGGCTAAAAATAAATGTGTTTGTTCATATATGCTTATATATAGATCTTTATATGATCATATATGAAATATATGGAAACATATATGTGACCATATATGCAAGAAACGATCCCATATATGTGGCCGTATATAAAATATGTGCCATATATGATATTATATATGGAAACATATATGTTATCATAAAATGTTAAATTTTAGTGCATGTGTATGAAAATATCAACCGTAATTACAAAATAAAAGTTTTGTACGATTGAAATTATATTTTATTACCATATTTATATCTTAATACCGATTCGTATCAATAATTTAAAAAATATTGTTTCCTAGTTGCAAAATATTCTGATTAAAAAAGTTACTTTTACATAAAGAAAATGGAAAAGGTAAGTTTTTATTAGAATTTTAAATGAATTTAGAATTTTAAAATCATATGTATTTTTTTTTTCCAGTTCATCGTCATAACAAGTATAAGCGTGGAAATTTTATTCCAAAACAAGATCATATTCAAAATGAGTAAATGAACATATGTCGCAAATACAATAATATAGAGTGCTTTGATGTTGAAGAAAATTAAACTACGCAGCTTCGTTAATCTCGTGCAACTTCGTGGAGAGGGCATATGCACCACCATTATGTTTTCACTGCGATTGCAATACTCCAAACTATTTTGAAATCCCTTAATGTCGCCATAACAAATTGGAAATGATAGATCGTATAAGCAGTTTTGAGGCCGAGTAACGTTAAGCTCATTCAACTTGGAGAAGAGGACATATGCACCACCAGAAATGTTATCACTACGACTCCAACACTATAAATTATTTTGAAATCCCTTACTGTAGCAAATTGGAAATGGAAAGAACGTATGTATAAGAAGTTTGAAGGCCGAGTTACTAGAAAATTCAACCATACGGAGGTACGTTAAGCTCGCTTAACTTGGAGCAGAGGGCATATGCACGACCATAACGTTATCACTACGGTTCCAACACTACAAACTATTTTGAAATCGCTTACTATCGCCATAGCAAGTCCAAATAAAAAGAACGATCAGTTTTAAGGTTGAGTAACGATTTAGGAAGGACAACGTTTTTATACAATTACAAGAAAGCTGTCTATAAGCGAAAGTGACAATCTGGCACATTGTCACCATGATGTAAGTAGAAATAGTTTTTATCCCACTCCTTCAAATATCCTTACAAACATGATGTAAGTAGAAATAGTTTTTATCCCAATCCTTCAAATATTCTTACAAACATAACCCAGCAAGATAAAATACATACTACTGAATATATTGCTTTTAATCGAAGTCTTAAGTAATTATTTGCTTGCTATGAATTTTGATGCATGCATTTAGTAGTAGCAAGTTCTTTTTTGCTGGAATAAAAAAGAAATGTGTAATAATTTTTAATATTTTTTCAGATGTATTTCTGAAAGACAATATATCTTTCCTTGAAAAGCATTCCATAGTCTTTAGCATCCAATGGACTTAAGCATCCCATGGTCTTAACAAAATACACTCAAACATGTATGTATGTAACTAGCAGTATCTAGCAAATCTTTAAAGGTAGATGGTTGCTTCGTTAAATGACATCCGTGTTATCATTAACCTATTAGCACCAAATGCTATCGTTGGTAATACTTTAATACAATAAAAATTCTAGAAATATCTCAAATATTAATATTATTTTATATCCTTTTTTAGATTTTGACTATAAATATTGTAAAAAAGAGGCTTATACCATAACAAAAACGCTAAGTCTGAAGATAATCGGAATTAACACTAAAACAAGAAAACACAATGGAAATCAACGTTCCTTTAATAAGCTCTTTGCTCCCATCTTTCGTAATTGATATCAATTGAAAAACTTGATATATAAGATCTTTTATGTTCAATTTATTTTGTTGACTATCAAAATGTATTCTCATATCTATAAGTTAAATTATTTATTTTTATATGGTCACCAAAAATGCAAACGATAGTAACTAAAAAATGAAAATCATAAAATTAAAGGGTTATGAAAACACCAAAATTAATAAAAAAATATTTTTAATTTTAAATTATACTTATGTACGCCGTTTGCAATTCTGGTGAATATATACATAATAATCTATTACATATAGTTTAAAATTAAAAAAAAAAAAAAATAAAAATTAATATGAAAAAGAATGTAAAACAAATTGAAAACAACATCATATATGATCCCATATATGATTCAATATATTATCCAATATATGATTCAATATATGATCTAATATATGATCACATATATTGGATCATATATGACCGTGTCTTATATAAGCGCCAATTTTGGAATATGTTCATATATGAGACCATCTCATATATGATATCATATATGATTATATACAACATTTTTAGCCGGGTATTTAAAAAATTCTTAAAAATTCCGAGATGAAACATAAGTTTTTCGCAATTTTTATGTTTGACTTTGTTTTATTAAAAATACAAAATTTTAACTTTTAAAATATCTTAATTCGTTCAGGAGTTACAGCTCAAAGCAAATAAAAAAGCCAAAAAAACAAAATAATAAATTAAAGACCAATACATCTACTAAGCTTGCTAAAAATTCCAGTGGATCTCAAAATTGCCCAAAATCTGTTAGGATATTTTAAAAATGTATCCTTTTCGTAGCAAAAGTTGTTACAGTTTCTTTGTTTTTTCATGTACACGGGCAAGTACGGGCACCCAATTTTTATTGAATAAGTTAGAGTATTAAATACTAAACATCCTCTGTTTAATAGTTCCCGTCACAAACCGTCACTTTTTTAGTTCTATTCTATCAAATATAAAAAAAGACCGAAATATGGTGTGTTTGCAAAACTGCGCCTAAAAACAAAGTATTTGACTAAATAACCAGTTTTTTTATATCGTTTCATTTGAATTAATATACCTTTCAAACGACACCAAAAAAATAATGATCGGTTGCATAGTTTGCCTGAAATTCAATTTAAAAGATGATATATTTTTTTTAAGTTTTAACTTTTTTCGGCAGACTGAAAAATTGGCAACT
The DNA here is from genome assembly GCA_963921195.1 of Pegoplata infirma. Taxonomy (NCBI): domain Eukaryota; kingdom Metazoa; phylum Arthropoda; class Insecta; order Diptera; family Anthomyiidae; genus Pegoplata; species Pegoplata infirma. Next base: position 140,890,927 of record OY992537.1, on the reverse strand, counting down.
TTGGGTGGCTCTTTAATTCATAATTTTCAGCCGATTTCAAAAATGTTTTTGGATTCTTAATCAGTGCGGAGTTTTCAATCAGATGTAATCATTCATTTTATCAAATTCTTCTGTCAATTTTTGGATTTTTGCAACGCTTTTAGGGAAAAGGCGCCACAGTGCGACGGGGGTCGTGTCTAAAAGTGAGTGATTTGGCCTTGAATGCCCCATATGTATTACATTTAAATATTTTTAATTTATTTAAAGCGACATTTTTTTTTTGCAAAAAGTAAAAAAAAACGCCACGTTTGATGGAATACATAAATCTAAATCTTAAATTTTCTCAATTTTTTTTTTTTGTGTAGTTCGAAGCTATGTATATCTTTCTGATAATTAATGAAAAAGTTGCGTGCTTTTTTTTCCTTCTATGAGAAAAAAATATTTTTAGTGTTGGCTATAATGGATATTTTTGACAGTGAGGTTTATGTGGCACTTTTATAAAAAAAATGGATTAATTTTTTTTGTGCGATTCTTTCTCCCTCAAACTAAATAATGTTTTTACAGTGAAATTTGATGGCGGTTCTTTTCTAAGAATATATTAACCCGCTATCTGATATTTTAAGGGGTAATTTTGGTCCTTATTCTCAAATATCATCATTGAACGCCAATAAAACGTGCGTTTAAAGAGTCTAAAAAAACTCTTTCAGCTAAAAAAAAATAAAAATCGATACGCCCTAACCTACATAGTTTTAATTATACAAATTGATTTTTTTATTACATTAAAAACTAAATATTGTTTATTGACACATGTAATGAAAACAAAATAAAGGACACACATATCTTAATTGTTGAGTAAACAAATAGTTATTTATGTTAAAAAAAAATATGTAGTTACATTTTTTGAATTTTAATATACTTATGCTAAACTTCTTTGAAGACGACATTGTAATTCTTTCAAAGCCTGCTGCATTCTTTCTGTTCCTGGTTTTTGATAGCACAAATTTAAACATACTGACACCATATCCTGGGCTTTTCCAATTATTCTTCGCCTGTTGCAGTAAAAGAAAATAACATTATATAAACATATTATATACAAAAAAAAAAAAATTTGCAATGTGAATGCAATTTTCATACTTTGACCTAGACCATATCGTGTGGGCATTATTTGCCAATAGAGTTATAACACGAATTGAAGATTGAACCAAGTGCCACTCATTACCTTCATTAGCCCAAATACGCTCATTTATAGAAATCATTCTGTAAAAGATTAAAAAAAATATATACATTTTTAACTAGAGCCCAACATTTCCCGGTTCTCGTTATACCGGGAATACCTGTATTCCCAGTTTCCCGGTTCAGATCTTGGGACCGGTTCTCAAAAAACAAAACAAAATCCGGTATAAAATATATTTTTTTATTAAATTTAAATTTATAAACTACACCATGTGAAAATTATATTGGATCAAATTAAACATGCTAAAAACGGCTGCGCATAAGAACAGGGTATAAAAGGGCATGTGTAAGTTTGTCATTCCGTTTGTAACACCTCAAAATATTCCCAGTCAGAAACTGCGAACCCTACAAAAAATATTGTACTGTCAGAACACTGGCTTTAATAGAAATGCCAAAATTATGTACATTTTATACAAAATTGACGACCTTTTATTTTTAAAATAATAGGTTTTCTAAGCGTTTTGATATTCAAAAAAATTAGACACTTTAAGGCCATTAAAAAAAATTACATTTTAATTTAGACAGGTTTCTACTAAAAATTTCGTTTACTACGAAAACGTTTTTGAAAGGATGTGATGAAATTTTATCATTTTGAATCTCCTAAATATCTGCTTAGCATAATCATATTTTAATATAGCTTTATAAAATCTGTACTCATTAGATTTTAGTATTTTTTTTACAATTATTCCCGCACATATTGTATAGCTTTACATTTCTTTCATCTATGAAATCAAACATTTTTATTTGAGAATCTGTTGTAAATTATTTTGATATTAAAAAAAAAAACGAGAAATTTTTTTAGGAAATCACGTGAGCGTGAGTGAACGTGAGCAGCAAAAATAATTTCGTGCGTGAGCACTATTTTTATTTCGTGAGCGTGAGCGTGCGTGAGTCAAAATTCACTCACGCGCCCATCTCTACTCTAAACAATAGTTAGATAAGGTACGCCTCTGACAAGGGAAGTATCTCAACCCTTATAAACCGATTTGCATGAAACGTAAAATATAGATAAAAGAGACAATTCTAAGGTTGGGGTGTCTCGGCTTATCGGCCATATCGGGGATTTAGGGGTTCAAAACATGGGTCAAAAAATGGCGAAAAAACGTTTTTTGAATTTTTTAGCCATTTATTTCTAAGAAACTATATGATGTTTACATATGAGAAGAAAGGATTTTTTAATGCCTATCCAATGGTGGCATAACCTTGTAAAAGTTTTGCTTCGTTAAATACTTTTTTTCGTGAAAATGAGTAAATTTTGGGGGGTATTAATATGAAGACATATACCTACGATGTCCATATGAATACGAAATAATCTTTATTAAATTTAAGTCGACACGTATTTTTTCTCTAGAGGATATTCCTGTTAGTTCGGGAGTTATCGAAATTTTCCCGAAGGTCCACATTGTTTCATAAGGGGACAACGAACTTTTGAAACACTGATATGGCCGAAAAGCCGAGACACCCCAATCTTAAAATCGTCTCTTTTATATATATTTTAAGTTTCAAGCAAATCGGTTCATAAGGGTTGAGATACTTCCCTTGTGAGACGTATACTTTTAAAACACCCTCCCCTTTTTCGCGCAATTATCAAGAAAGACAATTAGCACATTAAAGTTTCTCCTTTAACTGTGCATTAGAGTGCCTTTTAGGGTCAAAATTGGATCTGTAGGGTTCTTTTTTTGACTTGAAAATCGGAAAGTTCCGAACAAAATTAAAAAAAAAAAAATTTTTTTTAGCTTAAAATAAAAGTTAATATTAGGAAATTATTGAAAGTGTTTTTGTGCAAAAAAAAATAAATTTTTTTTATATGTTTTTTGTTTCTGTTTTCATAAAAAAAACTATTTTAAATTTGTTTTTTGATGAAAATATAACGTAATAGTATAATTTTAATTATCCTAATACTGAATAAATAAATAAAAACAAACATAATTTTGTCAAAGAATTATACTTTAGAAAATGCCTAGGAAAAAGGATACTTTAAGCTTGAAGCTTACAAGTTTGTTAAAAAATTTCCGGATTTAACAACTGAAGAAAAGTTTTAATTTGCAATCCGTAAATTCGGACAAGGTATTTAATATAAAAATGCATTCGGAATAAAAAAAAAACATCTTTAATTAAAAGAAAGGCAAGCATGTAAAAATTCACGGCAATCGTTTTTGGAGGATTCTCATCCAGCATCTGACAAATTTTGATTAGAACTATGTGAGGCATTTCTATTAGCTAATATTCCTTCGTAGTAGTATAAAATTATCTTTAATTATTAAACCAAATTTAAAAAATGGTCCAATAGTTTTTATTCAGTGATTAAATAATTTTTCCAACCAACCCAACCAAACATTGAAATTTTTTAAGTACAATAGAAGAAAATCCACATTTTTTGACCTCGAATTCTTTTGACCACCAATTTTTTGTAAACAAAAAAAAATTTAATTATTTTAAAAGCTCATTACTAGGCGTATTTTGTTGGCATAATTATCAGTGTTCTACCATACAAAGTTCACGTTAGTGTTAACTCTCAAAATTTTAGAAGTTAAAAATTAACTTGCATATATTGTGAATGATTCTCTTATTGTTAATAGCTTTCTTTGGCATTAATAACAAGTATAAGTGTTTTTGTGTTGCTTTCAAGCTAAATTGCATCTAATAAATTAATTTTATCAATATTTCATCGAAAATGTGTAATATTTTACAAAACTATTCCAAACGACGCTAAATTAAATTGAGAAATTTATGGAAGTTAACGTTTCGTTTTTTTCGTTTTGATGCATGTTAACAATCAAAGTTTGCCAACAAAAAAGGCCTACTATACACTAAGGTAAACTAAAGTTAATAAAAAATAGCATCTTTTCTTTGTTTACAAAAAATTGGTTGTCAAAAGAATTGGCGGTCAAAAAAATGTGGATTTCTTCTTCTGTACTTAAAAAATGTCATTGTTTGTTTGGGTTGGTTGGTATGGTTCATATACAGGGTGTTTCAAGTTCGAGTTTCTTTTTTAAACACACATTTGTAAAGAAAATTTATTATCTGTTTTTAATATATCCCAGCAAAAAAAGAGCTTACCATTCACTACAAAATTCACCACAACTTATGAACCAGATGTACTTCTTCTTCAACTGAAACATTGATGAATTTAATATGGGCGTGACACACAAAGTATGTTCTTTTTATCGCCACTTTTCAGTGGCGAAAGATTGACACTTAAGTATAACATATATCACTAGTGTTTTTGTCACAACTTCTGAAGTTGTGATCCGGGTGTTAATATAACTTGACCTTTTGGAAGCACTTCTTTCATCACTTCTTTAGAAGTACATATTTCTTGGCATTTTGGGTGTGATTATGTCATTTTTATTTGGTGATTTAGAACTTCTAAATTAGAAGTTCTTTTTTCACTTATTTTTGTAAGATTGATTGAAAGAGTATTTTTTTGTAATATTTACACTTAAAACATTGTTCGACAGCAAAAACCTCCCAGTGAAATTTCTAACTGGTCCTTATAGATTTTGGTCTCCTGCTTCCAAATCTACCGTCCAAATTTTTCTAGCACGTACCGTTTTTGAGATATTCGCTGTTAAAAAGTAAAAAAGCACTTTTAGGGGTCCACTGTCACGTATTCTTACGTTGCTTTCACGAAATAGGACTTGATTTCATATAAAATGGACCTCCTGATTCCAAAACTGCAATCCACAATTTTCAAGCATGTTCTGTTTTTGAGATATTCGCGTTTGAAAATTTTAGTGTGATTTATAAATAATATAAGTGCGTAACAGTAGAATTTGAGTATTTCAAACGCCAATATTTCAAAAACAGTACGCGATAGAAAAATTTGGATGCCAGATTTGGAATAAAGATGCCTTTTTTTTACTAAATCGAGTTCTATTGTGTTTGAGCAACTTAAGAATACGTTACAGAGGAGACCGAAATATTTCAATATTAAAACGCGAATATCTTAAAAACCTTACGTAATAGAAAAATTAATTTCATTGATAATCTAACATATATACTTCTAATTAAAAAAAGGAGTAATTATAGAGATCACAAAACTATAAAAATTCACGGCGAATTGATTCACAAGTTTGTTTTGACCACAAGCCTATACCTCAATTTCCTAAAAAGCTTAAACAATCTTTAATAATGTGATGCAGCAACATCCGCTTTAGTTCGTAAATGTATTTATTTAATTTAGGACCAACTTTTTTTGATATAAGATATGAAATTTGAAAAATTTATCAATAATCGATTTTCGTCTTTGCGATTTTTTAAGCTCTTAATAAAGAGAAATGAAATGCCATTACCAAATTTTGTCACCATTTTTGCAAAACCTAAATCTATTTGAAGCTGGACGAAGAAAAAATTGCATACTTCGTGTATCACCCTCATTCTAATTGTTTCAGTTGAAAAAGAAGTTCATATGTTGTTCTGATTTGATTCCTAAGAACATATGAAACAGGTACTTCAAAATCATTAAGCAAAGAACTGGTGAAAGATGTTTTTATTGTTATTTTGTAGCATTTTTGGAAGTGATTTTAAAAGTACTTCCTACGGAATATGAAGTTCGGCACCTATCGCTACTTTGTATGTAGTGAAACTACTAATTCTTTTTGAACCACTTCGTTTATTTTTTGCTGGGTATATATACATAGTAGAGATTCTGCCATTTATGAATAATAAATAATATCTTACAAATGTCACCCGTGTGTACACTTACACACGTCGATTCTTTTAGCTCAATTTTCGATGACATTGTTAATTTCCCGGAATGCCCAACACTGATTTGTGAAATTTTTTGGCGGAGTCTGGGATCTGACAGTTTGTTTTCTATTAATTTTTCGATGCTGATTCCGAATCTTGGTTTCACATTTTTCTAGTACGTTATGTTTTTGAGAAAATTAAAGGCAAAGTTCACAAAAACGTATTCTTGTGCATTTTTAAGAGCTTTGTTTTTTTGGATGCACCTGGGATCTGACAAATTTTTTCGATTAACTTTTTAATGCTGATTCCAAATTTGGATCCGAATAACAGATCTAGATTCGTGATCGAAAAAAATTTCGATCAATACCAAATTTAAATGGTACATAATTTAAAAAAAGAACAATCAATACTCAAAATTGAACTTTAAATGCTTTCTTGGTAAACATTTCTTCATTTCTGATCAGGCTAAACTGGTATTTTTCTTTTATTTTCCGAAAAAAATGGATGACAATAGTAAGTTTCGAAATAAAAAGCCGTAGTTCGGGACCTGGTTTCCAAATTTTTGAGGAAATTGAGGTCATAATTCACAAAAATTGTGTTTTTTTTTATTTTTTAGAAGTGTTTTACGTGAAATTTTTGGTATGCGTCTGGGATCTGACCACGCGGTTTCGATTAATCTTTAAATGCTGCTTCTAAATTTGGTTTCCAAATTTTTCCATTACTTCAGGTTTTTAAAAAAACAGAGGGCAAAGTTCACGTTAATAATTTTTTTTTTATGTGGGGGGTTGCGAAAAATTGTAAATATTGAAAAGGGGAATAAATTTATTGCGAGCGTAATTCTCGGAAAGAATGATTTCATAAATATCGGAAGCATTTTGTCAGCCAATATCGCCACCGTCAACGGATTACGGTATCGTGACATGTTGACAACTTTTTTTTGCCTATTGTTGATGATATGGATATTGACGATATGAGGTTTCAACAATACGGTGCACCATGCCTCACAGCCAACGAAACAATGAATTTATTGCGAGCGAAATTCCCGGAAGAGTAATTTCACGAAGATCTGAAGCAGTTTGGCTGCCAGTATCGCCAGATTTAACGCCGTTGGACTATTTTCTTCGGGACCATATTAAAGAGTGTGTTTAAACATATAAACCAGAAACAATTGAAGCCTTGAAATAAAATATTCGGCGTGGAATTGTGTGACAAACCTTTTAGTTGGGATAACGGAGGTGGCACGCTTGTCTAAGCTGCGGCATTAGCTCGCCGGATGGGGGGGTTTTTTTCCGTTAAAGGTTGCACATTTGAAAATTCGTGCCGAAAGAAAGGTATAACAAAAACAGAAAGATACAAAAAAAAAAGGAAACAGAAAAAGACAAAAAAAAAAGCAAACCGGAAACAGGAAACGAAAAAACGACAAAAGCAAAATTCAAGTTTTACCCTGATATGTATTTGAATCTATTAGAGGGATTCGCGCGTAAGATCTGGATGGTAGTCTTACACAGGCTGCCCGCCCCTTATGACATATTTCAGTCATCCGTGACATTATATGAGGCCTAAAAAAATTAATTTTATAATGTCCCTAAAATCAACTTACCAAACTTCCACTTTTACACTTTGCTACCTATCAACCAAGGAAAAAATTAGCACATCATGTTATTAATTTTCAAAACATTTAACAATTATTTTATTAAAAAGAAAAATTAAATAAATAATAACAAAAGTTTTTTTTTCTTAAAAATCATAAAATTGTAAGGAAATACGTAACAAAAAGAAAAATTTATACATGGCAAAAAAAAATCAACAAAAATATAAAAATTATGATATTGATTTAAAAATTTGAATTCTCAACAAATTTCTTGTATAAACATATGAATATGTTTGTACCAAATGTTTATCCAAATAACGGAAAAATGAAAATTAATTTATTAAAAATTTTATATATTTTTTTTTTTGTTGATTATTTTTATGTTTTCATTAAGAGTTATCTTAAATGTAGTTTTTATAAGATTTATGTATTATTTATTGTATTATATTTATTGTTATTGTTTTAGATTATTTTAAAATTTTTAACGGTCTCAATCACTCATGATTTGGAATTAACCTTTATAAGGTCATATTTCCACTCATGTGTGCTTGAAAGGGTTAATAATTTTTTTTTTTTCAGTAATTTATGTTATTTAAGCTTTTAGTGGCTTTTATATTTATTTATTTATATATAATAAAAATTATTATTTATCAGAAAAATATTTTTTTATCATTTATATTTAAAAAAAAATTATTTCATTTTGATTATTTTTAGAAAATTATTTTTATTTTTAGGTTATTTATTATTAAAATTTATATTATTTTTATTATATAATTTATTAAAATTTATATAATTTTTATTATTATTTTATTAAAATTTATATTATTTTTCTTATTATTTTATTTTTTAAAATTTATTTAATTTTATATAATTTTTATTTATTTATCTTATGTAATAATTGTTTCAAACACCCATATAGGACATGAACCATGCACGTTCACACCTAGGTTTCTTATATGTGGGCTTGAGAGGACTATTTAGGTTAGAATTTCAATTTTAGTTAGTTTTAGTTTAAATAATTAATTTTTTTATGGATTTTATTTATTTATAAAAATTTATTTTCTTCAATAAGCATGTCAAACAATCATATATGATATGAACTGTGCACTTTCATATCACGGTTTATATATGACTGCTTGAGATGTCTATTAGGTTAGGTTTTAAATTTTATATATTTGTATTTTAGATCAATTTTATAATTTTAGTTTTTAAGTGTTAATATTTTATAGATTTTTATTAATTGTTTTTTACTTTTCTTTATATTTTTAGGTTTTTTAGTTATTTCATATATAAGTAGGGTTAAATATAAATTAGTAACTATACCAAAAAAATTAGGGTTAGGGTTAAGTTAAATTTTAAATAATTAATTTTTATTTTTTTAGGTTATATCTATTTTTTTCTGTGTGTTGACTGAAGGTCAACACAAAAATAAAAAAAATCTTTTTATATATATAATTTCTAATTTTTCTTTAGGGTCTTTTTTAATTTTCTTACCCCTCAATGGGTTATACGTTTTTTGAGTTTTGTGGTGTATTTGCTGAGTCGCTATAACCCAACTATAAAACTGCCATAAAAATAATTTTGGTTTTTGTCTTGGGTTGAATTCGGCGTTATGCGTTATTTCGTGGTGGACATCAAAGAAAACCTTATTACCACGTTTTTTGTCGGTAATTGCAGATTATGGTAAAAAAATTACCCTTAACTTCCTCTTTATGTTGGTGGTATTTCTGTTTGTTTCCTAACAAACTATTTAACTATATAATAAACAAAAGAAATATTTTGTTTAAATAAAATTTAAATTAACATGCATAATTAAGAATTACGTTCTTATTTGTGCCAATGTCAATTCTTACCTTTTTTTTATAAAAAAAAAACAAATTTTGAGAAATTATTTTTATTAAAATTAACAAATTTCAATAAATTGATACACACACCGCGATGACAACTATTTTATTTTTAAGTTTAATGTATTTTAAACTTATTCTAAAAAAAATTCGAACAAACAATTATTATTAATATGTTAAAACAAACTTTAAAAAAAATCTTTAAAAAAAATTACTTTTTATGTAACAAAACACTCCTGCGTTATAAAATTGTATAGACGTTCACTGTGCGACTGCTCTTTATATATTAAGTACATTCTTTTGGGTTAACATATGCGCAATGTCAAACGATCATATACACATTTGTTAATTCATTTTTGTTGGTGTTTTTAACACTGTCCAAATACAAAAGAACGATTTGACCGCCACCTTTATCTCAATGTCAACGTTTTTCTATTGGTCAATTCCAATAAGAACATACGACAAAGGAATAGATCTGGCAAGGTCAATTTTTATAGGATCTCCTTTGATCTGGCAGTTCGGTCAACTGACAGTGATATCAATTAAGGATGACAAAAAAATAAGAGGAAGACAAAGTAAACAAAGTGAAAATCGCTAAAAATAATTTCGGTATTTATTTTTACAATTTAAAAATAAAAAAAATAAGGAAAACAACCACAGGTGACCGTCACAAAGCCAGCTTTTTTCCTGTAACCTGTGGATGGGAAAAAAGTTGGGAAAAATCTCCACGGGAAGCTGTGAAATAATAGAAACTAAAATGGTAAGTATCGCAAATGACCTTGACAAAAAAAACATAAACAAACACATGGCATTGTATAAATGTAAACATTATCTTGCAGATACTGGTGTTTGTTGATATTTGAATCAATTTGAAAAATTATTTCATTGACAATTAAATGTTCGGTGGCTGGTGACTGGAGTAAAAAAATTTCCTCATAATAAGGTAAGTGAAAGTGTATTCTTTTAATTTTCATAAAAATTCTTCATGATCACAAATATAAACAATTGTCTTTTTTTTTATGTGCGCTCCGTTATCCTCGAAAAGTTATCCTCGATTTTTAGCAACGTGAAAAAAAATATTTTTTGTTAAAAAAAGTTAGCCTCGAAAAGTTATCCTCGATTTTTTTTGCTTGAAAAAAGTTAGCCTCGAAAAGTTATCCTCGATTTCATGACTGCTGATTTAATAACTTTAATAAATTTAATTTTATTTATAATTTATTCATTTGAAGAAATAAAAAGTATATTAATTATATATGTGTATATTTAAAATATCTTTGTCTAATAAAAAGTTTTTGCATACAAAAAAATAGTAAGATTGAGTTGGTTTTTTATGTGGGCACATCAATTGGATTGAAATCCAGGAGCAACTAGATTGCGTACAAATTTGCACGGTAGTTTTTATGAAAGCTAATGGACCAAGGAACACATAAAACTTCCGTGCAAAATGAGTTAATGAAGGATTATTGAGAAAAATGGTCAAATCTAAAAGTCACATTAGAGTATTTTATGAAAAATCTGGGATTTAATTTCTGATTTCCGGGCATTATACTGAAGTAACTAGAGTGCGTACAAATTTGCACGGTAGTTTTTATGAAAGCTAATGGACCAAGGAACATATAAAACTTCCGTGCAAAATGAGTTAATGAAGGGTTATTGAGAAAAATGGTCAAATCTTAAAGTTACATCAGAGTATTTTATGAAAAATCTGGGGTTTCATTTTTTGTTTTCCGGGCATTATATTGAAGTAACTAGAGTGCGTACAAATTTGCACGGTAGCTTTTATGAAAGCTAATGGACCAAGGAACATATAAAACTTCCGTGCAAAATGAGTTAATGAAGGATTATTGAGAAAAATTGTCAAATCTAAAAGTCACATTAGAGTACTTTATGAAAAATCTGGGATTTCATTTTCTGTTTTCCGGGCATTATACTGAAGTAACTACACCATTTACAGATGTAATTCGAAAAAGATCAATTGTAATTCGAAGATTATATTTGTAATTCGAAGATTCCATTTGTAATTCGAAGATTCCATTTGTAATTCGAAAATTCCATTTGTAATTCGAAGATTATACTTGTAATTCGAAGATTCTATTTGTAATTCGAAGATTCCATTTGTAATTCGAAGATTCCAATTGTAATTCGAAAAATATGAACTGAATTTCCATTGATATTTTTCGAATTACAATTGGAATCTTCGAATTACAAATGGAATCTTCGAATTACAAATAGAATCTTCGAATTACAAGTATAATCTTCGAATTACAAATGGAATTTTCGAATTACAAATGGAATCTTCGAATTACAAATGGAATCTTCGAATTACAAGTATAATCTTCGAATTACAATTGATCTTTTCCGAATTACATCTGTAAATGGTGTAGAGTGCGTACAAATTTGCACGGTAGTTTTTAAGAAAGCTAATGGACCAAGGAACATATAAAACTTCCGTGCAAAATGAGTTAATGAAGGATTATTGAGAAAAATGGTCAAATCTAAAAGTTACATTCGAGGATTTTATGAAAAGTCTGGGAATTCATTATCTGTTTTTCGGGCATTATACTGAAGTAACTAGATATCATACAAATTTGCACGGTAGTTTTAATGAAAGCTAATGGACCCAGGAACATATAAAACTTCCGTGAAAAATTAGTTACTGAAGGATTATTGGGGAAAATGGTAAAATCTAAAAGTTACATTCGAGTATTTTATGAAAAGTCTGGGAATTCATTTTCTGTTTTTCGGGCATTATACTGAAGTAACTAGAGAGCATACAAATTTGCACGGTAGTTTTAATGAAAGCTAATGGACCAAGGAACATATAAAAGTTCCGTGCAAAATTAGTTACTGAAGGATTATTGAGAAAGAAGATGAAATCTAAAAGTTGTTTTAGAATATTTTATGAAAATACACTTAAAAAAACACTAAAAATCGACAGATTTCCTGGTAAAGCGCTGGATTCATCGGAAAAAACTACTTAGGTAACCCTAAAATCCAAATGTGGTATTAATTTCCAGTGAATGTTTTTTTCTTATGTATTTTTCTTATGTATTTTTAGATTTGACCATTTTTCTCAATAATCCTTCAGTAACTAATTTTGCACGGAAGTTTTATATGTTCCTGGGTCCATTAGCTTTCATTAAAACTACCGTGCAAATTTGTATGCTCTCTAGTTACTTCAGTATAATGCCCGAAAAACAGAAAATGAATTCCCAGACTTTTCATAAAATACTCTAATGTAACTTTTAGATTTGACCATTTTTCTCAATAATCCTTCAGTAACTAATTTTGCACGGAAGTTTTATATGTTCCTGGGTCCATTAGCTTTCATTAAAACTACCGTGCAAATTTGTATGCTCTCTAGGTACTTCAGTATAATGCTCGAAAAACAGAAAATGAATTCCCATACTTTTCATAAAATACTCTAATATAACTTTTAGATTTTACCATTTTTCTCAATAATCCTTCAGTAACTAATTTTGCACGGAAGTTTTATATGTTCCTGGGTCCATTAGCTTTCATTAAAACTACCGTGCAAATTTGTATGCTCTCTAGTTACTTCGGTATAATGCCTGAAAAACAGAAAATGAATTCCCAGACTTTTCATAAAATACTCGAATGTAACTTTTAGATTTGACCATTTTTCTCAATAATCCTTCAGTAACTAATTTTGCACGGAAGTTTTATATGTTCCTTGGTCCATTAGCTTTCATTAAAACTACCGTGCAAATTTGTACGCACTCTAGTTGCTCCTGGATTTCAATCCAATTGATGTGCCCACATAAAAAATCAACTCAATCTTATTTTTTTTTTTGTATGCAAAAACTTTTTATAAGACAAAGATATTTTAAATATACATATATATCATCGAAATACATTTTTTTTCTTTAAATAAATAAATAAATTATAAATAAAATTAATTTTTAAAAAATTATTAAACCAGCCGTAAAAAAATCGAGGATAACTTTTCGAGGCTAACTTTTTTCAAGCAAAAACAAAATCGAGGATAACTTTTCGAGGCTAACTTTTTTTTAAAAAGATAATTTTTTCGCGTTGCCAAAAATCGAGGATAACTTTTCGAGGATAACGGAGCGCACGTTTTTTTTTTATATTGCAGATGCTGAAGATAAAAAAAATGTTACCCACAAGCAATTACCTGCTACAAGTGGTCCTTTTTTTCTTCATGGAAACACACAAAAAGAAAAGGTTGCTAATCTTGTTGGTTTATGTGACAACACAAGTGGAATTCCCACAACAAAGATGATTGTGTGGCCATAAAAATTCTGTGTTTGAAGTGGTACATGGTACCATAAAACAACAAGTGGATTATGTTCTACGCCTGCGTGTCAACATTTTAAACGAAGTGCATGTGTAATAGACAAAAAAATGTAATCTTTTTTGTTTACGAATCCAGGTCGGTTATATAAAAAAACGATATTGCATGAAAGGCTGCAAGTGCGCACAAATATGTAGTTTCACTTCTACCTACCCCTAGAATGTAAACATTCTCTTAAAAAAAAGGGTTATATGCCAGCAGAAAAGTATGTGTGTCATGAAGTTGGTGTTTCATATGGATGGCAGTAACTGTTGAAAAAGATAAGTTTGAAATTTAGATTTTTATTTAATGTGATCGAATTACTATTTATTTTCTCATTTCAGGTATAGTTTCTGATCAACTTGTTTGTTTTTATATATTTTCAGATGAATGTAAAATTTTGTAAAAACAATTTTGTCATTAAATACAACAGAATGATTGTGTAAACGAACATGAATAATTTAATGAAAGAAATTGTGCTCAGCAAAAAAGATGCGTCTACTGTATGGATGAATATACGAAATCTTGCTGAATTAAAGGCCTTATATTGTTTTGTACAATATTATTAAAATGTATCATGGTGTGACACAGAGGCTTAAAAAAAAAAGGTACATTCAAACAAATTTTGTTTGCTGTCTATAACTTTGTATAAGAAATTATACTTTTTGTAAATTTCTGTCTATTGAGATACAAAAAAAATATCCAACAACGTTTACAGTTTACGATTTCGGTACGACAAAGTGCTCTTTGGGAATTTGCACAAAATTTGAATTTTCCTGTGCAAAGTGTCTACTAAAAAAAATTGTGTTTTATGCAACTGTAATTGGAAAGCTGAGTTTACCTGAATGTATACCGCACATTTACAATAAAAAAAATTGATTTGAGTAAATGGTTACCAGTTATACAAAAACTATATTGAACTTTAGCAATTCAATGAAAATGAAATGTGTCAACTGAATTCACTTATTTGAATATTATTTTAGGAATGTATTGGAGATAAAACCGGTGGTCGAAGATAAGTTAAACTAATCTGAATATTATTATATAGCTTTTTGAACTAATTGTTTCTTTGGTATTTTCTTTTCGTTTCAGGTACTTATTATTTCCCTTACTAAAGTATGTCCTTTTTATTTCAGGTAGATGGTGTTTTTATTTGATGAATTTTTTTGAATGAATTCTAATGAATTTTCTGGACGACAAACGATGTGGTGTTTTATCAGTGATTGAGCATATTCGGTAAGAATTTTTGTGTAAAAGTAGATGATGTTTTTACGATCTTTTTGTAGTCTATTATTTGTTTTGTCGTTAAACTAAATTTGATTCATTGTTTTAGGCACAAATAACACCTTTATGTCGACCATAAAATTTTTTTTTTTTTTTTTATTAATATATTTTTTTTATATTAAATCTATCTTAATTAAAAAGAAACTATGCTTATTTTTCTTACAATTGTCCATCCTATTCGAAAATTATTTTTTTCTAGTCAATTATTTTTTTTTTTTTTTAGTCAGTCTTTTCAAATACTTAAAACAAATATGTTCAATTTTGTTGGCACTAATGGAAATGGGAAAGATAACGACATCGAACCCACGATCTTTAAACAAACACGCCGATCGTCAGTGATCACTAAACAGTAGGAGAAATAATTTTATTTGCAGTAACAAGGTCATGCAATTTATAAAAATATGATCTGGTTCTTTTGCGACCAAAACTGTTTGTCTTATTGTATTAACAACAAAAAAAAACTCCATAAAAGATTGTGCCTCTAAAGACCAATTTGTTTGTTGTTGGGCCATTCCAGAAAATTTAGCTCAAATTTTAGTCATTTTTGGAAATGGTGTCTCAGATTAATTTGAACCTTGACACATAGATAGCCCTCATAAATATGATATATGTACCATATATCGTTTTTTTACATTTGGTGTATTTAACGAATTATGGCGGGTCAAAGATTGACTTTTTAAGCAAAAGTAAGAAAAATACATCACGTTTAAAGAGCTGTAACTTCTTAACCAATGACCCGATTTTCACAAATTTAGGCTCATGTGAAAGCTGGGGTTCTTCTTTTTACTTTATATTTTTAAAATAACGCAGTTTTTTTTACAGAAATGATGCAAAAATGCAAAAACATTTTTTCTTTTCGAATATTTAAAAAAACACATCTTCGATTTTTTTTTAAAAAATTATAGTGAAAAATAAGAATGTTTTGTATAACATATTCAAAATTCAGAGTGGGATCTCCATGGGATCAATAAATATTCTGTTTTAAGTACGAGGTTCTCATATTTTTCCCTTAGAAAATTTAAATTTCTACTGTTTTGAATGTTTTCAAAATTTTAATAGTATAATTTTCTTTGAATATTTAAATTTTTATATTGAAGAAAACATAAAATTTTAATTTTCTAAGGTAAAATTTTAGATCTTCGTACTAAAACCAGAATATTTTTTGATCCCATTGGGATCCCACTCTGAATTTTGGATATGTTGTACAAAACAGTATTGTTTATCACCAAACTTTTTTGTAAAAAAATCGAAGATGTGTTTTTTTAAATATTCGCAAAAAAAAAATGTTTTTGAATTTTTGCAACACTTCTGAAAAAAAACCGTATGCTTTTGAAAATATTTCCTAAAAGAAGAAGAATTAAGCTTTCATATGAGCCATTACTTGTGATAATCGGATTACTAGTTAAAAAGTTAGAGCACGTTAAACGTCATGTATTTTTCTGACTTTTGCTAAAAAAGTCGAACTTTGACCCGCGATAATTTGAAAACTACAGCAAATTTTGAAAATCCAAAAATGCAAAATATCTCATATAAACGTGGATATCTATGAGCCAAATTCTCAGTGGCGTCCAAAGGCATGTTTCCGAACAGTGGGGCGAAAATTTTTGGAATTACCCTGTTATGACAAAGTAGGAACACTTCAGTTAAAAAAATTTAAATACAAAATTAAGAAATTTTCCTCAAAATTGTAGCGAACAAAAATCGACTATTTACAGATAGAACGATAAATCTAAATTTATTTTGATTTTAAAGTTTTGAAGTTACAATTTATCAGAAAATTTTTGATCAGAATGGTTCGTTTCTGGCTATAACTATTCTTTAAATTCTGTTATCATTCTGGAGTGTTCTAAATTTTTGAGTAAAATGGTGTTTAAAGTGATTCCAATCACAACAAGGATATTTTCCTTCGAATCTTCTCATCCAATTCTTAGGTTCCCCCGTGACTAGATGAAGAAATTCTTTTGTCAGATTATTTGTAGAATAGCCATACATAACACGTATTGATTCTACTCCTAAAAAAAAGTCATATACATTAGGTGCTTCACTGGTTCCATCAAATTTAATGTTCCAGTATTCCATTTTACTTTTTCTAAATTTTCTAAGCCCGTAGGTTGAAAAATTATATATAAACAAAATTTAGAAATTTGTCATTAAAAAATGTATCAAGAAAAATCCTTTCTGTTTTCAGGTGAAGGATAATTCAAAATTTGAATTATTCTTTTTTTATTTGTAGGAACGTCTGAATCAAAAGACAACTTAATTTGGTATGGAAACCAACGTTTGCTTCTGACAATTTCTAGGTAAAGTATGGTACAGATTTTTTTCTATAATTTTTTTTTTCTCATCTAGAAGAAAAAATATAATAATTATAGAAAATTAAAATTTTAATTATCCAAATATTTTTTTAATTAGTATATTAACTTTATTTAAATCTTAAATTTAAATCTGAGTTAAAATCTTTTACTAAATTTAAAAATTCTAGATTAAGTTTTATAAGTTCGGGAAAGGTACAAAGGTTAACAACTTTTAGAGAAGGCTCTAAATTTAACCAAATAGGGATCAATTTAGAATTTGAAATAAATCTTCGATTTTAAACTTTAAAAGTTGTAACCAAAACTCAATTTGAAGAATTTTTTTGCTTAAAAAAAAAGATCTTGCAAAAATTTAATATAATTTTTCTAACAAAAAAAAAAAGAATCTGAATTTTTTTTTTTTTTTTTTTTTAACATTTTTTTTTTCCTAAATTTTCTAATTCCTAAGAAACACTAGTTTCAAAAAAAAAATAATTATCTGCTTTAAAGATATAAAAAAATATATAATTGCTAAAAAATTTTTTTTTTTTTTTTAGATAATGTGGTATAAGGGTTAACAAAAATTATGATGAGGGTTAACTAAAATTACGATCAGGGATAACAAAAATAATGATAGAAAATTTAAAAAGAAAAATAAAGAATTTTAAAAGATGACCAAAACAAGTTAGTAAATATGTATATGGTGATTTTGGTTAGTTGGATGATTTTATTTTAGTATCTACTGACAAAATATGTATTAGTTACTAAAAAATATAAGACAAAATAAAAATATAATTAGACAACAAAAAAATTTCTTACTAACAAAAGAAACAACTTTTTCTTTTTTTTCAGAAATATGAATAAAACATAATAAACATAATTGTTGATATTGTAGCTGTGTGGTGAAAGTTGGCAAGATAATATAATAAATCCCATAAAATAGATCCTGATTTAAAATAATCTTTTGTATTTTCTTCATATTAGATAAAGTCTAAAAATTTTTAGAAATATTAATATTTTTTGAAAATAAGACTATTTTGATGTTAATTTATTGCTGTTTTTGTCTAAATAAAAACTGAATGAAATAACTTCATATCAAGAAGTTGAAACAAAAAATGGTTTTTAAATTTTTTTTAATGTTTTGAGAATTTTAGGAATTTGTCGTATCATTACAGACAGGACACAATACATCACAAAACATATAGTGAATCATCTGGAATCGCATCTCCTTATATCACAAAATAGCAGCAAATGAACACTAAGCTATATAGCCTTACGGATCATGACTTATATTTTGGATAAATTTGACTTGAAACCAGTTGACTCCTCAGACCTCAGCAAATCTCTCGATGGCGTCGCAACTCAGGCATGGTACTAGGGTACCTTCCAGGACATACGACATCGTAAAGACTCACCTCGTTCCGAGCTTAAGCATTTTTAAGAATGCTCGAACGTTGGGCGCCAAAATGTGACAAACCTTTTAGTTGGGATAACGGAGGTGGCACGCTTGTCTAAGCTGCGGCATTAGCTCGCCGGATGGGGGGGTTTTTTTCCGTTAAAGGTTGCACATTTGAAAATTCGTGCCGAAAGAAAGGTATAACAAAAACAGAAAGATACAAAAAAAAAAGGAAACAGAAAAAGACAAAAAAAAAAGCAAACCGGAAACAGGAAACGAAAAAACGACAAAAGCAAAATTCAAGTTTTACCCTGATATGTATTTGAATCTATTAGAGGGATTCGCGCGTAAGATCTGGATGGTAGTCTTACACAGGCTGCCCGCCCCTTATGACATATTTCAGTCATCCGTGACATTATATGAGGCCTAAAAAAATTAATTTTATAATGTCCCTAAAATCAACTTACCAAACTTCCACTTTTACACTTTGCTACCTATCAACCAAGGAAAAAATTAGCACATCATGTTATTAATTTTCAAAACATTTAACAATTATTTTATTAAAAAGAAAAATTAAATAAATAATAACAAAAGTTTTTTTTTCTTAAAAATCATAAAATTGTAAGGAAATACGTAACAAAAAGAAAAATTTATACATGGCAAAAAAAAATCAACAAAAATATAAAAATTATGATATTGATTTAAAAATTTGAATTCTCAACAAATTTCTTGTATAAACATATGAATATGTTTGTACCAAATGTTTATCCAAATAACGGAAAAATGAAAATTAATTTATTAAAAATTTTATATATTTTTTTTTTGTTGATTATTTTTATGTTTTCATTAAGAGTTATCTTAAATGTAGTTTTTATAAGATTTATGTATTATTTATTGTATTATATTTATTGTTATTGTTTTAGATTATTTTAAAATTTTTAACGGTCTCAATCACTCATGATTTGGAATTAACCTTTATAAGGTCATATTTCCACTCATGTGTGCTTGAAAGGGTTAATAATTTTTTTTTTTTCAGTAATTTATGTTATTTAAGCTTTTAGTGGCTTTTATATTTATTTATTTATATATAATAAAAATTATTATTTATCAGAAAAATATTTTTTTATCATTTATATTTAAAAAAAAATTATTTCATTTTGATTATTTTTAGAAAATTATTTTTATTTTTAGGTTATTTATTATTAAAATTTATATTATTTTTATTATATAATTTATTAAAATTTATATAATTTTTATTATTATTTTATTAAAATTTATATTATTTTTCTTATTATTTTATTTTTTAAAATTTATTTAATTTTATATAATTTTTATTTATTTATCTTATGTAATAATTGTTTCAAACACCCATATAGGACATGAACCATGCACGTTCACACCTAGGTTTCTTATATGTGGGCTTGAGAGGACTATTTAGGTTAGAATTTCAATTTTAGTTAGTTTTAGTTTAAATAATTAATTTTTTTATGGATTTTATTTATTTATAAAAATTTATTTTCTTCAATAAGCATGTCAAACAATCATATATGATATGAACTGTGCACTTTCATATCACGGTTTATATATGACTGCTTGAGATGTCTATTAGGTTAGGTTTTAAATTTTATATATTTGTATTTTAGATCAATTTTATAATTTTAGTTTTTAAGTGTTAATATTTTATAGATTTTTATTAATTGTTTTTTACTTTTCTTTATATTTTTAGGTTTTTTAGTTATTTCATATATAAGTAGGGTTAAATATAAATTAGTAACTATACCAAAAAAATTAGGGTTAGGGTTAAGTTAAATTTTAAATAATTAATTTTTATTTTTTTAGGTTATATCTATTTTTTTCTGTGTGTTGACTGAAGGTCAACACAAAAATAAAAAAAATCTTTTTATATATATAATTTCTAATTTTTCTTTAGGGTCTTTTTTAATTTTCTTACCCCTCAATGGGTTATACGTTTTTTGAGTTTTGTGGTGTATTTGCTGAGTCGCTATAACCCAACTATAAAACTGCCATAAAAATAATTTTGGTTTTTGTCTTGGGTTGAATTCGGCGTTATGCGTTATTTCGTGGTGGACATCAAAGAAAACCTTATTACCACGTTTTTTGTCGGTAATTGCAGATTATGGTAAAAAAATTACCCTTAACTTCCTCTTTATGTTGGTGGTATTTCTGTTTGTTTCCTAACAAACTATTTAACTATATAATAAACAAAAGAAATATTTTGTTTAAATAAAATTTAAATTAACATGCATAATTAAGAATTACGTTCTTATTTGTGCCAATGTCAATTCTTACCTTTTTTTTATAAAAAAAAAACAAATTTTGAGAAATTATTTTTATTAAAATTAACAAATTTCAATAAATTGATACACACACCGCGATGACAACTATTTTATTTTTAAGTTTAATGTATTTTAAACTTATTCTAAAAAAAATTCGAACAAACAATTATTACACTGTGCTACAAAAGACCAAAAATAATTTATGCAGGGGTTCTCATATGATAATTCGGGTTGGTTGGAGTCCATAGAGTACTGATATACTCATAGTTTTTCTGGATCACTTCGTTAAGTACGTTTTTTATTGGCAAATGTGTTGAAAAATGGAAATTCTTAAATTACAATTTTAAAAAATTATTTCTTTGGTAGTTTGCAACCGATTTTCGATTTTATAGATTTGTTTTAAAGGTATAGGTCTTGCCTTTCAAACAAAACAAAAATATTAAAAATCGATCAAGAATTGGCTGAGCTACGATCGCTTAAGTAAAAAAAAAACGTATTTTTTGAAAAATTTGTCATATTCTTTACACTCTAAGTTGAAAGTGCATCATTAAACAATTTTTTTGAATTTTTTGTAAAAAATTATAGTAAAATAGCTTTCCAAAACACCAAAAAACATAACAATCGGTTTAAAAATGAATGAGTTATGCTAAGTTTTGTGATAGGGCATTTTTAAATTTTTTCAGAAACGCTTGTAATTCAAGCATTATTCTTAAATCTTGTTACTAGTAGTAATTTTATGCGCATATGCATATAAACTAGAGATGGGAACATAATTAGATTTGTGCGTGATTCACACATGATCAGAAGTGAGCGTGATTGAAAATTAATTTTACTCACGTGGTTGTTAGTGAGTGTCAGTGTGAGTGGAATAAAAAATGGGCGTGTCAGTAACTCCAAATCCTATTTATAATTTTTTGGGTTTGTTTAAAAAATATCAGTGTTACTTCTTAAACAAAAAATATTGTGAATCGGTTGAAAACTGGCTAAGGTGTGCTTGTTTAAGTAAAAAACCTTTTTTGAAGAGTTATACCTGCAACATTTTTATGACAAAAACATTTGACATTTTTGAAACGAAATTGGTAAAATTGTGGGATCATTTGATGGAAATTTTACCTGTTTATAAATATACGTATGAGGCATTCCACACCAAATGTTCAGCGAAAAAAAAACATGGATAGCCATGTGAGGCATTCCACACCAACTGTTCCACTACAGAAAAACCATAGTGGTTTCAATGGGATATCATTTGCAAAGTATTCGCACTTAGGGTACTAATAAATAACAAAAATAAAATTTAAGTTTTTTTCAAAAAGTGGGCCTTGTAGGCGTGGTCAAATATTAAAAATATCAAACTTTTTTGCCTGAGTATTTATTCACGATCACGCACGCTAATGAAAGAAAAAAAATATTCAAGCACGATATTTTATTTTACTCACGCTCACGTGAACATCGTGACCGTAACTTATTTTTTTCTACTCACGTGTGCGTGAATGAGCGTGAGCAAAATAAAATATCGTGCGTGACTAAATTTTTTCTTTCATAAGCGTGCGTAATCGTAATTAAAAACTCACTCGCGCTACCATCGCCTCTTAAAATATTTTTTAAGTATTGATATGACTCATACGCACACTTTTTAAATACCATTATTGTATAAAATAAGCGTGTTGCAATTTTTGAATTTTGATTTTTCGAAAACAAGGCAAAACACATCTCTAAAAATTTCAGATCAGATAGAAAATTCCTTTAACTTTTTTTAAAAAAATAAAAAACAAATAAAATTGCGGCATGTTTTTTGATAAATAAAGTTTAAGTTTAAATTTCAAAAAATTCAGAACTTCTTCTGAAAATGTTCCAATTTATATTTTCTTAGCTTTTATTGATAGCCCATTCAGCTTATATTGATAGCCCATTTAATTGATAGCCCATTCAAAAATCTATAAACAGCTTTTGTCTTTAAGACTTTACTGTGTTTCATTTAATTTGCATAAATATTGAAGTAAAGATGCTCAGGCAAAAAAGTTAGATATTTTCAATTTTTGACCACGCCTACAAGGCCCACTTTTTGAAAAAACTTAAATTTTATTTTTGTTATTTAATAGTACCCTAAGAGCGAATACTTTGAAAATGATTTCATATTGACACGACACAACTTTTTTTTTTGCTGAACATTTGGTGTGGAATGCCTCATATATGGAGCTAAGAAAATTACGTTTTTGGTTGTTCAATTTTCAAAAACTGGGCTTAGGAGGCGTGGTCAAATATTGGAAAAATGGTCAAGTTTGTGTCAAGTTGCCTTGTTTAAATATATATCAAATAAAAACGAAATGCACCAAAATCTCAAAAATTTACATTCTTGTATAGTTTTGTATCGGCTATCGATTAAAATTTTGTTGGAAAATTTTCAGAACCCGTTCTGAAATTTTCCATTTTTTAAAAAAGTCAATTTATAAAAAATCCGGCCACTTTTGTTTTTTTTTGTAATTTTTTTTTTTTAAAGATTAGATGTTTGTCTAGCAAGATTTTTTTAAAAACTAAGAAAATCTATAAAAAAAAATTAAGAAGAAAAAAAAGTAATTTTTCTGATTTTCAAAATAAATTTTAAAAATTTAAAATAGTTTTTGAAAAAAATTTATTTCAATTTGTGTTTTTGCTAATTTATGCCAAAATATGCAATAATATGCACTTAAAAGTTCGAAATATGCACAATATATGCATTTAAAATCAAAATATGCAAAAATGTGTATTTTCACCAAAATATGCAAAATATGCGAAAACAAATCGATGCCATTTAATGCAAATCTCTTGATTCGGAAAGATAACTGGTCGATATCGTTTTTAGGCTTTCGACAAAAAACATGCATTTGCATGGAAATCTCACCCTAGTTATATAAAAAACTTTTTTACCCGGGACCCATTGAAAAATTTTGGAACACAATTTTTTCTCACTGAACATTTGGTGTGGAATGCCTCACATGTATATTTATAAACAGGTAAAATTTCCATCAAATGATCCCACAATTTCAGCAATTTCGTTTTAAAAAAACATGTTTGCAAGCGCACAGCTTTTTCTGTCATAAAAATGTTGCAGGTATAACTCTTCAAAAAAGGTTTTTTACTTAAGCAAGCGCACCTTAGCCTGTTTTTAACCTATTCTCAATATTTTTTTGTTTGAGAAGTAACACTGATATTTTTAAACAAACCCAAAAAATTATAAATAGGATTTGGAAGTAACTGACACGCCCATTTTTTTATTCCACTCACACTGACACTCACTAACAACCACGTGAGTAAAATTAATTTTCAATCACGCTCACTTCTGATCATGTGTGAATCACGCACAAATCAAATTACGTTCCCATCTCTAGTTTATATGCATATGCGCATAAAATTACTACTAGTAACAAGATTTATGAATAATGCTTGAATTACAAGCGTTTCTGAAAAAAATTAAAAATGTCCTATCACAAAACTTAGCATAACTCATTCATTTTTTAACCGATTGTTATGTTTTTTGGTGTTTTAGAAAGCCACTTTACCATACTTTTTTACAAAAAATTAAAAAAAATTGTTTAATGATTCACTTTCAACTTAGAGTGTAAAGAATATGACAAATTTTTCAAAAAATTCGATTTTCTTTTACTTAAGCGATCGTAGCTCAGCCAATTCTTGGTCGATTTTTAATATTTTTGTTTTGTTTGAAAGGTAAGACCTATACCTTTAAAACAAATCCATAAAATCGAAAATCGGTTGCAAACTAACAAAGTAATAATTTTTTAAAATTGTAATTTAAGAATTTCCGTTTTCCAACACATTTGCCAATAAAAAACGTACTTAACGAAGTGATCCAGAAAAACTATGAGTATATCAGTACTCTATGGACTCCAACCAACCCGAATTTTTATATGAGAACCCCTGCATTTTTTTGGTGTAGCACAGTGTTATTAATATGTTAAAACAAACTTTAAAAAAAATCTTTAAAAAAAATTACTTTTTATGTAACAAAACACTCCTGCGTTATAAAATTGTATAGACGTTCACTGTGCGACTGCTCTTTATATATTAAGTACATTCTTTTGGGTTAACATATGCGCAATGTCAAACGATCATATACACATTTGTTAATTCATTTTTGTTGGTGTTTTTAACACTGTCCAAATACAAAAGAACGATTTGACCGCCACCTTTATCTCAATGTCAACGTTTTTCTATTGGTCAATTCCAATAAGAACATACGACAAAGGAATAGATCTGGCAAGGTCAATTTTTATAGGATCTCCTTTGATCTGGCAGTTCGGTCAACTGACAGTGATATCAATTAAGGATGACAAAAAAATAAGAGGAAGACAAAGTAAACAAAGTGAAAATCGCTAAAAATAATTTCGGTATTTATTTTTACAATTTAAAAATAAAAAAAATAAGGAAAACAACCACAGGTGACCGTCACAATTGGCGAGATAAAGCCAGAGTTATGCCAAAATGTCATCTAAAATTTCGCTTTAAGAATCGACGTGTGTAACTGTAAACACGGGGACATTTGGAAGATATTATTTTGTATTCATAAATGGTAGAACCTCTACTATATATATTAATAAACATATAAAAAATTTCCTTTAGAAAAGTTTGTTTACTTTGCATTTTAAAAAGAAACTCGAACTTGAAACACCCTGTATGTTCATTAGGGCAGAGCGAGAAATGCTTTTTCGCGATTTGCGCTTGGGCGCTATGGGGGATTGCTAAAACTAGACGCCAAAACGATGTGATTATAATTTCAGGAATATCGCACTACATCTTGGGGTCCCCTTTCAGCGGTGAAGTTTCAACTTTTTTAAGACAAAAAGCATTTTTTTAAAAATTGTCAAAAATTCAAATTTGATCACATTCTCTATTTAGATTTTAAATATCAGCTTTATAGGATACCGCTTCATTCAAACCCCAAAAGTGGAAAAATATGCATACATTTTGGAGAAACCCGAAAATCAACTTTTTGCTATAATATAAAAAAAATACATTCAAATTAAAAAATATGTTTTTTTTTTCTTTCTGACTTGGAAAATAGGGTTCCCAAGGATTCCAAAACCATTACTGCAAAAAATACAAAATTCTTCAAAAAAAAAAAAAAAAAATTTGAAACTAAAATTGCCGTTTAAGAATTTCGTATTTTTTGGCTTTAACGGTTTTGGAATCCTTGGGTAGTCTATTTTCCAAGTCGGGAAGAAAAAAGTCATGTTTTGTAATTTTAGTGTAACTTTTTTTTTAAATTATTGCAAAAAGTTAATTTTTGGGTATCTCCAAAAAATATGCATTTCTTTTACATCTGGTTTTTGAGGTAAGCAGTATCCTATAAAGCTGGTATTTAATATCTAAATTGATGTGATTAACTACATAGACTTCATAAAATCCAAAATATAGAAGATCTGGTCAAATTTGATTTTTTGATTTTTTTTTTTAAATGATAAAACTTCAGCGCTGAAGGGGAACCCCAAGATGAATTGCAATCTTTCTGAAATTTTAACCACATCGTTTTGGCATCAATTTTTACCAATCCCGCATAGCACCCAAGCAAGACTCGTGAAAAGCATTTCTTGCTCCGCCCTAATGTTCATGTATGGTCATTTATCTTCGATACCGATATACAAACATTTTTCGATTTTTGCCAAATTTGAAAAATTCTACTTTTTGATTTTTTCCAACTTGTAAGAATTCGACTGTTTCGACCTCGACTCTAAGCGATACTGTACATGAGTCATTCCATGTCAAACCGTACGATTTTTGCTAAAAATTGACTTTGATGTCTCCGATGTCTTTCAAAATTTGAGAACGAAGTCTTCATTACAGACATGGGGGTTAATGATTACATTGTGTAATTGATTACAGTTTCAATTACAATTACATGTAATTAGTAATTGAAAATTTTCAATTACTAATTACATGTAATTGTAATTGAAAAAACTCAATTACAAATTACATGTAATTGTAATTGAAAAAACTCAATTACAAATTACATGTAATTGTAATTGAAAAAACTCAATTACAAATTACATGTAATTGTAATTGAAAAAACTCAATTACTAATTACATCTAATTGAAAAATGTAATTGATTTTAATGTAATTGTAAGAAACATGTTTATAATTACATTTAGTAGTTAATTACTAATATTGTCAATTACACATACATATTTATTCAAAAATCTTTACGCATAAAATCGTTAGTGCAATTGTTTGTAACGCATTATCTCTGGAATCATAAGAGCTACCAACCTAAGACATACATATTAGATGCTGAACAAGGTTTTAAAGATTTGAATTTTTTTCGACCCTGCAGGTGGCGCTGGCCTCAAGTTGTAAACAGAATTGTGGGTGCCACAATACTGTAGTCATTCGCAACAAGCTGGAAGCAAAAACTCCAAGTCAAACGAAGATAACGAGAGTTTTTGTGGTAGTCTTTAAAAAAACTTAACAATGACTACAGACGACACAAAAGAAATACACAAAATAGACCGTACAATGCGAGTAATAATCACCACATTAATTGGAATGCAAACATTTTAGTTAAACAAATTAAATTTAACAAATATTTAGGTAAAAAATCGTTTAACTAAATTTGAATTCATAACTGAAATAGACAAAAAATCTAAAACTGATAGGGTTTAAATAAACCCAGATCTTTTATACAATGAATTTATTCATTAAATTTTTAGTTTTGAAATAAAGTTTAAAGTATTCATTTTCAACTGAAACATGAATCAAATTAATTTTTATTATTATGCATCCGAATACCATGAAAAAGAATAGTTGTATGTTTTTTTTGTCTTTAAAAATATTATAAGTAGTTATTTATTATGATTTTTTTACATTATTAACCGTTTTTTTACAATTAGGAAAGAAAAAATTATTTTATCAAAATTTTTTTTTCCTGTGAATTTTAATATAATTTTACCCAAGTATTTTTCAAAGCTAAACCAACATATTGTCAATCCATCTGTAACATATTTACACAGATTAAAATAAATTTAATTTTGTCGTTTTTTAGCGTCAAAAAAAAAGTGTAAATACAACAGGTGTTAATACATTAGAATATTTTTTTTAAAACAAAAAGTCACAAACAACTGTCATATTTGGTCTCTGAAGAGAAATCATAATAAAATTTATTTGTTACGATTTCTATTTTTGCCGACCATCCAAATTTTGATTTAATTGCTCAAATAACGTATTTTTGTCATAATATGACATATTAAGTATGCTAATTAAACGTAATCTTATCATTTGATTGGAAAATGATGTTTGAATGATTTGTTGCATGATTCTCTTTAACATGGATTTTATCGCGAGTAGATCGGATGTAAACAACGCGAGGTATAACGAAAATAGTCGAAAAATTTAAAGAAACGCTAAACAAATTTTTAATATTACTGAATCCGTGAAAAAAAAATTTTGATATTTTTTTTGAGTTAGTAGTCTGTAATATATAAAAAAATATAGTCACGTTTCGTGCGCAGAATTTTTTTTTTATTTTGTAAACCAGTGTTATTTATCAAGCACAACAAAAAATCTTTGAAAGAATATAAATTTGGCTGAAAACCACAAATTTTCTTTAAAAGATAAAATAAAATAATTCAGGTAATAAATATTTGCAAAAGGGAAAATTTTATCAAAAAAAAGGTCAACATTTTTTAGTATCTGCGTTTATGGCACATATAAAAGCAGATAATAAAAAAAAATTAGACCTTTTCTGTAATAATAATTTCACTTTTGGAAATATTTATTGCGATATGCAGCCGCTAAATGATAATGCAATGTCTTTAAAAGGTAGTTTCTTTACATATTTCGCGTTGCAAAAAAATAAAATACTAATGTCTTTTTGGAAATCCCGATATTTTTAACCCAACTTGATTTTTATGACCACACATATAAAAGAAGATCCTATAAAATGTAGACCTTTTCGTGCCAAAATTTTAAATTTTTCAAATATTTATTGCGATGTACAGCCACTCCATTGAATTTCAATGCAATGCCTTCACATATTTTGCGTTGTAAAAAAATAATAGTGTCTTTTAAATTCCTTTTGGAAATCCAGATTTTTTATGTCTTTATGACTTTGTAGCTGTTTCCTTTTTGTTATATGTTAAATTATGCAAGCGATTACTTATGCAGGTAGGATTTTGCTTGCTGGCATGCTTTAAAAAAATCCAACAAATGCGTGTGTATTTTCTGATTTCACTGTACCTGCGAAATATTAATTATTTTTAAGCAGGGTTGGCAACCGATACCCACCTAGAATAACGGTATTTGGCTATTGTACCGCAACCAATAAAGATATGGACATTTTCAAAAGTGATTATGAAAGCTGATGAAATTTCAAGTATTTTAAATCTGTCACTTCGTGTTTCTACCGGTTCGTTTTAGTAATACAGGCCAATACCGTTATAATACCGTTTCAAACGGTATAATAAAGGTAGTGACCAATATTTCGAAAACGAACCGGTAGAATCACGAAGTGACACATTTAAAATACTAGAAATTTTATCAGCTTTCATAATCGCTTTTGAAAATGTCAATATCTTTATTGGTTGCGTTATAATAGCCAAATACCGTTATTCTAGGTGGGTATCGGTTGCCAACCCTGTTTTTAAGATAATATAAAGTCGTTAGATTTCCGGCTAACAAATAAAATAATTTTTTGACCGCTAGATGCAAATAAAAAACGCAAAATTTAGTCGAAAAAACACCAAATTACAAAATTCTTTCGAATTTATTTATTATATTAATATATTATTTTCTATTAGTACCCCTTGCTGTAACTACTTGTAAAAAAACGATATCACTACTTACCATTACAATTTTGGCAACACTATTTTTATACCCTACACCACTCTGTGGTACAGGGTCTTAATGAGTTTCTGCTGATGTTTGTAACTTCCCGAAATATTGGTCCTAGACCCACCTTCAAGATTGACTCAGAATAACTTTTTGAGTCGATTTAGCGATGTCCGTCCATGTAAACCTTGTGCGCACGATACAGGTCGCAATTTTTAACCGATTTATCTGAAATTTTAGACTTAAGCTTCTTTTGACACAACGACGGACGCTATTGAAATTTGCTAAAATCGGTCCATGTTTTGACCTAGCCCCCATACAAACGTCCCCTTAAAATATGAGTCAAATGACTCTAACAATAACAATAGGTATCCTTTCAAAATTTGGCAGGTAAACGTGTTTTGTATTCACAAATCACCTGTAATGTATTTATTACACATCTCTAATCATTTATTATCATTTATTACACATCTCTAATCAGCTGTATAATTTATCGATTGAATCAGCTGTTTCATATATTTTTAGAATCAGCTGTGTTATTTATTTTTTTTATTAGTAAATAAACAATATTTTTGTGTATGTATGTGTAAGCATATAATTGCATGTAAATAGATAGAATAAGGATTAGATTTAAGTACCGTTATTTTAGTTTATAAGGAGACAAATTTTGTAATAAAGGATCATTCAAAATTCTAACTTGAAACACAGCCGAGCAATTGGCTCTTTCACTCAAAAAATTATGTTAGTAAAATCAACTGAAAATGTCAGTTAAAATAACTACTTTGTAAGTTGTTTTGGGGTCAACTACTTTTTCAGTTAAATCAACTAACAATGTTAGTTATTTTAACTGACAAAAAACAACTGACTTATGTAGTAAAAACTACTTACATTTGTAGTTAAAACAACTAATATGTAGTAAAAATAAAATAATCAATATTTTTTTTTTTTCAAAAAATGTTTCCGAAAAATTGAAGACAAATTTTTTTCCAAGTTTTTCCAAGTTTTTTTTTTGTAAAAAAGTTGTGAAATTTAAAAAACAAAAATTATTTTTATTTTTTGGAAAAAAACTTTGAAAATTTTTCAGAAAAAAAAAATAAAATTAACTACTTTAAATAACTGTTACTACATTACAGTACTTTTTTGTTAGTTGTTCAAAAAAAGGACTTAAAATAACTAACAGAAATAGTTGTTTGATATTTTTCATACAAAAACAACTGACTTTGTAGTTGAAAACAACTTACTACTGTAAAATATACAAATAACTGACATGTAGTAACTTACATAATTTTCTGAGTGTTGTTTTATTCCTTTTTTGAAAACCACCAGCACTCCAAGTAGTGCTTTGCCTTGGCGCTTTTTAGTGCCGGCTTACAACAACAGTGCCAGTGGCGTTTGAAACGCCGGCCAAATTAAAACCCCAATAAAAATAGGGAATATTTTTTTTATAAATGACCACCAGTCATTACACACCATTCCACATTTTAAAGCAATCGGACCAGTTCTTCTTGTAGCCCCCATACAAACCACCCTCCCGATATTCACATAAATCGCTAAAATTTCATGAAAATAGGAAATGATTTATTAAAATTTTGTTTATTTTTAACACGTACTTTAATTACCCAATCAAAATTTGATTATAATCACACCATTTTTGGACTTAGGTCCCATATGAAAATTTCGCCCGCTATTTGGTTTGTGAGTGTTTGGTTTGTTTTGGTTTGTGAGTGTTTTCTACACTTATTAAAGATTTGACCTAAGATAAACCAAATCGGTCCATGTTTGGACTTGGGACACATTTTCCGGAAAACACTGGTGTAGGGTATTCGGTCGGTCTTGACCGACTATAATTTTCTTACTTGTTTTTGTATGTAGTTGGTATCACTTATTTATTATATTTTATTAAAATTATTTAATTAATATTAATACATATAATTATTTTATTAAAATAAATATTATATAATTTCGGTGTTAGTTTTAAATCATGTGATATGTCACCAGTAAAAGCCATGGTAACGTAGTAGGAAAAAGAAAAGTTTATTTTAGTTTCAAGTTTAGAATCTGCCACCATAACTATACACACAAATTATATATTTATGTCACAAATTTTATGTTATATTTTTGACTTATATTTTTTTACACTAGTTTTAAATATCATATTTAGAATCGACCGCAATCACTTAACTTGTCCAAAATGCTTCTGATGTTGAATTTCGCCAGTCACTATTAGTTTGTTAAAAATAAAACTTTGTCAGTTGTCAGATTTTTTTTTTGCATGTAATGGAAAACACTGTAATTTGAACGTTTTAATTACGATTATATGTAATTAGTAATTGAGTTTTTTCAATTACAATTACATGTAATTAGTAATTGAATTTTTCAATTACATTTACATGTAATTAGTAATTGAGTTTTTTCAATTACAATTACATGTAATTAGTAATTGAAAAAACTCAATTACTAATTACATGTAAATGTAATTGAAAAATTCAATTACTAATTACATGTAATTGTAATTGAAAAAACTCAATTACTAATTACATGTAATTGTAATTGAAAAAAATGTAATTGGTATCGCCCATGTCTGCTTCATTAAAAAATATTTTACACGTGTTTCGGGAAAAAAATTAAAATTTTTTTTTTAAAAAGGTATTTGCATTTGAAAATCGTCAAAATCGTGAAAAATCTTCCGACATGACAACATTTAAACTAATGTTTTTATAAAACTAGTGAATGGATTTTGAAGTTCAATACCTTATTTTAAAGGTATTTGAACCTTCTTTAAAAAAAATATTATTTTTTATAAATTGTTTTTTTTTTTTATTATTAAAATTTGTTTTTTTTACTTAATTTCTGTTTTTCACAATCTTCGAACAAGACGAAAAATCTGAAAAAAATATTTTCTTAAAGGTTAATATATTCTTAACATTCCCTCAAAATTTCAGAGTGGAGGTCGAATGGATTCTATTTTTTTACGATTTTTTTCCATTGCAGCACCACAAAAAAATTACATTTTGTATATTTTTTTTTTTTGTGCTTTGATTTTATTTGGCTAGTGTTAACACTATATTGCCAGCTTTATCTATATTCGAACTAAGCGTAATATAGATACAATTAAAAAATGAGTATGATCGTCAAAATTGTGTATATTTATTCCACTTGAAAATCTTGTGATGTATTTCTTTATTCTTCAAATGTTGATGATGAAAAGTGATTAATGAAATTTGTGTATTATGTAAATTTGTGTATTATGTAAATATAAAATGATAACCGCTATGCGGTAAAAAATAACGAGTACACCTGTTGAACAAATGTTTGTGTTTTTAACTTCTAAATTTCTTCTTTTTACATTCTTCTTAAAACATCGCCAGATGTTTTAATCGATAGGTTATTATAACCAAGGTAACAAACGATAAATATTATCAATTACAAAATTTTTCTATGCTAAATATCAATTTTAGCTTTTTTTATAAAATCCAACAGGATTTTATAGTTATCAATGCATTTACTTTTAAACAAGTCAATGACATTGTTGAACTCTCCAAATATCTTATATTTGGATCGCAAATACATATGTTTTTTACATTCAAAAATCATATGATGTGCATTCTCTTTCTTATTGCAACATTCACATAAGTCGGATTGTTTCGCTCCAACTTTTTTCAGGTAGGCTGTGTCATATGCATGCCCAGCCATCAGTCTGTTAATAATTTTCACATCTTTGGTGTCCCAATTTATCCCTTTATACCATTGATGTAAAGGAACATTGGGAAAAATTGCTGCAAAATTTTTGCCTTTATCTTTGGAAATATCTTTATATTTCTCGTCCCATTCATTTCTTAAAATATTCTTAACTATTTTTATAGCTTCGTCTGCCGTTAAATTGGCACTTATAGGCGCGCCTACATCAGTTGCTTTTTTAGCAATATCGTCAACCTCCTCATTAAACCATACGCCAGAGTGACTAGGAGTCCAGATAATATGTAGTTTTTGAATTGTGGATTCATCGTATAATTTATGAATATCCGCAACACAGTAATTTGATGTTTTCTCCTTGGAAAGTAATTTGCATGCCGTCATGCTATCAGTGAAGATAGCTACACTTTGCAAATTATCTTCGCTCGCAATTTCTAGAGCTTTTTTAATAGCCCATAATTCACCAAACATACTAGAAGTTTTGTAGTTTATACTAAAGTAGAATTTGTGATTTTTGGTAACGTTGTATACACCGCACCCTGTGATATCGGTAGACAAAGACGCATCAGTGGCAAAAATACTAAAATCTTCATTTAAGTATTGTTGATACTCCCGCTTGTAAATGGCACATATTTGTTCTTTTGAGACATCTCCTTTTCTTCCATTTATCATATTGCATCGTACATTAATATTTTTTTTGTTTTCAAAACAAACATTTTCATTCAAATTATCAAAAATTTCTTTAAATTTGTAGTAGACACTGCTGTAACTGGATTTTACTTGTTGATTTTGTACTATACTGTTATAAACATTAAGGTTGTTGAATTTTAGTTTAATGATTTCCTTCACCGTTAGAAACAAGCCGCGTTCCTTGGGAGGGAGTTCATTAGCTAATACATATAAAATTTGTGTTGGAGTGTTAGGTGTCAGTCCCAGACATCTTCTCAACGTCTGATTTTGAAACACCTCCATCTTGTTTTGAACACATTTTGGGGAATTTGCTGTTGTTGTTCTGGCATATTCTACCTTAGATCTTACTAGACTCTTGTACAGATTAACCGCCACTTTCGGAGCCAAACCACTTTTAACAGGAGTCAGACACTTCATCAGATTTGTTCTATTCTTAGCTTCAGAAATTACCGTTTTGTAATGATCAGTTACCGTTAAGGATGTATTAATATATCTACCAAGATATTTAAGTTTATTTACCTGTTGTATATTGACGCCATTAATGCTTACATTTGCTTGCATTCTACTGCCTTTAGCCAAATATATGAGGTTTGTTTTTTCTGGGTTAAAAGATAAATTTAAAGTTGAACATCTTCTTGCAAATTGATTTACCTTGATATTCATATTCATTTCCGCTTCATCAAAAAACTTATGGTATGAAACAATTAAAAAATCATCCGCATACTGAAAGATCATCGTTTTATCATCTTCAATTTCATGCAAAGTTTTAGTATACACATTGAATAAAATAGGAGAGAGACAACTACCTTGCGGAAGACCATTGTCAACAACAACCTCATCATCCCCAAGCCTAAGTACTCTGTTAGCCAAAAAGTTTCCAATCCATGCCCCATACAAATTATCAAGACCAGCAGCCTTTAAGATCTGCAACAGAATACGGATTCGAACGCAATTGTATGCATTATTTATGTCTAAAGCCATAACCAGCACCTTATTACCATTATTCTTTAGGATTGCAACATTATGTAATAATTCATTAATACAAGTTGAAGTAGATTTCATTTTACGATACGCATAACACCTTTGAGGAAGATAATTAGTCTCATCCAGAAAAGCATTCACATGTTCCTTGACCATCAAATTAATGATTTTCATAAAAACAGAAATCAGAGAAATCGGTCTGAAATTTCTGAAATCCGACAGAGATTTGTTCGGCTTAGGGATGGGAACCACCTTTATCGCCCGCCAATCATCAAAAATATTGTTATGTATGAAAGCATCATTTAGTACCGTCAACATTGCACCTTTAGCCACATCTGGCAATGCTCTAATCATCTCATAGGTAACACCATCACATCCACCTGCAGACGATTTTCTTTTGCCAGACAAAACCTTCTCAAATTCTTCAAATTGGAAACCAGCAAACGTTACCGAATCATCCAAACAAAGTGACTCATCAGTCTCATCCACCAGATCTACAGGAACTTGTTCTTTTAAATATTTAAGATATTCTTCATTATGATCATCATTCCAAGACGTTTTGTTAGCAGTATCACCACTGCCCCGAACATTTTTTACAAATTTCCAGCCTTGCCTGGAACACGGATTATTATTCAGGTTGATTAAGCATTCATTGTAACTCAATTTTTTCGCAGCAATCACCGCCGCCTTCCACTTTTTTGTCGCCTCTATGGACTCCTCAAAATTTTCTGGTGTTGGATATTGCGTACACTTTTTCCTTGCAGCAGCATGCAACCTAAAGATAGTATCAAGTTGATCATTCCACCAATATTTTGGCTTTCTATTGCCCACGATGTTAAAAGTGGCACCTTTGATTTCATCAGCAAAAGTACTTCGAATAATTTCATAATCAGGTTGAAGTTCTACATTATTCAGAGCAGAAATTAATTTGCCCTTAGCCAAAAACTTTCCGTGCCTCATCTTAACAGCTGCAAATTCAATGGATATAGGAAAATGGTGGCTGCCACCCAGAAAAAAGGGAAGCACCTCCCACTTGTACCGCACCGTTGTTCTTGCAAACGATAAATCCGGGACCGTCCCCTTGGAGTCCGTTAAAGACTTCAAAAAAGTATGAGCCCCATTGTTCAAACATTTAATGTCATAATTTGGTAAAATATCTTCAAGGTTCTTACCCTTAGGTTTCGTGAAATAATCACCCCATATGCAGTTTCTCGCGTTAAAATCACCTAGTATCAATACGTTTTCCAAAGGCTCCACAAAATTTAAAATATTTTTCACACTAGTAATAAAATCCCCCACCAAGGTCGCTGGAGGAAAATACACAGCACAAATTATAAAATTTTTCTGCAGATTTGTTGTTCTTATCATAATCACTTCATCATTCGTAACAAAATCAACTCTTACAAATTTGATGTACTTTCGTACTCCAATGGCTACACCTCCGTAACCATCCGGTCTACTTTTTTCAATCAAATTAAAATTTAGTAACTTATTTGCACCTCGTTTGTCTTCAGTGGAGAAAGTTTCACTGAGACAAACGACATCATAGTCATTAGTATTGAGGTAATACTCAATACCACTTCTATTCATTTTTAACGACTGGCAATTATACTGTAGTATCTTCATTTTGTATAGATTGTGTTATAAGCTGATGGTCTATCCCCACAGCTACTTTGTTAATTCTTTCTGTAAAATGACCAACAGCCTCTAGCCCAATTGAATTAGAGATATTGGTAAAATGGTCTTTCATAAATTTTAGAATTTCTGAGGTTATCTTCTCAAGCTCAGTTACTCTGTTGTAGGTGTCTTTATCAAAAACTGGACCCTTTGGCCCTGATTCTTCAAACATACGTTCCGGCCTTGGGCATTGGGGAATAATCCTCTTTACCCTGGGAACCTGACGTGCCACAGTGCTATAACTCCTAGGAGTTAAAATTCTATTAACTTCAAAATCTTTGTTTTTTACTCTTCTTTCGTTTACCTGCATAACCGGAAAATCTTCATTGTCAGCCAAAACATTGTATCTATTTTCCCTTTCTTGGGAGTACGTATTTAACACTTCTCTTTTCGTCATTTTTTTAACAGTCATGATTTTTTTTATTTCTTCTTCTTTACGCCAGCTAGGGCATTTCTTTTTTTCTGACGCTGTATGACCAACCTGTCCACATAAAATGCATTTGGATGAAATACACTTTCCAGGGCACTTACCCTCTTTACCACATTCCACACATCT
This sequence comes from Pegoplata infirma, assembly GCA_963921195.1. NCBI lineage: Eukaryota > Metazoa > Arthropoda > Insecta > Diptera > Anthomyiidae > Pegoplata > Pegoplata infirma. The sequence continues at coordinate 140,853,593 of OY992537.1, read as the reverse complement.
TTCATCTGATTTGCAGTTATCTTTCGTGTGCCCCAGTCTACCACACTTGTGACATTGACGAACACTTGGAAAGAACATATCCACTTTCAAAATTGTATAGTTAAGTATTACCTCTTCCGGTATTTCATTACCTGTAAAACCCAATTTGACAGTATAAGTTGGTTCAAATTTCTTTTTGTCCTCATCCATTCTCCTTTGAAAACGCTGTACTGAACTTACTTTAATAGATGATCTAATATTTTTCTGGATTTCATCATCGCTTAGGTACAATGGAACGTCTCTTATAACACCATACGTTTCTACGAAACTTTTGGGAATAAAAGCCCGTATCCTCTTCTCGTCCAATTTTTTATTTTTAACAAAATTATTGGCAGCTTCAATATTCTTAAAAAAAACTTTATATAAAGTTAGACCAGCAGATTTTATATTGTAAAAACCACTACAATTACAATCTTTTATAATTTCATATAAATGTAAACCATTTCTCATTCTTTTAAACTTATCACATACAGCTTTGGAAGTATCAACTAATACCACTACATCTCCAACATGGGATTTTGTATAAAAACAATTTTCTCTTAAATTCTTTACCACAGCCGTCTTTGCCTGTGTGCGTTCTTCATTTACTACAAATTGCTCTGGTGTAGAATTTGTAGTTTCTTCACCATCCAAATCCATACCGTTACCATCCGCCATCTTTTCTACATTGTTGCTTCCACTTGGAATGTCATCATTATGATTTTGGTGTATCTTTGCACCATCGTCCTTAACTACATTTACTTCTAGAGCTCCATTAGCCATCACATTTTTATTTGCAATTAAATTTTTTGCACGTTCATAGTTGTTCTTTTTTTCCACATCAATTTTCCTCTTTTTCCCCTTCTTCGGGATTTTACGGAAATCATTTCTACCATCGCTATCGAATTGCGAGAGAATGATGGACGCCGGAGCGCCATCATCTCCCTCCGAGCCCGACTTCATCAGCTTAAAACTGTCCACCTCTCAAGGAAAAAGATTACACACTTTACCCCGAAAACACAAACTACAAATGTTTTTTTTTTTACTTAAATAAAAAAAAAAAACTAAAAAAAAAAAAAAACAATACACAAAACAGATTCTTCAATATATCAAAACACTTTATAAACACACGACCATACGCTTCAACGATAAAAATACGATGTGACATTTTGTATATAAACATTTTATTTTCAAGCATGTTAACGAAAATGTCAACGCATGTATGTATGTGTGTATGTATTCAAAAACACACGCCAACATATTCATGTTGTTCTTGGGCATTATTTGTTGTTTTGCTTTTTATATGTGTCGTTAGATTTTTTTTAAAATTGCATTTTGCGTAACGAAAATATCAATGCATGTATGTATGCAAAAACACAACACATTTTTGTTAACATGCTTGAAAATAAAATGTTTATATACAAAATGTAATTTTTTTGTGGTGCTGCAATGGAAAAAAATCGTAAAAAAATAGAATCCATTCGACCTCCACTCTGAAATTTTGAGGGAATGTTAAGAATATATTAACCTTTAAGAAAATATTTTTTTCAGATTTTTCGACTTGTTCGAAGATTGTGGAAAATAGAAATTAAGTAAAAAAACCAAATTTTAATAATAAAAAAAAATAATTTTATAAAAAATAATATTTTTTTAAAAAAGAAGGTTCAAATACCTTTAAAATAAGGTATTGAACTTCAAAATCCATTCACTAGTTTTATAAAAACATTAGTTTAAATGTTGTCATGTCTGAAGATTTTTCACGATTTTGACGATTTTCAAATGCACATAACTCTTTGAAAAAAAAAAATTAATTTTTTTCCCGAAACACGTGAAAAATATTTTTTTATGTTTAATACGTCTGGCAAATTTAAAGAAAATCGGAAGAGGTGGTGTAAAAAAGGTGTTCGGTCTGACATGGAATGACTCACATGCAAATTTCCAACTGGTTCGCTTAGACCGAATAAAGACTTTTGACTTGTTTATTCCTATTTGAAAATACTTAATCTCATTAAAAGCTTACCTTGAATAATATTCCATGAGAAGTTCTACATCTATGTTCATGGCAACTAATTTATCTGGTACAATACCTTCGGATAAACGCAATTGACAAGCTTTTATTTCCAATTCCCTTATAATAAAAGCCAATGGAAAACAATGTCCAGATTCACCAAATTCCTTAAAAAGCGTTTCAATTTTTGAAAACAAATGTGTACTGCGTTCTTGTATTGAACGGGAACCTTCCACAGACTTATTGATAATCTGTCCCCATACCGATTCAATGAGCAAAGGATCATTATGATGTGAACAATTGAGAATTGTAAGTTTACATTCCCACAGATCAAATGGATCAGCGAAATTTTCATAAAGTTGTGTTATATCATACAGAATATTATTTAGACTCTCTACTGCTTTAGCAGCGTCACTATTTGTAGAGCATAATGCCGATACGGCATCCAACACCGTTTTTTGAACTCGTGCTATTTCAAGCTAGACAATAAATAATAAATATATAAAAAAACTGCGTAAAAATTTGTTTTTTAGATAAAATTTTGTTTACCTTATCTTCCAGTTCCTTGAGTAATACACCATTTGTTATGTACACCATCGTTTCGCATACACATTACAGCTCTAGCCAAATATTCAATTCTTTGCTCAAGCGGAATACCATCACTCTGTGTTGAAGCTAAATTATCTAAAATTCGAGCTGCCTGCGAATGGTGTCCGTTCTTCTCATAGTACTTCCATAGCAGATCGATTAAATTTAAATTGTCTGGATTTCTTACTACATTTCTTCGTAAAAATTCACCCAATGATTGTTCTGTTAATGACAACAACTCAGAGAGCATATCATGAACCATTAACCATTCGTATACGCAAACATGTAAAATGGGGTCTTTTACTTGTATCGCCATTCCCACAATTTTCATAATCTGAGCGTTCACACTTAATTCCTGTTTATTACAAATTTGTTGGGGAAACTCTTGATTTGCATTTGCATTGCAAACGGATTGGTAAACGTGATCCATCATTAGTCTTACCTCCTTATAGCAGTTTAAACTAAATTAAGCAAAAAACATATAAAAAAATCTAACAAACAAATATCATAAATTTTTATAAGTTACCGAGAAGCATACGCCGCATATCCTTCTCGATCTTCTTCTGGTTCATCGCTGAGAAAGAAATGTATTCCAAACTCTTCGGGATCCACTTTAGAAGCACATGTTGCGGTCAATTCAATAACACCTTCGAAGAAACCACTAAGTGTGAACTAAAAAATAAAATATACATAACTTATTGCGGCAACAGTATTTATTATTTGAAACAAGGTTAGATTTGAAGTGGTGCTGACATGGTAGAAATTTCGCTGCAATCGATCCAGTACTTACTGAATGGCCGAATTATTTCCAGAAAAAAATCGATAATAAACCACTGTGCGTGAAGTGACGTTTCGCATTTTAGTTGACGAAATCATATGAGCATTTGTCAATAACTTTTTATACTTGTGATATTCTCTTAATTTAGAAATCACTTTTTTGGCTGTAGGCAAAATCCGCCCAAAGAAAAATGGCCCAAAAAAGAAAACGAAAATTCGCCAAAAAATTTTTCATACAAATTTGGGTCATACGAAAAGCCAACACCAAGAGCTACAGTCAAAAACGACAAAAAGGAACAAAAATGTTTCAATTGTGGTGGTAAAGGTCATGAATCTAAAAATTGCAAGGACAAGGACAAAGGCGTTAAATGTTTTAACTGCAATAAATTTGGCCACATTTCTAAGCAGTGTCCGACAAAACCAGAAAAGGCAAATCTACGTCAACTGGTAACCGTAAAAAGTGACACCATGGAACTGAATATACAATTTTTGACTAATGAACCATTTTCGGCGAAAGCTTTGTTTGATACTGGTAGCAAGTATAATGTTGTTACGGCTAACGTTTATGATAAATTGGTTAAACCTAAACTTCATAAATCAGATTTTTATTTAACTGGATTTGGTAATGCCAGCAACAGAAGCAAAATTAAACCACTTGGAAATTTTGAACATAAAGTGAATCTTAATAATGATGATTATATTTTAACTTTTCACGTCGTGCCTACTGATTGTATTGATTTTGATGTAATATTGGGTAAAGAATTTTGTGCGTTTGCTGAAGTGACGATTACACCTGATGATTTGAAAATACGAAAAATTGAAAATGACACAAACGAAGAAATACACAAAATCATGGTTATGAACGTCTGCGAAGAACGGGAAATAAACGTAAGTACAATTGATATTGAAAATACTGCTAGTGAAAATGCGAAGATGGAGGTAACACAGTTGATAGAAAATTATCGACCATCCAAAAACAAAACAACAAATGTTGAAATGAAGATTATTCTAAAGGACGAAACGCCAGTTCATTGTACTCCAAGACGTCTCCCATTCGTTGAAAGATCCGTTGTTGATGATCAGGTTGAAAAGTGGATCAAAGAAGATGTTATTGAACCATCCGAGTCAGAGTACAGTAGTCCTGTTGTACTTGTTAGAAAACGAAATGGAGAACCAAGACTTTGCATAGATTTTAGAAGAATCAATAAGGTAATAGTAAAAGATCGATTCCCATTACCGTTGATCGAAGACCAGCTTGACCGTCTACAGGAAGCTAACGTTTTTTCTACGATCGATCTTAAGAATGGTTTTTTTCACGTATCTGTCGAAGAGTCAAGTAAAAAGTACACATCCTTTGTAACGCATAATGGACAATATCAGTTTAAAAGGGTTCCATTTGGTTTATCTAATTCTCCTGGAGTTTTCCAACGACACGTAAATGCAATATTTAGGGATCTTACTAGAAAGGGTATAGCTTTACCGTATATTGACGATGTAATTATAACAGCCACGAATGAAGAAGAAGCGGTACACAATTTGAAAACTGTCCTAGAGCTTTGCCAAGATTATGGTTTGGAAATAAATCTTGGGAAATGCCATTTTTTGAAGAAGAGGATTCAGTTTTTGGGATACGTAATCGAAAATAAACAGATTTCGCCATCACCAGAAAAGATTGAAGCGTTAATAAAGTTTCCTGCTCCAAAAAACTTGAAGCATCTTGAAAGCTTTCTGGGATTAGCAAGTTATTTTCGTAAATTTATACTGAACTTTTCAATCATTGCAAAACCACTTACTGACCTGAAGAAACGTGATCGTAAATTTGAAATAAATGAAGAACATTTGTCGGCATTCAACCAATTGAAGACTGTTATGAGTCAAAATCCTGTTTTACGTATTTACAATCAAAACTATGAAACCGAAGTCCACACAGACGCATCTATTGAGGGATACGGAGCAGTTTTACTTTAAAGATCGCCTGACGATAATCAACTACATCCAGTGTATTACATGAGTAAGAAAACTACTGACCAAGAAAGAAAATATTCCAGTTACGAGTTAGAAATTCTTGCCGTCATCGAAGCGTTGAAAAAATTTAAGGTTTATTTACTCGGTATACATTTCAAACCTGTCACTGATTGCAACGCTTTCACAAAAACACTCGAGAAGAAAGATCTATGTACTCGTGTCGCTCGTTGGATACTATTCCTTCAAGAGTATAACTATACCGTCGAACATCGATCTGGTACGCAGATGAAGCACGTTGATGCTTTTTCCCGACATCCGATCATGATGATTACCGACAAAAACAGTGTCGTCGAGAAAATAAAACGTTCACAAATGCTAGATGAAGATCTCTTAACAATTAAGGAAATTTTGAAGAATACACCGACTTATAAAGATTATTTTCTCAAAGGTGAAATAATTTACAAAGTTGTAAATGATTGTGAGCTGCTGGTGGTGCCAAAGGGCATCCAACGTGAGATCATCAAGCAAGCTCATGACAAAGGTCATTTTGCCGTTAAGAAAATGAAGGATCTAATATGCCGTGACTACTACATACCCAAAATTGATGAAAAAATAAAACACCATATCGCTAATTGCGTTCCCTGTATCGTAATCAACAGAAAGAAGGGTAAACAGGAAGGTGAACTCAATCCGTTGCCAAAAGAAGACGTTCCTCTGAAGACGTACCATGTTGACTTTCTCGGACCATTAGAATCTACCAATAAGAATTACAACCACGTATTTGCAGTTATAGATTCATTTACCAAATTTTGCTGGTTATATCCAACCAAGTCAACAACGGCTAAAGATGCTATTTCCAAATTGGAATTACAGAGTGTTATATTCGGCAATCCCGTTCAGATAATATCAGATCGTGGGTCAGCGTTTACGTCTGGAGAATTTCAACAATATTGTGAAAACGAATCCATTAAGCACTCCAAGATTACAACTGGTTTACCTCGTGCCAATGGCCAAATAGAGAGAATGAATAGTATAATCGTTCCAGTATTAGCAAAACTTACAATAGACGACCCAGGCAAATGGTATAAATACGTAGCTAAAGTTCAGCAAATCCTAAACTCAACCTACAATAGAAGTATCAATTCTACTCCATTTGAGGTATTGATAGGCGTAAAAATGCAAAGCAAGGATGACATTCGAATAAGAGAATTACTTGAGCAGGAGGTCATCTCTAATTTTGACCAATTAAGATCCGATGCCAGGAAAGAGGCAAAGGAAAACATTTTGAAACTGCAGAACGAGAATAAGAACACCTACAATCTAAGACGAAAACCAGCTACCCAGTATAAGGTTAACGACTTGGTGGCAATAAAGAGGACACAATTTGGAGGTGGACTAAAATTAAAGTCAAAGTATTTTGGTCCATATCGCATTGTCAAAGTTAAGCCTCACAATACTTACGACGTCATTAAAGTGGGTAATAGTGAAGGTCCGAAGCAAACATCAACATGTGCAGAATTTATTAAGCCTTGGACAGATGATGAAGACGAATTCGAGACGAATCCATTGCAGGAAGGCCGATTTGTAGGAGAATGAAAAAACACACACACACACTCAGTCACATTTTCTCATTTAGTCAGTCTACTTCAGTGTGTCAAAGCAGCCGGTCGTGCGCCTAACAATATTTCAACCCTTATTTTACTTTATGAAATTAAACAACACGAACTTTTTTTATTCTTTAATAAACTTTATTTTTTTAATTAAAACAAAACTCTACAATTTTCCCATTTGTAGGAGAATGAAAAAACACACACACACACTCAGTCACATTTTCTCATTTAGTCAGTCTACTTCAGTGTGTCAAAGCAGCCGGTCGTGCGCGTAACAATATTTCAACCCTTATTTTACTTTATGAAATTAAACAACACGAACTTTTTTTATTCTTTAATAAACTTTATTTTTTTAATTAAAACAAAACTCTACAATTTTGGGGGCTCAACCCAGATCAAAACTAAATTGCTAAAAGACGAAATTAAAAGTGATTAAAGTTATAAAAGTGATTTTTGTTAATTATATATATGTGTGTGTGTATAAAATAGTTTCGAAAAAAAAAAAAACGAAAAGACAAAAAAAGAACATAATCAATCGTGTCGCGTTGAAAGAACTAGAACGAAAAAAAAAAAAAAAAAAAAAAAAGTAAAATACACACATACATACACACGGGGAAAGAAAAATCGCTAAAGAGCCACAAACGAATACACAAGTGCAACAATACATACTGAAGCAAAACGACGAAAGTAAAAGACACATATACATACGCAAGCGTAGGCATCAAGATGAGCGTTTTGGAAGATTTCTTAAAAATAAAAAACAACTTGTCAACGGCTAAAAAGTTGGTGGTTGTAGCTTTACACAAATTCATTTTTGAAGGAGAAGGTGACCGCGGCAACAGAAACCGTATCCGGCAATTTCAGGGGTTTGAATTTAACATAGACGACGACGATTTCGATAAGAAAAAGAAGTATGTTAATGAAAATCTCAGCAATGCTGATATGGTGGCGGTATGTGGCTTGTTAGGTTTGAGCTACAACAACAACAACTTGTTTCAATACATTTTTTCCAACCTGCGAAAGGGGCAATTACTTTGTTGTCAGGAAAATGACGACGACGACGACGATGATGATGACGACGGCGCTATAGGTCATGATGACGACGACGACGGCGATACAGATCATGGCGACGACGAGCGTACAATTATAAACAACAACGAAAGCGACGGTTCTTCTGAATTCGCCGGCTTTGAAGAAGCAAATGATGGCAACGACGACAACGGCGGTATACAAAATGCAGCAACGAATAGAACGACGGTCAATACAAGACATGCAAATAACGTAAATGACGGCGCTAGAGCAAGTCATAATCAGAGAATTATTCGTACCAACAATCGAGTTGACGAAACTAGACGTTTAAATATGCAAAGATTTGCAATTAACTATCGTGATGTTGAGGATTCCATACCTTCAAATCCTAAACTCAACCTACAATAGAAGTATCAATTCTACTCCATTTGAGGTATTGATAGGCGTAAAAATGCAAAGCAAGGATGACATTCGAATAAGAGAATTACTTGAGCAGGAGGTCATCTCTAATTTTGACCAATTAAGATCCGATGCCAGGAAAGAGGCAAAGAAAAACATTTTGAAACTGCAGAACGAGAATAAGAACACCTACAATCTAAGACGAAAACCAGCTACCCAGTATAAGGTTAACGACTTGGTGGCAATAAAGAGGACACAATTTGGAGGTGGACTAAAATTAAAGTCAAAGTATTTTGGTCCATATCGCATTGTCAAAGTTAAGCCTCACAATACTTACGACGTCATTAAAGTGGGTAATAGTGAAGGTCCGAAGCAAACATCAACATGTGCAGAATTTATTAAGCCTTGGACAGATGATGAAGACGAATTCGAGACGAATCCATTGCAGGAAGGCCGATTTGTAGGAGAATGAAAAAACACACACACACACTCAGTCACATTTTCTCATTTAGTCAGTCTACTTCAGTGTGTCAAAGAAGCCGGTCGTGCGCGTAACAATATTTCAACCCTTATTTTACTTTATGAAATTAAACAACACAAACTTTTTTATTCTTTAATAAACTTTATTTTTTTAATTAAAACAAAACTCTACATATGGTCACCAAAAATGCAAACGATAGTAACTAAAAAATGAAAATCATAAAATTAAAGGGTTATGAAAACACCAAAATTAATAAAAAAATATTTTTAATTTTAAATTATACTTATGTACGCCGTTTGCAATTCTGGTGAATATATACATAATAATCTATTACATATAGTTTAAAATTAAAAAAAAAAAAAATAAAAATTAATATGAAAAAGAATGTAAAACAAATTGAAAACAACATCATATATGATCCCATATATGATTCAATATATTATCCAATATATGATTCAATATATGATCTAATATATGATCACATATATTGGATCATATATGACCGTGTCTTATATAAGCGCCAATTTTGGAATATGTTCATATATGAGACCATATTTGATACTATATATGATACTGTATATGGTCTCATATATGATATCATATATGATTATATACAACATTTTTAGCCGGGTATTTAAAAAATTCTTAAAAATTCCGAGATGAAACATAAGTTTTTCGCAATTTTTATGTTTGACTTTGTTTTATTAAAAATACAAAATTTTAACTTTTAAAATATCTTAATTCGTTCAGGAGTTACAGCTCAAAGCAAATAAAAAAGCCAAAAAAACAAAATAATAAATTAAAGACCAATACATCTACTAAGCTTGCTAAAAATTCCAGTGGATCTCAAAATTGCCCAAAATCTGTTAGGATATTTTAAAAATGTATCCTTTTCGTAGCAAAAGTTGTTACAGTTTCTTTGTTTTTTCATGTACACGGGCAAGTACGGGCACCCAATTTTTATTGAATAAGTTAGAGTATTAAATACTAAACATCCTCTGTTTAATAGTTCCCGTCACAAACCGTCACTTTTTTAGTTCTATTCTATCAAATATAAAAAAAGACCGAAATATGGTGTGTTTGCAAAACTGCGCCTAAAAACAAAGTATTTGACTAAATAACCAGTTTTTTTATATCGTTTCATTTGAATTAATATACCTTTCAAACGACACCAAAAAAATAATGATCGGTTGCATAGTTTGCCTGAAATTCAATTTAAAAGATGATATATTTTTTTTAAGTTTTAACTTTTTTCGGCAGACTGAAAAATTGGCAACTTTGGGTGGCTCTTTAATTCATAATTTTCAGCCGATTTCAAAAATGTTTTTGGATTCCTAATCAGTGCGGAGTTTTCAATCAGATGTAATCATTCATTTTATCAAATTCTTCTGTCAATTTTTGGATTTTTGCAACGCTTTTAGGGAAAAGGCGCCACAGTGCGTGTCTAAAAGTGAGTGATTTGGCCTTGAATGCCCCATATGTATTACATTTAAATATTTTTAATTTATTTAAAGCGACATTTTTTTTTTGCAAAAAGTAAAAAAAAACGCCACGTTTGATGGAATACATAAATCTAAATCTTAAATTTTCTCAATTTTTTTTTTTTTGTGTAGTTCGAAGCTATGTATATCTTTCTGATAATTAATGAAAAAGTTGCGTGCTTTTTTTTCCTTCTATGAGAAAAAAATATTTTTAGTGTTGGCTATAATGGATATTTTTGACAGTGAGGTTTATGTGGCACTTTTATAAAAAAAATGGATTAATTTTTTTTGTGCGATTCTTTCTCCCTCAAACTAAATAATGTTTTTACAGTGAAATTTGATGGCGGTTCTTTTCTAAGAATATATTAACCCGCTATCTGATATTTTAAGGGGTAATTTTGGTCCTTATTCTCAAATATCATCATTGAACGCCAATAAAACGTGCGTTTAAAGAGTCTAAAAAAACTCTTTCAGCTAAAAAAAAATAAAAATCGATACGCCCTAACCTACATAGTTTTAATTATACAAATTGATTTTTTTATTACATTAAAAACTAAATATTGTTTATTGACACATGTAATGAAAACAAAATAAAGGACACACATATCTTAATTGTTGAGTAAACAAATAGTTATTTATGTTAAAAAAAAATATGTAGTTACATTTTTTGAATTTTAATATACTTATGCTAAACTTCTTTGAAGACGACATTGTAATTCTTTCAAAGCCTGCTGCATTCTTTCTGTTCCTGGTTTTTGATAGCACAAATTTAAACATACTGACACCATATCCTGGGCTTTTCCAATTATTCTTCGCCTGTTGCAGTAAAAGAAAATAACATTATATAAACATATTATATACAAAAAAAAAAAATTTGCAATGTGAATGCAATTTTCATACTTTGACCTAGACCATATCGTGTGGGCATTATTTGCCAATAGAGTTATAACACGAATTGAAGATTGAACCAAGTGCCACTCATTACCTTCATTAGCCCAAATACGCTCATTTATAGAAATCATTCTGTAAAAGATTAAAAAAAATATATACATTTTTAACTAGAGCCCAACATTTCCCGGTTCTCGTTATACCGGGAATACCTGTATTCCCAGTTTCCCGGTTCAGATCTTGGGACCGGTTCTCAAAAAACAAAACAAAATCCGGTATAAAATATATTTTTTTATTAAATTTAAATTTATAAACTACACCATGTGAAAATTATATTGGATCAAATTAAACATGCTAAAAACGGCTGCGCATAAGAACAGGGTATAAAAGGGCATGTGTAAGTTTGTCATTCCGTTTGTAACACCTCAAAATATTCCCAGTCAGAAACTGCGAACCCTACAAAAAATATTGTACTGTCAGAACACTGGCTTTAATAGAAATGCCAAAATTATGTACATTTTATACAAAATTGACGACCTTTTATTTTTAAAATAATAGGTTTTCTAAGCGTTTTGATATTCAAAAAAATTAGACACTTTAAGGCCATTAAAAAAAATTACATTTTAATTTAGACAGGTTTCTACTAAAAATTTCGTTTACTACGAAAACGTTTTTGAAAGGATGTGATGAAATTTTATCATTTTGAATCTCCTAAATATCTGCTTAGCATAATCATATTTTAATATAGCTTTATAAAATCTGTACTCATTAGATTTTAGTATTTTTTTTACAATTATTCCCGCACATATTGTATAGCTTTACATTTCTTTCATCTATGAAATCAAACATTTTTATTTGAGAATCTGTTGTAAATTATTTTGATATTAAAAAAAAAAACGAGAAATTTTTTTAGGAAATATAAGAAATGGATTTTAAAAAAAATTATTTATAAAGTAACTTTTGCCAATTCCAATGTACAACATATGCATTCCGTTCAAAACGACGAACTTTATAAGTTAATGTTATAAATGTCCAAAATTGGGCTTCTATATTTAGCTAAATTATGCTCAGCGTTAGACTTTCCTCTAAACTAGAGATGCGCGCGTGACACGAATTTTTCGTGATTCACGTGATTCACGCGTGAATCACGCGTGATCGTGAGTGAAATTTATTTTTACTCACGTGATCGTGAGTGCACGTGATTAGAAAAAATAGTTTCGTGCGTGAGTGTGCGTGAGTAACTTTTGTTTCGTGAGTTTTCGTGATTGTTTTATTCTGTTTGAAACAAAAAACAAGTAAAAAAATCGTCATTATATTGACTTAAGAGGGTAATTAATACAAAATAGTGATTTAGAGTCCCCGCAGAACAATGTCGGTGACGTTTTTTTCATACAAATTTGGCAAGAAAAAACGACCGACCGAAAACCGCTTGAATAAAATCAATTTTATTTTTATGTCGGTTTCTCTCTCTCCTTAAATTTTTGATATGAAAATGTTGCCACATTTTTATAAATATTTCGATTATTTTCGATAAAGTAAACAAAAAAATGTGATCTCTAAAAAAAAAATATTTAAAATTCTAAAAAAACACAAAAAAACGAATCAATATGAAAAAATCATATTGATACTAAAAAAAATAATAAAATAAAATAAAAATGTGTCGAAAAAGTGAAAGAATAATGTAAAATTTAACAAATGACTGAAATTTCCGCTGCCGCCTTTGTTTTGCGCCTATACTCTCTCATGACCGAAACCGTCAACCGCTCCGACATTGTTGTGCGGGGACTCTTAAATAAATTTTTATTATTGTTTTAAGGAAAATCAATAATTTTTGTGCAAGAAATCGAAAAAAGTAAAATAAAAATTTATTAATTTTAATTTCGTGAGTCTTCGTGAGCGTGATTATTTCGTGAGCGTGATAAAAATTTTAGTTAATCACGTGAGCGTGAGTGAACGTGAGCAGCAAAAATAATTTCGTGCGTGAGCACTATTTTTATTTCGTGAGCGTGAGCGTGCGTGAGTCAAAATTCACTCACGCGCCCATCTCTACTCTAAACAATAGTTAGATAAGGTACGCCTCTGACAAGGGAAGTATCTCAACCCTTATAAACCGATTTGCATGAAACGTAAAATATAGATAAAAAAGACAATTCTAAGGTTGGGGTGTCTCGGCTTATCGGCCATATCGGGGATTTAGGGGTTCAAAACATGGGTCAAAAAATGGCGAAAAAACGTTTTTTGAATTTTTTAGCCATTTATTTCTAAGAAACTATATGATGTTTACATATGAGAAGAAAGGATTTTTTAATGCCTATCCAATGGTGGCATAACCTTGTAAAAGTTTTGCTTCGTTAAATACTTTTTTTCGTGAAAATGAGTAAATTTTGGGGGGTATTAATATGAAGACATATACCTACGATGTCCATATGAATACGAAATAATCTTTATTAAATTTAAGTCGACACGTATTTTTTCTCTAGAGGATATTCCTGTTAGTTCGGGAGTTATCGAAATTTTCCCGAAGGTCCACATTGTTTCATAAGGGGACAACGAAATTTTGAAACACTGATATGGCCGAAAAGCCGAGACACCCCAATCTTAAAATCGTCTCTTTTATATATATTTTAAGTTTCAAGCAAATCGGTTCATAAGGGTTGAGATACTTCCCTTGTGAGACGTATACTTTTAAAACACCCTCCCCTTTTTCGCGCAATTATCAAGAAAGACAATTAGCACATTAAAGTTTCTCCTTTAACTGTGCATTAGAGTGCCTTTTAGGGTCAAAATTGGATCTGTAGGGTTCTTTTTTTGACTTGAAAATCGGAAAGTTCCGAACAAAATTAAAAAAAAAAAAATTTTTTTTAGCTTAAAATAAAAGTTAATATTAGGAAATTATTGAAAGTGTTTTTGTGCAAAAAAAAATAAATTTTTTTTATATCGTGAACCTATATTCAAAATATGCCAACTCAAATTTGACGGAAATGAGTTTCCGATGGCAAATAGCTCCCCTATGTAATACCTATCTGCCATAAAAATTTCAGAGCAAAAAAATAATTTGTTGTCGTTTTACATCCATTTTTGTTATTCTGCTAACTCAAAGTACATATTTTTTTGGTGGAAATAAATGCCAACTCCCATTGTAAATTTCCAAAAATTTTTCAAAAATTTTTTTAAAAAAAATTAGACCACATATCTTATTGCATTTGCCATGCTAAACACGAATCTTGTAAAGATTTTGATATCTAATGACTGGTTCTCTAGATATTGCCATTTTGAAAATATCGGTAAATAGTGTTTGCAAAAAAAAAAATTGCTTATATTTATGTAACTTTCAAACTATTTATCAGATTGAAACATTATGAATGGGGCAAATAAAGTCAATGATATAAGCTTTCAAAATAGCTAGTTTGGAGTGACCCTATTACAATACAGCGTGAGTTACAGAGTGCCAAAGTTGACCACCCTGAGATTAAAAGGCTTTCGGAGCTTGTAACTTTTAAAAATATGCAAAGATTTTTAATTTTTTATTCAGTTTTTGCAATTACCGTACTAAGGATAACAAAAACCAAAAAAAAAATTTTTTTAAATTTTTCTGAAAAAAAATGTATTTTTATTTTCCGACAAAATATGCCAACTCTAAAAAAATATTTGTTTTTTGATATAGTAATAAATGCCATCTCTGAAAAATACGCAAACAAGTGCAAAATATAAAAATTTTTGCATAGGTAAAAATTGTTTAGAATATTTAAACCATCTTGTGGAAGGTACATTGTTTATTTTTGCAATAATATGCGAAATAACTAGTTTTTTAGCTCTCCTGAACAGTAAGCTTTTTCGAGTTGGCATTTATTGAATATAGTTCGACGATATGTTTTTTGTTTCTGTTTTCATAAAAAAAACTATTTTAAATTTGTTTTTTGATGAAAATATAACGTAATAGTATAATTTTAATTATCCTAATACTGAATAAATAAATAAAAACAAACATAATTTTGTCAAAGAATTATACTTTAGAAAATGCCTAGGAAAAAGGATACTTTAAGCTTGAAGCTTACAAGTTTGTTAAAAAATTTCCGGATTTAACAACTGAAGAAAAGTTTTAATTTGCAATCCGTAAATTCGGACAAGGTATTTAATATAAAAATGCATTCGGAATAAAAAAAAAACATCTTTAATTAAAAGAAAGGCAAGCATGTAAAAATTCACGGCAATCGTTTTTGGAGGATTCTCATCCAGCATCTGACAAATTTTGATTAGAACTATGTGAGGCATTTCTATTAGCTAATATTCCTTCGTAGTAGTATAAAATTATCTTTAATTATTAAACCAAATTTAAAAAATGGTCCAATAGTTTTTATTCAGTGATTAAATAATTTTTCCAACCAACCCAACCAAACATTGAAATTTTTTAAGTACAATAGAAGAAAATCCACATTTTTTGACCTCGAATTCTTTTGACCACCAATTTTTTGTAAACAAAAAAAAATTTAATTATTTTAAAAGCTCATTACTAGGCGTATTTTGTTGGCATAATTATCAGTGTTCTACCATACAAAGTTCACGTTAGTGTTAACTCTCAAAATTTTAGAAGTTAAAAATTAACTTGCATATATTGTGAATGATTCTCTTATTGTTAATAGCTTTCTTTGGCATTAATAACAAGTATAAGTGTTTTTGTGTTGCTTTCAAGCTAAATTGCATCTAATAAATTAATTTTATCAATATTTCATCGAAAATGTGTAATATTTTACAAAACTATTCCAAACGACGCTAAATTAAATTGAGAAATTTATGGAAGTTAACGTTTCGTTTTTTTCGTTTTGATGCATGTTAACAATCAAAGTTTGCCAACAAAAAAGGCCTACTATACACTAAGGTAAACTAAAGTTAATAAAAAATAGCATCTTTTCTTTGTTTACAAAAAATTGGTTGTCAAAAGAATTGGCGGTCAAAAAAATGTGGATTTCTTCTTCTGTACTTAAAAAATGTCATTGTTTGTTTGGGTTGGTTGGTATGGTTCATATACAGGGTGTTTCAAGTTCGAGTTTCTTTTTTAAACACACATTTGTAAAGAAAATTTATTATCTGTTTTTAATATATCCCAGCAAAAAAAGAGCTTACCATTCACTACAAAATTCACCACAACTTATGAACCAGATGTACTTCTTCTTCAACTGAAACATTGATGAATTTAATATGGGCGTGACACACAAAGTATGTTCTTTTTATCGCCACTTTTCAGTGGCGAAAGATTGACACTTAAGTATAACATATATCACTAGTGTTTTTGTCACAACTTCTGAAGTTGTGATCCGGGTGTTAATATAACTTGACCTTTTGGAAGCACTTCTTTCATCACTTCTTTAGAAGTACATATTTCTTGGCATTTTGGGTGTGATTATGTCATTTTTATTTGGTGATTTAGAACTTCTAAATTAGAAGTTCTTTTTTCACTTATTTTTGTAAGATTGATTGAAAGAGTATTTTTTTGTAATATTTACACTTAAAACATTGTTCGACAGCAAAAACCTCCCAGTGAAATTTCTAACTGGTCCTTATAGATTTTGGTCTCCTGCTTCCAAATCTACCGTCCAAATTTTTCTAGCACGTACCGTTTTTGAGATATTCGCTGTTAAAAAGTAAAAAAGCACTTTTAGGGGTCCACTGTCACGTATTCTTACGTTGCTTTCACGAAATAGGACTTGATTTCATATAAAATGGACCTCCTGATTCCAAAACTGCAATCCACAATTTTCAAGCATGTTCTGTTTTTGAGATATTCGCGTTTGAAAATTTTAGTGTGATTTATAAATAATATAAGTGCGTAACAGTAGAATTTGAGTATTTCAAACGCCAATATTTCAAAAACAGTACGCGATAGAAAAATTTGGATGCCAGATTTGGAATAAAGATGCCTTTTTTTTACTAAATCGAGTTCTATTGTGTTTGAGCAACTTAAGAATACGTTACAGAGGAGACCGAAATATTTCAATATTAAAACGCGAATATCTTAAAAACCTTACGTAATAGAAAAATTAATTTCATTGATAATCTAACATATATACTTCTAATTAAAAAAAGGAGTAATTATAGAGATCACAAAACTATAAAAATTCACGGCGAATTGATTCACAAGTTTGTTTTGACCACAAGCCTATACCTCAATTTCCTAAAAAGCTTAAACAATCTTTAATAATGTGATGCAGCAACATCCGCTTTAGTTCGTAAATGTATTTATTTAATTTAGGACCAACTTTTTTTGATATAAGATATGAAATTTGAAAAATTTATCAATAATCGATTTTCGTCTTTGCGATTTTTTAAGCTCTTAATAAAGAGAAATGAAATGCCATTACCAAATTTTGTCACCATTTTTGCAAAACCTAAATCTATTTGAAGCTGGACGAAGAAAAAATTGCATACTTCGTGTATCACCCTCATTCTAATTGTTTCAGTTGAAAAAGAAGTTCATATGTTGTTCTGATTTGATTCCTAAGAACATATGAAACAGGTACTTCAAAATCATTAAGCAAAGAACTGGTGAAAGATGTTTTTATTGTTATTTTGTAGCATTTTTGGAAGTGATTTTAAAAGTACTTCCTACGGAATATGAAGTTCGGCACCTATCGCTACTTTGTATGTAGTGAAACTACTAATTCTTTTTGAACCACTTCGTTTATTTTTTGCTGGGTATATATACATAGTAGAGATTCTGCCATTTATGAATAATAAATAATATCTTACAAATGTCACCCGTGTGTACACTTACACACGTCGATTCTTTTAGCTCAATTTTCGATGACATTGTTAATTTCCCGGAATGCCCAACACTGATTTGTGAAATTTTTTGGCGGAGTCTGGGATCTGACAGTTTGTTTTCTATTAATTTTTCGATGCTGATTCCGAATCTTGGTTTCACATTTTTCTAGTACGTTATGTTTTTGAGAAAATTAAAGGCAAAGTTCACAAAAACGTATTCTTGTGCATTTTTAAGAGCTTTGTTTTTTTGGATGCACCTGGGATCTGACAAATTTTTTCGATTAACTTTTTAATGCTGATTCCAAATTTGGATCCGAATAACAGATCTAGATTCGTGATCGAAAAAAATTTCGATCAATACCAAATTTAAATGGTACATAATTTAAAAAAAGAACAATCAATACTCAAAATTGAACTTTAAATGCTTTCTTGGTAAACATTTCTTCATTTCTGATCAGGCTAAACTGGTATTTTTCTTTTATTTTCCGAAAAAAATGGATGACAATAGTAAGTTTCGAAATAAAAAGCCGTAGTTCGGGACCTGGTTTCCAAATTTTTGAGGAAATTGAGGTCATAATTCACAAAAATTGTGTTTTTTTTTATTTTTTAGAAGTGTTTTACGTGAAATTTTTGGTATGCGTCTGGGATCTGACCACGCGGTTTCGATTAATCTTTAAATGCTGCTTCTAAATTTGGTTTCCAAATTTTTCCATTACTTCAGGTTTTTAAAAAAACAGAGGGCAAAGTTCACGTTAATAATTTTTTTTTTATGTGGGGGGTTGCGAAAAATTGTAAATATTGAAAAGGGGAATAAATTTATTGCGAGCGTAATTCTCGGAAAGAATGATTTCATAAATATCGGAAGCATTTTGTCAGCCAATATCGCCACCGTCAACGGATTACGGTATCGTGACATGTTGACAACTTTTTTTTGCCTATTGTTGATGATATGGATATTGACGATATGAGGTTTCAACAATACGGTGCACCATGCCTCACAGCCAACGAAACAATGAATTTATTGCGAGCGAAATTCCCGGAAGAGTAATTTCACGAAGATCTGAAGCAGTTTGGCTGCCAGTATCGCCAGATTTAACGCCGTTGGACTATTTTCTTCGGGACCATATTAAAGAGTGTGTTTAAACATATAAACCAGAAACAATTGAAGCCTTGAAATAAAATATTCGGCGTGGAATTGGCGAGATAAAGCCAGAGTTATGCCAAAATGTCATCTAAAATTTCGCTTTAAGAATCGACGTGTGTAACTGTAAACACGGGGACATTTGGAAGATATTATTTTGTATTCATAAATGGTAGAACCTCTACTATATATATTAATAAACATATAAAAAATTTCCTTTAGAAAAGTTTGTTTACTTTGCATTTTAAAAAGAAACTCGAACTTGAAACACCCTGTATGTTCATTAGGGCAGAGCGAGAAATGCTTTTTCGCGATTTGCGCTTGGGCGCTATGGGGGATTGCTAAAACTAGACGCCAAAACGATGTGATTATAATTTCA
Source organism: Pegoplata infirma (assembly GCA_963921195.1). Classification (NCBI taxonomy): domain Eukaryota; kingdom Metazoa; phylum Arthropoda; class Insecta; order Diptera; family Anthomyiidae; genus Pegoplata; species Pegoplata infirma. The sequence continues at coordinate 140,834,070 of OY992537.1, read as the reverse complement.
GGAATATCGCACTACATCTTGGGGTCCCCTTTCAGCGGTGAAGTTTCAACTTTTTTAAGACAAAAAGCATTTTTTTAAAAATTGTCAAAAATTCAAATTTGATCACATTCTCTATTTAGATTTTAAATATCAGCTTTATAGGATACCGCTTCATTCAAACCCCAAAAGTGGAAAAATATGCATACATTTTGGAGAAACCCGAAAATCAACTTTTTGCTATAATATAAAAAAATACATTCAAATTAAAAAATATGTTTTTTTTTTCTTTCTGACTTGGAAAATAGGGTTCCCAAGGATTCCAAAACCATTACTGCAAAAAATACAAAATTCTTCAAAAAAAAAAAAAAAATTTGAAACTAAAATTGCCGTTTAAGAATTTCGTATTTTTTGGCTTTAACGGTTTTGGAATCCTTGGGTAGTCTATTTTCCAAGTCGGGAAGAAAATAGTCATGTTTTGTAATTTTAGTGTAACTTTTTTTTTAAATTATTGCAAAAAGTTAAATTTTGGGTATCTCCAAAAAGTATGCATTTCTTTTACATCTGGTTTTTGAGGTAAGCAGTTGCCTATAAAGCTGGTATTTAATATCTAAATTGATGTGATTAACTACATAGACTTCATAAAATCCAAAATATAGAAGATCTGGTCAAATTTGATTTTTTGAATTTTTTTTTTAAAAATGATAAAACTTCAACGTTGAAGGGGAACCCCAAGATGAATTGCAATGTTTCTGAAATTTTAACCACATCGTTTTGGCATCAATTTTTACCAATCCCGCATAGCGCCCAAGTAAGACTCGTGAAAAGCATTTCTCGCTCCGCCCTAATGTTCATGTATGGTCATTTATCCTCGATACCGATATACAAACATTTTTCGATTTTTGCCAAATTTGAAAAAGTCGACTTTTCGATTTTTTCCAACTTGTAAGAATTCGACTGTTTCGACCTCGACTCTAAGCGATACTGTACATGCAAATTTCCAACTGGTTCGCTTAGACCGAATAAAGACTTTTGACTTGTTTATTCTTATTTGAAAATACTTAATCTCATTAAAAGCTTACCTTGAATAATATTCCATGAGAAGTTCTACATCTATGTTCATGGCAACTAATTTATCTGGTACAATACCTTCGGATAACCGCAATTGACAAGCTTTTATTTCCAATTCCCTTATAATAAAAGCCAATGGAAAACAATGTCCAGATTCACCAAATTCCTTAAAAAGCGTTTCAATTTTTGAAAACAAATGTGTACTGCGTTCTTGTATTGAACGGGAACCTTCCACAGACTTATTGATAATCTGTCCCCATACCGATTCAATGAGCAAAGGATCATTATGATGTGAACAATTGAGAATTGTAAGTTTACATTCCCACAGATCAAACGGATCAGCGAAATTTTCATAAAGTTGTGTTATATCATACAGAATATTATTTAGACTCTCTACTGCTTTAGCAGCGTCACTATTTGTAGAGCATAATGCCGATACGGCATCCAACACCGTTTTTTGAACTCGTGCTATTTCAAGCTAGACAATAAATAATAAATATATAAAAAAACTGCGTAAAAATATGTTTTTTAGATAATTTTTTTTTACCTTATCTTCCAGTTCCTTGAGTAATACACCATTTGTTATGGAGTACCCAACACCATCGTTTCGCATACACATTACAGCTCTAGCCAAATATTCAATTCTTTGCTCAAGCGGAATACCATCACTCTGTGTTGAAGCTAAATTATCTAAAATTCGAGCTGCCTGCGAATGGTGTCCGTTCTTCTCATAGTACTTCCATAGCAGATCGATTAAATTTAAATTGTCTGGATTTCTTACTACATTTCTTCGTAAAAATTCACCCAATGATTGTTCTGTTAATGACAACAACTCAGAGAGCATATCATGAACCATTAACCATTCGTATACGCAAACATGTAAAATGGGGTCTTTTACTTGTATCGCCATTCCCACAATTTTCATAATCTGAGCGTTCACACTTAATTCCTGTTTATTACAAATTTGTTGGGGAAACTCTTGATTTGCATTTGCATTGCAAACGGATTGGTAAACGTGATCCATCATTAGTCTTACCTCCTTATAGCAGTTTAAACTAAATTAAGCAAAAAACATATAAAAAAATCTAACAAACAAATATCATAAATTTTTATAAGTTACCGAGAAGCATACGCCGCATATCCTTCTCGATCTTCTTCTGGTTCATCGCTGAGAAAGAAATGTATTCCAAACTCTTCGGGATCCACTTTAGAAGCACATGTTGCGGTCAATTCAATAACACCTTCGAAGAAACCACTAAGTGTGAACTAAAAAATAAAATATACATAACTTATTGCGGCAACAGTATTTATTATTTGAAACAAGGTTAGATTTGAAGTGGTGCTGACATGGTAGAAATTTCGCTGCAATCGATCCAGTACTTACTGAATGGCCGAATTATTTCCAGAAAAAAAAATCGATAATAAACCACTGTGCGTGAAGTGACGTTTCGCATTTTAGTTGACGAAATCATATGAGCATTTCTCAATAACTTTTTATACTTGTGATATTCTCTTAATTTAGAAATCACTTTTTTGGCTGTAGGCAAAATCGCCTAAAGAAAAATGGCCCAAAAAACAAAACGAAAATTCGCCCAAAAATTTTTCATACAAATTTGGGTCATATTTCATATGAAAAGTTACCCAACATTTTTGGGCAAATTTTCATAGTTTTCGGGCAATATTTCGAAATTAAAAATTGGGTGATTTTTCATTACGAAAAATTACCCAAAAATTATATATGAAAAATTGCCCAATTTTATTTTGGTTTTATTTTTTGTCAAAATCTTAAAATGTCAAAACTAAAATATGTATGTCACAATAAATCAGTGTATTATTATTTTTAGAAACAGTAAACGCATATCGTGTTTTTTTTATAAATTATGGCCTTTATTCATAATACTTAAAGTGTACTTAAAGTAGGTTTATTTGACAAATATTCATGCAATATCAGTCAAATAAACCTACATTAGATTTAATTTACTCATTATGAATAGCCCAGTATATATTTAACTAACCAAGAACAAGCTGAAGCAAAACCGTTCCGTTGTTGCTAACATATAAAGGTTCTAATGGGAATCGAACCAAAAAAAAAAATCAAAAGTAATGAATTTAAAAACAGCATGCAAGTCCGATGAAAGCTCCGCAGGCGAAAAATTTTAACAAACAAATTTTAACAAAAAATCGCGCGATTTTTTGCGGCGCTTTTATCGGTGCTATTTCCAATTTTTTTTATTTCGTTAAAATTTAAGTTTTACACTTAAAACTTTTACATAAATTTAAGTTTCACACTTAAAACTTTTACATCAATTACTTATGCATTTTATGGGCTGTATTCTCAAAAAAACGATCTCAACAAAACGACAAATGCAATATTGTATTTGTCCAATTCGAATATAATTTTGCAACAAACCTCTATTTTGTTGTAGTCGCGAAAAATCAATAAAAATTGACAAAAGCCCATATGACATAAATCTAGATATTAAAATATTTCGTAAAAACCTTAAATTTAATCATTAATCTCCCTTTTAATAGTTTGAACATTTAGGCCTCTGTTGAAATTTTCTTAATTTCAAATACAAATTTTCAATTTCATATGAAATTTTTCAATTTCAAATAGATATTCTCAATTTTTTCAATTTTAAATAAAAAATCTAAATTTTTGAAATTTTCCCAATTTCAAATGGATATTTGAAATATTTCACAATTTCATTTGAAATATTCTCAATTTCACATGGAAAATCTTAATTTCAAATGGAATTTTTCCAATTTCATATAGAAAGCTCTCAATTTCAATTGGAAACGGTGTAGTTATAGCTGCAATATCCACTTATTATAAGAAAAATCGCATTATTGGAAGTAGTAATGAAAAATAAAATAAAAAAAGTCTTAAAAAAATATTTTTTTTTCCAATTTATGCAAAAAGTCCTTGACTAAACTAAGCGATGGATTTTCTTTCTTTGAACGGTTTTCTTTCTTCTAGAGTGTCTACTTATACCCACTTTACACTATTATACTTTTCCATTATACAAGCGTAATTTCACCATGTTAGAAAAATATTTTATAAAATTTTTTTGCCAGAAATTGTTCACTTATTAGGTACGACCAGGTTTCTATCAAAAAAGAATACAAAAATCTTTTAGAAAGTGGTCAATTTCGATGTGTATAATGGAAAAGTGTGATAGTGTAAAATAGGTATTAGCGAATACGAGCATTTATTGGAATTCACTACATTTGTTTGGCTCCAATGTGCGCTGGGAACATTCTTATTTCCAAATTATTGAAAAATGTCTCGAAATAAAATAAGTTTATTGCAAATATCTTGATATTTATTAAAGATTTTTGCATTTTTTAATATTGTTTTTGCTCTAGATAAGCATAATAAAAAAAAGGTAAGTTTGGAAACTTCTGATAAATATAATTTTGATCGCCATAGTTTTGTGTGCGATCGCTGAAATTTATGCATGCGAGCGAATTTGAATTACTAATGGAATTTACGTCAGAAATTTTAGTCTTGCAAAATTGCGCAATGTTAAAATTGCGCAATGTCAAAATTGCAACTTTATTTGCTTGTTATTTTGTAAATAGAAGCAATTATATTACAATTGAAATAAATTGCGAATCTTTTCTTGCAACGATGCATCATGTAAAGGTATAGAAAAATAAAAATTTGATTATTTTTTTTTTTAAGTTGCAATATTGCAAGGGTATAAAAAATTCTGAAGTGAATACTGAAATTAATGCACGCGAGCGGATTTGAATTACTTATTTATGGTGTTATTAACCAACAAAGCCTCATGTGCTATGAACAAATTCGATAGTTTTTTTTAAATATTAAAAGTTATTGACAATTGCTCATATGTTTTTTTCCTATAAACAGTAGTTTTTTTTTATATTTGAACAATACCACCTACCTGTTGACAAATATTTTGCAATGGCAAATTTGGTGCAGCATCTTTGCACAATTGTAATGCAGTTCGCAATTTTTCCTGCTTATCTTCAATAATGTTGCAGTTTTTGGAGTTCATTAATATCTCCGTAGCCTTAAATGATACTGCATCTTCGTGGCGATATAGATTGGGACACTCATCACGGAGTTTGGCTGAAATTGAGCTAACAGATGCATTATCTTTTAAATATGAATTTATTAATGTAACAATTAAGAGTGCACAAGATTCAGAACGAGAGAGAATTAAATCACGAAAAGTGCATGATGCTAACACCAATTGTTGATCTTTTAACAATTGACTAGCTAAAATATGAAATTGGTGTTCACATAAAATCTTCCACAACGCTATGACTTCACATGTATGTTCTATTCAAAGATAAAAAAAGAAAATGAAAGTAATTCAATAAAATTGATGAATGCCGATGGACAGACTTACTTATAAAATAGTTTAAAGCAGTTAGTGACCGTTTTTCTTCTGCCTGAGCTTGTTCGGCTGCATTCATATGTTGATCGTTGTGTAAATTTGTAGTGTGTACTAAAACACCATATCCATTGGATAATGTTGTTTGATTGTTAAGAGTTCTCATTGTACCTTGAAATAATTTTACAAATTAATTAATAAAAATGTTGGTTTTGTATGTATATAAATTGTTGCTCAATAAAACTCACAGGATAATTCATTGACGGAGTTAGCTTCCAAAAAGTTTTTAAGGGCATACAAATCTTCCAGTATAAGTGTACAGTCGACTTGCGTTAACTTACTGTTGAGATTTTCATCTACACACCGCATTTTCCATATAGGGCGCAGAAGACGAGCAACATAAATATATAGACCGTCATGTTTTGATGAATAAATAATTGTGGTCATTTCGTTTATATTTGAAATACCCGATCCCGCGTATGCATTTTGATTATAAACTGAAATGAAACAACTCTTGGTTAGTGTGGCCCATAAACATATAGAAAAATACCAAGTATAACTCACAACTCAACGTACCTCAAAATATGATAGATGGCATCGTAACACACAATTTGCGCCAAATTTCAGCACCCTACAACGAATGGGTGGGGATGCTAACTGATTATATGTGTTTTTTTTTTATTGCAATCTTAAAAATAACTATATGGAATGGTAGCGTAAAAAGAGCATATAATTCTCATATCGCCATTTTGTCCATAGATTGTCACCAAACAAAAAAAAAATAAAGATATTAAACAAAGCGAAACCTGTATTTCACTAAAACCGCTACAACTCAAAAGCTATGCGGTTCATTAAGTTGCGATAAAGTTCATTTGAAAGGTGATAAATATATCTTTAATTTGAGTATAATTTCAAAACAAAAATTTTTTTGTTTTTCCGAATTGAAACTAAAAGGTCTTTATTGTCTTTTGTAGGCAATCTTTTGACAAAATGGCCATATGTGAATTATGTGCTCTTGTTACGCAACCATTCCATGTAGTTATTTTTAGGATTGCAAAAAAGTTTTTTTTCTGATTTCTTCAGGGGTTGCAAACACATGTTATCAGTTAGCATCCCCTTCTAGTCGTTGTAGGATGCTGCAATTTGCCGCAAAATATTAGTTACGATGACATCTTTCATTTTTTGAGGTACGTTGACCTGTAGCAAAGCAAAAGGAATTTTGGGCCACCCTACTCTGGGTGTTATAAATTGAAAACATATTAATTTTTTTTTTTGAGATTTAACACTTACTTGGACTTAGGGGATACTGTGTGTGTTGAGAGGGACTATGTATTGGGGTATTTTGCAATGTGCGATTAAGTAACCCACTGCTACCAATTGTATTTGGCATTGGTGTAGACATAAACATTTGGGGTGAGTTACGTTGATCTGGTCCCATAGAACTGTTTAAATAAGGGCGTTGTACCTGAACATTAGCATGTCCTGGAGCCAGCAATTGCATTTGGTTAGTGAATGAAGGTTCCCCTCCGTAAAGTAAAAATGCTTGTGCAGCCCACATGGCCAAATCCGTTCCGCGGTATTGTTCTGAACAGGTCAAAAGTAATGCAGTAGCGCATGCTTCACGATCTCCTTGAGCCTGGATTGAATTAAAAACAAGTAAAAGCAATTTGAAATATTAGGCACAAAATGTGTAATCTTACTAACATTTAATAGTTGCTGTGATATTGTCAAATAATTATTTTAAAACAAATATTTGGAAATTTATAAGGGCCGGGTTAGCCTGAAAACTTAAATGTACCGTCTCTGATTCTGATACATTTTTCCTAAAGAAAAAGATTCAGAGACATTTTTCATATTGAAAAAGTCTCAGATTCTCAGACATTTTTCCTATAGAAAAAGTCTCAGATACAGACTTTTGTCTTAAAGAAAAAGTCTCAGATTCTGAGAACTTTTTCGCTTAAAAAAATACATTTTTTTATAGAAGAAGTCTCAGATTCGGCTTGCACCAAATTTGATAAATATCTCATTGTATTTAGTATTTATTTATTTCATTTTCTATAACCTAGCCCATTGGACATAATCGGTAACTAATTTCTACTTCAAATTTTAGTTTTTTAATGGAATGAGTTCCATGAAAAGATAGAAATTCCTTTTGGAAACAGAGCTTCGAAGAATGAAATCCTTTTCTAATGAATTCTCCTAAATATCCATTAGATTTTTAAAGTCACTGAATGCATACGATTTTATATACCGTCGAACCCAGTTATAACGAACTCCGGGGGACCAGTAAAAATAGTTCGTTACAAACGAAGTTCGCTATATGCGGGGTATATTTTTTATTAACCTAGTTTTATTTCCAAAAAAGTAGATACAATTTTGTTTTATTTGATGCTTTTTTCGTAAATAAACTACTTATTGAAGAGAAAACATTAAAAATATAAATACATTTTATCAAAATAGTAATATAAAACAAAAATTGTCACCCTTTTGTGAGTTTTATAAATATAATTGCCGCACATTAAAAAATATTTATGGGAGTTCATTATAAAAAGGTAAATACACATTAAATTGTATTCGTGGGACCATAAAACGCCGTTCGTTTTAACCGAGGATTCGTTATAACCGAGTTCGTTATAAAAGAAGTATTTTGTGTGAAAATTGATGCCAAAACGTCGGGACTTTAGAATTAGTTCGTTATAACCGAGAATTCGTTATAACCGAGAATTCGTTATAACCGAGTTTGACTGTACCAACATTGAATGCATTTTTTGCAAAAGAAGAGGCAATGATTTTTTCTTATCATTCGATTAAAGAAAACTTAAAACGGTGTTATCTTGAAAACTAGCAAGGTAACATAAAACGTAGCAAATTTTTGGTATCGCCAACCCTCTTCACGTGTGTGCACCCTAATGGTCCTAATTTTGAATCCAAAAAATGGCATTCCTGAAAATTATGTATATATATTTCGCTAAACAATGACGACACGACAAAAAAATCGAAAAGCATTTATTTAGCAATTGGCTCGGTGAACACGACCGGCAAATACCCGAAAGCCCACCAAGCAAAATTTTTTAAACTCTTAATACTCTATTGGGCCTCTAAATTCCCTTAACTCCGAAACTAAGCAAGGAAGTGCGAAACGAACTAAAATTTTAAATCAAAATCTTTTGAAATAGGGTCTTGAGAATTTTTAAAACTGGATTATTAAGAAACTATAGTATATATGGGGCATTCCATGTCAAATCGGACACTTAGAAAATTTTTTTTTTTAGATTTTTTTTTAGTGCCCTTCGAAAACTCCTTCGTGGTAAATTTTCAGATTTTTTTGATGACGGTCATTGTTACCAGTTCTCGGTTAGGTTGAATTTATTAAAAATGAGTTGTAAATAAATAGAAAGAATAAATAAAAATAATTGAAAACTCCTTCGTGGTAAATTTTCAGATTTTTTTGATGATCCGTTGAAAAGATATCGAATTTTTAAAAATTGGTAGTTTGTTTCTTTACTCAAACTTCTTTTACTCATAACTTCTTCAATAATAGTCCAAATTTCAATTTTTTTTTTTCAAAATTTTTGTTTATTTACGTACTTTAAAAAAAAAAATCCTAAAAATAAGTTTTAAAATTTAAATCTCATTTTTGAAAATGTTTGTACTCTTTGATGTTATGCATTTTTGAATGTGTGTGTTTTTGGGGCCCCTGTAGGCTAGCTGGTAGCGTGCTAGCCTTTCAACGTGGGGGTCGTGGGTTCGATTCCCACCAGAGCTCTTGGTTTTTTCGCTACAACGAGACGACGGTCATTGTTACCAGTTCTCGGTTAGGTTGAATTTATTAAAAATGAGTTGTAAATAAATAGAAAGAATAAATAAAAATAATTGATCATGTGATCAAACTATTATTATATTATTATATACCGTATGGGGTCCAAGACCCATATGTCAATGCGGTATGACAATGCGAGTATACCCACATACTGTTGTTGGAGGGTATATAAATATTTTTTTGTACCTTTTCAGCTAGTTTTGCTTATTTTTAGATTATTCTTAAATTTAACAAATTATTTTACCCCATATTGAACAAGTAAAAAAGTTAAGTTGCCAGATGTAGTGATACCCTCCACAGTTTTAAAAAGATTATTGCAAAAAACTTTTTTAAAAGGAAAAAAAAAGAAAAAAAAAAATTTTTGACAAAAAAAATTTCCGCCAAAAATAAAAAATCCGTGATTTTTTTGTCAAAAAATATGTTCGTACTTGTTTAAATTTGGTGTTCAATTATGTTCACATAATTCATAATCACAGCAGCCGAATTAAAGCATTTTGTATTTTGAGGTTATGTTAAATGTACTAAAATAAAATATTAACTTAAATTACATTTTATTTTGGAACTTACTTGGAAAAAAGCTTTTACAGCCTCGTGATGGGGTCCATGGCATGCTATAAGTAACTGCTGTAGAATATCTACAGGTTTCAAAAGCGCTATTATGTGCGCACCTTGATTGGTTAATAAAACTACTTTTTTCGGTTTTTGAGCTTTACGTAATATCGATTGCAGTTGGGCTTTACAACGATTGGGCATCTCTGCTAAACTCCAAACAATACCATCCAAAGGTATAACAGTAGTCGATTCCGTTAGATAAGGTCGATGTGGAAAAGGTGCCGAACTAATAGACCATAAAATGTCTTGATCCTGTTGAGGTGTTGACACCATAAGTAAAGTTCCCTCATTGTAGTGGGCCGAATGTACTTGTTTGGGTTTGTTAATCGTTGTGTTGGGTGTATATCCAGGCGGAAGGCGCACATGTAATAGATACAAGCCATGCTGACGTTTTTGTTCAATAGATGTGCATATGGGAGGTGTTGCCGTCGTTGTTGAAGAAGCTGCTGCGTTGCATGATCCCGTTGGAGATTTTGTTGGTGAGTTTTGTGTCATTGTCCCTTGTTGAAAAGATTGGTGCATATTTGAACTTTGAAACGTAGTCAGTGGAGTTGTAGCAAAATATAGGCGAACGCCACATTGTGTTATCGCCAATAAATGAAGGTTTAGACAATCATCTATTGAAAGCGGGCAAATTGATTTAATTGTTTTGAAAACTGTGGTATCAACAGTTCTTAAAAAAGTAAATAAAAACATTTGTTTTTTGTGAGTTGATAAAAAAATATAATGATATTGTGCAAAAATAAATTATTAAAATTGTATTAGCTTACTTAATGATATTTCCGGCACTCTGCGAAATTTCATTTGGTGACACTTTAGCTATGCGACTCATTGTATTACAGTCTTGTCCCATGTCCCATGCCTCAATTGACCCTTTTTCCGTAAGAACGTATAATAGTTGGCGACTACTGTCGATTGCTAAACGAACAATTGGATCATTTTCCTAAGAAATAAAAAAATATTCATTATTTATTTTTTATATGGAAAAAAATACTCCACAATATATTTACCGAAAATACTTTAAGAAAACTTGGAACAATATAGGAAACAATTCCCTGAGAATGATTAACTTTTTTGCTTCGCTTCCCAAACCAACTAGACTCAGCTTGATATGATATTTCGTAGAGACAGCCATCACGTCCACCCAAAAATATTCGACCATTATCGCTACCCAAGACAACATTGATAGATACATTATCAGTGCTTAATATAAAAATTGGTTTATTCATCAATTGCATTTCTTCGAATGTTGCAGTATTTTGAATATTACGAGTGGGGGAGGAAATAGTTTTCGTTGTGTCGCCAAAAGTTACACCTTATTTTTAATTTGAGGATTAAAGTGATAAGAAAACCAAAATAATAAGTTAAAAATAAAACTCTGATAGAATTAGTTACATATTATATTGAGAGCACGTTTGAGAAACTAAATGGCAATTTACATACTCCAATATGGTGGCAAATAAGGCAGAAATTACGACTCTTAAAAAACAATACTACTTAAGCATTGGAGATTCAAACATACGACTTTACAAAATTGAATACCTTGAACACAAAAATATATATTTGTTATTTTCCTGGTCAGTGATTCGTTAAGCCCGGCCGAAGGCCGCTACGCAGAAAAGCTTTATTTACCGACGCCGTTTGGTCTGAACTTATGGAGTTTGTACGCAGAAAAGCTTTATTTAGCGAAGCTGAATTTATGGAGCACCAAAACTTTAACCCTTTATATCTTTAGTGTTAGAAGAGTTAGAGAGTCGAACAAAAGTCCACATGAAAGCTTAGGAACTTGGCTACACATGTGTACTTTTTATGACCTTATATACGTAACATATGTGAGAAATTTAAAACAAGAAAACTTGAAATCGCCCTTTGGCGCTTAAGGGGTTAATGAAATTTGTTCATGAAAAGGAATTTTCTGAAGGGAATTCTTCAAGCTTTCGAATGATGCTAATTTCATCCAAATCGGATAAATCCTACAAAAGACAAGAGAAAGATTCAAAAAACGACAAGATCATATGGGTATAAATATGATGTATTGCAAGCCTTATCTTAAAAAAAATTAAAAACTCCAAAACTTTGATCGCCGGCGCCACGTGTTAAATAAATCCGATTACCTCAAATTCGTACCACAAAAGTTTTAGGCCTAGAAGAATAAATATTTGCTAGTTTAATGTACCCTAGAATGGTGCAGGGTATAAAAAATAAAACTGGTTTTAAAGTTCTTTTTTTCTTTTTTTGATGAACAATGATGGTCATCAATGTTATCTTAAAAAGAAATATATCAACAAAACGACTATTTTTCTAACTCCAAAGTTCCCAATAAGACGGGCAGGGCGCCCGCTCAAAATGAAGCGGGCACTCACTTTAACTCCTTCAAAGAGAGAGGTACATGTGACTACGGGAAGATCCTTTAGTCGAGACACAAATTTTCATAAAATTTTAAGACATTTAGGTAAACTCTATCTATGACTCTACTTGTGCCTCTTAATCTACATTTTCCCATTAAGGGTCGAACCAGAATCAAATGCGTAGCGCAAGACGTAAAAAAAAACAAAAACAAACACATCAAATTTGAAATTTTTACGTCCGTTTGATTTAGGTAACTCATATTTAAATAGAAACGAAAAATTATTGGGCGTTACGCCTTACGCGTCGTAATTTGATTCAGGTTGGACGCTAAAAGTAAAGCATATATAATTACCTAGTACTATTATTTCAATTGGTGTTGTTAGTATCAGTAAATATTTTACATCGTTAATAAAAACTCCAGGTCTAGGTTTAACCAAACCAACACTAACAATTAAGTGACTTAAACCATCATAATACGCCACATCGCGAGACTGTTCGTACGTCCAAATCTAAAATGTATATAAAAATCTTGGTAAAATATGAATTGGTATTATAATTTAATTTGCTTACATATATCTCAGAGTCGATTGTTAACCACGCTCTTCCTATTTCTGGAAACAGGCCCATCATACAGTGGCATTTAATATCTAAAATAATGAATCAATTTTATAATATATCTATAATCTGTTAAACTCGTAATGCTTATATTTCTAAAATGAAAATTGTTTTGTATCAGTGCCATACGATTCATTAATAAAATAACCATTTATTTGGTAAAAAATGCAAGATCGCTTACGTTTAAAATGCTCAAAAATTTCGGGTGGTATAGGAATTTTATTAATAGTTTGCAATTGATTCAATTGCTTGTGTCCCATCGATAGACTTGAAAGTGTTTGGTAATCGTAATCATTGAGACCACTTGCTGTTGCCATGCCATGTTGATTTATGCCAGTTGTCTTTGTAACAGAAAACATTAATAAATAAATTTATAAATATAACCATCAAATTCATACCTCAAGAAGTCCTGGCGCAGACAAATCTTTAGAATCGTGTTTCTCTAGCATATTACCGGCAATGTCTAGCAAATCCAGTTGGGCATTCATTTGTGTAGAGTTCATTTTATGTTTATTTTCGCTGGTGAAGAATCTTTAAATATTTTTGTTTTAATTTTAAAACTTTCAGAGTTAAATTTTACTCATAAAACCTTCTCGAATTCAGAATTCAGTATCTAACGCGCGTTTTTGACAATTTGTAAAATTTCTGTAATGGCAAAAACCAATGCGAACATAACAATGGTTAAATTTTAAAATCTTATATCATTCCCCATAAACCAATAATATAGTTGCAATTTCACACTCAACGAAATGTTTATTTCCCAACAATTCCCCTACACACAAAAAAAAGTCTGGAGTGAGGAAAATCTGGCATTTAATTTAATTAACCAAAAATACACGTACAAAAATCTAGTATTGGGTCATAAAATTAGGGGTAATAATTACCAAGTTTATGGGGAGGATGTGCGTACTACAAGCACAGACTAATACAGACTCGACATAAGTGACAGGTGTCAAAAAAGTATTTCTGAACCATATGGTTAATATTTTCAAATTATTCTACGAATTAGGTTAGAAAGAGAAAACTGATATAACGCGCCATAAGAAAAATGGATGCCAGATCGGTTTTTGTTGTTTCACTCACTCCTAAGTCGTAGAAAGTGTTGCCATGTTAGCGTAAAACGGACTAAAAAACGCTGTGTTTTCTCCTAAAATCGCTTAGTTTTTCCCCATTTTTTCTTATAAAACTCTACACGCAAAAAAAAACTTGTGTCGGAGTGAGCAAAAATCTGGCATAATTTTACCAAAAATATGCTAAAACTACAACCGACGAAGTAGTTTTCGTAATTTAGCCAAAACACTTATGTAAAAAATTTTGAAGAAAATGCTAATGCTATTTAAGCAAAAACTTGGTAAAATATACAAAAAGAAATATGGTGAAATATACCAAAATTATTTGAAAAGCTGACTAAAAATAATGCTAAAAATTACCACATTTATGCTAAAATAAATTTTCAATAAATTTTTGTAAAAATTTGTATATTTGTTGAATTTAAAATTTTCACAGAATAAATCCATATTAATATAATAAATGTTGTGTAGGATTTAATTTACCACCGACCAACTGACCCTTTTTGTACAATTTTCTCGAGTGACTGCTGCCTACGCTTCTTCTTGAAGTAAAGGATCCGCTATAGCTTCACGAATTTATTTAAAAGCATCCTGTAAAAATAGAAAATTATTACAAAACATAAATTTTTAATTTAAAAAATTGGTTAACCCCATTGGTCTCTTGGTAAGGAGGAACACTTACTTTGTCATTCCATTTGTAACTCATCAAAACAGGTATGGACTCCCTTGGCTTTGGGTTTTTAGGTTTTAATTTTATAACTAAAGGCAGGATTGGTGTCCACGCTCTTTATTGTAGTGAAGGATTCTCCATAGCTTCAAAAATTTATTTAGCACTACCCTGTAAAAATATAAAATTATTACCAAACACTAATTTTTAACTAAAAATCTATTAAACCTTATTGGTGTCTTCGGAATGCGGGTATACTCACTTTATCATTCCATTTGTTATTCATCGAAACATACGTCTGGGACTCCATTGGTTTTTCTTATTGAATGGTGTTTTAAGTGATGAAAGCAAAATTAACTTTAACATTCTTTTATCTTACATTTATTTATCTTTTATCTTACATTTATTTATCTTTTAGAAAACTAATTATTTATTTTTATTTATGTATTAATTTATTTTTATTTTATATATCAATTTCCTTTTTACGTTTTTATAACACAAAAAATAAACGAACAACGCACGCACAGAAAAATACAAAATGAAAATGGCGGTCTGTATTTGTTTTGTTTTTTTGTTGTTTTCTTTCGATAAATTTTTGTGCAGGTAATTTGCGTTATTGAGCAAGCTACTTGGTTATTTTACATAAAAAATGAATTATGTTACTTTAACATCGACAAGCATAATATTAGCAAAAATTTGGTAAAAAATTTTTTTTGGTATGAAAAAAGTTTTACCAAGTAGGATTGCTCAATCTTACACAGATTTTTTTTTGCGTGTACTGTCGAGTCTGTATTTACCCGCTGTCTACACCTGGGAGAAATACTGAGATATTTGTATCAAGAAACGTCAAAATCAATCGCAAAGAAATTTCTCTTAGGTGTGGACTAAATATTAGTCTCAGTATTTGATCTTATCAGATAGTTGTTATGAGATATCTCATAACAACAATCTGATGAGATTGGATGAGATCAAGTGTCAAATTCACTTATATTTGTATGTTTACAATTGTTTTTTGGAGCAAATGGCGTCGAAAAAAAGAAAAATAAAATAAATCATTAAAAAATAAGTGTATAAACTAATGTATGTGCTTAAATAATAGATTGTACATATATTTATGATGAAAAACATACATAGTTATTCCACGGCTGATTGAAAATTATGAAATTTCATAAGAATAATTGCAGCTCGTTTTCCACACCATTTGATATTGAGATAAATATTGAAATTTCCCAACTGCTTCTCTGCCGACGTTATCTCAGCTTTCATGAAAAAATTCTCCCACGTGTAGATGGTGCGTTAGTCTGTGCTACAAGCACAGACTAAATACAGACTCGACAGTACACGCAAAAAAATAATCTGTGTCAGATTGAGCAATCCTACTTGGTAAAATTTTTTTCATACCAAAAAAAAATTTTTACCAAATTTTTGTTAAAATTATGCTTGTCGATGTTAAAGTAACATAATTAGTTTTTTATGTAAAATAACCAAGTAGCTTGCACAATAACGCAAATTACTTGCACAAAAATTTATCGAAAGAAAACAACAAAAACAAATACAGACCGCCATTTTCATTTTGTATTTTTGTGTGCGTTGTTCGTTTATTTGTTGTGTTATAAAAACGTAAAAAGGAAATTGATGAATAAAATTAAAATAAATTAATAAATAAAAATAAATAATTAGTTTTTTAAAAGATAAATAAATGCAAGATAAAAAATGCTAAAGTTAATTTTGCTGTCATACACTCAGAAAATTATTGCAGTTACTACATGACGGTCGTTTGTGTAGTAAGTAGTAGCTGTTGTTTTTAACTACAATTTCGGTCGTTTTGTATGAAAAAATCTCAAACAACTTTTTTTGTAGTAGTTTCAAAAAATAACTACAAAAAATATACTACACTGTAGCAATAGTTGATTTATGTAGTTGTTTTTAGTTTTTTTTCTAAAACTCGTTTTTTTCTAGAAATTTTTATTGCAAACGAATGTGTCGAGCGAGTTGGTCGTGCGGGATGCGGAAGGAATTATTTTTATACCAAATAAATAATATCTAAATAAATTAAATTACAATTTATTAAATTTAATTATAACAAAAAATATGTTTTTGGAAAAATATTCTTGAGCGAAAGAAAATAAGTGGATAAATGAGATAACAAGTGTGTATAATATAGCGCTCACATAAGCGTGCGTAAAAACCAATCGGAAAAAAACAAAATAAAATGTGTGCAGTGTTTTGTTTTCTTATGAGCGCGCCATCTTTCTTTTCTTTGTATACACAACAGAGCAGGTACATACTTTTTTGAAACATTTCAAATTAATTCTTTTTTTTTATAAATCAATTTTGCCAAAGCATTTCGTTTTTTTTTATTCCAGACAAATTTTGATCAGTAGCGGTGAAAATTTGAAATGAACTATTAAAAAAACAAAGGTAAATACAATCAATTTATTTTGTTTAACATTTTATTAATATAATTTTTTTCTTCTATAATTCCAGATAAATACATCAAAAAATTGTCATCATGTCGAAATTCTATACAACCAACTGAAATGTATTGCTTTTTAAATAAATAAATATCAATCATTTAAACGTTTAAGAAATTTTTTAAATAAAAT
Organism: Pegoplata infirma; assembly: GCA_963921195.1. Taxonomy (NCBI): domain Eukaryota; kingdom Metazoa; phylum Arthropoda; class Insecta; order Diptera; family Anthomyiidae; genus Pegoplata; species Pegoplata infirma. Next base: position 140,816,917 of record OY992537.1, on the reverse strand, counting down.
TTCAGGCAATTGTAGAAAAAACAACTGTATTAAACAGTTTTGTAGTAGTTTTTACTACATTTTGTAGTTGAAAATCAATAGTTAAAAACAACAACATGTTCAGTTGTTTTTACCGTTTATGTAGTGGACGCCTTTTCAACGACAAAATGTAGTCAAAACAACTGTCTTTTGTAGTAGATTTTACCGACATACTTTTTTGAGTGTAACTTAAAACACCATTCATTTAGCAAAACCAATGGATTCCCAGACGTTTGTTTCAATGAATTACAAATGGAATGATAAAGTGAGTATACCCCTATTCCGAAGACACCAATAAGGTTTAATAGATTTTTAGTTAAAAATTAGTGTTTGGTAATAATTTTCTATTTTTACAGGGTACTGGTAAATAAATTTTTGAAGCTATGGCGAATCCTTCACTACAATAAAGAGCGTGGGCACCAGTCCTCCCTTTATTTATAAAATTAAAACCTAAAAACCCAATGGAGTCCAGACCTGTTTTGATGAGTTACAAATGGAATCACAAAGTAAGTGTTCCTCCTAACCAAAAGACCAACGGGGTTTACTAGTTTTTTAAATTAAAAATTTATGTTTTGTAATAATTTTCTATTTTTACAGGATGCTTTTAAATAAATTCGTGAAGATATAGCGGATCCTTCACTTCAAGAAAAATCGTACACTCAACCAAAAATCATTGTATTCCCAAAGAAAATCGTTGTAAATTCAACAGAAATCATTGTTGATTTTGACCCTACAAATATTTATGTTGATTTCAATAAAAATTGTTGTCAGTTTTTGTAAAAGTTGATCAACTCGTTTTTTTGTTAATCAACTCGTATTTTATGTAAATTCAACTCATATTTTTGTTAATATAAGAAATTTTATTATTAAAAAAAAAGCTTGTTGTTATTTGTAAATATTCTTTTATTAAGTATAAATCACAATATTTTTTTTATTTCCGGCTTTTTAAGCTGCAATATTTGAAGATTTTCACAAAGATTTTCACACACACTTCGTTTATTCATGTTATGCACCCATTAGCCATTCTCTACACTCATAGAAATATCTTAGTAGAAAAATTAGTAAACCCATTGTAGATCAAGTTTTACAGAATATTGCCGTATTCAACAAAAATTAATGTTGATATCGTTGAATAATCAGTAAAGTTGAATCAACTTTTTACAACGCTTATACAGAATTCAATAGATAAAACCAAAAAAGAAAAAACAACCCTGTTGGTTCATTTTTGTATTATCAAGTTGGTAGCAATGTGAATTTTTGTTTGTCTCTTATAAAATTATTTTATGTGTTTGTTTCTTATAAAAATATTTAATACTATAAAAATAAATAAAAATAGGATCTGATGGTTAGATTCTGATCTGTAAATATTTGGTAAGTAATAAAATACATTGATTACTTTATGTATTCATTCTATATTATATTTTTTTTTTTTGTTTTTTTAAGGTTTTTGATTTGGTGTCATTAGAATGGGAATGGCTTACGAGTGCATAACATAAATAAACGAAGTGTGTGTGAAAATCTTGTTTAAATATTGCAGCTTAAAAAGCCGGTGATAATTCTAAAAAATATTGTGATTTATACTTAATAAAAGAATATTTACAAATAACAACAAGCTTTTTTTTATTAATAAAATTTCTTATATCAACAAAAATATGAGTTGAGTTTACAAAAAATACGAGTTGATTTACAAAAAAACGAGTAGATCAACTTTTACAAAAACTGACAACAATTTTTATTGAAATCAACATAAATATTTGTAGGGTCAAAATCAACAATGATTTCTGTTGAATTTACAACGATTTTCTTTGGGAATACAATGATTTTTGGTTGAGTGTAATTATCTGATGATACCAAAACAAAATCCTAAAAAAAACAAAAAACGTTTTAATATAGTATGAACACATAAAGTAATCAATGTATTTTATTACTTACCAAATATTTACAGATCAGATCCTATTTTTATTTATTTTTCTAATATTAAATAATTTTATAAGAAACAAACACATTAAATAATTTTATAAGAGACATTTCACATTGCTACACTCAACCAAAAATCATTGTATTCCCAAAGAAAATCATTGTAAATTCAACAGAAATCATTGTTGATTTTGACCCTACAAATATTTATGTTGATTTCAATAAAAATTGTTGTCAGTTTTTGTAAAAGTTGATCAACTCGTTCTTTTGTAAATCAACTCGTATTTTTTGTAAACTCAACTCATATTTTTGTTGATATAAGAAATATTATTAATAAAAAAATCTTGTTGTTATTTGTTAATATTCTTTTATTAAGTAAAAATCACAATATTTTTTAGAATTATCACCGGCTTTTTAAGCTGCAATATTTCAACACAAGATTTTCACACACTTCTTTTATTTATGTTTTGCACTCGTAAGCCATTCTCCAGTTTTCTAATGACACCAAATCAAAAGCCTTAAAAAAAACAAACAAAAATATAATATAGTATGAATACATAAAGTAACCAATGTATTTTATTACTTACCAAATATTTACAGATCAGAATCTGATCATCAGATCCTATTTTAATTTATTTTTATAATATTAAATATTTTTATAAGAAACAAACACATAAAATAATTTTATAAGAGACAAACAAACTTCACATTGCAATGCATTGCTACCAACTTGATAATACAAAAATGAACGAACAGGGTTGTTTTTTCTTTTTTGGTTTTATCTATTGAATTCTGTATAAGCGATGTAAAGAGTTGATTCAACTTTACTGATTATTCAACGATATCAACATTAATTTTTGTTGAATACGGCAATATTCTGTAAAACTTGATCTACAATGGGTTTACTAATTTTTCTACTAAGATATTTCTATGAGTGTACCAACTCACTCGTTCACTCGTTATAATAAAAAAAAAATACGAACGAACAGGGTTGTTTTTTCTTTTTTGTTTTATCTATTGAATTCTGTAGAAGCCATTGTAATAGTTGAAACAAGTATACTGATTATTCAACGATATCAACATTAATATTTGTTGAATACGGCATTATTCTGTAAAACTTGATCTACAATGGGTTTACTAATTTTTCTACTAAGATATTTCTATGAGTGTAGGCAGCAGTCACTGGAGAAAATTGTACATAAAGGGTCAGCTGGTCGGTGGTAAATAAAATCCTACACAACATTTATTATATTAATATGGATTTATTCTGTGAAAATTTTAAATTCAACAAATATACAAATTTTTACAAACATTTTATAGAAAATTTATTTTAGCATAAATGTGGTAATTTTCAGCATTATTTTTAGTCACCTTTTCTACACGCAAAAAAAAACTTGGGTGCGATTTCATAATAAAAGGTTCCAATTTTACCAAGCAGATAGGGAGGAATCCCATTAAACAAGTTATTTTAAGATTTTGCCAAAACGCTTAGGAACATCCCAGTATACAAAATTTTAACTACATTTGCACAAAAATGCTTGGTAAATATTGCCATATATGTCTTATAAAAAAAACGTTAATGCTTAATAAAAACAATCAATTTTGTTTTGTATAAAAAATAAAAGAAATTTAGTTATATTTTTTTCCATTATTTATTTATTTAATATAACTAAAATTAAATACAATAAAAACAATACAATACATACAATATAATAAAATATATACAATACAATTATACAATATACACTCATAGAAATATCTTAGTAGAAAAATTAGTAAACCCATTGTAGATCAAGTTTTACAGAATAATGCCGTATTCAACAAAAATTAATGTTGATATCGTTGAATAATCAGTATAGTTGTTTCATCTATTACAATGGCGTCTACAGAATTCAATAGATAAAACAAAAAAGAAAAAACAACAATCATTTTGATCAATAAATGAAAGGCTATTAAAAAACTCACCATCCTTAGTTAAAGAACAATTTGTATTAATTTTCGTCAAATTATCCATAAGTTTACATTGACGCATGTTCACCAAAAAGTTGAAGTGTGACAAAAAATCTGCGCCAATGATTGGCTGGGTGACGTCGGCTACTACACTGAGGGAAAAAAACATATTTAAATCAAATATTTTCATGTTTATTTTAAGTATGCTACATATTTTTGGAAAAATTTAAATTTTAATATTGTTTTTGATTGATTTAAACAAAATATGTTTGTTTTAAAATTGCATACAATTTTAATTTAAAATTGATCACTTTAAATTTAATATGCTGTCAATAAAAGTCGTTAAAAATTTAAAAAAATCTTATTCAAATATTTGTATTAAAAACAATATTTTTCGTAGTTATTTTAAAATTGAACAATTTTGTTTTTTGACATTTAAAGTTTTTTTTTCAAGAAATATAGTAAAGTTGGGCAATTTTATTTTAAGTAGATACAATGTTAAAATATTTTTTCATTAAAAAAAGACGCACATTTTTCTAATCTCTAAATGTGACGAGTTTTAAGTGAAATTAATAAAATTAATTAAAGTAAAATTAAAAATTTAAAAACTAAAGTGAAAAAGAATATTATTAGCAATAAAAACAAAAATAAAACAGAAACAAAAAGTAAAAAAACAAAATGAAAAAAATAAAGACAAAGAAAGCGAGGAGGGGATGTGTCTAAGTATGTAATTGGCAGAAAACGAAAACTTCTAACTTTAGTTTTTTATATATGGTATATATTATTAATTTAAGTGTGTTTATTTTTTATTTTTGGTATTTAATTACATTTGTTGTAATTAGATGTAGTGCTACAATTAGGGTAGAAGTACATCCGAGGCTTTGGGTTTGATTTTTTATGTATAGCAAAAAATAAAGCCAACAAGCAATATTTAACGCCAAAGCCTTGGATGTAATTCTACCCTTAGATGTACAATTAGAGTAGTGTTAATTTTTTTTTTTGCTGTGTTATTAAAAACTATTGTAAAAATAATTTGAAAATAAAAAAAACTTAAACAAAAATATGTATTGTTTTATTTTAAATTTCATGGTTTATAGGTAAGTAAAAAGCTGCAAAAGAAAAAAATGTCCCATATTTAAATTCATATTGGTCAACTTTAAATTAAAATTTGCTGCATATTTAAATTTAGCATTGACAATTTTAAAACAATATTGTTACATCTTAATTTTAAAATGTTGTCTACAAATCGTGGCATGTTAAAAACAACTAGAAACATATTTAAATTAAATAAAAACAAACTTTGTTCTATTTCGTCACTGTTTTATATTTAATTTAAAGTTGTTTCTGTTTGATTTTAACATTTTTTTTTCTTAGTGTATAAATTTCCATTTGAAATCCCGGTGTAGTCCCAAATTGAGATTGAGTGTTTTTTCGCCATACGTTTTAATTTGTTTAGGTGTGGGAGGAATGACGCTCACTTCGGCGCCAGTGTCAATCAAAAAGTTAAGTTGTGTAATTTTGTCGAAAATCATTAGGCGGCACTTTTTCAAAACGTGTCTGTCGTTTGCCGCCACGTCTGACGGAGTAGTTAGTTTTTTGCATTGCGGCAAGGCTGGCGACACTTGTTTGCTTTATCGCCGAATTTGCGTTGGTACCAGCATACTTCATTTGCGTTGGAACGACTACGGGAACGTGATCTAGTACGAGATCGATGAGAAAACTGCGTTTTTATATCAGCCAGCTCCTTGGAAAGCAAGCTGATTTGATATTCCAATGACGACTGTGTTGGCGGTGCATTTTGAGGCAAAGAAACCGCACCAACGTGTGTTAAATCACTTATTATCAGCCAGTATAGCTACGTTATCGAGATATTCATTGCTCATAGAAATAATAGCACGCATATTGATTGGTAGTCAGCTTATTCAGATGGATCTTAGCATGTTCTCGTTCATCTCATTTCCAGAAAAGTCTCGCATCTCACGAAGTAGTTGTGATGGTTTCATGCTGCCCAGTTCCAAATCTTGCACAAGTTTTCTAATTTGTTTTTGTTCCGAGTCGGCATATTGCTCCAGGAGTCGATTCTTCAAAGCACCATACATATTTTCCTCTGGTGGATTTAGAGCTATATCGCGGACAGTACGCTGCTTTCGATAGCCGCTACCACAGTATGATACTTGGTTTTGTCGTTAACAATTCCTGCTGCAGCGAATTGAGATTCTATCTGTGCGACCATGGAGCCGGCTTAGCGTGCCAAAACGGAGGAACACGAACGGAAACTCCTGCAATTTGTCCAGCGTTATTTTCATTGTTAACAGGCCCTTGCATGTTGACTTGGGCGACTGCTGCTCCTGCTTGTCCGTTGTTTGCTCCTTCCGCCATTATTTAAATAGTTTTATTTTATCAAAATTATAAGCAAATTGTTCCACTTTTAATGTTTGCGATCGTTTCACAAAATTTTTCAATCTAAATTCGTATTTTCATTTAGATCACGTCGGGGTCACCATTTATGGAGTGCAAACACTTCTAACTTTGTCTAGAACTAACTTTATTAAAAGGAAAACGAAAACAATACATGTAGGGAATTCACATGGGTATCGTATTTGTTGTATGTCGTATCCAAAAACAGGGTTGGTAAAAATTATTTATCGTTCATTTGATAATTTTCTCTTAGATTCTCTTCTTGTTAGCATACTTGAAAATAGCACACAAAACATAGGTATAAATGTTGTATCGTCATATCGTGTAAGTGTCGTATTATTAATTTAAAGTTTAACCAACCCTGTTTTTAGATAGGACATACAACACCAAATACGATACCCATGTGAATTCCCTAATAATAATTCAGTGTTGTAAATTTCAGTAACATAAAATAATAGTTAATTTAAAAATAGTAGTATATAAAGTAAATATAAAAAGGTAAACAAAAAGGATGTGGTGATGGCGATGCCACAATTGTTATTTCCCTACCCTCCTCTGACACAAAAAGTTTTACTTTTTAAACCACCCCGATTTTCTAAAATATTCCGCTAGAGATGTCAATGAGACACCGTTTAGCAATCCAGGTCATCGAAAAAACCTTGCCCCAAATACATAAGGCAGCGCTTCATCAGACCCAGACATTCACACAACAAGTGCTTCACTGAATCCTCCTCTACTTCCTCACAACTTTTACAATAGTCCCTATCAGTAATTCTCATACGCACGGCCATTTGGTCGAATATTAGAGATGTCAAAACCGATTTCCGAAGTATTCGAAAAATCTATTTTTTTTTCTTAAATTATTGTTTCAGGCTCTAATTATAATTATGAATTATAATTTTTTGATTTGTTATATATGGTTTTTGAATTGAGAAAAGTGTGAAAGAAAAATTTTAATTTTTCTAAAAATTTAAGACATCCTGGTTTGTTTCTTACTAGTTTTATATTATCCATGGATTATATTATATATAATAAAAATGCCTGAAAACTTTTTTAACAATTTCCCTATAATTCCTCGCGTTGCCAAAATTTATTTTTTTATATGAAGTTTGACAGATTTTTTCCCGTGAAATCGAAAAGAGTACTATGCTTTAAGCTAAATAAGTTGTTTTTTACGTAAAAAATTTTTAAACGCCTAAAATCGTAACAAAAACTATTAAAAACTACAACTTTTAAATTTTAGAAGAAAGAAACAACCATAACAAATTTTAAATGTCCATTTTATTGCAAAAAATGCGGTTTTGTATACTTAAAATCATTTCAAACGATTTCCCCATTATAAAGCCGCGTTGCCAAAAATATTTTTTTTATGGAGTTTGACAGATTTTTTCATGTGAACACGAACATCTTATGAACCTTAACGCGTATAAATTAGACAAATTTAGCGATTAAACATTATATGCTGAAAAATACTGTCAAATTTGTGCGAAATAATTTCTGCACGTTAAGCATAGTACTCTGTTCCTTTTACGGAAAAAAATCTGTCAAACTCTACATAAAAAAAATTGGCAAGGCGAGGAATTATTGGGAAATTGTTATAAAACTTTTCACACAAGACAATTTAAATTGTTGTAAAAAAGTGACATTTCAGTTTTGTTATGATAATTTCTTTAATTTTCGTTTAATTTTCGCCGGGAAGACAGAGTACTAGGCTTTAGCAAAAAATCCAGCTGTAATATGTTGCTCTTTATCGAATACTTTCTTGTAAAATTAATTGTATATAGTTGGTGTTGTAAATATACATATTTACATTATTGTCTTACCTCAATCGATTGCACTGATAAATTTGGTGCTAACGTGAACCAAACATCTTCGAGTTTGTTAAAATCATGTTCAATGAAAATGCTGAAAAAGTAAAATATATATGAATTTAATTAATAAAATAATAAAAGAATCGACTAAAAAAATATAAATCACACTTCTAAGCATGTTTTTTAAGGCACATAAAAACTGATAAGAAACAAAAAATAGCAACAATTTAAAGTTTTTGTAAGCAAAAGGTGACATAATTTAGTTGCCCCTATTGGACATGTGGGGTCCTGCGTCCGAACTTAAACCCGTTAGCTAAAAGTGTTATGAATTTCGTTGCAATCGACCCAGTACTTACTGAATGGCCGAATTATTTAAAAAAAAATCCAAAAATAAACCACTGTGCACAGAGGGACACAAAAAGCATTTTGCGGCCAAAAGTCGCTTTTTGCAATTCGCAAAAAAAATTAAAGTCATCATATTGGGCGCTTTTGGAAGTTGTTTCTTTAAAAATTTTTTAATATTCCGATTATACCTGCTCGTAATAAAGTTCACCCTTGCAAAACTTTGATTAGTTGAGCCTAAAATAAGGAAATTTCATGGCAAGTCCATGGTGCTCAGACTTAAAATACTCCATTGTACCGTAAAAACGTACAAAACTTAAGGTACCTACAGACGACGCAATATTACTTATGTACAATATGCTATTATATTGATCGTGTGTGGGTAAAATTGACCGTTGTACAATCGTCAATAGGAACCTTGCGTCATCTATAGGTACCTTTAAACAACCTCCGAAATATAGCCATTTTTTGACAGGAATTTGTGTAGTTTGTTGAAAAAATTAAATATTTTATGCCATAACAACGTCTTCACTTCGACAAAGGAGATTAGGAAAATCCATTTTTTTTGTGGGCGTAGATATAAAAATTTTCTTTTCCATATTTTACTTATTTTTAAAGCAACGGAATTAAATTCAGCAGCATAAAAACTGTCACACACATACCGAATTCGTCGAAATTCGAGTTCTTTATTTAAATTCGAAATACCGATTTTTAATCAATTTCGATTTCAGTATTACATACGACTTTTTTTTGGTTTTAATTTAAATTTAAATGACGATTTCCAAAACAAAATTAATAACCCGCCCGGCTAAAAATGTTGAATATTATCATATATGATATCATATATGAGACCATATACAGTATCATATATAGTATCAAATATGGTCTCATATATGAACATATTCCAAAATTGGCGCTTATAAAAGACACGATCATATATGACCCAATATATGTGATCATATATTGTATCATATATTGGGTCATATATTGTGTCATATATTGGATCATATATTGGATCATATATGATCTTGTTTTCAATTTGTTTTACATTCTTTTTCTTATTTTTTAATTATTTTTTCATCTTAACATATAGTTATAGATTATTATGTATATATTCACCAGAATTGCAAACGGTGTACATAAGTATAATTAAAAATAAAAAATATTTTTTTTATTCATTATGGTGTTTTTCATATATTTCAATGAAAACCTTTAGTTTGATAATTTTGATTTTTTACTTACTCCGTTTGCATTTTTGGTGACCATATAAAAATATATAATTTAACTTATATTTAAACACATTTTGATAGAAAAAAAAAATTTAACATAAAGATTTAAAGGATTTCTCAAGAAGAGAGCAAAGGGCTTATTAAAGGAAGGATGATTTCCTTGTTGTTTTCTCGTTTTATTGTTAATTCAGATTTTCTTCAGACTTAGCGTTTTTTGTTATGCTATAAACCTCATTTAAGCATATTTACAGTCAAAATCTATAAAAAAAAAGATATAAAATATTAATATATAAGGTATTTCTAGACGTTTTATTTTATTAGATGACATGTCACAGGCTTAATTCCGTTTGGAATTGTAATAAGTGGTTTACTCGTAAAACGCAAAACGATTATTTTTTTCGGAATAAAATCACTTTCAAAAATCAAAGTGGGATTGAATTGCATAGGAGTGGATTTTATTCCGAAAAAATATTTTGTTTTACGTTTTAAGAGGAAAACTTTCACTTCCACTTCGGAACGGAATTGACTCTGTGACAGGCCCTTAAGTATTACCAACAATAGCATTTGGTGCTGATGGGTTTTAATGATAACACTGATAAAGAAACAACCATGTGCCTTTAAATATTGACTTCTTAAGCTGCCCATTCACTTGCAATATTATTGTTCAACTTTTCAAATTGTACAATAATATCGCTTGTGTGTATGTAATATTTACGGTTGTGCAATATATTGGAGAATATCAAAACACTTTTGATATTTATTGTACAAACAAGAATACTGCAATATATTTTATCAGTGTGTTGTCTATATTGTACAACTTTTATTATGTTATGTTTATGTTTATATCTTGTACAATATATTGGGTTTAAGTATTGAGCAATTTTATTTGCTGTGTAGGGTAAAACGACAATAATATTGTAAAATAATTTTTTTTTAAGTTGAGCAATTTTATTGCAAGTGAATGGGCAGCTTAAGATATAATATAATACACACAAAACTTACAAATCTAAACTGCATCTTCCATCGGGCGTCGAACATAAAAAGTCGTATACCTAGAAAAAAAGAACAATTATAAGTTAATTAATTTCACATAAATATAAAAATAAATTTAATACAAACCTTGTCGAAATATACATGTTTGTTTATATATTTAGTTTATTTCTTCACAAGCCCATTTGGATAGACGCTTGAAAATAGAGTTGTTAAACGAACTAGTTTAATTGAACTAGTTCAAATGAACTACAAATTTTTTCGTACATGTATTGGGTCTCCTTTATACGCCCATGCAAAACTTTACCAAGTTTTAACAAAAATAAATCAATTTAGTAGCGGGTAATAATAAACAAGTCGTTTAGCATAATGTTTAAAAGTACTTGCAATGTGCCAAGCAAGCTTGGTAATATTTGTAAACAACATAAATATGAAATTTTAGCTTTGACAGAGGAAAACAAAACAAGGCTTGCGAAAAATCTTAAAACTCTATAGAAAAAAAAATTTACCAAGCATGATTGCATAATTTTACACACGGGATTTTTTTGCGTGTAATAATTTTGGTATATTTCACCATATTTCTTTTGGTATATTTTACCAAGTTTTTGCTTAAATAGCATTAGCATTTTCTTCAAAATTTTTTACATAAGTGTTTTGGCTGAATTACGAAAACTACTTCGTCGGTTGTAGTTTTAGCATATTTTTTGTAAAATTATGCCAGATTTTTGCTCACTCCGACACAGATTTTTTTTTGCGTGTAGGGAATGATATTCTTTGGGAATACAATGATTTTTGGTTGAGTGTATTAGCATATTTTTGGTTAAATTATGCCCGATATTTGCTCACTCCGACACAGATTTTTTTTTGCGTGTATAAGATTACACATGATTTTTGGTTGAGTGTACAGAAAATTGACGTGTCAAACCATATATTTTGTAAACAATTTTTTTGCAATCAAATTCTTTAGGATTTTAACATTTAATTGAATGTAAGGGAGTTTTCTCTATTTCAAATGGATGCAAATACTATATTTGGAAATATCGATATAAAGACTAGTAAAAATGTCGATATAGTTTTGAATGAAATCAAAAATAAGGAGGTTTGTATACCATTTAATGAAAACATATACCGAGTTTATTTATATACAGATGTTTATTCTATAATTAGGAACAGATTAATGTAGATTTAGAAAATCTTCTCGGTAAACAATGTCAAATAGAGTCAAAGATGAGAGGCATAACCAGAGCTATGACAATGCTAAATGATGTCAACAGGGATGCTCATAAATTGGATTCCCAGATCGTTCATACCGCTCAGCTGGCGGAATCAGTAAGTGCTAAGGTCAGACGTCTGGATTTGGCACGGAGTCGTGTATCTGAGTGTCAACAACGAGTCCATGATCTTATTGATTTGCAGCTGTGCAGTCAGGGGGTGATGAGTGCAATAGCCGATGAGGATTTTGAAATTGGTGCGGGACACATAAATCGTTTTTTGTCTATGGATTTACAGTTGCTTAAGCGTACGGCCGATGATGTTCAAGGCTCTGTGAGTTCTGTAAGCGAAGCTGTGAAAACGCTCGAAACGGCAACACTCGAAATGCGGGATTTGATTGTACGACGATTTGATGAGGCAGTTAAAAAGGACGATTTGGCTTCGGTTGAACGATTTTTTAAGATATTTCCATTATTAGGAAGACATAATGAAGGCATTCGGAAGTTCTCCAACTATATTTGCACTAAGTTGTCAATAAAAGCTCAAAAAGAATTACGCAATTCAATGGACATAGCAAAAGCTGAGAAGCGTTTGCCATTAGCCTTTGCAGACACGCTAACGTCCTTATTAGAAAATTTTGCACGTGTGGTCGAAGTCAATCAACCAATTGTGGAGGCTTGCTACGGATCCGGTTATTTACTTGACATGCTACTGGTCTTGCAGAGTCAATGTGATACTGATGTTAAAAATTTGTTGCTTGAATTTAATAAAAATCGGAAAATAACGCTTAGGGTTCAACAAGTAAACGAGGGTTGTGCACGCCCTATAACAAGCTCTAGTGCTCCAGGGTCATCGACCTCAACATTGGGACATTATCGCAAACCATCTGGTGGCTCAATTGACAAATTAAATCCCAAAGACATTGATGCAATCATTGCAGAAATAACGGTCATGCATTCCAGAGTTGAGTTATATTTTCGTTTTATGAAGAGGCGTGTAACGGTAAGTGTAAATACTAATGCACACTAGAAATAAGACCACACCAGTTAACGAAGCGAAAATTCACTAATGTACGAAGTTTTAAATGAAACTGATAAAGATTAGGGCCATAACCGGGAATTTTGATTCTTTTTTTTAGGTCACGTGACATGTCAACTTTCATTTATTTTTATTTCATTTATTCAGTTTAGTAATACAAAGTCTTTCAGGCCAAATATATTCGTATTACATAGTAAATATAGAAAAAAAACTGAGTTCTTAAAACTAAAAATAAAAATATTGAAATAAAAATTACAAATTCTATTTGGCTTCCCAGCCATAATGTATAAAAAAGAGAATCAAATAATATGGCACTCACACTTGTGACCTTAAACAAGTTGTTCAACAAAACACCAGTAACAGAATAAAAATGTAATGGACACGGAACAAAGACTTTTTAAACGTCTCACTCTTAAACACTTCAAAACAGCAAGTGTGAACACCGTATAGTTCTAAAAAGTTCTAAAAAGTATTTGGAAAAAAGTTCCATATTAGCAATAAACCAAAAAGGCATAAAGAAAAACAAAGAGCAAACTATTTAACCGCAAAACAAGTAAATATTAACTTTAAGTGTCATCACTACTTATAAAAGAGAAAAAGAATAAAAAATTAGCGTAAAATAGAAAAATTTAAAAAAAACATACCATTTTTGTGAGGAAATATCTTAACCCCGGATACATCACTTGTGACAAGTCACTGGATATGTCCCTTAGGAATACAACCCGTGCTGGTTGAATCGTGACATGCCACAAAATACATTGCGAGTTGAGGACTGTTTTAGATAAATGTTCAAATATCCTAACGGTTGGGAGATTTCCCTCTTTTAAAAATTTCTTAATTTGTTTCCCCCTAAAAGCATCGTTTTTTAACGATTGGGAGAAAAATGGTCAAGAAAATGTTTGTGTGCGGGACTTGTGCAATCCGTGCCAGTTCAATAGTGACCTGTCACAGAAAACATCACAGCTTTTTTCGGAACTTTGAATGTTTTTCTAAAGCATTTTTAATTAATTTTTTTACCCCAAAACGCAAAAAAATTGCCAAAATATTAAGGAGTGAGATCATAAAAATGTTAACACACATTTTTGCCTACAACTTTGGTGTAAAGCTTCCAAATTTTTTTTTTTTCGGCAGTTTACATTTTAAAAATATGTCAGTTAATAAATTAATTTACATCATGAGTTTTAATTTGCAATTTTTTACACAATGGACGATGAAAGAAAAGTGCGTTCAAAAATAATTAAATATTTTCAACAAAACCAAACATGGACATACAAAAAAATTGCCAAAGAAACTAATGTATGCCGCCAAACAGTTTCAAAAGTGGTAAAAAGGTATCTGGAACACCTAACAATTGAAAGGAAGCCGGGAACAGGAACAACGACTGGTTATCGTAACATTGGTAAGGCATATAAAGTTAAAAGCATCCTTAAGAGAGCTCCTAACACATCTGGCAGAAAAACAGCTCGGTTAGCCCAATGCTCAGCCTTTTTTGTACGTAAAGTGAAACGTAAGGCGGGACTAAAGTCCTACAAAGTTCAAAAAGTTCCCGATAGAAACGCTTTTAAAAATTTGGAGGCCAAAACCAGAGCTAGAAAATTGAAATCAAATTTTATAAAAAAATACAACTGTTGTGTAATGGACGACGAAACTTATGTCCTGGCTGATTTTGCGCAGCTCCCTGGTCAAGAATTTTATGTTTCCGATGTTCGAGGAAATGTTGCGGAAAAATTTCGGTCAAAAAAGCAAACGAAATTCCCCAAAAAATTCCTAGTATGGCAAGCCATATGTAGCTGCGGCCAAAGAAGCCAGTCATTTGTGACATCTGGCTCTATAAACAGCGAAATTTATATCAAGGAGTGTTTGCAGAAGAGACTTCTTCCGTTCTTGAGTCAGCACAATGTATCCACTTACTTTTGGCCCGATTTAGCATCTTGTCACTACAGCAAGAAAGCGCTGGAGTGGTATAATGATAATAATGTGGTTTTTGTACCAAGAGAGGCAAATCCACCAAACTGCCCGGAGCTCAGGCCAGTGGAGAGATATTGGGCTCTTGTTAAAAAAGAATTAAAGGGCACAAAAAAGGTCTCCCAGGACATGCAAGATTTCAAACGTAGATGGACCACCTGCTCTAAAAAGGTGACAGAAACTACCATAAAAGCCTTAATGGGAGGGTTTCCGGAAAAAGTGGATAACTTTGTTCGTAGTGGTTAGAGTTCCATGCGGTTTTTTTGTTATGATTTTGTATTAAATTTTATTTAATAAAAATTTGGTTTGAAGTCTTAAAATTCAGTAGTCTGTTTTTTATTTAACCTTATGTGTGTTAACATTTTTATGATCTCACTCCTTATTGTGTCCGCAACTTGGAAAATGTTTAAAAAATTTTTCGGATTTTTTTTTTTTAATAATTTTTATTGAACTCAAAAACTTTAAAAAAAAATTGTCTGTGAGGGTTTTTTTGAACTTTGATTTTTTTCTAAAGCATTTTTAATTAATTTTTTTATTTCAAAACGCCAAAAAATTGCCATAATATTATTGTGTCCGCGATTTGGAAAATGTGCTAACATTTTTTTTGGATTTTTTTTAATAGGTCTATTCGATTACCCAGATTTCTTACTATTTTTTACTACAACTGGAAAGTTTGTTTACTTTTTGTATTGAAAATTTCCAGCTGTAGTAAAATGAGTAAAAAATAGTAGATTGTAGTAAGGTAATCGAATAGACCTAATAATTTTTATTGAATTCAAAAACGTTAAAACAATTGTCGGTTCGAACAGACAATCTTGTTCGAACAAGATTTCGATCATATGGCTGTGTATAAAATAATACAGACCATATGATCGAAATCTCATACGAACGAGATTTTACCTCAGGTGTGAATAGACCTTTAGAACATTTTTATATATCCTTATTAGAATACGTTTTTTTAGATATAATTACTTTTTAGAAGGTTGCATCAATAAAAATAATGGCGTAATTTTTTTTAAATTCCAACTCATTCCCGTGCCTCTCCGCGGTTAAAATCCCGGGTTTTGACCCAATTTTTCCGCGGACCAAAAACGGCTGAACTTATTGCAACATTTATTTCACCATTTATTTCACCATTTATTTCACCATTTATTTCACCATTCGCAAAAAATTGTATTACGACATTTTTCAAAAGATTTCAGATGGTTCCAATAAAAAACATAATTTATTAGAAATAAAATTTTTGAGCTCGAGGTCAAGTGTTTGTAAAATTCTTTATTGCTGATATTTCGCTACACTTCGTGTTGCATCATCAGAACATATTTTCGAAAATGTTTACATTAAAAACAAAAACAAAAAATATACATTTAATTTTTAGTTTTAAGCGCTTAAAACAGTGAGTGTCTTCTTCATCGTCTAGTGTAACACTAGACCTCGAGCTCAAAAATTTTATTTCTAATAAATTTTATCTGAAAGGTCGAATAAAAACAACACTAATTTAAAAAAAATAAATTGGATTTATTGAAAGGCATTAAAAACTGAGAAACAACCCAAACAGAAAAATACATACTGGCCAGATCTGGCAAAGTACCTAATAAAGGGGGTTTTACATTGTTATACTTTGTTGAAATGTATTATTCAAACCAAAATACATTTAAAATTGTATAATTACAAAGTATTATCCGTTGTCATTTTTAATTTAAACTTTTACAAAGCACACAAAAACATACATTTTTTTTTCTCAATTTATTTTATTTTGATTTTAATTATAATAATTATAAAAAAAGACAACAAAATAAAAAGTCGAAAGCAAAATATTATGTTTTGAAAAATTTCAAAAAATTTTCTTTTACGTTATACATTTCAAAAAAAGTTAATTATACAAAATACATTATACAAAGTGTGACAATGTAAAACCTGCTTTAGGAAGTATTAATACCGGTAAAGTACCTTTTTTGGGTTTTAAGTAATGCTAAATGATAACACCATTTAGTACTGGCAAAGTACTTGTTGAACCAAAATAAAAGTAACATAAGAGTACTTGTATACGAAAAATACAAGACTATCACCGTACTCTTAAAAGCGCTATCCCTATACTTTAAAAAGTACTATCCGAGATTTTTTTTTAATAGCTTTTTGACTAAAATAATCCATTTCAAAATTTAAAATGTGTTTAATACATAAAACCATTTTTTTATGTTAAATCCCTATTATTAATATTATACATCTGAGTGTTGGTTTGTCTGTCTGTCTGTCTGTTCCGCAATCAGGGGAGAACGGCTGAACCGATTTTCATGAAATTTTCACCACAGATAGTACTAACCGAGGCGGGAACTATAGGCCATAAGCGACCGCAATCGGACAAAGGGGCGTAAAATGCCACGCCCCTTTTTATTTTATGGAACTTTATTTTGCCTTTTCCGTAATAACGTATAAACGACTAAACCGATTTTAATGAAATTTTTACAACTGATAGTATTAACCGAGGCTGAAACTATGGCCCTTATTAGGGAAGATCGAAAAAGGGGCGTAAAACGCCACGCCCCTTTGTATTACATTGAAAGTTATTTCTGCCTTTTCCGCAATCACGCTTAAACGGATAAACCGATTATCATGAAATTTTCACTACGTATAGTATTAACCGAGACGAAAACTATGAGCCACCTTAGAGGGTGATAGAAAAATGTGGCGTAAAATGCCACGCCCCTTTGTATTAAATTAAAATTTATTTTTACCCGTTTCGTATTCTTGCAAAAACGGCAGAACTAATTTTAATGAAATTTTTACCACAGATAGTACTGACCGAGGCGGTTATTATGAACCACAATAGATCGCGTTTGGGCAAAGGGGCGGAAAATGCCACGTCCCTTTGTTTTTATTGAACGTTATTTCTGCCTTTTCCGAAATCACACTTAAACTGCTGAACCGATTTTTATGATTTTTTCACAACAGTATTAACCTAGGCAAAAACTATCAGCCACAATAGATCGCTTTTGGACAAAGGGGCATATCGTCACCTAAAATGCAAAACGCCCTATCTAACATTTTATAAATTTTACAGGAGAAGCAAAAAACGTGTTTATATAAAAACTATAAAAGTTTTCATTACAAATTTCTTAAATATTAGTAAAAACACACAAACAAATTGATTTCTGTTAAAAAAATTTATAAATTTTTAATATTTAAAAAGTTATGTTAGTAACGCCCTTTTGTCTTGTAATTTTCTGAAATACAAAAAGCCCTAACTGCACTGAAGATGTTTAAAAACACCAAGCAGATGTGTTATAAAATGTTACAACATGCTAACAAAATTTTATACTGAATGTTGTTTTATCATTTAGAACTCTAACAAAATGTGGACGGTATTGGAAAAAGGGGCATGGCACCTGCTATATAACCTAACACTGCAAAATGTATCATTTCGGATTATGTTAAACACATGTTAACTTAATTCGATACAGAATGTCAATTTACCATTTTAATGCTCCATGTCAAATGAGAGTGGAACAGGACAAGGGGTATGGCCCGAAAAAACCTAATGCATCGAAATGCTTTAACCTTTTAACGACCACAGGCAACTATACTTCCCAAATGATTATTAGCGATTTTTTTTTTGTTCAAGTAAAAGATAGGATAAATGTGCTAAAAGATGAATTATAGAAGAGATTTAGAGAAACAAAATTTTTGTTTTTATTAAGTCTCTAACTGGGTCCACTTACTCTCAAAGTTTGCGAAGTAATAAATATATTAGGGACAAAATTATATTTACTTGAGAGGCGAAATAATGGTCAAGAGGGGGTTCAGAACCCAAATTCTTGTAGAATAACTATTTAGTTGCATTTCTTAAAGATCACGACGAGTACCAAAATAGCCTTGGACAGATTAGCGTAATAAGGGGGAAGGAGGGGCCCAATTTTATTATGCGTAACTATTATTAGGTCAGAAATTACGAAAATGGAAAGAAAATCAAAAACACTTCGGCCAAAAATGTATGGTCGTCAAAGCGTTTACTCGGCTTCTGGAAAATTTCTTAAGATCTACAGTAAATATTGGGCATTTGACAGATATCTTACTCGCATCCTACAAAGCTCTTAAAGGAAAATACCTTAGCTTTATTTAGAGTTAAAAAAGGGCCGGTTTTTAAAAAATGCCAAACAAGTTTTTGGGTTTGCAAAAAAAAAGAAAAAAAAAAAAATTTTAATTTTTTTTGAAAGATTAAAGAAATAGCTATCTTAAACTCTCGGGACACATTTTGCTAGGAACATTAGGTAATCGGTTACATGGATGCAAAAATAACAACTGTTTGACCAAAATGTAAAATTACGGCCCCTCTAACTCAGAAAGTTATTGACCGATCTCGTTGAAAAATTGTGACTCAACTACTATCGGTTTTAAAAGTTGTGTCACTTGAGATGAAAACCCCCACACACACAGGTTGTTATTTTATCTTTTCTAAGCCCCGTAATTAATGTTAGCGGTATTAGACATCAACTTGTTTTTATTTCTGTCCCTTTTTATGAAGAAATTATATGCTTTCCAATGAAGCTAACGTTTTTTGTTATATTCCATTACCATATAGTGTCATTTTATAGTAGTAGAATAATGAGCTAACGATGACGATTGACAATTATCAAGTTACATAATTAGCCCCCTGCAGTTTTTGTAATAATAGCAAAAATTTATAATTGAAGGGCTTACTGCAAGATCTTGATAAGCTACATTTTATTTTTTCGTGTTTTTCGCCTTCTGCTGATGTTACGTTGACAGATATTTGACAGAAGTCTTGCTTTAACCCTTCGTACAAGCATATTGAAAATAAAAGTTCTGCAAAAGTTATTTTTTCTATATTATTTCAAAAGTTTTAATGCAAAAACCACCATCAAATAAAATGTTGCTTATCTAGTTTCTACAATAAGCCCTTCAATTAAAAAAAATTTTTTTTTTACTTATTTAACGAAAAATTTACATTGAATTTTATTTAATCGGAATGAAGAACTTATAATCATGTTTTTTATCGGCATTAATTATATTGTTATAAAATTTTATGTATAATTTTATCTTACTTAAGACTAATTATACTGCATAAATTGCGATTTCTATAGCAGAAAAAGGAACAATTCTCGTGAGAGTACGGGCCTCAAGGGGTTAATTGGTAAATTTCTAAACTTTATTTTTTGTGCACATATACAGATATTTTTCCTATTGATGGACATTCTGGAAGAAGAAGCATCAAAAAAATGTTTAGTCTTAAAAAATAACAGTTGCGTCGGCAATATTATGTAAACAAATGTGTAGTTGGGGCTTTTTGGTTTAACATATATTAAAGCATGTAGTTAGGGCTTTTTGAATTTTGTCAATAAAATCTCCATTTTTGATCAAAGGAGTCTAAATTTTTTTGTGAACATGTATTTTGATCCAATACATAAGAATCAATCAAAAACGCGATTTTGAATTTTTTGTTAGTTAGGGCGTTTTGCATTTTAGGTGACGATATATTGATAATTCCCTTTGTACTATACTGAAAGTTGTTTCTTCATGTTCCGTAATCATGTTAACGACTAAACTAATTTTAATACAACGTTTACCACAGACACATGTCTGTTTCGCAATCAGGACAAAACGGCTGAACCGATATTCATGAAATTTTCACCACAGATAGTACTAACCGAAGCGATCGGGCAACGAGGCTTAAAATGCCGCAACCCTTTGTATTAAATTAAAAAACAATTTTTCCTGTTTCGCAACTATATGCCATATAAGATGCGGAACTATATGCCATAGTTTTTTCTGCCTGTTCCGTAATCACTCCTAAGCCGCATTCACAATGTTGGAGTACTCCAATCTGTAGAAAGTTTTATACCTTTTCCTATTGCACTTTCATATTTTTGAATTTGACTATAGTTTTTCAATTCACTCCAGAGTCAAACATGTTCTACTCTGGAGTTTCCAATCTGCGTTAAGAGAGCTGTTAACCGTTGACAGAGAAAAAATACAGCTCTGTGAAAGTTCCGTCTCTAATAATTTCATTAAAAACATATAAAAACTAAATATAAATTATTTTAATAAAGTTTTGATAAAAAAAATAAATTTTAATAAATTAATTAAGTGCCCCAATTTTAATTTCTTGATTTTGTGAAATTCTGAGCAGGGTAAGTAAAATGACATTTCGAATCTGACAGAGCTCTAATCTACATTTTGCACAGTTAACATTTCAATCTGTGCCACGGATTAACTTCGACATTGTGAACGTAGCTTTAAACGACTAAACAGATTTTAACAAAACTTTCTCCACAGATATACAACCGAGGCGGGAACTTTAGTCTGCATCAACGGGCGATCGGACAAGGGGGTGTAAACTGCCACGCCTTTTGCAATGTACTGAACATTTTTTCTACCTGTTCCATTATAACGTTTACTTTTTGTTTACTGATGCACGAAACATAACCAAACTTATGACTGTCAAATTTTCGATACAAATTAATTGACATTTGGAAACATTTTTTTTTTTACCGATGAACAACTTAAAACTTATATCTTCAGTAAAAAATAAAACGTTTTTTTACTTTGTTCGGAGCTTTCCGCCTTTCAAGTTAAAAAGGAGCCCAAAAAATGTCCAAACGTCCCATATTTTGTCGTGCTAATATTTTCGATAAATGGTAACTGTTTTAAACCCCGAAGCTAAGCGAATTCGAAAAGAAATTGCTTAACCCATAAACCCAGTGAAAAGTCATTGAGCAGTATGCTAATAAAAAACTCATTCATTATACAATAATATTTTTTCAACCCGGGCAACGCCGGGTGCAAAACAGCTAGTAAATTATTAGAGTTGTCAAAACCGATTTCCGAAGTATTCGAAAAACCGATTTTTTTCTATTTTTCCGGTTTTTTAAAACCGGTTTTTTGAAAAGGCCGGTTTTCGAAGTATTCGAGAAACCGATTTTTTGGTCTCGAATAATCGACTTTTTTATATTCATTTTTTTTGTTATTTTGCATTCGTTTTTTAGAAGCCATGTCAAAACTTTGAAGAACATTTTAATTATACCTTAAAAAAAATTCAAAATCCTGAATTGAAAGTGGGTTTTGACTAGATACAACATACATAAATTATCTAAAAGATCTTCCTTGTAATTTTACAAGCTTTTTACCAATAGTTTTGTAATTTTACAAGCTTTTAACTAATAAAATCGTAAATTTACAAATTTTTTGACGTGATAAAACTTACAAGGAGGTTTCAAGTTTTTACTAGATTTTTTTCTACCTCCTTCTACCTTTTACAAGAATTCCTAGTAGAAATTATGAGCTTTTTCGTAATTTTACAAGATTTTTACCAATAAACTTGTAAATTTACAAGGAAATCTCGTGAATTTAATTTTTTTTTTGTAAAAAACCTTGGAAATTTGTAAAATTACAAAAAAATTGTAAAATTATAAAAATGTTAAAAAGTGTCGTTTTTCAGAGGTTGGTTTAGTTTTTCAAGGGGTAACTTTTTCGCCCTGGTCCGATTTTGTACATTTACGAACATAGCCGGCCATTTACGAACATAGCCGGCCTACCATGGGACATATTTGTGCCAAATTTCAGGGGTCTAGCTTTTTTATTTTGAACGGAATCATGTTTTATGCAGACGGACATGCTAGATTTGTTTTCCTTTTTTATTACTTTGTTTAACTTTTTTATTAAATAAATTATTTAAAAAAACCGAAAAACTGATTATTCGAAACCGGTTTTTAGTTACAAAACCGAAAAACCGATTTTTTTAAAAGCCGGTTTTTCGAAGTATTCGAAAACCGGTTTTTAAAATAGACGAATATTTGACAACTCTAGTAAATTATATATTAATTACACAGCATGACAAAAGTTACCACTATTATAGAAAACATGACCCACCCAGAAATTGCCAACCGTACCAAAAAAAGTACTGGGAAAGCAATTTATTTTTTGTATACCAAGCTCTTATTAGTAAAGTACTTTGATTTACCGAACTAATTGTAAGTACTTTTCCAGTACTTTTTTACAAAACTAAAGGTGGTTTATTTTTTTTAATTTCTATTTCTCTAGTGGACATTTAAAAAATCGCTACATTCTATTAAAAAATATTTAGCCTTATTTTTGTATTTTTAAACTAATTAAGAAAAACTTGAAAAAACTTCATTATTATCCAAAAAACTTGTTTTTTTAGAAAAAAACTTGAAATCTTTTTAGCACCTCAAAAAACATGCAAAAAAGGGAAATCTTGATATATGGCAACACTGCTTGCGACCCAACTTTTCTAATAGTTTTTGGGACGTAAATTACGAATATTTTTGAGATATTTGCAATTTTTTTTTTTTTTTAGAAAAATCCAATTTTTCCATTTTTTTTTTTTCATAATTCGCGTACCCTTATAAAGTGTTAATAACTGTTTATTAGAGTCCGACCGAATATTCGGTTTCGGCTGAATAATGGGGTTTCGGCCTCTATTCGGTATTCGGCAAAATTTTTGCCGAATATTAGCCGAAACCGAAACTTTTTTGTATTTTAAAAAATATGTATGTAAAAAAGTCGCTAAATTTTTTGATTTCGTATTCCATTACATTTGTTTTAGTTCATTGAAGAAAATGTTACAAGTTTATGCAATAAATGTAAAACTGTTTCAGTTCAAAAATTATTTTCTCCTAATCTACAAATGAAATATAAAATTTTTTGTAAGTTTTTTAAAAAACATATTTTTTCAAAAATACAACAATTCCTATTGTTTAAAAGCATTTTATGCTGTATATTTATCTTAAACAACTTTTTAATAATTTTATTCATGCCAGGCGATAATTTTTTTTTTTTGAGCTTCGGTTCGGTTTTGGCCGAATATTACTTTTCGGCCGAATATTCAGTTCGGTTCGGCCTCCAAAACTGGTTTCGGTCGGACTCTACTGTTTATGTAATTTAATAGTACGGACCTTGGGCATTATAAATTTGCTAATAATGAATTTTGAGGCATGCAAAAATATAAAAATGTTGCCAATTTTTTTGAAAATATATATTTTTTTGCATTTTTGTTAATATCATAAGAACCTGTCGTCTGATTTTTGAAATGTTGACGGTCGTTTGTAGAAAACACTTTGGTCCTTTGTCTTCATAAGTGAAAAGGCGTAGGATGTGCGTAATTTTGGCAAAAAAATTGTTTAAATGAGTTTTTAATTTTTTTTTTGTATACCCGGCTAAAAATAAATGTGTATGTTCGTATATGCTTATATATAGATCTTTATATGATCATATATGAAATATATGGAAACATATATGTGACCATATATGCAAGAAACGATCCCATATATGTGGCCGTATATAAAATATGTGCCATATATGATATCATATATGGAAACATATATGTTATCATAAAATGTTAAATTTTAGTGCATGTGTATGAAAATATCAACCGGAATTACAAAATAAAAGTTTTGTACGATTGAAATTATATTTTATTACCATATTTATATCTTAATACCGATTCGTATCAATAATTTAAAAAATATAAAGTTACTTTTACATAAAGAAAATGGAAAAGGTAAGTTTTTATTAGAATTTTAAATGAACCCGGTGAAAAATGTTCATATATGAATCATATGTGGCCCAAATATGGACATGTATGATCATATATGTAAATATATGTTACACATGCGAAAATTGGCGGCATGTGTACATATATGGCATGGGTTCTTATATGTGCATATGTGTTCATATATGTTTCATATATGTCTGTCCACATGCCGCCAATTTTCGTATATGCTCATATATTAAATATATATGTTCATATATGTAATCATATGTGAAATATATATGATTCACATTTGAACATTTTTCACTGGGAATTTAGAATTATAAAATCATATGTATTATTTTTTTCCAGTTCATCGTCATAACAAGTATAATCGTGGACATTTTATTCCAAAACAAGATCATATTCAAAATGAGTAAATGAACATATGTCGCAAATACAATAATATAGAGTGCTTTGATGTTGAAGAAAATTAAACTACGCAGCTTCGTTAATCTCGTGCAACTTCGTGGAGAGGGCATATGCACCACCATTATGTTTTCACTGCGATTGCAATACTGCAAACTATTTTGAAATCCCTTAATGTCGCCATAACAAATTGGAAATGATAGATCGTATAAGCAGTTTTGAGGCCGCGTAACGTTAAGCTCACTCAACTTGGAGAAGAGGACATATGCACTACTAGAAATGTTATCACTACGATTCCAACACTATAAATTATTTTGAAACCCCTTACTGTAGCAAATTGGAAATGGAAAGAACGTATGTATAAGAAGTTTGAAGGCCGAGTTACTAGAAAATTCAACCATGCGGAGGTACGTTAAGCTCGCTTAACTTGGAGCAGAGGGCATATGCACGACCGTAACGTTATCACTACGGTTCCAACACTACAAACTATTTTGAAATCGCTTACTATCGCCATAGCAAATCGAAATGAAAAGAACGATCAGTTTTAAGTTTGAGTAACGATTTAGGAAGGACAACGTTTTATACAATTACAAGAAAGCTGTCTGTAAGCGAAAGTGACAATCTGGCACATTGTCACCATGATGTCAGTAGAAATAGTTTTTATCCCAGTCCTTCAAATATCCTTACAAACATTATGTAAGTAGAAATAGTTTTTATCCATATCCTTCAAATATTCTTACAAACATAACCCAGCAAGATAAAATACATACTAGGGAATATATTGCTTTTAATCGAAGTCTTAAGTAATTATTTGCTTTTGGCACAAAAGACCCATAAGGGTCGCAATGCCGGCCGTTAGGGCTAGATCACCCCTTGGAAAAAAAAATTATTTGCTTGCTATGAATTTTGATGCATGCATTTAGTAGAAAAGAAATATGTAATAATTTTTAATATTTTTTCAGATGGATTTCTGAAAGACAATATATCTTTCCCTAAAAAGCATTCCATAGTCTTTAGCATCCAATGGGCTTAAGCATCCCATGGTCTTAACAAAATACACTCCAACATGTATGTATGTATGTAACTAGCAGTATCTAACCAATCTTTAAAGGTAGATGGTTGCTTCGTTAAATGACATCCGTGTTATCATAAACCTTTTAGCACCAAATGCCATCGTTGGTAATACTTTAATACAATAAAAATTCTAGAAATATCTCAAATATTAATATTATTTTATGTCCTTTTTTAGATTTTGACTGTAAATATTGTAAAAAAGAGCCTTATACCATAACAAAAACGCTAAGTCTGAAGATAATCGGAATTAACACTAAAACAAGAAAACACCAAGGAAATCAACGTTCCTTTAATAAGCCCTTTGTTCGCATCTTTCGATATCAATTGAAAAACTTGATATATAAGATCTTTTATGTTCAATTTATTTTGTTGACTATCAAAATGTGTTCTCATATCTATAAGTTAAATTATTTTTTTTATATGGTCACCAAAAATGCAAACGATAATAACTAAAAAATGAAAAACATAAAATTAAAGGGTTATGAAAACACCAAAATTAATAAAAAAAAATATTTTTAATTTTAAATTATACTTATGTACACCGTTTGCAATTCTGGTGAATATATACATAATAATCTATTACATATAGTTTAAAATGAAAAAAAAAAATAAAAAAAAATATGAAAAAAATGTAAAACAAATTGAAAACAACATCATATATGATCCCATATATGATTCAATATATTATCCATTATATGATTCAATATATGATCTAATATATGATCACATATATTGGATCATATATGACCGTGTCTTATATAAGCGCCAATTTTGGAATATGTTCATATATGAGACCATATTTGATACTATATATGATACTGTATATGGTCTCATATATGATATCATATATGATTATATACAACATTTTTAGCCGGGTATGGGTAAAATCAAAAAATGTCAACCAAACCATGTAATCGTGTAATATCTCATACATTGGTTAAAGTATACGCATATTTTCTTTTGTACAACGTCACATACATTGCCGTTCTACGTAACTAACAAAATTCTGGATATTAATAAGCTATTTTAAACAAGTTATTTTCATTTTTGTATTCCAAATGTAAACTCCGTCGCCAATAACCAGTTCAGTTTTTAAACTTTAACCGGTTATATCTTAAAAACCAACAAACCAAGAGCTTAATAATTGACTACATTTTTAACAGGCGTGGATCCAGGGGGGGAGAATGGGATTTCTCCCCCCCCAAAATGATTTTGAAAAAAAAAGAAAGGAAAGGAAAAAAAGAAAAAAAGGAAAGGGGAAAAAAGAAAAAGGGAAAGGAAATGGAAAAAGCAAGGAAAGGTAGAAAGAAAATGCTAGAATGTAAAAAATTTTTAGGGGATTTATATGTGTGCTGATCATTTTCGTCAGCACACATCATTAGATGGCATTAAAACCGTAAAATTTTTCTATTAAAAAATGCAAAAAAAATCTTGGATTTAAGTTTTAGAAAAGTGCATCAAAATTTCTTCATAAAATGTTTTTGACTAATAATTTTTTAGTATCTGATAATTTTCTTTTACGAAATATGATCTAATAATATTTTTATACGAACAAGTTCTTAAAATCTCAGAATTACTTTAAAATATGAGCATTATTTCAGAGATTTTTTATAAGATAAAATTAAGATACATTAGAATTTAAAATTTTTTTATATAAATAATTCCTCAGAATCTCAGATTATAGAAAAAAGTGTAAAAATCGGAGACATTTTCAAAAAGAAAAGGTTAAATCTGAGAGTTTTTCTTAAGAAAATACGATCTGAGAATTTAAGAACTTTTTTATACCAAAGTTTTAGAATCCGAACATTTATCTAAAGGCAAAAATCTCAGAAATGGGTTATTTTTTTATATGAAAACTATTTAATAATCTAAAAGATTTTCTGTAAAAAAAATGTCTCAACATCTGAGAAATTTTGTAAAGAAAACATTTATAAAAAAACTAATAATGTGGTTAATCTTTTTTCTAAATATTTCAGTTTTTTATAAAGAATTTTTATATAAAAGTTTACGGGTCTTTTCACATTTGTGACTAACTATGACTGACTATAAACTATTTGACTATAAACGGTCTTTCTAAGGAAGTAAATCGATCCGTCAGGATTCCCTCGTGAAAATATTTATTGAGTTAAAAAAGTTCCCCAAATCCAAAAGGTTGAATCCGCGCCTGATTTAAATAATATACCTTTAAGTTGATTTTTCTTGGTTTTTCATTTGTTAGTCAATATTAAAAATATTCACGAAAAATTATACAACAACACCCCCCTTCCCCCGCTACCAACCAAAATTTTTTTTTCATCCACATTTTTTCAAAAAATCATTTCAAAAACCTTAACATAATCCAAAACCGATCCACTATTTCTTGTAAAAAAAATATTATTTTCTTAGAGAAATGATATTCTGAGAAATATTTTAGGAAAATTGGTTTCTGAAAATAAAATTCTTCGATTCTTAAAAAAAATTAAAATTTTCCTATTCTGAAACATTTTATTTGAAAAGAAAAACTATTTCGAGTTTAAAATTTTCTTACAGGAAAATTGACTCAGAAATGCCTATACATCAACTTTTGTTATTTCTCCGAATTTTAACGAAATTGGCACAGTAGTTAAGAAGTTATGGACAAAACGCTTAACACGTTTTGAAAGAGATTGGTAGCCACAAAAATATTTTACAAAGTATTTTGTGACTCAAATAGTTTTTAAACTCAAAAAATAATTTACACTCATAAAATATATTTTTTTTTTCAAGAACTACTAAAGAAGTATTTGACTGGAAATTTAACATTTTTAGTAAAAAATGTTTAAACATTTTTTACGTCCAAGTCGATTTTTAATTTTCTACCCGTTTAATTTTTTTGTTCAATTAAAATTTTTTATAACAAAATGTGTCAATAAAAAAATATTTTCTAATTAAAAGCTGTGTTCACTCAAAAAAACATTTGTTTAATATTGTAGAGGACTTTAAAGTATTTGAAAAAATCTAATTTATGTTACCAAAGCACTTTTTTAACAAAATCAATTCATTTTGAATACATATTTTTAAATTTTAAGTGCATATTTTTTATTTTTAGAAGCATATTATAGGCACATATTTTCGATTTTTAGATTCATGAAAGAACTTGCCCTAGTAATTACATAAATAAGTTTTTTAAATTACAATAAAATGTTTTCAAAAAAAAATTAAAAAAATTTAATGTATTTTTCTACGGTGAATGTAAGCTCCGTCACCAAAAAAATCATAAAATTGTCGATAAAATTTGTTTGAAACAACTTGTAGAAGAGATTTTTTATAGTTATATTAGTAGTGATGTAACGTATCGATTTTTATAAAAAAATTAACCAAAAATTAAAATTTTTTGTTTGTACA
Organism: Pegoplata infirma; assembly: GCA_963921195.1. Classification (NCBI taxonomy): domain Eukaryota; kingdom Metazoa; phylum Arthropoda; class Insecta; order Diptera; family Anthomyiidae; genus Pegoplata; species Pegoplata infirma. The sequence goes on along the minus strand of OY992537.1, from coordinate 140,787,653 downwards.
ATGTCGATGAGCATAATTGATGGGTTGTCTGTTTATATTATAATTAGGTGGCATCCTTGTATAACCGAAAATAATTAGTTATTTATTTGTATTTGTTAAAACGTCTGTGTCTCTTGTAGGGTAACTGTTGTTTGTATATAAATAAAATAGGAGGAGTTAATATAGATCAGGAAAAAACTTAAGCTGGTACAAGCCATTTTTAAAGTTACTTTTGTCACGTCAATCTGTCCTCGTTTTTGTGCCTACAAGAGATTGACCGAGTAAGTCTTTATATTTCCAAAAACATAACATAACCTTGTAAAAGCAATGTGTTTCAATGTAATTTTTTATAATTTTTAGAGAATAAACAAAGCCTTTGTCAGCCAAATATAAGCTGTTTATTTTTGTCAATTTTTTATTTTTAAATGAGCGACATACAATTTTGGCTCAAAAACACTGACATTTTTTGATTTCACCCATATAAAAACAGATAATTTTATTACGAATTTTACGTCAAAATATAAGGGTACATTAGACCACCCAAATTTGCAAAAGTATATTTTTGTTCGCTCCACCGGCAGTTTCTGATAGATTGGCCATAAAAAGTAATATCTGTGTAAGAACTGGATCTCTCGGTTGCATACAGGCCAGTCGATTTGAACTTTTGACCCCAAAAGTGACCTAAAAGCACTACAAAGCTTTTAAGTGCCATAACTCTTAAAATATGCGTTTTCCCGAAAAATACTATATAAGTTTTATTTTGAAGAATAAGAAAGCAAACATTTCTTTCATACAAATTTTTAGCCTAAGTCTAAGACATCGTGGTGTTTTTGGCGGTTAAAACAAAAATTTATGTGAACCCGAGTAAAAAAGATTATATATGTTTATATTTAATTATATAAAGACATCATATATATTCATATAGAATTTGATGCGAAAAATGAGTCGATAAAACCATATAAAGTTGTATTAAATTTGATATAATTTGATGTGATTTTAATATAATTTTATATGATTTGATGCGAAAATTGGCCCCTTTTTTAGAAAAATTTATGCAATTATATATAATTAAATAAAAAAAATCCAAAAAAAAAAACCCAAAAAAAATTATATTAAATTATATATAAAGAACTTAGCTTTTTTTTCATAAATTTTGCATTATATATAATAACATATAAAATTTTTAAAACAAATGTTTAAGGTTTAGGTTTGGAACTTAAAAAAAAAATTCTGGACTTAGAAAAATTTTCAAAAGTTATATCAAATTATATATAAAGGACTTAGATTTTTTTTTTAATTTTACTCATATAAGATTACATATGATTCAGAAAAAAGTTGCATAAAGTTTTATATAAAATGCCTTCAAATATTTTGTTATATTAAATTATATAAAAAAACAGACAGAATTTTATATTTCATATGTAATTATATAAACTAACTTTAATCATATGTTATTATGTATAACTTAACATTTTCTTTTATATAATTTTATATAAGGGTAATTCCAAAAATGTTCGCCCCACTGTTCGGAAACATGCCTTTGGACGCCACTGAGAATTTGGCTCATAGATATCCACGTTTATATGAGATATGTTGCATATTTGGATTTTCAAAATTTGCTGTAGTTTTCAAATTATCGCGGGTCAAAGTTCGACTTTTTTAGCAAAAGTCAGAAAAATACATGACGTTTAACGTGCTCTAACTTTTTAACTAGTAATCCGATTATCACAAGTAATGGCTCATATGAAAGCTTAATTCTTCTTCTTTTAGGAAATATTTTCAAAAGCATATGGTTTTTTTCAGAAGTGTTGCAAAAATTCAAAAACATTTTTTTTTTGCGAATATTTAAAAAAACACATCTTCGATTTTTTTAAAAAAAAGCTTGGTGATAAACAATACTGTTTTGTACAACATATCCAAAATTCAGAGTGGGATCCCAATGGGATCAAAAAATATTCTGGTTTTAGTACGAAGTTCTTAAATTTTACCTTAGAAAATTAAAATTTTATGTTTCTTCAATATAAAAATTTAAATTTTCAAAGAAAATTATACTATTAAAATTTTGAAAAACATTCAAAACATTAGAAATTTAAATTTTCTAAGGGAAAAATATGAGAACCTCGTACTTAAAACAGAATATTTTTTGATCCCATGGAGATCCCACTCTGAATTTTGAATATGTTATACAAAACATTGTTATTTTTCACCAGAATTTTTTTTAAAAAAATCGAAGATGTGTTTTTTTAAATATTCGAAAAGAAAAAATGTTTTTGCATTTTTGCATCATTTCTGTAAAAAAAACTGTGTTATTTTAAGAATATTTTCTAAAAGAAGAACCCCAGCTTTCACATGAGCCTAAATTTGTGAAAATCGGGTCATTGGTTAAGAAGTTACAGCTCTTTAAACGTGATGTATTTTTCTTACTTTTGCTTAAAAAGTCAATCTTTGATCCGCCATAATTCGTTAAATACACCAAACGTAAAAAAACGATATATGGTACATATATCATATTTATGAGGGCTATCTATGTGTCAAGGTTCAAATTAATCTGAGACACCATTTCCAAAAATGACTAAAATTTGAGCTAAATTTTCTGGAATGGCCCATAAGAAAAAAATACGAAGTGCAAATATATATAATCTTATATAATAGCAAAACAATTTACGTATAAATTTATCAAATAATATATGTTTATATAAAAATAAGTAAAATTATATATAATCTTTTTTACTCGGGAAGACTTCATTTAAAACGACCCTCGTTAAAATTTGGACGGTGACACAAATAGTCGGTATCCATTATTTTGTAGAGTAAGATATAAAGTTTTCATAAACCAATTACATTTGGAATTTATATGGGTAATTTCATTACAGAAGAGCCCAAAGCTGACTTTGAAGTTTCGATTATCCAAATGCTGTATACAAATTTGTAAAATTACTTTATTTTAAACGGCCCTCGTTAAAATTTTAATGGATTACAATTGGTTTCCATGATTTTGAAGAGTTAAAAATGCAGATTTCAAACAAGTGTTGAAAAGTACAGGCATTTTTTGCATTACGCGACCTTGGGACAACAAGGTTCTATCTGTGCCTATTTCTTTAAGCAAATAGAACCTTGTTGTTCCAAGGTCTCGATTAATTGAAAACATGTTACCAAAATACTATATGAAAAATACTTGGCATCTTATTACATTTGAACTTGAAGAATAAAAAAATGTTATTACAGTAGAAAATTTCAATGAATTTCATGATTCGGATTGTATTCAAGTGGTCTGCCACACGTTAGATGCCTGGGGAAGTTTTAATAACTTGGATGATTTTCAACCGATTTTAGTTTTTAGTACCTTATTAGAGAGGCATTTTACTCTAAATCAAAATTCTTTAACCACCTGAATTCAAATTTAACTTAAAATACAAAAAAAAAATGAGAAAACAGAAAAAAGTCATATTTTTCCTTGTAATCCGTTTTTTAAATTCAAGGCCGATGCGGGACGCCTTACCCATGTCCAATAAACCTAAATTTTTATGAGACATATTTTTACCAACAAATGAATGTATCTAGGGTAAGTTATGGTTAATGTCTTCCAATTTAATTATTTTGGAGCACTATTTAAAATATACCAGAGTCTAAAAAAAAACTGCAATTTTCAATATTTGAAAAAAAATAGAACTAATTATGCTCACATCTCGAATTATGGATTAAAAATTGTGTAATTTAGAGTAAAATTTTTAGACTTTTTATAAAAAAAATCGAAGGTTTCGGACTTTTTCAAAAATTCGATTTTAATTTTATACGTTAAAAAATAAGTGATAATTAATTCGAATACTTTTTAATTTTTTTTTCTAAAACTACATTTCCATTGATATTTTTCGAATTACAATTGGAATCTTCGAATTACAATTGATCTTTTACGAATTACAATTGATATTTTACGAATTACAATTGATCTTTTTCGAATTACAATTGATCTTTTTCGAATTACAATTGATCTTTTTCGAATTACAATTGATCTTTTTCGAATTACAATTGGAATCTTCGAATTACAAATGGAATCTTCGAATTACAATTGGAGTATTCGAATTACAAATGGAATCTTCGAATTACAAATGGAATCTTCGAATTACAAATGGAATCTTCGAATTACAAATGGAATCTTCGAATTACAAATAGAATCTTCGAATTACAATTGATCTTTTTCGAATTACATCTGTAAATGGTGTAGTATCCACAAAGCAGAATCAACATGTATTCTAGCTAAATTTGACATGATATTTTTAGTAAAAAATGTTGCTAAAAACTTAAAATCAATTTCCTAGAATACACTGGTTATTATTCACAAATAATAACTCTTTGAAGCTTTACAGCTTTTAAACGGATTGTGATAAAAATATGATTTTTGTACCATTTTTCTTACAATTAGTTTTTAATGCACTTTAACAACTTGTATTAAAAAATTCAACTTAATTTTGTTTTTTAAATCATCGATTTTTTCCGCGCTTTATTGCCACTTTTTGTAACCTTCTGGAAGGTTGCAAAAAACGTCGTAACACGTTTTTTTGCTTTGGAATCGAATAGTTAAATAATGCAATAAGTTCAGCCGTTTTTTCTCCGCAGAAAAATGGGGTAAAAAACGGGGCATTTAAACCGCCATTATTTTTATTCATGCAAAAACCTTTTAAAAAGTGATGATATCAAAAAATCTAAATTTCAACGTTTACTCTAGTCCAATGGTTCCCAACCTTTGATTCTCGCCCCCACCGGGGGGGGGGCAATTTGAAGATTCCAGGGGGCAACAAGCAAATTTTTAAGATTTTTTTAGTCAAATCAACTACAAAAACTATTTTTTTTAGCAAAATTAACTAAAAAAATATTGTTAATTGCTTAAATTATAATTAATAGTAAATAATCAAGCTCGAGGTCTTTATTTTATTTAAAAATCTTCTTTATTTCATTCCTCCAATATTTCGTTATTAATTAAATAACATCCTCAGAGACAGTCTAACATGTAAAAATCAAAATATAAATATAAACATCAAAGCACAAAAACAAGAAAGTTACAGAGAAAATATTAAATAAAACAGTAATAAGAATAACAACAACAAAATAACAAATAATTGTTGTTGTTATTCTTATAAAGACCTCGAGCTTGATTATTTACTATTAATTATATTAATAAAAAGGTCGAATAACAACAAACTTATTTTAATTGCTTAAATTTTTAACTAAAAACTTAGTTTAAATGGTTATTTTACAAAAACTTTGCTTAACAAGTAGTAATTTTTTACTCGAAACTAAAATTAGCAAAATTAACAAATTTTGCTTGAGGTTAGGGGGGACAAGGCAATTTTTTAAACTTAAAAGTGGGGCGTGGCATAAAAAAAGGTTGGGAACCATTGCTCTAGTCCTTATGTCTCCAGTCACGGAATAAGTATTTATAAGACAGTTTTGTGATAATTCCAATTTTTACCTGTCACATGATAAACATTTTAAGGATATGTCCTGTTTTCAGCAGTCACGGGATAGGTGATTTCGGATAGACCGACACGCTTTATCCTGTAGAGCATTTAAAAATGAAAAATTAGTTATTTAACATCAATTTCAAGACGAAAACCTAACAAACCTGGTTTTCTAATTTTACGGGTAATCTAAGTATTCAAAATAGTTTATTTTAAAATATATCTGATATTTGACATCTCTTGATTAAGGAAAAAATCCAATAATGATTGTATTTAACTTGTTACCGTTACAGTCCGACATAGAAGCTAGTTCTTTGGATAAAACAACACAACAAAATAAACTAGACACACTGAGTAAAGTATTAAATCAATCAGATTTAAGTAGACAAATGCAAGAGTTATTAGGAACATATCTATTGTTTGAACGGTAAGTTTTGAGAGTAACTATGTGTTAAAATAAACTCTTATGCCTTAGACTTCTTAACAGGTATTTTATGGAGGAGAGTGTCATAAAAGCCATTGCAATGGATACATACGAAAGTGGCCAATTATGTTCATCAATGGTGGACGATGTATTTTTCATTTTAAGAAAGTCAATACGGCGTTCCTTATCCACACAATCCGTAAACGGTACTTGTGCTGTTATTAACAATGCCGCCACATGCCTGGATAGTGATTTCGTTAATGCCTTACGTTCTCCACTAAAATTAGGCTATCCTTCTGGATACATTGATTTGGCCCAGGCATACAATGCAATACAGAGTTCACTGCAACAAGGCAAGCTGCAGTCGAGTGATAGCGAAAAGGCTCGTATAAATTTTTTGGTGCAGCTTAATAATGCCGATATGTCGACCGAGTACATTGAAACTCTGTGGAAAACTATGGAGCAAGAGATTAAAGGTGCTTTTCCAGCAATGACGAATGTTGAAAAACAATTAATTGAAAGCTGTCTTGCCGAATTGAAAACTGTACGAGACACTCTTAAGGCTAGTGTAGATTTTGGAATGCAACAGTTGCGATCAAGTGCTATTAAACCGCGCCTACATCCGTGGGTAGATCAATATCTTAATTATAAGCATCATTTAACGGAGGTAAGTAGGTGGATGGATGAAGGAGACAAAATATTAAGTCCATTGTTACAGTCAAATATGTCTATATTTATAGGAAGAACTAGCATCATACGAGGCAGGTGAAACATTTGTTCAATTTCTAATTGTACAAATTGATGGTCTATTAAATACGTTCAAACAAATGCTTACCCCACGAAATTCAGATGCCCTGATCAGTATTGTAGCAACTGAACTAACGTTGCGTCTAGAGAGATCGATTAAGAAATGCACATTTAATAGAGTATGTATTTATTTTTTTTTGTAAAAGTCAATGCCAATTTTTTAAATTAATTTTGTTATTTATAGTTGGGCGGTTTGGTACTAGACCAAGAGGTACGTGTCCTTGGTGCATATCTAGCTAGTGCAACATCTTGGTCTATTCGTGATAAAATGACTCGGCTAACTCAAATCGCTACAATACTTAATTTGGAAAAGGTATCTGAACTTAATGACTACTGGAATCCAGAAAATGGTTCAGAATTGTCTACATGGCGCATTACACCCAATGAAGTTCGAAACATTTTGACATTACGGTAATTTTGTATACATATGTGTATAATATATCATTTTTTTGCGACATCCTCCATCCGCAAAATCGTTTTTTGAAAAGGTGAAAACGGATCGGACGCAATGCAGTCCCATGTACTGGAAGTACATGGGACATTTTTAAATATATTTTCCGGAAAGGAGCACAGAATTTATATAATTTCTGACAAGCATCATAAAAGGCTTTATCAGTCTATGATGTAACTTTAAAACTTATGGATTGTATTCATTCCCTAATGAGGGATACTTAGGCAACGAACGGGTAGACTGTCTGGCTAATCGTGGCGCAAGATTTCCTTTCATCGGAAACATGCTATGTGTTGACAACTCATTCCTGTAGAAAAAATATTGTTATGAGATCCGAAAACGATAAGCCTCTAAATAAGAAATCGAAAAAACGGCAAGCTAGGGTTATATAGTCGCAACAAAAAGTCGACTTTTCGACTTTTTTCAATTTCTAAAAAGTCGACTTTTCGACTTTTTTCAAAATTAAAAAAGTCGACTTTTCGACTTTTTCCAAATTTCAAATAGTCGACTTTTCGACTTTTTTAAAAAATCGAATTTTTTCGACTTTTTTTCGACTTTTTTGAAAAACCGACTTTTTTCAACTTGTTAAAAGTCGATTTTTTTTGTGAGAAAACGGTATTTTTCGACTTGTATAAAAATAGCATTAAGGTGCAATTATTTGGATGTATTTTTTATCCTGGTTGGGTACCGAAATGAATTAAGGTTTACCAAACTTTATGTTTTTTTAATGTGATTAAGGGTCATTTTAATGTGATTAAGAGTCATTTACATTTAAATATTTAAATCTTTAAAAAGTATTTTACAACAATTTTAAATTTTTATGTAAATAAAAGATTTTATTTATTAAAACAAACACAAAAAAGAAATTCAGTCTATTTAAAATAAAAACATAACAAAAAAAAAAAATAATAGTAATTTATGTGTATTACATAACATAGGCCTCAGACCAGCCAGATAAACCTACGTCTATTAATACCACAATGTGAGATCATTAAATACTACACTAATTTTAATTAGTGAACCACATATCTTCATCGATGGATCGCAAAAACACTAAAATATTCACATGTTTAGGTGAAAGCCGACTCCGTAGTTGGTTTGCTATCTGTCCTGCATGTGAAAATAACTGTTCGGAATTAACTGATGTTGCAACAATGGGCAACACCCTTTTTGCGACTTTCCAAACGTACATGTATTTATTTTCCATAGCCCGCCAAGCCACAAGAGTGTTGGGGTTAGTTTTACGATTGACTGTCGGGCTTGCTAAAAAGTGGCGCAATTGTATTGGAATTCCTCCATCTTCATCCACAAATGGGTGTCTATTACTAGCACCCATAGAATTATCCAAAAAATACCAAATATCATCCGGATCAGCTACCTCCACTTCCTCTACCACAACATCTTCGCATTCTGGTTCTACATGATTCCGACTTTTCTGAATTTCAGCTTTTACGAGATCACCTGCAAAAATAAATTTAGAAAAAGTATTTTTTTAAAGGTCTAAAAATACTTACCGACATAAGAAATACCGCGCCCAGATTCTCGAACATTTTGAAATGGAAGTTTTTTAAACCGAGGGTCAAGAAGAGTTGCGGCCGCATAAGCTTTAACCGACTCGATGTTGTGAAACTTGTCACTGACTTCTTTGTTTAATTGGTCTTTAACTAATTTTTCAACCTGGGTGGAAGGATGGAATGCATTGATTTTCTGTAATTTATTAAAAATTATAAATTATAAAGAAATATCCACATTTCAATGCTGTAACTTATCATTTTAAGACCAACAACCAATGGAATGCACTTGCTGAGAGTAACGTTTTTTCTGCACTGACTTCTTGAGTAATGTGATAAAGAGGCTCCAGTTTGTCACCATTTACCATATTGGGAGGTTTAGCTCGAGAGCTTCTATCCCGGTGCACTTGAAGTAAGACCCTACCCACATTATCAGAAAGCAAAATAAAACGTTCCAACATCTCATAACAAGAATTCCATCTTGTTCGGACTTCTTGAATTAATTTTAAATATTCGGGTTCACTGCCTTCCATCTGAAGTGCTTTTAATTCTTTAGTCGCTACTTCACTGCTTCTAAAAAAATCTAACTACTGCCTTTACTTTACGAAGAAGATGCCGCAATGGAGTAGCTATAGTATTTTCCGGCAGGTCATCAGCATCCTCACAAATATCTTCATCATCAGACGAATCTGGGATAGCAATAGCAGCAGCAACTGGATCGTTTATTTCGATTACTCGCTGGCCAATGTTATTAATTGTGTGGCCAAAACATTAAATATGTTTGCGCTCTCCAAGTTCTTGCCTAATAGCACCCTTGATGTTAGCTCCGCCGTCAGATAGAATGGCAGATTTTTTATCATCTTCCAGTCCCCACTCATCGCATAAGTAACGTAGCTTCTGTCTTAAGTTTTCAATAGTTTTACGGTCATCCATAGGGTAAGCACCAAGCTCCACTGTTTTAATATTAGTGTCTGCCAAAAAAAAAATATATTTTAAAATATCAATTGAAGCAAAACTGACGTCTTACCTATTAAGTAATGTGCTGTTAATCCAAGATAACTCTGCATTGAGTGTTTGTGTGTCCACAAATCAGTTGTAAGACAAACGGAATCAGCTTCTTTCATCTCATTTTGCCTGCTAGATATTTATATTTGGCGTTTAAACCGTCAGTTAGCGTTATAACACTCGGTGGTTTGTATAAAGGCTGCAATTTTTTACAAAACGTCCTAAATCCTTGCTTTTGTGGCGTTCGTAGTGGCATGTTGTCTTTTACAGTCATAAACATAAGAGAATTTAGCAATGCCTTATGTTTGTGTCCATTGACTGCAAATATAATTATTAGTGAGCAAAGTAAATAGTCATTAAAATAGTTACCTGCATAATCAGACACAGACTTAAAGCTCCTGTCTAATGGTCCGGCAAATGGTTCAAACTGGTTAGCACTAGGCTCTTCAATAACAGATTCTTTTTTCAATTCAATTTGATGAATTGCCTTTCAATGGCTTGTTAAGCTGGTTGTACTTTTGTTGTATTTGTAAATTTTTTTACAAAATGAGCATTTTACGTTGGAACCATCATCGATAATCTCAAAATACTGCCATACAGGGCTTGGTGCCATTACACTGTACGACAAATTTCAAATTTTGGTTGCACCCATGATCGGGACCAAAAAATTCTGAAAGTAGAGCTAAAATAAAAATACCCGTGTTTCCCAGTTTTTCTAGATCAATTAGTTTTCGCGTTTTATAAGCAAATTAATATTTTGTATATATTGGAGTTTTAATCACTTGGGGAAGTGAGGACTACACCCGCAAAAGTTAATCGTGATAGCTTACATTTTGCTGAAATACTTGTCAATAGTGTCAGATAAAATTTGCAATACATGAGGAAGATCGGTACACGGGTTTAAAAGTTATGAAGAAATTTCTCAATTACCTATTATTTAGTGATACCTACTATTTAGTGATATAGGGTTCAAAATACTCTAAGCTTTGAAAGCCAATTTGGATGCTCCTAAAGTTTGCCATATATAATTGTTATTTACCTGGCCAGGTTGGTATTGAATTTCTAGGATATCCATCCAGGCTTTCAGAAGTTATGATCAAAACCGTGAATTTCGGATTATTTTCACCATGAATTCCCTCGTTCAAAAAACCCGAAATGCTCTTTTAAAATATTGGTGTGCCACAAATATATTTTACAAAGTAATTTTATCGCTAAAAAAATGTTTACAGTCGAAAAAAAAATTTTCACTTAAAAAAATTTTACACTCAAAAAAAATTTACACTCAAAAAAAAATATTGCACTCAAAATTTTTTTTACAAAAATTATAAAAGAGTTTTTTAATCCAAATAAATGTTTAATCCAAAAAAAAATGTTGAGTCGAAATTTTTAAAAATTTTGTTTTCACGTTAGAAAAATTACTATCACTTAAAAGGGGCTAATGGAGGGTATGCATGGAGTCGGCCAAGTCGTTTTTAACTTTTCTGGTTGTTTTGTTAGTGGCAATTCTAAAGAAAATTGTGGCAACTCTGGGAAAGTTTTAAACATCTTTTTGCAATGTCCACATCTTATTTTTTTTTGCCATCAGAGACAATTTAGATGACCAAAAACTTTTGAGTGTAAAATTTTTTTGAGTGTACCTTTTTTTGCGTGTAAATTTTTTTTTGAGTGTAATTTTTTTTTCGAGCGATAAAATTACTTTGTAAAATATTTTTGTGGCATACCAATATTTTTTAAAGAGCATTTAAAGTTTTTTTTAAGGAGGGAATTCAAGATGAAACCTGTTCAAAATTCACGGTTTTGATCATATCTTCTTAAACACTGGATCGCTTTTCTCGAAATTCAATACCAACCTGACCAGGGAAATAACAAATATATATTTCACAATGGACCTCAGAGTCTACGTGTGTTGACGTATAACGTCAGCAGCCACTTACAACCTAACCCTCTATCATTTAAAAGAGTGTATAAAAACATGTGAAAAACGTCCAAATTTGAGAAATTTCTTTATAACTTTTAAACCCGTGGACTGATTTTCCTCATGTTTCGCACATTTTATCTGATACTATTTGCAAGTATTTCAGCTTAATTTAAGCCATCACGATTAACTGTTGCGCGCGTAATCCTCACTTCCCCAAGTGATTAAAACTCGAATATATAAAAAATATTGATTTGCTAAAAAACGCGAAAACGAATTGATCTAGAAAAACTGGGAAACACGGGTATCTTTATTTTAGCTCTACTTTCAGAATTTTTTGATCCCGATCATGGGTGCAAAATCGTGTCGTACAGTATTATGAACAACCACTTTCTGAAAAAAAATATTTTTTTATTGTTATAAAACTATTATTACTTAAACTTACCAATTTACAAAGCACATCAAAATTAAAGACGCCACAATAATTTGACAACTATTTTTTAGTTAATTCACAACGATGACTTTTGCTGTGTTTTTCAATAAGTGGATTTATTTTCGGATTAATCTTATTTAGTTTAAAATAAATAAATTAAAATGCCAATAGAAATTTGGAATATTTTTGTTCATAATCAAAGATAAATACGCAATTATTATCCGAAAAAATAATAAAAAAATCTGGAAAATTAAAAAAGTTATAAATAAATCAAAATAAATCCAACTAAATTTTAGGATTTAATAAATCCGTTTTGGATTAATTTTGTTTTATTTATAAACTTTTTCATTTTACAAATTTGTTCATTATTTTTTCGGATTATAATTGCAAATTTATTGTAGATTACCGAAAAAAATATTCCAAATTTGTTTTAGTATGTTAAAATATTTTTTTAAGCAAAATAAGATTAATCAGAAAATAAATCCACTTATTGAAAAACACAGCATTTGTCTTTATTTTTTTTCACGATAATCAAAAGAGTATGGCTTTGTCGTTTTTTTTTTGCTTCACATACAAAATTTGTGATGCCAAAGCTTTAATTGTAAATATACTCAGTCATTTAAGTGTTGCCACTATAATTAAATAAATGGTATATTTTGTTGTCAAAAGATGAAAAGAATTTGGCAACTATTGAAAAAATTCGAAAAAGTCGTTAAAAGTCGAAAAAAGTCGAAAGCTAAAGTCGACTTTTCGACTTTTTAAAAACAAAAAAGTCGATTTCGACTTTATGTTTTTATGATAATTTTTGCACAGATCAAAAATGCTTAAAAAAAATCTTTATTTTTCCAAGTCCCGACACTTTTTTGTTAAATTAAATGTAATTGGTTTAAAAAAGTATTTTTTTAATACAAAAATTTCACATGTCAAGAAAAATAAACCTTTTTTTTACACAGAAAAAATTTGAAACGAATTTCAATCAATAAAAACGCGGATTCAATCAATTTTTTGATTGAAATTCCTCCAATTAAAAAATTTGTTATACCAATCATCAAATTGTAGGTGATTGATTGAAAATTTTTCCAATCAAACTTTTTTTCGATTTTGATCAAAAGATTGATCAATTTTTTTGTTTATAGTCAATCAAATAATGATTGATTTAACAAATGAATTGTAAGCTTATGAAAAAATTATCAAAAAATTCATATTTTGTGCTTTCTAATATGTTGCTAACAATAAAAAAAGTAAAACCCGATTTTTTGTATATTTTTGAATTAATCTATTCAAATAAATTAAAGCGAAAAAAATCTGAAAATTTTAAATTCGACAGTTAAAGAAAATAACAAAAATTTTAATCAAAAGATTGATTGACTCATTTGAATTTTGTTGATCAATAGATTTAATTGAAAATTATAAGTCAATAATTTTTTGTGTGTAGATGTCAAGAAAAAAAATCAAGCTTTTTTTCTAAATGTCAAGTTTTTACATTTTCGATCTGGCAAGCCTAGATTCAGTGTTTGGACTTAAAAATCAACTTAAGTCGGACACTACTAACTGCTACAGATTTATTTTTTATACGTCTTTGTTGTTTTTTAAGTTGATGTAACATTCTTTACTGATGTTATTTGTGGGATATTGTATGTTCAAATGCTTTTTTTTTTCTTGGTATAGCCGCATATTTTATATTAAAACATTTTTCTTACTGTTTCTTTTTTCTTTTTTTTTTAGAACTGATTTTCGTATGGAAGACATTAAACGTATCCGATTTTAGTTTATTCTACAAAATTAATTTATATCAATTTATTTGACTATTGTAAGATAATTTCAACATAAATAAATAGAATAATGTATAAAGTAATTTAATCAAATTCATTATGTTTTTTCTTAATGCTAAACCAGTGGTTGAAATCTAAACGCAATAGGAGCTGCGACAACGGAGTCGTACTTGGTGCTGTTTTAAGTCCTACTAATAGATTTATTAGCTGTTGAATCAAACTTCCGAATCTAAAAATAAAAATAAAGTTATTTAATAACACATTAAAACTATTTTCAAACTACTGACAGTGAAAGTGTTTACAAGCAAACACTCTGATGTTTATTAAATTTGGAATAGAGCAATTCAAATAAAGGGGCAGTATTTTTATACCATCTACGTAACACCTAATTAATCACCATTCTGTTGGTAACAACTCGAAATATTGGTCTATTCAAAAAAAAAAAAAAAATTCACTATGGGTTGTCAAAGACCAAAAATTCGAGCGAAGTGTGCAAAATGCTTAAAAAAGTAAAATTGTACGGTGTTATAAAATATATATTTTGTATTGTTATTGAATCATTAAAAATACTACTGATATAAACAACATGAACTACATAAATAGTGTATTGTAATTGCATACAACGTGATAATTATATGTCATCCAATGAAGGTTTGCTGTTTACAATTCGTGACAATTATAATTTTTATCAAATATTTGACCCAGATTCTGAAAATGAACACGCAAAGAAGAGATATGGTTCTGGAAACTATAATTTAAAAGTGTCATTTTATGATTGAAAATTTTATTTTGTTGTAGCAACCATAACATTTTTGCAGAAATTATGTTATGACCCTAAATAACCCTAAAATTTTAATTAAGGAACCATAATATGATTGCTAAAAAAAATGTTGTGATTACTATAAAGATATAAGGCTTGCTTTTTGCAGACCGTCGGTAATTTTAAATATATCTGAAACTAATGATTTAGAACTCATTCCAAATGCACAAAATTCTTTGATAAGATCAAATCGTCCGAACTTAGGTGCGCTACCAAAGCGGTATGTCGATTTGGTCAAAGTGTTGAACAAAGTACTCATAAACAAACTGTGGAATGTGTTGATCAATCTAAATGGATTGAGGCTATGAATGAGGAAATAAAGTCATTAGAAAACAACAAAACTTGGAAGATTGTACCATTATCAAAAGCTCGAAAAGCTATAGGCTGCAAATGGATTTATAAATTTATAAAGGTTCGAATGGTGAAATTTTTAAGAACAAAGCACGGTTGGTGGCTTAGGGCTTTAGCCAAAAATACATTTTGGACTACGACGAAACTTTCGCCCCCGTTGTAAGGCAATCCACATTACGAATGTTTTTAACAATTGCTGGTTTTAAGAAATACAACTTTAGACATTACGATATGAAAACATCGTTTTAACACGGCGATCTTAGTGAAGATATTTATATGCGGCAACCTATTGGATACGAAGTAAAGAAGTGGCAACGAACTACTGGTATGTAAACTACGAAAAAGTTTATATGGTCTCAAACAAGGGGTTTTTTCAAGGAAGTGCTGATCTTGTCTACTAAAAATGGTAATTGGTGATGTTTTATTTTTATACTCGTTTATGTATGTTGGATGGAAACCCTGTTTCCATATTTGACATTTTACTTTATCTTTCTTTCTCTTTTTCATTTAGTTAAGTGTCTCTTCACAATACAGCAACAAGCAGCAGACAGCAAATTTTTACATGTACTTTGTTGTTGGCGCAACAACAAAATACATGTAAAAATTTTGCTGTCTGCTGTTTGCTGCTGTATTGTGAAGAAAAATAAAGAATAATAAAAAAATATAGCCACGTGTACTAATTGGGGGGACGTAAAGGGGATCCGTCAAATCATACGAGGGATAACATCCGTCATTTTCTTACAGGGTACAAGAGAGGGAAAGAAAAAAAAACTACAACGAAGAGAACTACAACGAAGAAAACTACAACTAGCAACGGAGAGAGTAACAAACTGGCACCCATCAAAAACAATTGTAACAGGTTGCATCAAACCACATCAAACATTTGAGAGGATGTGGTAGCGACAAAGCGCCAAAAGTTTAGGATGTGGAAGGATAAAAGCAGACGGTCGCCATCGTAGAGGGTTAATTGGAGCTAAGCAGGCAGGCGTGCGGGACATCATCCGTGAGGACAAGCGTAAGTGTCAGAAAGTACAGTGCCAGTTTAGGGAAAAAGAACGTTTGGTAACACCAAACCAGCCAGGATCCTGATTTACAATCAGGTAGAGAAGTAGGGACCTGGTTTACAACCGGGGAAGTCAACCCGGATTACATCCAGGTAACCTTGGAGGATCACATCCTTGCCAGGAAGGAGGGTAGGAAGCACTGACGTAGGGTTCCGGATCACATCCGGAGAGAGATTAGGACGGGATCACATCCTGTCGTGGTGGATCACATCCAGCCGAGCCACGCTAGGAGTTTTAGGGGTTCCCGCCACGTACCAGCCCCATCGAAGTCAACGTTTAAAATAAGTACAATAGTCAATAATATATATATATAAAAAAACAATAAATAAATCATATAGTGAAAAATAAACTTGTGGAGTGGTCTTCTTATTCAAATTTTATACAAGGACCCTGGGTCTGCTGAGTCTACCCCAGCTTCAAACCCGGACTAACCGGAGGTCCTTAAATTTGGCACCCGACAAACAAGTACAAATCACCAAGGTATCAACCCCGGTAAGGTTCATAATCCCATTCTTCGAGGGAGGAATTCAGCATCATGGTACGCACTACCTGGGTGTACACGCTACGAAAGGAGGAGTTAACCCAATACCTGACGGAATTTGCTAGCTGCGATTGTTGTCAGTGAAGAACACAAAGAGACGACCCTATCCCGACTGGAACAATTGGAGACGCATCATAGCCGTGGTCCATCACCAAGTCGGGTAGTCTCCACCGCGCCCACCAGCGTGACGCTTTAAGTACCGCCGCCGCAAAACGGACTTCCCGGCCCCGAAAAATTAGCGGATGAGACCACCACACACACTCCCGCTAAGGAATCGATAAGTCACACAGCTCCGGCGTATGTACCGAACACCCACAGTTCCACTGACGTAAGTGGGGCAACGTCAGTTGCGCTGGCGCTTAAACCACAGGAGGGGTCATACGCTGCCGTAATCGAAAAGGTGCGTAAATGGACATGCAAATATGACGGGGGTAAAGACCCGATTGCCTTCACAGAAAGGGTTGAGGAACTGGCAGACGCATACAGGCTGGACCTCGATTGTTGCCACGAACGATGCCAGAGCTGTTAACGGGTAAAGCCCTGGACTGGTATCGCAGCACTGGAAGATATGGGGATCTTTTCGTCGAAGTTTTCTGGCGTTTTTCCTACCCCCGGGATAATTTAAGTGTCTGGACGATGACATTCGCCAAAGAAAGCAAAAGCCTCGTGAATCATTCAAGGATTACATCCTGGCCTTACAAACGATGATGCGTCATGCGAACTATACAGCAGAACAGCAGTTAGATCGAATCTACCGAAATGCGCAATACGATTATCAAATGTATATCCGAAGAAGAGATTTCAACAGTCTTGGGGAGCTACTCAATGCTGCCGAGCAGTTCGAAGTTATCCAAGTCCGGCACCCCGAAAAGAGCCGTGACCGCTTGGATGATCGACCGAGCACATCAAGAAGAAACGACCGTTCGCAGCAGGTAACCCAAGAACAGGCCTTGCCCAAAATCAACCCCCGAACCGCCTGCAGAAGATGTGGCAAATATGGCCACGTATATCAACATTGCCAAAACCCCAGCGTCTTGTTTTGTTGGGAGTGCGGTCGCCGAGGCGTACGTACTAGAGATTGTTGTCGACAAGCCTCGGTAAACTCCAGCGGACCGCGCCAGCAGCAAGGGGAGGCGGCGGCCCGCAATCCAGAAGCCTTGCCCCAGTAACCGCGTTGCGACAAACCGAAACCCACCTGTATGCATGCGTTAATTTCGGCAACTAGCCAAAAGAGGCGACAATCGATACAGGAGCGTCTACAAGTTTTGTGAGTGAAGGTTTCACCGAAAAGCTTAGGGAAAGCCACGAGGTAATACGGGTTGACAATCGAATTTGTCTTGCAAATGGGGCTACCATGGCACTAAGTGAGGCGATCAGAGTAGACGTAAGTCTGGGCGGACGATGCTGCAGGTTAGAGGTATTTGTGATGCCAGGTATGTTGGATGATGCCCTTTTGGGGCTAGATTTTCTAAGTGCCATTGGGTTCGAGATGCAATGTGGTAATGAACGCATCCAGCTTAGAGAAAGTGAACCAACAACGCAATGGTAAGACCCGATGAAATATCAACGGGAACCGTAAGCCCCGATGAGAAGATTCAGCAGTTTCTCAGCGAGGAGCTGCCAAAGTTTGAAAGAATTTGTGGTCCGACCCCATTGGCTTCCCATAAAATTATACTCAAAGATGACAGACCGGTCCGACAAAGGTATACCCAAAGAAACCCCGAAATGCAACGACGAATAAACGATGAGGTAGACGAATTGCTTAAGAATGGCTGCATCGATACTTCAAAGAGTCCATACAGCGCTTCGATCGTGATGGCTCCGAAGAAGGATGGCACGTATCGACTATGCATCGATTACCGCCTGTTGAACGCTCGCACAGTGTCAGACGCCTACCCGTTAACCCGCATCAATCACATTCTAGATAGACTGCGGAACGCGAAATATATCAGCAGTATTGATCTGAAGAATGGCTACTGGCAGATACCAATGTGCGAAGAGAGCAAAGAGTACACAGCGTTCACCGTGGCAGGCAAAGGTTTGTTCCAGTGGAAGGTCATGCCTTTCGGCCTAACTTCTGAAACCGCCACCTTCCAAAGGACCTTTGATCGGGTTAGAGATGGAACCACATGCCTTCGCATATCTAGACGACATTGTGGTGCTTGGTGGGTCGCTCGAAGAGCACATGACGAATCTACGCGAGGTATTCCTATTGGAATATAATTATTACATACTTGTTGTTCAAATACTTTGTTTTGTTTAAAATTCTAAATCAATATAGTTTGTGAATTTGTGACATGTAAAATAAAATATTTTTCTTCAGTTCCAAATAAATAATACTTTCTACAGGTTATGGGCTATTAAAAAATAGAAATGTATTCGCGTGAAGAAATTATATCGACCGTCAGCAAACTCAATGGAGCAAATTATTCAATATGGAAGGTTAAGATGGAATTAATCTTAATCAAAGAAGATCTGTGGGATGTCGTTTCAAAGCCAAAACCCGCAGAGCCGGATGCAAATTGGATAAAAAAGGACGGGCAGGCAAAAGCATGTATTGGGCTCATGGTGGAGGATCCACAACTGATTCATTTTAGGAATGCGGATAATGCATTAGATTATTGGAAAAATCTAAAGGATCATTATGAAAAACCTTCTTTAAGTACACGTGTACATGTAATGAAAACAATTTGCAAAATGCAACTTGTAGATGATGACAAAATGGAGGCACATATCAATGAGATGATGAAGTACATTGACCAAGTAGCTGTCATGGGAGATCCGTTAAGTGAATCATGGACAGTAGCAATGTTGTTAAGAAGCCTTCCGGATACTTATGATCCACTAATTGTTGCTTTAGAAGCTCGTAGTGATGAAAATCTAAATTTTACTTTTGTTAAAGGAAAGTTAATTGAAGAAGCAACACGTAAGGTACATAAAAGGTCATCATCGGATACAACTGTAATGAAGGTACACAAGGGTAAACAACAGAAAGAACAACAGAGCAGTGTGAAAAAGTGTTTTTACTGTGACAAAGCTGGTCACTTCAAGAAGGACTGCAGATTTTACAAAGAAGCAATGAAGAAGAACAAAACCAACATGACTGGAATTTGCGATATACAGAACAACAATCAAGAACATTGTTTTTGGCTTGGTAAATGTGGTAAATCAGATTGGTTTTTAGACTCAGGAGCGACTTGTCATATTTCAAATCAAAAATCATTTTTTGAAAGTTTGAATGAAAATCATATTGAGTCTGTCAACGTCGCAAATGGCTATCAAATCAATTCACAAGGTAAAGGTTCGGGCCACATTGAAGTCGCAAAGGAAGATAAGTCAACTGAAACAATTTTTGTAAAGGATGTTCTTTATGTTCCATCGATTGAGTGTAATCTACTATATGTCAAAAAGTTAGCTGAAAAAGGCTGTGGTGTATATTTTGAAAAAAAAAATATGCAAAATTGTTAAGAACAACGAGACTATTGCAGTTGGTGATTTGGTGAGTGATCTATACAAGCTAAGGGTGAAGTATAATCAAGTCAACATGATCAATGATAAAAAACATAACGGGTGCATACATGAGTGGCACAGAAAAATGGGTCATCGGGATGTTAATGCTGTAAGGAATATGCTAAAAAGTGCTAACGTCAAGGTAGTCGATTGTGGTAACGATGAGAATTGTGAAATATGTCTCAGTGGTAAGATGTCTAGAAAATCATTTCCCCAGAAATCAGGTGAGCAATCAAATAATATACTTGATTTGGTACATACTGATGTAGCCGTAATGAATGAATATACTCCAAGCGGTTATCGTTATTTTGTTACATTCATCGACGATTACAGTCGATATTGCGTAATATATTTGCTAAAGAACAAAAGTGATGTTTTCGTAAAAATAAAGGAGTACTTTCATTATGTTCAAACCAAATTTAATAAAATTCCCAAAATTTTAAGGTCAGATCGTGGTGGTGAATATCTTGGTGGTAACGTAAAACAATTTCTTAAAAGTATGGGTACACAACAACATTTAACCGCACCATATACTCCGCAACAAAATGGGGTTGCAGAAAGGAGAAATCGTTATCTGGTCGAGATGGTAAGATGTATGCTTGCGGATGCAAGTTTATCTAGTAAATTTTGGGGAGAAGCAGTGGTAACTGCGAATTTTATACAAAACCGAGTCGTAACAAGATCCAACAACAATATTCCTTTTGAAATTTGGGAAGGAAAAAAGGTAGACATTAATCAATTTGAGGTGTTTGGATCGGAAGCACATGTACTAATACCAGGACAAAAGCGCAAGAAGTTAGATCAAAAAACAGAAGTATTGGTGTTTGTTGGATACTCTGAAGAGTCAAAGGCTTTACGGTTTTTGAACAAGTCCAACATGAAAATCGTAATAAGTCGTGACTACAAGATACTAAAATCTAATTCAAGAGAAAACGATATGGTAAATAATTATACTGAAGAAGTCGAAGTTAATTTGAGTTGCAGGAATTTAAGTAATGAAGTCAACGAAATGCCAACATATAATAATGAAGAATATGATTCTGATGAAGAAGTTTTAGAGGAAACTGATGAAGAAGATAACATTACACTTTCCAGTGATAGCAACGATGTAACGGTAATTTCAAATATATCTGAAACTAATGATTTAGAACTCATTCCAGATGCACAAAATTCTTTGAGAAGATCAAATCGTCCAAACTTAGGTGCGATACCAAGCGGTATGTCAATTTGGTCAAAAGTGTTGAACCAAGTACTTACAAACAAGCTGTGGAATGTGTTGATCAATCTAAATGGATTGAGGCTATGAATGAGGAAATGAAATCATTAGAAAACAACAAAACTTGGAAGATTGTACCATTACCAGAAGGTCGAAAAGCTATAGGCTGCAAATGGATTTATAAATTTAAACGAGGTTCAAATGGTGAAATCTTAAAGTACAAAGCACGGTTGGTGGCTCAGGGCTTTAGTCAAAAATACGGGTTGGATTACGACGAAGTTTTCGCCCCCGTTGTAAGACAATCCACATTACGAATGTTTTTAACAATTGCTGGTTCTATGAAATACAACGTTAAACATTACGATATAAAAACAGCGTTTTTAAACGGCGATCTTAGTGAAGATATTTATATGCGACAACCTATTGGATATGAAGTAAAGAAAAATGGCAATGAACTATTGGTATGTAAACTACAAAAAAGTTTATATGGTCTCAAACAAGCAGCGCGATGCTGGAACACAAAATTGTTTGATGTACTAAAGCAGGAAGGGTTTGTTCAAGGAAGTGCTGATCCTTGTCTACTAAAGATGAAAATTGGCGATGATTTTATTTTTATACTCGTTTATGTAGACGATATTCTGGTGACAACAAAAATTGATAAATATTTTACCATGGTTGAAAGAATTTTACAAAGCAATTTTGAACTTACAATATTGGGTGATGTAAGTTTTTATCTTGGTGTCAAAATTGAGAGGGCGGATGATGGTTTCTACAATATTCATCAAAGCCAATACATTGATTCAATCGTTTCAAGAGCTGGTTTGCAGGATAGCAAAATTTCTAAAATACCTATGGATGTTGGTTACATAAACTTAGATCGAAAAATGTGTAATATAATGGATAATAATGGAAAATATCAAGAGCTTATTGGATGTTTAATTTATCTGTCAAAGCTGCATCAAGTTGGTCGATACTGAAAAATTTAGTAAACGAACAAAACATGTGGATACTAAATATCATTTTGTACGGGACTTAAAGAATAAGAAAATCCTTGAGTTATCCTATTGTCCGACTGAAGAGATGCAAGCAGATATTTTAACAAAACCTTTAACACATGTAAAATTGTCAAAATTCAGAAGTTTATTTCAATTGTATTAATTAAGGAAGGGTATTGGAATATAATTATTACATACTTGTTGTTCAAATACTTTGTTTTCCCGAGTAAAAATTTTCTGGTCTAATCATTTATAATTTGATACAATCTTATATGAGTTAATATGCTTCCGTATAAATTTATATAAAATTGTATCTATCACTTTGATACGGTTGATCCACTTTATATGGTTAGATATTGCTCCACATATGATTAGATTCGTATTTTGGTTTTGCTCATCAAATTATATAAAAATTGATATTATAAGATCAATTTGATCTAATTAGATTTGACCAAATTCAGGATCAAATTGTATCAATTTTTATATTTTTTGATCTAAAGTAATACAATTAGATATTATTTGATACAACCATTTTACGGATCAAATTAGATCTATTCAGTAAAATTAGCATTATATTTTTACTAGGGCGTTGTTTAAAATTCTAAATCAATATAGTTTGTGAATTTGTGACATGTAAAATAAAATATTTTTCTTCAGTTCCAAATAAATAATACTTTCTACAATTCCGAAGACTTAGAGAAGCGAAACTCAAAATTAACGATCCCCGAGTAAAAAAAATGATATGACGCAATATATAATTTTATATGGGCTCGTGTCTATTTTGATATAATCGTATACGAAAAATGGTTTCATTAGATTTGATCGAATATTATCTAATAATATCACTTTATATAACTTTATATCGACTTTGATACGAGTTTTGGTCTAATCCAATGATATACAATTATATCCAATTATATTAAAATTTATACAATTTTATAAATCTTATGTAATTTTTTGTTTTTAATAAGAAGTTGAAAAATTAAAATAAAAAAAAAAAAAGTTGTTCTTGAAAAAACTTAGAAAATTTTCAAAAAATGAAGTCACGTTAAATTTTATATAAAACAAAAACGAAAATCTTAGAACAGAAAACAAAGAAAAAAATAATTTTTACAGTGTACAATACATCCCTGGTTTAACCGATACTAGAAATATGAGGACAACAATAAACAAAGAAAATATCAGCTTTGCGTACAAAGCAAACAAAACTTTAAGCGCAATATTCACAAAAATAAAAACACCAATCGACCAAAAACAACTCAACAATGTTGTTTATGAAATCAAGTGTAAGGAAAAGGAGAGCAAACATGTGATCAGATATACATTGGCACAACAAAGAGATCAGTAGGAACAAGAATGGCAGAACATCGAATGGACATAGCAAAACAGAATAATGCAACAGGGTTATCTCAACATATGACAGAATTTCAGCACACAGCTGATTTTGAAAAAATAAAAATACTTAACACTGAGAGAATAGAAAGGAAGAGGTACACGAAGGAAAGCTTATACATACAACAAATAAGTAAAACCATGAATTTGAAAGAGGACACAAAAAACATAAACTCAAGCTATAAAGTAGCCATTAATTAATCTGTGATATTAAGTTAGGATGTGTTTTTATTGTTATATTCGTGTTTTTTGTTGTATGTTACATGTTAAATGTAAAATTATTTATAATTAAATTTTTTAATGTAATAATATCAAAATTTGTAAGTTTTAATGTAATTTATTAATGAATTTTGTAATAATGTGATGTTTTTTTATTAAATAGACGAATCCCCAGAAGAAGTCGACAAATAATCGACGAAACTTCGGTACAAAACTGTAAACAAAAATTTAGTTTTTATTTACATGGAAATTTTAGGTCTTATTAGCTCAAAAAAATTAACAAATTTATGAAAAATTGACCAAAATAAAATCAACACAAAATAACTTAGAATATATGCTCATAAAAAATTTGTCCTTTGAAAAACTTAGAAAAATTTTAAAAAGTGGAGTCTTATAAAATTTTATATAAAACACTTAGAAAATTTTCGTGATCAAAAAGTTGTGCTTGGAAAAAACTTAGAAAAATAAAGAAATATGGTGTCATATTAAATTTTATATAAAACACTTTAAAAATGTTCGCGATAAAAACATGTGCTTGGAAAAAACTTAGAAAAACTAAAAAATAATGGAGGCATATAAAATTTTATATAAAACACTTAGAAATTTAGAATGATACATGGGACCAGATGTTACAACATATAGTTATGTATGGCGATGTCTTAAAAAAATCGCACATCAAAATTTATTATATAAATTTATCTCGCAATACATAGTGTCATACATGATCATATATGAAATAATATGACTATATAAAAGTATATAAGATCATATTAAATTATTTTTACTCGGGGAGGAAAAATGTAAGTTCTTTCAAAAAGAGATCCGATATTTAGGCCATATGCTGAGAAGATAGCTGCCATCCGGGAGCTACAACCCCCCAAAAACGTCCGAGAACTACGTAGGTGTCTGGGAGTAGCTTCCTGGTACCGTCGTTTCGTCCCGGATTTCTCGAAGATAGTACACCCTTTGACGTCGCTGCTCAACCCAAAAGTTTACGCTCCAGACTGATGCGTGCGACTATGGCTTGGGAGCGGTATTAACCCAAGAGCTCGATGGCCAGGAACGAGTTATATCCTAGGCCAGGCGAAGGTTAAACCAGGCCGAGATGAACTATTCCCCAACAGAGAAGGAATGCTTAGCGATTGTGTGGGCTATACGAAAGCTGCGGCGATACCTGGAAGGCTACCATTTCACTGTGGTTACCGACCACCTGTCGTTAAAGTGGCTCAACTCCATAGAAAGTCCGTCTGGTAGAATAGCTCGCTGGGCCCTTGAACTACAGCAATACAGCTTCGATATCCAATACCGAAGCTGGCAAGCTCAACGTTGTCGCAGATGCGTTGTCCAGACAGCCAGTGGCAGTTTGTCAAATCGTGCAATATGACCCACCGAAGTGTTCCTGGTGGCAGAAGCGTTGCGAAGAGGTAGCGAGACTTCCCGAAAAGTTTCCCGATTACACCATGGTCAATGGCCAGCTATACCGCCATATTTCAACAACAGATGACGACGAAGAGTGCGCCCTTTGGAAGCTCTGTGTTCCGGTATTTCAAAGGAAAAGGGTGCTAGAAGAAAACCATGATTCCCCAACGGCAGGTCACCTGGGAGTTCGCAAAACGGTGGCGAGAGTGTCAAACCGATACTATTGGCCAGGTATGTTTCGGAAGATAAGAGAGTACGTGAGGAACTGCCAAATATGCCAAAAATATAAGCTATCCCAACAGCTGCCTGCCGGCCAGATGCTGACTAGGGTTGCTGAAGAGCCCTGGGCAGTCGTGTGCGCCGATTTTGTGGGACCGTTGCCTAGGTCAAAGCACGGTAACTCGATGTTGCTGGTCTTTACGGACAAGTTTTCCAAATGGTCCGAACTGGTACCGTTACGAAGAGCTACAGGAGAGACACTTCGAAAGGCATTCCGAGAACGCATACTAGCCAACTTTGGCGTTCCAAAAATGATGATAACCGATAATGGGTCCCAATTCACTTGTAAGATGTTCCGAAGATACCTCCAAGAGCTAGGAGTCAAGCACCAGCTTACGGCACCCTACACCCCTCAGGAAAACCCCACGGAAAGGGTTAATCGTACGGTGAAGACGATGATAGCCAGTATGCCGGCGCTAATCAAAAGACGTGGGACGAAAGTCTACCGGAACTTCAGTTAGCTTTGAACACAGCAAAGGCTGATTCCACTCAGTATACCCCGGCCTACTTGGTGCAAGGACGTGAACCTCGACTTCCGGCAACATTGTATGACGAAGTCACAAGCGGTACCGGTACGGCGAATAGATGTCCGGAAATTAAAGCGGAGCAGATGAAAGAAATATTTAGTTTGGTGCAGAAACATTTACAAAAGGCCGCCAAAGATCAAGCTCGCTACTACAACCTAAGACGAAGCTGGAAACCCAGGCTTGGCGAGCTAGTGCTAGTAAAGGATCATCACTTGTCAAGTGGGGCTGACAATTTTGCTGACAATTTTGCTGACAATTTTGCAGCTAAATTGGCCCGAAATTTAGTGGTCCATACATGGTGCACCGTTTTGTGTCGCCGGTCATCCTGGAGCTACGTGAAGACGGAGGCAAGCGAACCAGGACCGCGCATGTGAGCGACTTAAAGAGCTTTCGGGGTAGCGCAGATCAGTAGATTATCAATAGGAAACAAAAAAAAAAAATACAACAAAAAAAATATACAAAAAAAAAAAAAAATACAACAAAATTTACAAAAAAAAAAAAATACAACAAAAATTACAAAAAAAAAAAAAAAAAAAAAACAGAAAAAAAAAATACAAAAAAAACGCTAAAGGAAAAAAAGCGTCCAAAATAAATAACAGCGCTACAGTGCGTAACACCAAAAAATATATTATTAAAAAAAAAACGCTTATTTGGGAAGCGCTATGAAATACTAAAAATCGCTGCAGCGGGCAACACTTTTTGTAGGACCCAACATCGAACACGCACATTCAACCCTAGAAAAAATAGAAGTGAAACAGAGTCGTATTTCGCTTGAATAAGTATTAGTGACAGCACATTATGTAACCTTTGGCGTTTAATAAAAACAATGCAACATAAAGGAGAACAACAACAAAGCCAAACAAAAGAGAAAAAAAATTTAAACTATCAATAGTGCGTATTATCTTTAAAAAAAGCAAGATAAATAATAAATTTAATTAAATGAAAGACAAATTTCATTTTTTATAAACAAAGAATCTAATTTGATATTAAATGCGTGTGAGATGAGGAAGAACAAGCATTTTGCCACCATATTGGAAAATACACCAAATACAACACTGCGTACCTTCTAATCTTTTCTATGCATTCAACGTACAACTCATCACAAAACAAACCATCAACAACGAGATTACCAAAAAAATATACCAACAACAAGCAGAGCAACGAAGAAAAAAAAAATGATTTTTTTTTTGTCATACACACACAGCAGCCACTATACTGAAACCGGTTTAATAGCAGACAAAAAAAAAAGAAAAAAAAAACATTACGAGTGTTTTTTTTTTAAACTGTGGGCAGAGGGAGAAAAAATTGTAAAATTCGTTTGTATACAAACAACAACGGGTGCAATGATTTATGCATTTCGAGTAAGGTGATGGTGTGTACGATAGAACGGAGAGGGGAGAAAATGTTTACGACGTGTAGTGAAGGTTTAAGCAAACAAATGAAATTCTGCAAGAGCTTTGCTGATTAAGAAAAAAGGGAAGATAGAGTATTAGAAAATTACTATGGTTTAAAAGTGTGTGAACATTCAAACGTGTGACAGGGTATCGGTAAAGGAAGTTAAGTGTCGACAACTATCAAAATGCAAAACCGGTGCGACAATAATATAGAGATGCCAGAAGCGGTTGTTTGACTAAGGAGGCTGCGACCGGAGGAGATCTATGGTTGGTAAAATGGGGATGTTATCGAGCTATCGGAAAACGAGGAAGAGGTGGACCGCATGAGTCTTGACCCAGATTATGTGCCCTTAACGCAGGAGTCTGAGCTGTCGGAAACTGCCGGCGAGCCGGACGAGTCACGAAAAAATCACGAAGATTGGTACGAGCCTTTTAAAGATACCCCAGCATCCCCGTCTTCACAAGGGGCATCATCGGCTGCCAGGGGCGACGACCAGGAGGAGTCAGCGGGCGCCTGGCCGTCATCACAATCGACGGTGATAACCGTATCCAGCGATGATTATGCACCCGTTATCATGGCAGCCCAGCTGAACCGCTATATCGTGAGGAAGTGGCGTTACGCTCAATACGTGGCCCAGATAGGGGTCCCTTGGCCAGTGTTGAAGAAGTGGATGAACCCGATCCGCTGGTGGAGATGCCCGTATCCCCAAAGCGACTGGCCCTAGGTTGGGGCAGAAAGGCGGACGAAGCGCCGGAGGTATTGGAGGATCCGCTAGAGGTCGAAGAAGGGGATCTGATGTTGAGCGGGTTCGAGGAGGACGTATTATCCCTCGGTAATATGAGTTTTGGAAGCATTGAAAACTTGATTATCAATGCTTTTGAGGGAGTTAATCCGCAGCCACCACAAGAACAACAGCAACCACAACAGGAGCAGGAAGATCAAGGAGGTTACGGATTTCATGGACAAGAGACGCATCCTGATCGCGGCCCTCCAAGAAACTAAGCTGACGAGCAGGAATCCAATCTCCTGCTCGTCCAGCTATAGTATCATAAGGCAGGACCGCGAAAGAGATAAGGGCGGAGGCCTTGCTTTTCTTGTTCATGACTCTGTTAACTTCCGACCGCTGTCCATCACATCGAACGACGATCACCTGGAACTCCAGGGGATAGCCGTTCGATCAGGAGAGGATGAGATCGAAATTGTGAACGTCTACATCCCTCCAACAGCGGCCTGCCGTTCGGGATATCGTCCTTCCATTGAATTTTTAATGGAAGGCGATAATAGAGTCATGACCTAAACGCTCACCATGATAGCTGGCATTCTGAGCTGGAAAATGATGCGAGGGGTAATCTCCTTTCTGATGAAATTGACAACACAAATTACTGTGTTGTCAACGAGAGACACCCTACTCGCATCACCGCAAACTGTCGCAGCTCACCAGATCTTTCGATAGTCAGCCCTGACCTTGTGGCCTTCACCACCTGGCATGCCGACATCGCCCTCAACTCTGACCACATCCCAATTACCGTCAAGATTGCAAAAAGTCCGGACTTCATATCTGCTGAAGAACGTACTTTTGTAAACTTTCGGAAATCGGATTGGGCCAGATTTGAGGAGATGACGGAAGCACAATTTAGTCATCTGACTCCTCCCTCAACGTCATCAGAGGGAGAACGTAATATACGAAAGATCTTGGTCGATGCGAAAACCCGCTGCATCCCGGCTGGACGCATAGCGAAAATGCGCCCAAATTTTCCACCGGAGGCATGTCGCATAGCAGATAGGCGAGATACCATCCGGAGGGAAAATGCAGCGGACCCTCGTTTAAGGCAACTGAGCGCCGAGATTGAGGCTCTAGTCTCTGCTCACTGCAAAGACCTGTGGTTACGGCACCTTGAAGAGTCGGATAAAGGTTCTAAGCGTCTTTGGTCGACGATAAAGAACCTTTCGAATCCCCGTAGAAGCGGAAGACCCACTCTCACTTTTGAGAGTGGCACGCCGCTTGACTCCCAAAAGTGCTGTGCTGCCTTAAACCGACAGTTTGTAGAGCATCCAGCTAGACCCAACAGGGACCAGAGAGTCATCCGAAAGAGGATCAGATCTCTACCTCACACAGAAGATGTAGAGATCACTCCGGAGGATGTCTCTAAAGCTATCAAAGAAGCGAAAGCCTCCACGGCAATAGGTCCAGATGGTCTCGCTATGATCATGATTAAACACGTGGGGGAGAAAGGGTTGACATACATGGCAGAAACATTTAGCCTGTGTGTTAACTCCTTGGAGATTCCAGACATGTGGAAGCTCGGGAAGATTATTCCCCTTCCCAAACCTGGGAAGCCCATTAACTTGGGGAGCTCCTACAGGCCTATAACACTACTGTCACCAGTGGTTAAGGTCCTGGAATCCGTCCTTCTCCCTTCTCTTAGGGAGAATCTCCCCATGGCGGACCACCAACATGGCTTTCGTTCTGGTCACAGCACAACAACTGCGTTGTGCGAAATCACGACAGCCATAGCCGGAGGCCTTAACAGTAAACGCCCACACGAGAGGACCATTGTGGTCGCTCTCGATCTGTCTAAGGCCTTCGACACGGTCTGCCACACGCAGCTTCTGCAAGACCTGTATGACTCTACTCTCCCTAATGTCCACAAACGATGGTTGGCGAATTGCATGGCTGGGAGGCAGTCATATGTAGAGTTTAGAGGTTCCAGGTCGGGACTTCGGAGAAATAAACAAGGTGTTCCACAAGGGGGTGTCCTTTCACCCATCTTGTTCAACACATACATCTCCAAAATCCCGACCCCACCTCCAGGACTGAAATTGATATCCTACGCCGATGACTGCACAATTTTGTGCACAGGCAGGGATATCGAAGCCCTGGAGGAACAGCTTAACAGCTATCTGCCAATCCTGACAAAATTTTTGGCAGATAGGAACCTCCAGCTCTCGACACCCAAGTCGACGGCCACGCTCTTCACCACGTGGACTAAAGAGGTTAACAGGGAACTCAATGTCCACATTAGTGGGCAGAGAGTTCCCACGGTGAAAAACCCCAAAATTCTTGGGGTTCACTTCGATAGCCTCTTTATGTTCGCGAGGCATTCTGAAGAGGTGACCAGGCGAGTGAAAGGGAGGAACTCCATTTTGAAAGCGCTAACGGGCAGCACCTGGGGTAAAGATAAGGAGACGATCTTGACTACATATAAAGTCATAGGTCGTCCCCTTATCGATTATGCCTCCCCGGTATGGTCGCCGTCCGTTAGCGACACACAATGGAGAAAGCTCCAAATGGCGCAGAACACGGCCCTCAGGGTGGTAACAGGGTGTCATTCTATGGCATCCGAAGACCACCTACATGAGGAGACCAAAATTCTGCCCGTTCGGAGCCATTGCTCCCTTCTCACTCGTCAATTTGTACTTGGATGTCATATGACCGAGCACCCCAATCATGCAAGCGTCATTGGTACGTCGCACAGTGCTTCGTTCCCATGTAACGAAGGGACAAAATTAGAAGGAGTTGTCAGATATTTTTGAGATTTGGTACACTAACATAAAATATATTAGTTAAGAAAAATATGAATTTTTGGAAAAATCGGTGCAAGGACACGCCTACCTCCCATGTGTCCTGAAATTGAAAAATGTAATTTTAGCTTCAATAATGCACAAAAAATTACAAAAAGTGGTCATGCTGATACACATTCCACTAGCAACGTGTGTGTAAATTTCCACTTAAATCGGAGCAAGGACTCAAGGTCCTGCCATATATCCTTTTTCTTTGAAACGCTTTAACACCTACAAAAATTGTCCGATCGTAAAAAAACTTTGTAAGAAAATTACTATTCCTTAGATATATATTAATGCCAAATTTGGGGAAAATCGGATTAGCAGTGTGGAAAATATAAAAACATCCTTTTTTGGAAAATAAGTTATTTTTATTTTTAAAGTCATCTAAAAAAGGTCAAAGAAATGTATTAAATCAACTTCTGAACTACATAATGTTTATACATGTCTATAGTAAAATTTGATGGCGGTTATTTTTTTAGAATACATTAACCCTCTATCTCCCATTTTTAGGGGTCATTTTTGTCCTTTTTTAACATATCCTCATAGAACAACACTAAAATGTGCGTTTTAATAGTTAAAATGTTCTACAAAAATGTTAAGCATCAAATTTCACTAGGGGTTGTCAAATACCAAAACATCGTGCGATATAATCAAAATGCTTTAAAAAGTAAAATTGTAAAGTATCATATATTGTTAAATAGCTTTTACCAAAGTAGACTGAAATATGTCGAAAAAATGTACTAAAAATACTACTGAGATAAAAAATGTCTTAAGATGTCTTCAGTGAAATTTAATGACGGTTCTTTTGTTAGAACATATTAACCCTCCATCTCCCATTTTAAGGGGTCATTTTAGTCCTTATTTCAAATATTTTTATAAAATTTAATAAAACGAGCGTTTAAAGGTTAAAGCGTAATACTAAATTACTTTTTTAAAGTTTCTTGAATATAATTTATAATTTAAGAGTTATTTCACATAACTTAAAGCTTCAATAGAATACACTGTGCAACAAATTTGAGGTCACAGAGTGTATCTTAAATTGGACAAAACTAAAAATGAAGATATACCGTTTGTAAACCAAAAACGAATTGTTTTGAAAATTTAGCTCGAGTTCTTTTCATGGCCCATTGAAGTCTTTACTTTTTTTTTTTAATGGGTTTGGAATGATTAAAGATATCTATTAAATGTTTGTAGAACGTTTTAACACTTTAAACGCACGTTTAAGTGTTTTTTTTTATAAGAATATGGAATTTGGTAAAGGGACTAAAGTGACCCCTAAAAATAGGAGATAGAGGGTTAATATGTTCTAAGAAAAGAACCGTTATCAAATTTCGTTGTACATCTATTAACCTCATTTAGCTCAAAATTAAATTTAATAATTTTTTTTTACTTATTCTGAACTCCTTTGAAAAATAATTAAAAACTTCAGTGGGCCATAAAAAAAAAATCGAGCTAAATTTTCAAAATTCTGCGGGGATTTCGATCTACTATTAATATACATTTATTTTACTTTTTTACCCTTTCAAAACATAAAATCGTGTTGCACAATGATATTTAACACTCCTAAATGCATGATATTTGAGTAAAAATCATCAATTTAGGCATGTAAAAAACACATTTTTTTCTAATTTGTGGTAAAAAATAGGCGCTAATTTTTGAATACGCTGTTAGATAAGAGTTTAAACTTACAAAAAAAAGAAAAAAAAAAAAATTTCTATTTTTTTATATTTTTTTTTTTACACTCCATCAAACTTTAGTTATTTTTGGATTTTCAACAAAAAAAAATTGTTTTTCTGCGCAATAAAAAATATTTTTTTTGGAAATACAGTAGAATCTCACAAATTAGAACTGTCCAGAAATTAGAACCGCCTATTTTAATGTATTGGACGCTCTGATATTAGAACCTGTGGTTCTAATTTCTGGAAGTTTTTTTTTTAATTTCACTACAAAATGTTTTTTTTTTTGTAGTTTTTTTTAAGCTAAATAGGGGAAAAACCGAATTATTATTAGTTAACGCTCTAAAATTAGAACCAGTGGTTCTAATTTCTGGACTTTTTATTTTGTTTTTTTTTTCACAATTCTATAAGCGTAAGAGAAACCGAAAAATGGAATAAAGATGGGTTTAATGACGGATCAGATAGCAGTGACGATGATATAATCGATGTAACGCCTGTTATTTCTCATTTCAAAGCGCTTAAAAGCGTTTTTCTACGAATTTGATGTGTTAAATTAATTAAATATTAACAAATAAAAATTGTTTTGTGTTAAAATAAAGCAGTCGTAACTGTTTTTATTGTTACTTTGTCATTTTCTTTGAAAAAAAAAATGTCCAGAAATTAGAACTTTTCAGAAATTAGAACTACCCGAGGAACAAAGTGGTTCTAATTTGCGAGATTCTACTGTATATACAAAATTCTATATTTTAACTTCACTACAAATATATCAAAGTACTTTAAAACAAAATTTCGAACCATTTTATTAAAAAATGGATTTTTGAGAATTATTTTTGTGAAACAGCTAAAAAACATTTTCCTGTTAAGTAGTTTTTGCATAAAATTCTCTGAGTTTAACGCCCTCTCGTGGTGACAAAAGTAATCAGAAAAAATATTTCTGTTAATATTTATTTGAGATACCTTATTATCTTTCAAAAAATCTGTATTTAAACACAATTTGAGACAAAATTTTTTTTTTTGACTTTTGTCCATGGGCCGAAGCATAGTGCGTCGGCACCAGAGGTGAGACAGGTGAGGTCTGACCTACGGTCCGAGAAATCGGCCGTAAGTCACCTCATCAATCTTGTGCAGAGTGGCAACTTAAAAGAGGCTTAGGCCCGCCTCCATTCTGAGATTGTCTCGGAGTCCATTGGGAGGATGAGAAACAATGTCGTATTAGGTGGCAGGCCCCCTCCCCTTTCCGAATCCGAAAAGAGCCTGCCACGTAAGGCCCGTACGACATTGTCCCAACTCAGGTCAGGTTACTCTAGGGGGTTAAATAGTTACCAGGCCAGAGTTAACCCTGACATCTCAGACGCCTGCCCTCTTTGCAACTCTGCACTGCACAACACCATTCACCTCTTCGAGTGCCCGGTCCGGCCTACGACACTTACACCCAGGTCATTATGGACCAATCCAGTCGAGGCAGCTCGCTTCCTCGAACTGGAAGGGTAGCCTGTTTTATGTCTCCTATCCCAATCCCCTTCCCATCCCCATCCCCATCCCAGAATATTTTTAATAATATATTTAAAAATAATTTAATTAATTACTAACATTTCTTTGTATCTGCATGTGAACCTCCAGTGGAAGTTACAACAACAACAACGAAGAGAAGTACAACGAAGAAAACTACAACTAGCAACGGAGAGAGTACAAACTGGCACCCATCAAAAACAATTGCATCAAACCACATCAAACATTTGAGAGGATGTGGTAGCGACAAAGCGGCAAAAGTGTAGGATGTGGAAGGATAAAAGTAGACGGTCGCCATCGTAGAGGGTCAATTGGAGCTAAGCAGGCAGGCGTGCGGGACATCATCCGTGAGGACAAGCGTAAGTGTCAGAAAGTACAGTGCCAGTTTAGGGAAACAGAACGTTTGGTAACACCAAACCAGCCAGGATCCTGATTTACAATCAGGTAGAGAAGTAGGGACCTGGTTTACAACCGGGGAAGTCAACCCGGATAATATCCAGGTAACCTTGGAGGATCACATCCTTGCCAGGAAGGAGGGTAGGAAGCACTGACGCAGGGTTCCGGATCACATCCGGAGAGAGATTAGGACGGGATCACATCCTGTCGTGGTGGATCACATCCAGCCGAGCCACGCTAGGAGTTTTAGGGGTTCCCGCCACGTACCAGCGCCATCGAAGTCAACGCGTAAAATAAGTACAATAGTCAATAAATGTATATATATAAAAAAACAATAAATAAATCATAAAGTGAAAAATAAACTTGTGGAATGGTCTTCTTATTCAAATTTAATGCAAGGACCCTGGCTCTGCTGAGTCTACCCCAGCTTCAAACCCGGACTAACCGGAGGTGATTACAGTACAACAAAAATAATAATTTCTCAGAAATAAATAAAATTTTTAGTTATAAAATATAAAGTCCAACAATATATAAAACAGAATTAAAACTCAACTCTACCTTATGCAATTAAGTAATATTTCTAAGAATTAGAAATATGAAATATAAATTCAAACCTAACGGACATTTTTCAAGACTTGAAAAGTCCTACTAAGGGCTGCATTTCTGAGAAAATCTACTACAGTATAAGAAATTACAACTGTTAAGAAAAAAGTTAAAAATAAATTGATTAAGTTCGTGCTAAACGATAACATATGGTAATGAAATGTAATATGATTCCCATTTTCTTTTCTGCCTAAATGTACGTTTAAATAGCTGATTTTAATCTTACACAGTTACAGTGACAATCGAAGAGTGCTGACAAAGAAAGGGTGGCTTCTTCCGAAAGCTGTCGACATCTCCACTTAGCCTGTGTTGTCAATTAATTTCTTCAAATTTTCTCATTGTACAACAAAAATTATTATTTCTCAGAAATAATCAATATGGACTCAAACCGAAATAAATAAAAACTTCAGTTTCTACAATATTCATCAAAGCCAATACATTAAATCAATAGTTTCAAGAGGTGGTTTGCAGGATAGCGAAATTTCTAAAATACCTATGGATCTTGGTTACATAAACTTAGATCGAAAAACTTCCCAAGCAGAAATTGACGACGGTTCTACAAAAAAGCGTTCTGAAAGCACTTTAACAAAAAAGAAGCATTCTGAAAACGCTATTTTTAAACGTTTAGCAAGCGTTTTTGAAAAGCGTTCTGAAAGCGCTATAACAAATAAAAAAGCAATCTCAAAACGTTTTTTTTTTTCGAACGCTTTGCGAGCGTATTCGAAAAGCTTTTTAAGAGTTCCTTAGATTTTTTTTTTTTTTAATTTTCTAAGTTCCGAAAATATTTTTGAAAAACCATTTTTTGTCAATTTTTTTTAGTTTTTTAAGTAAAAAAAATCATAAAAAATATTTTTAGAATTTTTTTTTTTTTAAATTTTCTAAGTTTCGAAAATTTTTTTGAAAATTTTCTTGGAGTACAAACATTTTATTTTTCAGATTTCACTTT
The DNA here is from genome assembly GCA_963921195.1 of Pegoplata infirma. Lineage (NCBI taxonomy): Eukaryota > Metazoa > Arthropoda > Insecta > Diptera > Anthomyiidae > Pegoplata > Pegoplata infirma. The sequence goes on along the minus strand of OY992537.1, from coordinate 140,751,478 downwards.
GTATCAAACAAATTATTTAACTGAACTAAAACAGAATTTCTTTACTTTGCGTTTTTAAAGGGCTTTGATGCCTTTAAAAAAACGTTCTCAAAGCAATTTTTCACATCGCTTTAAAAACGCTTTAAACCTAGCGTAGATCGATGTTATCATTCGGATCTTCTGAAGGCGCTTTAAAGTTGTTATGCAGAACGCTCGTACAACCGTCCACGACGCTTTCACAACGCTTTTTCGATTGTATTTTTCTGACTGGGTGCAACAAATGTGTAGAAAAAAAAATCTTTAAAATATTTTTAAGATTTTTAAAACCGCTAAATCTTAAAACCGCCATAACTTTTGACCCCCTTGCGCAATTTAATTGACGCGAACGAATTTCTTATTCTTAAATAGCTTCTAATATTTATGGCAACTTTGATCGTGTGCCATCAAAACAATAATCACATCTTTCTTACCTCAAAACTTAAGTCTTAGACGGAACTCCTCATATCTGAGTCTTTATTTTAAAATCAGCAATCGTTGAAGACGCTAAAATGTATTTTATATTGATACATAACTGCATATCTCGACATATGCTTGGATTAAAATGTAATTTTGCAAAACGCAATAACGACATCAAAGGTTTTCACCCGATATCTCCGTTGTCTTGATATATATCAACTTTTAAAGTAGCGAAGATTGTGTCGATAATAATGCTTGAGATAATAGGTGTGTTCCAGAACTTTCCGGGTAAAGTTCGGTAAAATGAGAGAAAAATACAAAAACATCTCACGATACCACAAAAATGTACAAAAGTACGGGAACGCTAAAAACCACATTTCAAGCCCAAAATAATAGAAAATGTAAACAAACCAATAACGCTAAAATATTTTCGTAAGAAAAATAACTTTAAACAAGAAAACAATTGTAAAAGCTTATTTTAATAACAAATTATCTTTTTTTGTATTGAAATAACACATTTCCTTGGTTTAGTTCTTTATTTTATTTAAATTTCCAATTTAGCTTCACAAAAAAATCAGCTGTTTTTTTAACATCTGACTGTTACCAATTTAAGCTAAGTAAGTTGTTCACCGGTGAAAAAAAATGTTTCGAAACATCAATTTATTTGTAGCGAAAATTTGACAGTCATATGTTTGGTTATGTTTTGCGCGTCAGAATACATAAAATAACTTTAAATAATATTTTTTGGTAAGTTATGTGATATTATTAATGTTTACAGTCCCAAACACTTATAATTACTTCGTTTTACATCTGAATGTTAAATTTCACCGCTTTTTAAATGGTCTGTACAATTTAAAAAAATGTTGCTTATAGTGTTGATGCGTATTGATGCAACATATACCGGGTTATTTTGCCGGTTTTTCACCAGTGAACAGAATACCTCTTCAGCGAAATTTTTACGCTTTTGTAAAGCCAGTGTGAAATTTATGTTTTTTTTATATGGAGTTTGACAGATTTTCACGTGAAAACCGAGCAACTTACCCACCTTTACCCGAAAAAAAAGTGCGGGTAAGTTCGGTAAAAAGAGAAAGTAATTTATTCTCTCAAAAACTCTCTCATTTACCCAATTTTTGCGTACGGGAACGCTTTTCGGGCTGGTTTGGGTACCCGCGGGCATCCGCGGTAACGTTCTGGAACACACTTATTTACACGCCCAAAATTTTCAAACTTTTAAACCCAGATTTGGTATTTAAAATTAAAACGTGAAAATGCTCTCCTGAAAAGTAGTATAAAAACACTTATGCACTTATTCCTTTTTGCCACAGATATACTTTATAGGGTCCTAGATCGATATTTCGATGCGTTACACACAGAATGACAAAGTGAGTATACGCCTATACTGTGGTTGGAGGGTATAAAAATAAATGAAAATATTCATGTACTTACCTTTCATCTAACTGATCAATTTTAACATTTAGATTTTCATCCAACCGTTGAGTGTCAACTAAAGAGCAAAAATCATTGCATATATGAAATATTTCATTAATTATTAAATAAACAGGATTGTTTGAGTGCAATGAAGATGATTGTAGCATGCTGACTTTGCTGGACTCCTCCTTAAAAAAAGAAAAAAATATATATCATCGGTGCTCTGACCAGAACACCTATGCATGCGTATTTTAAAATATTTTGAAGAGACTTTGAGAACAGCTAAATTTGGTACTTTTGATTTTTTCTTTGTAAGTAAAACTTATAGAAATAGAAAATTTTTTTAAATATTTATAAAAGAATCATTATTTTAAAAAGCACCGCAAAAGTACAGAGTAAAGCTGATATGTTGGCATCTTCAAAAAAGTTTGAAAAACACATGGGTGTTTACTTCGGATTAGCATATTATATTTTTGTATATTTTTCTATAACAAAACAATAAAAGACAGTTAGCCTACTTACATCTGTTAGTAGAAAACACAATGATAAAATATTCGCTTGAAATATACTGTGAGAACGCTGTATTTGTTCAAAATCTGCTTTGTTGAGTATCGTATTTAACAGGATACTAAATTGACCTTTAATTAAAACATAATAATAATAATTATATCCTGTTGTTGTTACAATTCATCCAGCAAAAACTGCACTTGTACTGGAAGCAGTAGCAGCAGTGAGAAGCAGTTTATTGTTTTCTGCTTCAAAAAGACATTAAAATAAGGCAAGCGATTTGTGTGATTTTTTCTTTGTCGCTTGACCAAAGCAGATAGATACAATTTTGTTGCTTCTAGCTGGGACATTTCGAACAAAAATAATTAATTTTATAAAAGCACTTTGTTAAGCGTTTGCAAAATGGTTCAAGGTCCTAAACTTGCTTCTTCCAAGGAAGCAACAGTTTTAGCTGGACAATTAAATATCATACTTACTTTCAAGTACATCAACTTGTATATAATATTGTAAGTTATCAACAAAAAACATTAGCTCGTTACGTAAATGCATAACTCGAATATTTTGCTTTGCATTTAGCTTAGATTCTCTAGTTTGTTGACACCATACCATGTGCAGTTCATATTGCATTTTCTTAATTAACAACAAAAATCTAAATAAAATGTTATAACGTTCGAGTACCTTTGGTGAAAATAGCAAATGTAATGGCCAATTTATTTTATATTGTAATTGTACTAATTGCAGATAACCAAACTCTTGCGATTCATCAGCATCGAAATGTGTCTTTGGTATGCTTAATGAAAACTGTTCTAAATCCTCGGAAACACCCACGCCATGTGCTGCAGTCTGAAAAAAAAAGATCAGCATACATATGTAATTACCATTTATCACACCGTCCGAAACACTTTTGTACACATGGACCAGAATTAAAAATTCTAAAAGTAAGGCCGAAAATAAAATTCACGTGTCCTAGTTTTTCTAGATCAATTCGCGTTTTTGCTAATAAAAAAGTTGTGTTTCTCCAATGTAGTGCGAAAAATTAACTAAATCTTCTTCTGAGCTAAATCGGTTCTTTTCGTAGAACATGTTAACCCTTTATCTCCCATTTTTATACCCTCCAATCACAGTATGGGGGTATACTCACTTTATCATTCCGTTTGTAACGCATAAAAATATCGATCGGGGACCCTATAAAGTATATATATTATTGATCTATGATCGATTCTAGGTCGTCCTATGAAGGTCCGTCCGTCCATCTGTATAAAACACGATTCAGTCCAAAATAAAAGAGCTACCCCTGAAAATTGGCAAGAATATGTCTAATGTTCATAGGCCTGTTAAGTTCGAAAATGGGCAAAATCGAACCAGGGGGAAAAAAGGTTTTCCCCTTAACGAACTAAACCTAGTAAAAAACTACATTTTTACATATTTTTTTGCCATTTTTGTTAAACAAATGAAACCTTTTTGTGTCAGAAGGAGTTTAAACTCCTTCACTTAGACCCAGGGGGCTGGAAAATTTAGTTTTTTTCTGCCGTCCCCCTTTTTTGGGCGTGGCTTTAAAAAAATCATTAAAATAATGAGAAAATTGTATTAATAAATTTCAAAACACATAATAAATAAATTTGTTAACATTTATCGCGATATGGAAGGTATCCCCCAAAACCCCAACCCGAAAATAAGCATTTTATATGTATATAAAATATACATTGTATTTAGATAGATCAGTGCTTACACTGAAAAAAATAACCTTCCTGATATTAATGAAACGGATTCATTATTTTGTTTTCATTACTTAAATGAAGGAATTCATAAAATGATTGAAATTTCATTCATGTTATGAACAAATTTTATGAAACTTGTTTCATTAGATTTCATAATTTCATTAAAAAATATCATAAGATTTTTTAGAACTAAATACAACTCTGCGTTGCGAAGACGTTTTATTACACCACGCGTGTTTAGTCTAATTGTAATTTTTACATGTGTGTTAACTTTTTTCTAATAAAATAAAATAATTTTATATTTTTTTGCTTTGTTGTTGAAACTTGTGTGTGGGTGTTATGCTGGTTATATCTAATTGAAATTACAAGTGAAAAGTTCACTTATCTTTTGACTGTTTCTTATAAATTATAATTTAATTTGCAACAGAAAAATAGTTTTTTAAGTCATTAAAATTTTGTGATGAAATGTAGGGTAATTTGTGTTGTTCCATTGCTACGTTGTTGCTACGTTTTGGCAGCACGTGTTTTTAAAGTCATCGCGTTTTTGTCTTTTATAGTTTACCTTATATGACAATTCAGACCAATTTAAGTTTGGAGTAAAATTTTGTTGTTTGTAAAAACTAGGTGAAAACCATAAAAAGTGTGCAATTAAGGGTCATGTCACAGACTCAATTCCGTTGGGAAGTGGAATAAGTGGTTCACTCGTAAAACGCAAAGCAAATACTTTTTTTCGGAATGAAACCACTTTTAGCAATTCAATTCCACTTTGATTTTTGAATGTGATTTCATTCCTAAAAAAAAAAATTGTTTTGCGTTTTACGAGTAACAACTTTTTTTCAAATCCGATCGGAATTGAGTCTGTGACATGCCCCTAAATAAAATTTCAGTGACGGTTACAGTGATGGTTACATGTGACTTACCAAAATTGTTATTAATGCAAATTTTCACTTATGGGTGTATGATGCGTGCTGTTTTTAGGTAACTTGTTCCTAACTTGATTAGGGGCTTTCTATGGAAATTTTGATAACTTTAACCAACATGAATTTATCGTAATTCCCATACCAAAACCTTAATAAAGTTAGCAACTAGTTACATGTAAAATGCAATTATCATACGCTCATTACCAACTACTATTCCACATTTAATCAATGGATATTTTCATACATTTTATGAAAAACTTCATAAAACGTTTCAAACAAGTTCTACGAATATTTTCATTATTTATATGCAAGTTTTCATTGAAAGGAACTTTAATGACACCAGTTTCATTAATCAAATGAAACCTGTCTTCGGTTGAAAACGTGAGTCATTTTTCATTAAGGTTAAGTCAATTTTCATTAATTTCACGAAGCTATTTTTTTCAGTGTATAACGTTCTGTGTGAACGTTTTTGTTTGTTTACGCAAAAGAAATTCTCATATTATCCATAAATAAATAGGTACTAACCTCAAATGCTTTAACAAAATCACGCAGTTTATTTTCATTATCTGCATCCTTGTTAATTATATAAGTTTGGCGAATGAATTCCAAAAATAACTCTCCACGCCCAAGTAAATAGAAGTCCTTAATTAATCTGATAAATATTAAAAAAGTTAAACAAAATAATATATTATGAAACGGCCTCTGGTGTGGACAAATTTTGATCATACTTTAATTGTTGTACTAAATCAGCTTGGTTCACAGCGATTTCGGAAAGACGCGACGTAACATAACTTTTTATCTCATCTATAACACGATCATAATGAGAAACATTCAGTTCGGAATCATTTTGAAGTGCCTGGATCTTAGCAAAATATATATGTTCCTTTTCATTCCACAATGACTGCTCCCGTTCAAGAAAATTACTTTCAGTTTTGTTCCATATTTGTGCATTTTTATTTAACTTATTTGTGTCGACTTTAAAAATCAGTACCGTTTGTCCAATAAACAGAACCTTTTCAGCCCAGCTGGAAGACAAGTAGTGCGGTAAGAGCTCATAGCATATTTCATAGCGCCAAATATCTGTATAGTTACTGGCTGCTTCCTTAAAAAATAATATAACCATTAGCATTAGATTTCTTACTACTTTCAGATTTTGAAAAACTTACCGACATCGATGTTATTGCATGTTTGCCACTACCAGCACTGGTGCCTCTCTCGCTTTCTAGTGTACTATTGCAATGATTTTCAGCACATTGTATAAAAAACTCACCATATGAATCAACAATTTTGGCATACAATATCCAATGAGTCAGTTGTTTAAGAAACACCACATTAACAACCGATTGAATTCTGAATAAATAAATAAAATGTTAGATATCAAATGTTTGTTGAGGGTGGGTGCAGGGAACTTTTGGGGATTTTCATTTGCCAAATTGGGAATAGGATGTAAACCAATAGTTTGGCATCACCGATCGTATTTTAATTAAATGGGAACAGTATAACAGTGATGATTAAATGAGAATGGTAGAATAGTTATCGCAAAGGGGCAAAACGGCATGGCATACTTTAAGGGTGTTAATGAGTTTATCCCAAATTGCAATGTAGTTTTTATTTGTAGAACAGTTTTTTTTGTTATACCACCATGACTCAATTTATTTGGAGTGTTATAATTTTTGTTTTGATGATTTTTAGGTTTAATTTCAAGGATGGGTACCAATTCGATAAAAGTATTGGTATTGGTATTGGTTTTTAAAATTATATTAGTATTGGTATAGGTATTGGTTTTCATTTTTTGTTGAATTGGTATAGGTTTCGGTATTGGTTTTGAATTATTTAGGTATTGGGTATTGGTATTGGTTTTAGCCTCGAATCGGTATCGGTTTTTAATAAGTATTGGTATTTATCAATGATGGGTACCAATACCTTTTCGATACCAATACCCGTTAATACCAATTCAAATTGAAAACCAATACCAATTAAAAACCAATACCTTTATTTGTGCGATACCAATACCGATAAAAAACCAATACTGATTCCCCACTACCAATACCAATTAAAAACCAATACTTTTATTCATCAAAACCAATACCAATAAAAAACCAATACCAATTCATTTTTTTTACTTTCGTATCGGTTTTGTTTCGGTTTTTTGTATTCATATTTTCGTTTGTTTTAATTGTGACATCAAACATTTTCTTTCCATCACATTATTAGATTTTACCTGACTAACAAATTGCTAAAGATGTTCACAAAAAATGTTACATCGATCAGTAATCGTTTGTCATATAACAAAAAGGAGTTAGCGACTTGAGTTTTAAAAGCCATAAAAACATAAAACAAATATTTTTTTGTCACGTTACGTGATTTTTATGACCCCTAATAAAAGTAGATCTTAAAAATGTAGACCTTTTCTGTGATGAAATTTTTTCTTTTGCAAACATTGTTAATATTTGATATACATATATTGAATGTTACTGCACTGTTCTTTGCGTTGTAAAAAAAATACTAATGCCCTTTTTTGGAAATCCCAAAATTTTAATCAAGCAGTCGTTACAAAATTATACACCGAACCAAATATGGCAGTATAATTAACGAAAAAGCATGTTGATTTGACGAAAGAACAATCATTATACAGCTAACAAAACAGGGGTGTTGATTTGAATAAATTTTCGTTGATTTATATTTGAGATAAATTTGACGAAATTTTGTCAAATTAACAGAATTATTTTCGTCAATTTGAATAAAATAATTCTGTTGATTTGACAAAATTTCGTCAATTTAACACAATGAATTTCGTCGATTCCACAATATTTTATTAATTTTACTAAATTTTTCTACCCCTACAAAAAATAAAATATACCCATAAATATTTTTGTTTATAATTTTTTTATTAAAAAGGATAGGGTATATTTTAAAACTTAAAAAATATTTACTTTAATAAATAAAAAATACAAAATAATTGAATTAAAATAAATATAAACTTCCACATTAATTAATATAAACACACATTTTAATTAAAATAAATATAAACTTCCACATTAATTAATATAAACATACATTAATATAAACATAAACTTACACTTTTACAAACTTAAACAAGCGACGAAGAAAATTTGTTGTGTTGTTTATCCAAATTCCAGACTGTTGAAAGATGTTTAATTGCATGTCCTTGAACTTAAATGTTATTTGAAGTATTGCAGCAGAAGTCACCAGTTTTTATTGCATAAACCATTGTAAATATGTACATTACCTAAAAAAAAAATATAAATGAAAATTAATTGTTTGTAAATTAATTATTATTATATTTATCATAACTTACGTGAATTTTTGCAACATTTTTGATGCCACTTTAACAATGCCATTAATATGGCATAAAAACTAGTATCTTAAGGCAATTTGATACAATTTAATGAAAAAATAAATTAGTTTTTCGCAAAACGAAATGTTTTTAATGACGCTTGCTCAAAGCAAAAAAATGGCGTCAAGCAAATAATTTTAGTCAATTTGATTAAATTTTGTCAACTTTACACACCCTATAGTGTTTTAGTCAATTTGAAGAAATTTCGTTAATTTTACCTCTTCAGAGTATGTAAATTTGACGAAATTTCGTTAATTTGAATAAAATTTGTAGAATCTTAAAAAAAAAATTGGCAAAATTTTGTTAAAGATCAACAAAATTTTTTCGTTGATTTTACCTACTCGATTTGGTTCGGTGTATGTCACAACACCAGAATAGTGTTGTAAATGTATTGAGTATTTGGGTATTCAGTACATACTTAATACCGACCAATTTTACCGGTACTCAATACTCAAAAGTAGTTACTCAATACTTTCAGAGTTGTATTTTTCTTAGCAAAACGCTACAATTTGGTTCAAAAACACGAACTTTGCTAGAAAATACATGCATTTTTTTTATTTAAATCTGAAAATTTATTATAATAAAAAATCAATTTTAATCTATAAGTTTTTGTAATACTTTAGTGCACAAAGCTGAATAAAATTAACTTGTAAACATATACCGCGATGGGCAAGGAGTCCATCAACTCACCCACCCCAAAAAACCACCCCCTTCAATTTTTTTTTAATATTTTTACATATTGGAGAGTATAAAAGATTCGGAACAGACGAATTTAACACTTACTTGTTTTATATCCCATGTGTTTGTTGTAAATTTTGCATTTCGCACTTTGCAAGAGTAAACGTTTCTGCGGTTTTTTTAAAAATTATTTTAGAAAGTATTCTAAAGACTATTGCAATAGGAATCTTCTCCAAAAAACCCAATCTGAAAAAAAACTCAACTCAACCATAAAAAAAAATAAGTTTTCGGAAGGCATTTCTTAATACCCAATCAGAACAAAATATAGAAAAACAAAAATAATAAAACAAACAATCAGAAAAAAATAAACACCCAAAAACAATGACTACTGCGACTCAAAATTTTAAATTATTAAAATTATATTTTAAAAGTCGATTTTATCGATTTTTTGAGGACTTGTGGTGAGGCTGTTAAAATTTTAATTTGGATATAACAACTAAATTAATAATATAACAAATGCTATTTACATCATTAATAAGAGGTTCAAAATAGAGATGGGCGCGTGAGTGATTTTTGACTCACACTCGCTCACGAGAGGAATTTTTTAATCACGCACACTCATTCACGGGCATATTTTTTCTGCTCGCACGCACTCACAATCACGTGAGTAAATTTAATACAACTAACACTCACGGGCTCTCGCACAAGCTTCACTCACACTCACGTTGACTCACAGCCACAAAACTCTTATTAATACAAAAAAAATAAAAAATAAAATTTAAAAAATCTTAGAAAATTTAAGCAAAATTTTAAGTTCAGCATAATTTTACAATTTTTTCGGACGAAATCTTAAATTTACCCAAATTTTAAAGATTTTTTGTTGGTTTTGTTGGTACAAATATGAAGGGAAGAGAAAATAAATCACGCAAACTCACGCAAAAAAATCGACTCACGCAAAAATCTTGCTCACGCACACTCACTCACGCAATTTTTCCCCCACTCACACTCACAATCACGCACGCAAAAAAAAAATCTGTGTCAGATTGAGCAATCCTACTTGGTAAAATTTTTTTCATACCAAAAAAAATTTTTTACCAAATTTTTGCTAAAATTCTGCTTGTCGATGTTAAAGTAACATAATTAGTTTTTTATGTAAAATAACCAAGTAGCTTGCACAATAACGCAAATTACTTGCACAAAAATTTATCGAAAGAAAACAACAACAAAAAAGAAAAAACAAATACAGACCGCCATATTCATTTTGTATTTTTGTGTGCGTGCTTCGTTTATTTTTTGTGTTATAAAAACGTAAAAAGGAAATTGATAAATAAAATTAAAATAAATTAATAAATAAAAATATATAATTAGTTTTTTAAAAGATAAATAAATGTAAGATAAAAAAATGCTAAAGTTAATTTTGCTTTCATCACTTAAAACACCATTCATTAAGAAAAACCAATGGAGTCCCAGACGTATGTTTCGATGAATAACAAATGGAATGATAAAGTGAGTATACCCGCATTCCGAAGACACCAATAAGGTTTAATAGATTTTTAGTTAAAAATTAGTGTTTGGTAATAATTTTCTATTTTTACAGGGTACTGCTAAATAAATTTTTGAAGCTATGGCGAATCCTTCACTACAATAAAGAGCGCGGACACCAATCCTGCCTTTAGTTATAAAATTAAAACCTAAAAACTCATTTATATAGCAAAGCCAATGGAGTCCAGACCTGTTTTGATGAGTTACAAATGGAATCACAAAGTAAGTGTTCCTCCTAACCAAAAGACCAATGGGGTTTACTAGTTTTCTAAATTAAAAATATATGTTTTGTAATAATTTTCTATTTTTACAGGATGCTTTTAAATAAATTCGTGATGCTATAGCGGATCCTTCACTTCAAGAAAAAGCGTAGACAGCAGTCACTGGAGAAAATTGTACATAAAGGGTCAGTTGGTCGGTGGTAAATAAAATCCTACACAACATTTATTTTATTAATATGGATTTATTCTGTGAAAATTTTAAATTCAATAAATATACAAATTTTTACAAAAATTTTATAGAAAATTTATTTTAGCATAAATGTGGTAATTTTTAGCATTATTTTTAGTCACCATTTCTAATAATTTTGGTATATTTTACCATATTTCTTTTGGTATATTTTACCAAGTTTTTGCTTAAATAGCATTAGCATTTTCTTCAAAATTTTTTACATAAGTGTTTTGGCTAAATTACGAAAACTACTTGGTCGGTTGTAGTTTTAGCATATTTTTGGTAAAATTATGCCAGATTTTTGCTCACTCCGACACAGATTTTTTTTTGCGTGCGTGATCAAAATTGCATTCAGTCACACTCATGCGTTAATCACGCTCTAATCTGCTGATATGCACATCTCTAGTTGCCTATCAAATTTTTTAAAGAAAAAATACTAAAAAATGTCCTTAATATTAGAAAAATAAATCATTCTTTAAAAATCCACCGTCCCCGATCGATGGCTAAGAAACAAAAAAAAAATATAAAAACTAAACTCGGTTAAAAATTGGACATAAGCATATGTTTTTCTCCACTGTGGAGCGGACAGAAGGACGACGTGCGTTAAATTAATTAATAGTTAATATTAACAAAACCTTTTGCATACAAATACCAAAACCGATATAAGATAAATACCAATACTTATTTAAAACCGATACCGATTCGAGGCTAAAACCAATACCAATACCCAATACCTAAATAATTCAAAACCAATACCGAAACCTATACCAATTCAACAAAAAATGAAAACCAATACCTATACCAATACTAATATAATTTTAAAAACCAATACCAATACCAATACTTTTATCGAATTGGTACCCATCCTTGGTATTTATCTTATATCGGTTTTGGGATTTGTATGCAAAAGGTTTTGTCACACTGGGGCGAGATGGTAGGTTTTTTGGCCAAAAGTCTCTACAGGTCGTAAATGTTAACCGATTTTTTTAAAATTCAGAATATAAGCCTATATTAAGGTAATAAATAAGTGCCTTGAAATTTTTTGAAATAGTACCTACAAGGAAACTATTTCAGGGTGGACACTTCATTTTTAATAAAATTTACAGATGTTATAGATGAAACAAATGAAGAGAAACTTGTCTTTTTTTTGTCTGTGATCCCGTAATTTGCGTGACTCAAAAAACCACGTGATTCAGGCGTGAGCGATTTTTATTTAAATCACGTGATTATAGAGTGATTTTCATTTAAATTAAGTACTATATTAGGGTAATAAATAAGTGACTTGAAACTTTTTGAAATCGAACCTACAAGGAAACTATTTCAGGGTGGACACTTCATTTTTAACAAAATTTACATATGTTATAGATGAATCAAATGAAGAGACACTTGCCTTTTGTTTAAGTATTTGAATTGGAGATGGTCTCTGGTCCCGTGATTCACGCGTGAGCGTGAGTGATTTTCATTTAAGTCAAGTGACTATATTAAGGTAATAAATAAGTGCCTTGAAAATTTTTGGATTCAGACCTACAAGGAAACTTTTTCAAGGGTGGACACTTCATTTTAAATAAAATTTACAGATGTTATAGATTAAACAAATGAAAAGACACTTGTCTCTTGTTTATGTATTTGAATTGGAGATGGTCGCTGGTCCCGTGATTTGCGTGACACAAAAAAGTGATTTTCATTTAAATCACGTGATTGTGATGTGTCGAATTTTTGCGTGAGGGATGTGTTTTTTTTTTTTGAAAAGCCCCTTTAAAAAAAAATAATATTTTTTAGCAGTATCTGCATTCAGAATTAAGACAAACTTTAAACTAAATAGTACATGCTTAAGTAACCTGACCAACCATCCCGCTTTTGGCGGGATTATCCCGCTTTTGGCGGGATTATCCCGCTTTTTGAAGTCTCATCCCGCCTTGATTTTTCATCCCGCTTTTTAAGCAAAAGTCCCGCTTCATCCCGCTTTATCCCGCTTTTTGACTTTTAGAATAGTAAAGTACAATTTATAGTTTTTTAAATAATATTTTGAGTATTGTTGTTCTGTAGTTTTTTTATTTATTTTTGATCATATAAATATAGAAACATTTAGAATTTTTTACGGTGTTAAAAAAATGTAAAGGCAATAACTTCTAAAATTGTGTTGGAATTCGAAAAAATTTCCAAAAACTTTTTAAATGTTTATTTGAAAATTTAAAAAAAAAAAAAATTAGAATTCAGAAAAAAATAAAGTTTTTAGACGTGTCCAAATATGGTAAAATTGACCAATTTTTGCATGACATCGCATTTTATTTAATTTTTTCAACGGTAATTCAACAATTCAGCAATTTTCGAAACACATTTATTTATAGAGTTTATATGGGCTATCGATAGGCATTATTCTGAAATTTTTCCAAAAACAAATAATGCCAATCGATAGACCGTACAAAACTCTACTAAATAGATTTATTTCGGAAACTTCAGAATTGTTGAGTTACAGTAGAAAAAAAAAAAATAAAGTCATGCGAAAATTGCACAATTTTACCAAAGTTTACGAAACTTTGAAGTTCAAAATCATTTTTCTCGAAAACATAAAATAACTGCTCTCTAAAAATTTTAAATTTTTTAGAGAATTTAATAAACTTTCATTTAAATTAAAAAAATAAAAATAAAAATTGCATGTTTTTTGCTACATCGATTTTTAGGTTAAATTCAGAAAATTTAGACATAGTTCTGAGTTTTATCCAAAAATAAATAATGCCATCGTTAGCCCAAACAAAACTATAAAATAAACGTATTTTGGAAAAATGTAGAAAAAATTATATAAAGCAAATTGCTCAATTTTACAATTTTTGATCTAGCCCATCTCGCCCATTTTTCCAAAAAGCTTAAACTTTTGTTCCACGATTTTTAATTCCATATAGAGCAATAAGCTCCGTAGGTATGACTTATCCACCAACATTTTTTTTCGTGGTAAGTTTAAAATAAAAAGCTTCATATGTTTCAGAGTTATCTTTCCAAAACAAGTATATTTTTAACAGACAAACAGTCAGGAAGACGGACGGACAGTTACAAACGGAATGACAAACTAATATTTATTCCCTATCGCTAATTGAAGGGTATAAAAAAGTCCCGCTTTTTAGGTCAAAATCCCGCTTTTTCAACCTTTCCATCCCGCTTTTCAGCCTAAAACAGTTGGTCAGGTTATGCTTAACCCATTTTGGACAAAGATTCTTTTTTTTTTTTTGGAAAAAGATATTTAGTAAAATTACCACCAGCTAATCTCAAAACTCTTGTAAAAAAATTTTTAATGTTCCGTTATTTCAGAAAAGCCTGTATTTCAACTTTTTATGCAATTTTAATATTTGGATTTATTTGCTATTTTATTAATTTATTTCGTTATTTTCAAAATAAATAGTTTCAAAATGTTTCAATTAGTGGAATTTGATAATAAATTAAATCTAAAAAAAAATTAATATTAATTAATAAAAAAATTAAAAGCCTAAACTAAAAAAAAACAAATTTTTCGTTTTTGCTTGAAACAGTTTCTGTGCTGATGGACATTGCATTTAATGCACATATAAATTCCGGTGGTCAAGGGGAGATATATTTTAATTGCAGAAAGATGAGACTTAACATTTGTAACAAAATATACCTGAAGTTCATCCTTTTCATACAGAAATATTTTTTTGAAAAAGGTGATCGAAATGGGTTATCATGCGGGGGCCCCTTTTTCGATTTTAGATCTTTTGGCAATTGCGATTACACGGGGTCAATTTTTTTTTTATATATGGGGTTCACACGACCTTAAACAAGTTGTTTAACAAAACACCAGTAACAGAATAAAAACGTAATGGATACAGAAAAAAGAATTTTTTAAACACGTAGCCCTTAAACTCTCAAAAATAGCAAGTGTAAACTGCACATTATGCGTTCTTAAATTCTTATATATGACTGTGCCTCTAATAAAACAATAAAATTTTTTTCTGGATTCTGGTGTTGTGACATAAAATTTTGTAACGTCTGCTTGATTAAAATTTTGGAATTTCCAAAAAAGGACATTAGTATTTTTTTTTACAACGCATAGAAGAGTGCAGTGACATTCAATGTACATATATCAAATATTAACAATGTTTGCAAAAGAAAAAATTTCATCACAGAAAAGGTCTAAATTTTTTAAGATCTACTTTTATTAGGGGTCATAAAAACCGTGACAAAAAATATTTCTTTTATGTTTTTATGGCTTTTAAAATTCAAGTAGCTAACTCCTTTTTGTTATGTGACATTGCATGCAAACGATTACTGATCGATGTAACATCTTTTGCAATTTGTTAGTCAGGTAAAACCTAATAATGTGATGGAAAGAAAATGTTTGACGTCATAATTAAAACAAACGAAAATAAGAATACAAAAAACCGAAACAAAACCGATACGAAAGTAGAAAAAAATGAATTGGTATTGGTTTTTTATTGGTATTGGTTTTGAAGAATAAAAGTATTGGTTTTTAATTGGTATTGGTAGTGGGGAATCGGTATTGGTTTTTTATCGGTATTGGTATCGCACAAATAAAGGTATTGGTTTTTAATTGGTATTGGTTTTCAATTTGAATTGGTATTAACGGGTATTGGTATCGAAAAGGTATTGGTACCCATCATTGTTTAATTTAGATTCTTATTGGTTTTACAAAAGGGGACCAATAAAATGATGAAATTCACCTGAAAATGGAATTAATTTAGAGGAAAAAAGTATGAAGACACTAACATTTTTTTTAGGGGAATCCGATCACCTGTTGTTCAATTTGTGCCCAGGAATTCTTTTGTTGTTTTTGTTTTTTTTTCTTTCGTAGTTTGCCTTATATGTGTTGCTTTTTTAACTGGTAAAAAACTATAAAGTTTGATGTTTGCATGTTTTTGTTTTATTTTTTTTTTGCATGCTTTTTGTATTTATTAATTGTATTATTTAAAATTTTTTAATTGTTTTGTAGTAAATGTATTTTTTTTATGTTAATGGCGGCTTGCTTTTAGAAGTTGTGCAAGCACTGGGAAAATGAATTATTTTTCTCATATGTTTTTTATCCATGCAGGGCTGTATAAAAGGGTAACCTAAAGTAGTTGCCACTGAAACAGTGCACTATAGGGAATTTATAGGGAATTGTTGGCCAAAAGTCCATTTTTGATGTGTTCAAAAAAACTTTTTTCGGATGCCATTATACAGTAAACTATATTAAAGTAGGCTAGCACACATATTTTTGTACACCAAACTCTTTTACCGCTAGTACGGAGGCATCAAAAACTAAATTTAATTTTTTATTATTATTTTTTTAATTTTGGAGAACATAACTTATTACAAAATTAACGTACTTAAAATCCTGTATTAAAATCGTTTGAAATTAATTTCAATTATCAATAGGGCAAATAAATATATTTTGTACAAAGTACAGGTTTAAAATGTTGATTTATATATTTTTTTAATTTTTCTATTTAATTAATTTTTTTCTTTTTTAAACCAAATTTATTTGTGGACTGCTACTTTTTTTGCATATAATTGCATACTCCCATATCTCTATGAGATATTGGGAAACTCTTTGTGAGTAAGATGTATTCATCCGCTAAGCCATGCGGCTCCATGGGGAAAAAAAATTTTGTGATGTCCGTCCGACCGTCTGTCGGTCTGACTGTCTGGGGAATGCACGATGCTGTCCAAACCAAAAGAGCTAGCCACCTGATGTTTGGCACGAATATGTCTAATAGTCTTACGATGTTCAAGTTCGTAAATGAGCAAAATTGGAACATGTAAAAAAAAGCTCCCCCTTAAATAACTTAGTCTAGCTACGCAAAATCCCATATTTTACATTTTTTTTTGTACATTTGCTTAAAAATTAAAAAAAATACGCCACAAGAAGTTCAAAGCCCTGCACATGGACCAAAGGCACTAGGAAAATTATTTTTTTGCCCGCCCCCTTTTGTGGGCGTGGATGTAAAAATTATTGACAAAATTATATTATAAAATTGCATTAAAAACACGATTTGTTAGGCCAGATCATGCCAATTTTTTATACAGAGCCTTAAAACTTACCGCCAAATAAACTTGCCAAATTTTGAGGCAATATCCCAACTTTTGGAGTTTTGGCCAGAAAATACCAGAAAATTCCCTATAGTGCAGTGTGGGAAAGAAAATTAGTAGGGTCGAAGAGAATTAATTTTCTCTTACCGATAATTTTGAAAGAAGGTTATTCGGGAAATGCACGAAAATTTTCAAGGCCAAAGAGCGTTGTGCATTGACCCTATGTATGTTTTATATTGTGTTTCAGTAAATTGTTTTTTTTTTAAGTAGATTTTGTTGGTAGAATATTGCTGTTAAATTTTATGTATTTTATGTATTTAATTTTAAGTATTGGCGGCCAAAATTAAATTTTGTAAAATGAATATTATAAAACCAGCATCAGAGCTAAACACAACCAGCAGCGCTTAAAACAAAGTTTTATTAAAAAGTGTAGAAAAAAGTTTAAAGTTTAAAAAAAAAAAAAAAGTTTAGCCAAGTGATAATAGAGAAACAAAGGAATTGCTTAGATTGCTTCAAATCTCGGAAGGACATCCATCTAAAGGAAAAGGGAAGATTGATAGGAGGAGTTAGCCAAAATCTTGGAGATTTTCCAGTTCTTTGATAATTTAAAATCCGATTTTTATATGAAAACCCGTAAGTAAAATGAATTTTTTTTAGGAAAAGTGAAAAGTTTAGTGAACGTTTTCTAAAACAAAATGGTGTTATTAAATTTTTTAATAGTGTGGTCAGAATTACCAGTGAAGGAGGAAAATAATAGGAAAAGTATCCAAAAATCTATCCATGTAAACGGACTCTTGGCCACAGGAAATAATTTTTCATATAGAAAAAGGTAACCGTCATTTTGTATTTTTTTTAAATTCTGTGTGGAAATAAAATAGTGGCATCCCCAATAAAATTAGACCTTTTCCAAACACCTCCGAAGGGTAATATAAATTACCAGTACAAAAAAGCTGCAACTCTGGTGTTATCCATATTTGGAAAAACTATAGAGATTCCATATATAACAGTTTTAACTCTCCCTTTGACCGTATAAAATATAGCCCAGTAACGAACCATTTTGTTTGATGTAACTGTTATACATTTTGGTTATTTAGTACATCAAAGAAAAAAGGCAGAGTTTCTAAACATTTTTTTTTGGACCAACATATAAAAGACAAAAAAGTATATTTTTTTTATGTTTTGTGATTACGATTTTCTTTTTTAGTGGCGAAGATTTAAATTCAAAGTAAATTTTACTATTTTATGTTTTTTTTTTAGTGACATAATTTTTTTATTAGTTCTTTTTGACAATAGTTTTAAAATTTTTGTGAGGAGGATCTAACCAGTTTTTTTTATAAATTTACGCGAAAATAGGGCAACAATAATTGGAACCCCCAAAAAGTTACCATTTCTTCAAAGAGCTCTTTAGGAAATAGGAACAAAAAAGCGTTTTTTTTTATGTAGTGCAAAGGCTAAAGTATAGCCAAATATAAAAATAGTTCGGTCCTTCAAATTTGGTATTGTTTTTGTGTTAAGTGTTAGTTTTTAGGGCTAGAAATAAGTGTTTTTTTATTTAAGTAAAGTCTAAAGTTCAACCAAAATTTTATATAATCAGAAAAAACCTGAAAAGGGTAAAAATAATAGAGGGGAAACCTAGCCAAATTTTAATTCAGTTAAAATTTGCCATAGTTTTCTCTGTCTAAAAAGACAGAGGAAGCGAAAATTTTATTATTTTTTTTATTTGACAAAGAAAAAATTACCGTAATTTTCCAATATAATTTGGGTTCGATAAATTTAATTTAATTTTTGTTTGATACAAAGTTCAATTTTGCGATAAATCGCCCCAAAACCAGTGTTAAGCTGGCTTATGGAATAGCTTAAAATTTAGAGACAATCTTCAAAAACTTTTTAGGACTTATTTTTTTTATTAGTTTTTAAAATAATTTTTTTTATCACATACCATATTTTTTTTATTTTATTACAAAATTTTTCCCGCCACTATTAGTATAAGTATTTTATGTTTGTGTAGTTTAGTTTTATAAATTTCTTTTAATAAATAATGTTCTGAAATTTTAATTGAAAAATAATGTGTTGCTAATTTTGTGTTGTTAGGGATTTCAGGTACAGTGGTTCGATGTGGTTAAGTATGGTTTGATAAGATTTCAAAAAGGTGAGTTGTTGGTATGGATATGGGGTCATCTAGATGTCCAAATGATGACCATGGTTGGGTAGGGCGAGCGCTTGTGGGAAATTTCATCTGTCCCATGTTTATGTCTGTTATTTTTGTGGTTTCGTCGGTTATAGAGAATTTTGTTGTGTTGGTTATTGACTGTTAGGTTTGAAATTTAAAATGTTAGGTAGGTTTTATTGTTAAAGCCTTTTTTGGTGTTTGTGTTTGCGGGTTGGGAATTCCACGCCGAAGTTCGAGCTAGCTGAGGTGGCATCACAAGCAAACGGAAAAGAGGATTAAGGTTTTGTAACAGTAAATGGCGCCCAATCGAAAGCAAGGAAAGATCCATCCAAGTAAATAGCCCAAATTGTCCCAAAGCGCATGGAGCCTTTGGACAACTATTCGCCAAATCACTAGCGTCTTAATCGATGGAATGATTAAATGCACTAGGAGGATTAGGGACTTCAAATTTCAGAATAATTTATATTTTTTTTAATTTTTGCAGTGAAATTTCATTATATCCTAACCGGAAATGAGAGTTAGTTTGTATAATGAAAATTTCTAGGAAAAGGGGAATATATCATTGTGTCCTAATCGTCAAATATAGAATTAGTTTGCATAATGATATTTTCAAAAATTTAAATTGATTATCTAGTCCTAAATCAACAAAAGAGTTTAGTTTGCTAGATAAGAAATTTTTTCGAGTTCATTTCAGGGGATTTGTTTATGACCTAACCAGAAAAGAGTTAGTTTGCATAAACAAGTCTAATAAATTTATAGTATAGGGAACCACAAAATATAGAAAAGGGAAAATGCGTAAAAATAAAATAGATACCAACAACCAACCGGAAATAAATCCACGGGTCGAGAACACCACTGTACATGGAATCCCGTATGTGTTATATTGAATTTAAACAGTCTTTGTTTTGTGTATTTTATGTTGTTTATTGTGAGTAATTTATGTTTATATTACATTTTTTTTACATACAAATTTTATATACATTTTTTAAATTTACATTGATACTGGGCACATATAGACCTGGTTTAAAAGTACTCAAATTGAGATAAAATAAACCAATTGAAGATAAAATTTACATAAATTAAAAATTCATTTTCGGAGATTTTAGTGCAGATTTTCATAAAATAGAAAATTTATTTCAGATTTTTTATATTTGTTTTTTTTTACCATTTTTAGAAAGTTTTTTTATTGAGATTTTTAAATTCTAAAGTATATACATTTCTAACGTTTTTTTTTTAAATAGAGATTTCAATTTAAATCTATCCAAATAGTTAGCGTTTTGACTTTCGAAATTGTGTTGATTTGATTGTTGCTTTTTTTTTTCGGCTTATATAAAAATCATCAGATTTCATCATGGTGGTACCTAAGACAGATAAAAAGAATAAGAAAACCAATGACAAAAATGAAAAGTCCGGGTCAGGAGACAAAAATGATAGTATAGTAGATATGTCACAAACGATTATAAATCCTGGTGCCGGTGAAACTGCATCCAGTGTTTCTCAAACTATTTTTGGGAGGTCACAAATAGATGATACTACTGACGTACAACAACAGACTACTTCTAGTGCCGCTTCGGCAAATATAAACCCAATTACACCTAACGTTCAACAGCCTCTGTTAGGTTTACAAACTCCATATATAGGACCACATACAGGTGCTATTAGGAAAACCAGGACAAATCAACAACAGAGACAAACTCCTCAGACTGGTCCAGGGATTTATAATTTTCCACCACCACCTGTACCATTAGCTTCTTATACAGGAGCAAATATGAATACCAACCCAGGGTTCGCTGGAATCCAGCAAGTTCCATTTTACCAAATGCCACCATTACAACCGAATTTAGGTTACGGTATGGTTAACAATCCGGCAGAATCCTCATCTTTTTTTAGAAATTTAATATCAGAGTCAAATGAAGAATTTAGAAATAATATCGAAAATAGAGTTGATAGAAAAATAGAGAACAGTCTTAAATTAGGTTTTGCTGAGCTTTTGAATGAAATAAAGAAATTGAATCTAAATAATTCCGAGCCTAGAAGTGCTGAAGCTTCAAATGCTGCGAGTGTTGGTAATGTAGATCCATATCAGGAAAGAGATAGGGAACGAATTGAAAGAAGAAGATTAGATTTTCATGGTTTTTCAGAAAATGGTGATAGTTTGAGTTTAAATAGTCAAAATCGTAGACATGAGCGGGAAGAACTAGCACAAGTTGAAAATCCGAATAGAAGACCTGAGCGTGATCAATCTCCACCAGTGCAAAACCGATATCAACGACGTGAACGTGAAGATTTACCAGCACTTGAAATTGAAGAAGAAGGTAACTTGCTACGAGCTGCGGAGAGACATAAAATTTTCATCGATAAGTGGGACCTTAATTTTGATGGAAATGCCGATCATCTCTATGTAGAAGATTTTATATTTCGAATTGAACATTTACAACGTCAACATGGATGCTCTTGGTCTATGATAATGAGAGATTTTCATCGTCTTCTGAAGGGTGAAGCAAAAGATTGGTTTTGGCTAATTCTACAGACTAAAGAAATCCGAAAATGGAATGATTTAAAACACGCACTTTTGCAGGAGTATAAGAGCAATAGA
This sequence comes from Pegoplata infirma, assembly GCA_963921195.1. Lineage (NCBI taxonomy): Eukaryota > Metazoa > Arthropoda > Insecta > Diptera > Anthomyiidae > Pegoplata > Pegoplata infirma. The sequence goes on along the minus strand of OY992537.1, from coordinate 140,729,637 downwards.
AGCCCATATGAGTTTATGAGAGATTTAGAAGAACGCCGTCAAAAACCAGGAGAAACCATAGACTCTTATTTCCATGCCATGAAACGTTTAAGATCTCGTCTCAAGTCTCCTTTACCCGAATACGAAATGATTAGAATTTTGAAAAGAAATTTACGAGCAGGTCTTGGAAAAACACTCTACTCTATGAATATTTATTCGGTAGAACAACTCCGAGATGAGTGCCATGCATTAGAAGATAATTTTGAAAATGTGAGAGATATTAGACAGAATCCTGAGAGAAGAGACAACCGACCAGCGAATGAAAGAAGACCAGCAAATAATCCTCCACCTCGTTATAACCAGCCAAGAAGACAAGTTGAAGAAATCGTTGAACAAGAAAGAGATGAACTGGATTATGAATTGGATGAAGTAAGGTACAATAGACCGATGGTAAACAATAACAGACCCAATTCTAATAACAATAGATCAAATGCAAATACCGCTAATAGACCTGAGATGATTTGTTGGAATTGCCGCGAAGCTGGACACACCTACAAAAAATGTACGGCTAAGCGAACAATATTCTGCTATAATTGTGGACAAGTTGGTGAATACTCTCCTACATGCTCCAATTGTTCGGAAAACGCACAACGGAGTGTGACAAAGCCGGGAGAATCACGCTCTTCACAGACTCCCGAAAAATCTTAAAGGAAGACTCAACTCAGACTGGAAATGTTGATGATTCACAAAAGGATAGGGAAACATCAAATGTAATTAGGGTATTAAAAAATTTAGATCGCAAACAAATTCACAATAGAAGAGAATCAAAAGACTTAGAACACGAACATGAAAATTTAGTACAAAACAATCAAAGGATAAATAGGTCATATGAAGATAGATTAGAACATTATAATCAAGTTAGAAATAGAATTTTTAATGAGGAACCGCCAAATGATAGATTAGATAAAGTTTTAAAAACTAGAAAAAGGTTTAAAGTTAAAAAGGCAGTTTTTCAGGACATCAATGAATCTGTAAGTAGATGTTGTGCAGTAGCAAAGGAAGGGAAAAATGACCCTAGAGCTTTTGTAGAAGTTAAGTTTGGTAACATTTCGATAAAAGGATTGTTAGACTCTGGCGCTTCTATAAGCTTGCTTGGCAGAAATTGTGAGAAAATTTTAGATAAGTTAGATGTGGAAATAATACCTCTATTTTCCAATATTAGAACAGCAGGGGGAAAAAGATATTCTGTGCTGGGAAAAATAAAAGTACCGGTTCAATTTAAAGAAAAGGAGAAGGAAATACAATTCTATTTGTGCCCTGATCTAATTCAAGAAGCTTATTTAGGCGTAGACTTTTGGGAAAAGTTTGAACTGGCACCTGATATTTTTCCAGTAGATGAATTAAGCCCAGAGCAATTGGAAGAAAACTTTCCATTAAAACTTAACGACGTAGAGCAACATACACTTAATAAAGAACAAGAACAAGAATTAGAGAATGTTAAAGCTTTGTTTCAAACATATGAAAGTAACGGGTTAGGGAAAACAGATTTAGAAACACATAAAATAGAATTAATAGATGGTGCCGTTCCAATTAAGGATAGATATTATCCAGTCTCTCCAGCAGTTCAGGATTTAATTTACGCTGAAGTGGATGAAATGCTTAGACTAGGTGTTATAGAGGAAAGCAAAAGCCCATGGAGTAGCAGAAGTACTTTAGTGAGGAAACCAGGAAAAAATAGACTATGCTTGGACGCTAGGAAGCTTAACGAACGGACCATAAAGGACGCCTACCCGATACAAAATATAGAAGGGATCCTGAGTAGATTGGACGAAACCCATTACATAAGTAGTGTGGATCTTAAGTTTGCATTCTGGCAAATCCAGTTAGAGGAAAAGTCCCGAGCCTACACAGCTTTCACTATACCAGGTCGCCCACTTTATCAATACGTTGTAATGCCATTCGGGTTATGCAACGCGGCGCAAAGGCTGTGTAGACTTATGGACAAAGTTATTCCAGAAAGATTAAAGTCAAATGTTTTTGTCTACTTAGACGATTTATTGGTCATTTCAGCAGATTTTGAAAGCCATTTAAAAATATTGAGGGAAGTTGCCGATTGTTTAACCAAAGCCAACCTAACAATAGGAATGAAAAAATCAAAATTTTGTTTTAAGGAGATAAAATATCTCGGATTTATAGTAGGAGGTGGAGTCATGCGAACAGACCCAGAAAAAGTAGAAGCCATCAAATTGATACCCATTCCTAAATCTGTAAAAGAAGTTAGAAGTTTTTTAGGAACCGCGGGGTGGTATCGACGATTTATTCGTGACTTTTCAACCATGACTGCACCATTAACGGATTTGATTAAAAAAGGAGTGAAATTTCAAATTACCGAAGAGGCCATTGAGAGCTTTAATCGTTTGAAACAAGCTCTTACTACTGCACCCCTTTTAGCTCACCCTGATTTTAAGAGAAGATTTTTTGTCCAGTGTGACGCTTCAAGCTACGGAGTAGGGGCAGTTCTCTTCCAAAAAGATGATGATAATAACGAGCGACCAATTGCTTTCTTTTCACAAAAGCTCAACGCTGCACAGAAAAATTACAGCGTTACTGAAAAGGAGTGTTTGGCGGCGGTATTGGCGATCAAGAGATTTAGACCGTATATTGAACTAATGCCTTTCACCGTTATAACTGACCATGCAAGTCTCAAGTGGCTTATGTCACTGAGAGATTTGAATGGCCGGTTAGCACGGTGGGCAATTCAGTTGCAAAGTTTCGATTTTGGTATTGAACACCGCAAGGGATCTGAAAATATCGTCGCCGATACTCTTTCCAGGGCTGTGGAAGAAATGGAGTTGAGTCCTGAAGACATTTTAGGATTTGAAACCAATGAATTTGAATCCGATGAATATAAATCTTTGAGAGAAACGGTAAAAGAAAATCAAGAGAAAATACCTGATATTAAAGTTGTAAATGATTTGGTTTTTAAAAGAAACAATTTAGCCTCTGAAATGAATGAATTAGAAGAATTCAGTTGGAAATTATGGATACCAAGTTCATTAACACATACTCTAATTAAAGAAGCTCATGAACCAATTGAAAAAGCCCATGGCGGAATAAATAAAACTCTTAATTCTCTGCGAACAAAATATTATTGGCCAAATATGGTGATTCAAGTCAGGAATTTTGTAAATCAATGTACTACTTGCAAAGAGTGTAAATCTACGAATAAAAAGCTAATGCCAGAAATTGGTAACGAAGTGGTAACAGACCGGCCATTTCAAAAGATTTACATTGATTTTTTGGGGAAGTATCCCCGCTCAAAAAAAGGCAACGCGTACATATTCATCGTAGTAGATCACCTTACAAAGTTTGTGTTTTTAAAAGCCATGAAGGAGGCAACGTCAGCTAATGTCATTAGGTTTTTAGTGGATCAAGTATTCCATGATTTTGGAGTACCTGAAACCATACATTCTGACAACGGTCAACAATTTGTTTCTAAAGAATTTAAGAGAATGGTTACAGATTACAAAATTAACCACATGAGAACAGCGGTTTATTCTCCCCAATCAAATGCTGCTGAAAGAGTAAACCAAAGTGTCCTGGCAGCTATCCGAACCTATTTGCAAACAGACCATCGAGAGTGGGATCTAAATTTACCCCATATAGAAACAGCTCTAAGAACAGCAATTCATTCAGCTACTGGTACTAACCCCTTCTTTGCGTTATTTGGTCATAATATGTTTAGTTTAGGGTCAGATTATAAATTAGCCAGAAAACTAAAAGCACTAGATGATACTGATTTTGTTACGTTAGAAAAAAACGATAGAATCAAATTAATAAGAGACAGAATAAAAGAAAATATCCATAATGCCTATGAGAAAAGCGCTCTAAGGTATAACAAAGGTGCAAGGCTTGTACGTTTTGTACCCGGGCAAGAGGTTTTTAAAAGAAATTTTCCAGCAAGTAGTTTTAAAAACAATATAAATGCCAAATTCTGCAGAAAATTTACGAAATGTAGAATTGCAAAGGTGTTAGGGAATAACATGTACGAAATTGAATCGTTAAAGGGTGTACCACTTGGAGTACACCATGCAAAGGATATTAAGCAATAAGAATGGAAAGGGAAAATGTGCAATAAGGAGTGATTCGACTGACTATACTTAGATTTAATATATATATTTTTTTTTTAAATTGTGATATACATATTACCATTAAATTTTCTTGTGCAATATTAGGCTAAGTATACCAGTGATAGTCCAGTTTTTTTTTTAATTATACAAATTTTTCGTGATTTTATCCTTGTGCATATTTATACACCTTTTTGTTCATGTTGTTGATCTTTTTATGTGTCTCTAGTACCTGAAAATAAATTTAAAATTTCACCAAAGTAAACAAGGTCATATAAAATACTTCAAATAGATACTTCCCTAATTCAGGACATCTCTTATGAATGTAAACAAATTTCATCAAATTTAGGTAAAACTTTTTTTTATGGATGTTAATGTTATTGCCCGGCTAACTCTGTTGAATTTTAAAGCTTGAAGACGTGGGTGTAGCCTACGTTGGGCGCTTGCCAAACTAAAATTTTTTTTTACAGCATCAGCAAAAACCACCCATCACACTGTTGTTTCCGCAACAAGTTTAGCAACCTCAGAGTTTTGTTGAGGGTGGGTGCAGGGAACTTTTGGGGATTTTCATTTGCCAAATTGGGAATAGGATGTAAACCAATAGTTTGGCATCACCGATCGTATTTTAATTAAATGGGAACAGTATAACAGTGATGATTAAATGAGAATGGTAGAATAGTTATCGCAAAGGGGCAAAACGGCATGGCATACTTTAAGGGTGTTAATGAGTTTATCCCAAATTGCAATGTAGTTTTTATTTGTAGAACAGTTTTTTTTGTTATACCACCATGACTCAATTTATTTGGAGTGTTATAATTTTTGTTTTGATGATTTTTAGGTTTAATTTAGATTCTTATTGGTTTTACAAAAGGGGACCAATAAAATGATGAAATTCACCTGAAAATGGAATTAATTTAGAGGAAAAAAGTATGAAGACACTAACATTTTTTTTAGGGGAATCCGATCACCTGTTGTTCAATTTGTGCCCAGGAATTCTTTTGTTGTTTTTGTTTTTTTTTCTTTCGTAGTTTGCCTTATATGTGTTGCTTTTTTAACTGGTAAAAAACTATAAAGTTTGATGTTTGCATGTTTTTGTTTTATTTTTTTTTTGCATGCTTTTTGTATTTATTAATTGTATTATTTAAAATTTTTTAATTGTTTTGTAGTAAATGTATTTTTTTTATGTTAATGGCGGCTTGCTTTTAGAAGTTGTGCAAGCACTGGGAAAATGAATTATTTTTCTCATATGTTTTTTATCCATGCAGGGCTGTATAAAAGGGTAACCTAAAGTAGTTGCCACTGAAACAGTGTGGGAAAGAAAATTAGTAGAGTCGAAGAGAATTAATTTTCTCTTACCGATAATTTTGAAAGAAGGTTATTCGGGAAATGCACGAAAATTTTCAAGGCCAAAGAGCGTTGTGCATTGACCCTATGTATGTTTTATATTGTGTTTCAGTAAATTGTTTTTTTTTAAGTAGATTTTGTTGGTAGAATATTGCTGTTAAATTTTATGTATTTTATGTATTTAATTTTAAGTATTGGCGGCCAAAATTAAATTTTGTAAAATGAATATTATAAAACCAGCATCAGAGCTAAACACAACCAGCAGCGCTTAAAACAAAGTTTTATTAAAAAGTGTAGAAAAAAGTTTAAAGTTTAAAAAAAAAAAAAAAGTTTAGCCAAGTGATAATAGAGAAACAAAGGAATTGCTTAGATTGCTTCAAATCTCGGAAGGACATCCATCTAAAGGAAAAGGGAAGATTGATAGGAGGAGTTAGCCAAAATCTTGGAGATTTTCCAGTTCTTTGATAATTTAAAATCCGATTTTTATATGAAAACCCGTAAGTAAAATGAATTTTTTTTAGGAAAAGTGAAAAGTTTAGTGAACGTTTTCTAAAACAAAATGGTGTTATTAAATTTTTTAATAGTGTGGTCAGAATTACCAGTGAAGGAGGAAAATAATAGGAAAAGTATCCAAAAATCTATCCATGTAAACGGACTCTTGGCCACAGGAAATAATTTTTCATATAGAAAAAGGTAACCGTCATTTTGTATTTTTTTTAAATTCTGTGTGGAAATAAAATAGTGGCATCCCCAATAAAATTAGACCTTTTCCAAACACCTCCGAAGGGTAATATAAATTACCAGTACAAAAAAGCTGCAACTCTGGTGTTATCCATATTTGGAAAAACTATAGAGATTCCATATATAACAGTTTTAACTCTCCCTTTGACCGTATAAAATATAGCCCAGTAACGAACCATTTTGTTTGATGTAACTGTTATACATTTTGGTTATTTAGTACATCAAAGAAAAAAGGCAGAGTTTCTAAACATTTTTTTTTGGACCAACATATAAAAGACAAAAAAGTATATTTTTTTTATGTTTTGTGATTACGATTTTCTTTTTTAGTGGCGAAGATTTAAATTCAAAGTAAATTTTACTATTTTATGTTTTTTTTTTAGTGACATAATTTTTTTATTAGTTCTTTTTGACAATAGTTTTAAAATTTTTGTGAGGAGGATCTAACCAGTTTTTTTTATAAATTTACGCGAAAATAGGGCAACAATAATTGGAACCCCCAAAAAGTTACCATTTCTTCAAAGAGCTCTTTAGGAAATAGGAACAAAAAAGCGATTTTTTTTATGTAGTGCAAAGGCTAAAGTATAGCCAAATATAAAAATAGTTCGGTCCTTCAAATTTGGTATTGTTTTTGTGTTAAGTGTTAGTTTTTAGGGCTAGAAATAAGTGTTTTTTTATTTAAGTAAAGTCTAAAGTTCAACCAAAATTTTATATAATCAGAAAAAACCTGAAAAGGGTAAAAATAATAGAGGGGAAACCTAGCCAAATTTTAATTCAGTTAAAATTTGCCATAGTTTTCTCTGTCTAAAAAGACAGAGGAAGCGAAAATTTTATTATTTTTTTTATTTGACAAAGAAAAAATTACCGTAATTTTCCAATATAATTTGGGTTCGATAAATTTAATTTAATTTTTGTTTGATACAAAGTTCAATTTTGCGATAAATCGCCCCAAAACCAGTGTTAAGCTGGCTTATGGAATAGCTTAAAATTTAGAGACAATCTTCAAAAACTTTTTAGGACTTATTTTTTTTATTAGTTTTTAAAATAATTTTTTTTATCACATACCATATTTTTTTTATTTTATTACAAAATTTTTCCCGCCACTATTAGTATAAGTATTTTATGTTTGTGTAGTTTAGTTTTATAAATTTCTTTTAATAAATAATGTTCTGAAATTTTAATTGAAAAATAATGTGTTGCTAATTTTGTGTTGTTAGGGATTTCAGGTACAGTGGTTCGATGTGGTTAAGTATGGTTTGATAAGATTTCAAAAAGGTGAGTTGTTGGTATGGATATGGGGTCATCTAGATGTCCAAATGATGACCATGGTTGGGTAGGGCGAGCGCTTGTGGGAAATTTCATCTGTCCCATGTTTATGTCTGTTATTTTTGTGGTTTCGTCGGTTATAGAGAATTTTGTTGTGTTGGTTATTGACTGTTAGGTTTGAAATTTAAAATGTTAGGTAGGTTTTATTGTTAAAGCCTTTTTTGGTGTTTGTGTTTGCGGGTTGGGAATTCCACGCCGAAGTTCGAGCTAGCTGAGGTGGCATCACAAGCAAACGGAAAAGAGGATTAAGGTTTTGTAACATGTTATTGAAAGAAAACTGGTGAAACAAAACATTATTGAAAAGGCGTTTTTATACACTCATAGAAATATCTTACAATTAGTAGAAAAATTAGTAAACCCATTGTAGATCAAGTTTTACAGAATAATGCCGTATTCAACAAAAATTAATGTTGATATCGTTGCGTGTTTATCTCTTATAAAATTATTTTATGTGTTTGTTTTTTATAAAAATATTTAATATTACAAAAATAAATAAAAATAGGATCTGATTTGTAAATATTTGGTAAGTAAAAAAATACAATGATTACTTTATGTATTCATACTATGTATATTAAAACTTTATTGTTTTTTTTAAGGATTTTGTTTGGTATCATCAGAAAACTGGAGAATGGCTTATGAGTGCATAACATGAATAAACGAAGTGTGTGTGAAAATCTTTGTGAAAATCTTCAAATATTACAGCTTAAAAAGCCGACGATAATACAAAAATATTGTGATTTATGCTTAATAAAAGAATATTAACAAATAACAACAAGTTTTTTTTATTAATAAAATTTCTTATATTAACAAAAATATGAGTTGAATTTACAATAAATAAGAGTTGATTTACAAAAAAACGAGTTGATCAACTTTTACAAAAACTGACAATAATTTTTATTGAAATCAACATAAATATTTGTAGGGTCAAAATCAACAATGATTTCTGTTGAATTTACAGCGATTTTCTTTGGGAATACAATGATTTTTGGTTGAGTGTAGTAATCGATTTTTTTTTTGTTTGTAAAAAAGTAATTACATATTCGACTCTATCTACAATGGGAATTAAAAAGACTAAGCAATTGTACTATACTAGTAAGGCAACGATTGTCAATAACCAACAAAAATATTTAAAACATTTTTTTTACATATGGTATAATTTCATTCACAACAACAAAAAACATATTGTTGTAGTCCAATGGACTATCATATGTAAAATGTTTTAAATATTTTTGTTGGTTATTGACAATCGTTGCTTTACTAGTATAGTACAATTGCTTCGTCTTTTTAATTCCCATTGTGGATAGAGTCGAATATGTACTAATATTTTAGTTTGTGCACAAACGATTTGTCATTAGACTCGTTTGCTACCTTGTAGTAAATCGTTTCTATTTTTGCTAAATAATCTTGACAATGGAATCTGACAAATTCCGAAACACGAAATTTGTTTCGACAAACGATTTGTCATTAGACTCGTTTACTACCTTGTACACTCAAAAAAATAAAACTGTAAAGTTAACAAACTTTTTTTTGTTAACTCGAGTTTACTGGCTTTTTAGCAAATTTTTGGTTAAAATCAGCGTTTTAACTACTTTTTTTAGTTAAGTTCGATTTACGAAAATACTAGTTTTGTACAAATTTGGAATTAATTTTTTTTGTTGACTTTAAAACTGAGTTTACGAATTTTTACTAATTAATTTGCTGATTTTTTGTAACATTTTTGTCAAGTCGAAAATTTTAAACATTTCTTGTGTAGCCTCCTATGCAAATCTCATTAGTCCTACTTAAGCTGAACTTAACGCTGTGAAAAATATTTTTTTTTTTATTTAAAAAAAAAAGGTTAGCTGAATTCACCTAATAAAAAATGTTACGAAATTTTCAGCTGAATTTTTAGTTGAAATTACTGTTTTTTTGCTACATTCATTCTACAAAAAGTTAACTAAATATTTTAAATTTAACTAAATTTTTTGCCAACTTTACAGTTTTTTTTTTTGAGTGTAGTAAATCGTTTCTATTTTTGCTAAATAATCTTGACAATGGAATCTGACAAATTCCGAAACACGTGTCGATTAAGTCTTGTAAAAATGACCAACATAAATAAATTTAAAACAAAAAATAATTTTCTTGAAAATTATGCTATGAGAATATCATGGTTTTAATTAGTAAAGAAAATAATGACCTCGAGCCAGAATAAACATCCTCAAAATGTAATATAATAATCCGCGATAACCCCTCTATCATTCCAGAAAATTGTTTAACTGCTGACCGAATAAAATGGGCTCTAGCTTCATTTAAACCATATAAATCACCTGGACCTGGCGGTATTATTCCGGCAATGCTTCAGAACGTCTCCAATGTTTTAATTCCGCATCTTTTATCGATTTTTACTGAATGTCTGAAATTTAGCTATATACCAAAAGGATGGAGGAAAGCAAGTATTATATACTTGCCCAAAAGCGGTAAACTGAACCACGCGACGGCAAAAGATTACAGACCAATCAGTTTGACATATTTTCTTTTAAAAACACTGGAAAGGACAATTGATCTATATATAAGAGAGCAATTAGGTACAAATTTTCTATCGGATGCACAGCATGCTTACCAGCAGGGTAAATCCATAGAGACTGCGCTTCATTCACTTGTACAGAAGTTAGAAATATCCCTGGAGTATAAGGAATTTGCTCTTGGAGCATTTCTGGATATAGAAAGGGCTTTTAACAATGTAAATACAAAGACGGTAGTTAAAGCTTTGGGCATGGCTTCAACTAACAGTTGTTTGAGAAAATTTATAGAGCATATGCTTTCATGTCGGGAAATAACGGCCGAATGGAGTCATGCAAAAACATCTCGTTACCACAAGGTGTGGTTTTGTCATCACTGGTCTGGCTCCTGGTGTTGAACCCGATTTTAAAGGAACTGAAAACTTTAGGAACCAAAACAATAGCATACGCAGATGATGTGGTTATTCTATCATGTGGCAAATATCTAGATACTGTATCCGAGATTTTAGAGGGCTCACTTAAGGCTATGTGGAAGTGGGCTTCAAAAAATGAACTTAGTGTCAACCCGCAGAAGACGGAAATGGTCCTTTTTACTAGAAAATACAAAATCCCGGATTTAGAAAGGTCCGAGTGGATGTGAGTTGAAATCCCAATATCACCGCATGCCAAATTTCTTGGAGTGTTCTTGGACAGTAAGCTGTTCTGGAACAAGAACTCTGAAGAAAGAGTAAAAAAGGCAAACAAACGCGTATTACGCGTGTAAGAAAATGTTCGGCAGTACCTGGGGTCTAGAACCTAAAGTCACTTACTGGATTTATACTTCAATCGTAAGACCAATCTTACTCTATGGAGTTTTAGTCTGGCATAAGGCACTCGAAAAGGATGTGACGCTTAAAATGTTTCAGAAGCTTCATCGGCAAATGGGACGGAGTATCACTGGCGCTTTGAGAACAAAATCAGCCGACTCTATCGACACTTTATTGCACTTATTATCAATTGATCTCTTTGCTAAGGGCGAGGCTTATAGTGCGTTTACATTGGAATTCTAATCTAGTAAAGTACGATTTTAATCTACTTTGTAATCTGTACCGTTTACATTGGCATTTTTTACATTTGAGAAGATTAGGATTGGCATTTAAAATAACAAGTTTGTAATAATTTATTTATTACTAATAAATGTTGCGTCCAAAGACAGCGACGGTAATTAGTCCGTATGATTAACAAGGACAGTGACGGCGTTTACAATTAACAATCGTTCTCCCCAAAATCGGATCTTCGCTCCGGAACGACCCGAGTCCCACTCGGCCAAGGATTGTCAACTCAGCGCAAGCTGTATCAACCAAGTGTTTTTTTTCCAGGTGAGCAAAGTTTTATGCTCAAACTAAAAGTATTTATACTTTTAGTTTTAGCCGGCATTGAACAGAATCCAGGTCCTAGGACCTGGTTCTGTTCAGTGTGCAACAATACCATCGGAAAACAGGCTTCAGTCAGATGCACCGTTTGTAATAACTGGTGTCACATTCGCTGCTCGGGCCTTGCCAGTCTCAATGACTGGTCCCCCATCTTCGTGGCGAGTTGTTGTACTTGTTCCGTCTGTCATCCTCCTATTCGGAAGAATGTCACATCAGTAAAGTGCAACTGCTGCGGAAAATGGTGCCATATGAGACGATGCACTAGTCTGCGATCCCACAGGAACTGGAATGATAGCTTCATTGCAAGCTGTTGCGCTCCCATCCCTGCAACCAGTTATCCAGTTCAAGCTGCGACCCCGAAAACACACACTCACAGCACTGTGAGAACGCCCACTCCCTCGCCTCAAGTACAACAACAACAACTGCCCCCAACAACACCCATACTGCAGTTGTCTCCTCGGCCAGTGTCGCCTGTGGCTTCGAGGACCACATCCCCCCGCCTTCACGGTCAATTTCACCCCAGGACCATCGACCTGTAACACCTGTGGTCAATAGGTCCTTGTCTCCCTTGGCAACAGGACCAACAACACCTACGGGCCTGCGGCCAACACCCTCTCCAGGCTCTCGGCCAATTTCGCCACGGCACCATCCTCACCAGAGGCGGCAGGTGCGTGATGTCGGTGTCCAGCAATCTTTCAAGATCATGCAATGGAATTGCAATGGTCTGAGATCTAAGATTGCTGAGATTACCGATTTTAGAGTCCGACCGAATATTCGGTTTCGGTCTCGGTTTCGGCCGAATAATGGGGGTTCGGCCTCTATTCGGTATTCGGTAAAATTTTGGCAGAATATTAGCCCAAACCGAAACTTTTTGGTATTTTAAAAAATATGTAAAAAAGTCGCTAAATTTTTTGATTTCGTATTTCATTACACTTGTTTCAGTTCAATTGAAGAAAATGTTACAAGTTTATGCAATAAATGTAAAACTGTTTCAGTTCAAAAATTATTTTCTTCTTATCTACAAACGAAATATACAATTTTTTTGCAAGTTTTTTAAAAATTCATATGGTTTAAAAGCATTTTATGCTGTATATTTATCTTTAACAACTTTTTAATAATTTTATTCATGCCAGGCGATAATTTTTTTAAGTTTCGGTTTCGGTTTCGGCCGAATATTACTTTTTCGGCCGAATATTCGGTTCGGTTTCGGTTCGGCCTCGAAAACTGGTTTCTGTCGGACTCTACTGATTTTATGTACCGTAACAACATTCACATTGCCGCCGTGCAGGAAACGAAGCTAACCCATGAATGCAGTCTCTCTGCTTCCGGCAACTATAATGTCATCCGTAGGGATAGAGATAGAAATCATGGGGGAGGACTCGCTTTTATTATAGAGCAAAATGAGAATTATAGGCTCACTGTCCCCCCTCACTCCCCCCATCCCGACCCGTTCCTGGAAACCATGAGTATTTCAATAGATTCTGGAGGTATTGAAATAGAAATTATCAATGTATACATCCCGCCTATACATAGCCCGGATGTTGACCCTACGTATCTCCCTGATATTGAACACCTACTCCAGGGTGATAACAGGATCATACTTGGTGATTTTAACGCTCATCACGAGAGCTGGCATTCACTCTTGCCCAATGATCAGCGCGGCAATGTCATTGCTGACCAGATAGACGACTCAGATTTTGCTGCGATTAATGAGGACTTCCCTACCAGAGTAACTGCTAACTGTTCTAGCTCCCCAGACATCTCCATCGTTTGAATCCCAAATATTAGACCACATTTTCCATCGGACGCAGCTCACCTTGCAGAACAGCGCGATCTCCTGCGTGCTAGCGACCCAGCGGATGAACGAATCGTGCAACTATCGGCGTAAATATCCCAGCTTGTAAATGAGCACCGCCGAAACAGATGGTTAAAACATCTGGATGATTGCACGATTGGCTCTAAGACGCTCTGGTCTACTATTAAAAGTCTATCTGGTACGGGTCACAGTCATAACCTCTCTGCTATTGCGTTTAACAACACACAACACACAGATGCCAAAAAGTGCGCAACTCAGTTCTGCCGTCAATTTATTGAACATCCATCAGTGCAGAACCGGACTAAAAGAGCTATGGTAAGGAGAGCCAAAGGTCTCAATAGAGATCTTATGCCCTGCTCCTTCACTCCCGTTGAAGTAGAAGCAATAATCTCCAATGCTAAACCCTCCAAAGCTCTTGGTCCTGACGGCATCTCTATGCTGATGTTGAAAAAACTCGGCCCAATAGGTCTGGAGTATCTCGCTCACCTTCTCAATAGCTCTACTTGTTAATTGATGATTCCCGATACATGGAAAGTTGCGCGAATTATTCCAATTCTAAAACCTAACAAATCCGCTCATGAGGGAGAATCTTACCGTCCGATCTCCCTACTGTCACCTATAGCAAAGGTTTTAGAAGCCCTTTTGTTACCGTCCCTGAAAGAGCACTTCCCGCTCGCCACACACCAACATCGCTTCAGGGGAGCGCATAGCACAACGACGGCGGTCAGCACGATAACCTCCCAGATCTCAGATGCCCTGAACTCTCGAAGACCTCATGAACGTACCATTGTTGCAGCCTTGGATCTCTCCAAAGCTTTCGACACGGTCGATCATGCAGTCCTTCTCCAGGACATCTTGAGCTCCACCTTGCCTAACAACATCAAACGTTGGCTAGCTGGCTATCTCAACGGCAGGCAAGCGTTTGTGGAGTTCAGAGGTCAGAAATTCCGATACCGCAAGATAAAGATGGGCGTGCCACAAGGAGGAGTACTCTCACCGATACTCTTCAATCTTTATCTTGCAAGAATACCTGCCCCACCTCCAGAAGTCTCAATGGTGTCGTACGCAGATGATTGTACCATATACTCATCTGGCAGAAACATAAACGACGCACAGTGATTCGTTTCATTGGCAAAAATCAAAAAAAGAAGTATGTCTTCAATGTTGATGATTTTTTGTATTTTTATAGTTTAATAGTAAACTAAAAAAAATATGTGCTTTTCTGATTTTTAAGAAGTCATATGTTGCCTCAAGAGGGCGCTAAAGTATGGAATTTTTACGCTATTGTGTGTAAACAAAAAAATTGAATTTTATAGGTTTACTAAAATAATTATAAAAAATCGAATTTAAAAAAAATCAACTAACTTTTTGTTGCAAAAGTTACTTAAATATATTTGCTAACAGTTGTATTTTAAATTTTTTGGAATTAATCTTAAAATACATTTTTGTATTGCTCTGAAATCTGTATTTTTTCTACCGAATCCCCAAAAATTGACAAATTTTGATGGAGTCCATAAAAAAAGTTCGTGAGTCAAAAAATTATTTTTTTTGCTTTATCGATAGTTTGAACTATGGTTTATAAGGCAAAACAATAAAAATAACTAAGTTTTTGTCTGAAGTTGGAAAAAAGTTAGGGTTTCTATGTGTCTTTATTTTATTTTTTTCAAAAGCTATATTTTTAATGGAAAATTATTAGAAAAAAATCAAATATTAAGTATTATTTCTTTGCACATTGATATATTATATAGTATTCTGTAAAAATATAATAAAAAATCAGAAAAAAATTATGCAGTACGTGGGCCGTTTTGCTTTAAAAGTTATCTATGACTTTTACTAAAATCCCCAAAATCACCAAATTTTAATGGCCTTCATAAAAAAAGTTCGTGAATAAAATTTTTTTGTTTTTTATTTTTTTTGTAGCTTTAACTATGTTTTATAAGATCAAAAAATAAAAATAACTAAGTTTTTTTTTTCAAGTTGAAAAAAAAAATTTTTAAAAAATCTAAAATTGGATTATTTTTTTTTATTATTTATTTTATTTACTGTAAATAAATTTAAAAAATACATCAACATTTTAGTGTTTTTTTTAAATAAAGGGATTTATTGTATTGTATACCATAAATTTATAGTAAAGAATTCGATAAAATAAGTATACAGTGGGCCATTTTGCTTAAAAACCAGTAGTTGATTTTCGTTGGTATCCCAAATCAAAAACAAAAATTTTAGTGTGATACATAAAAAAGTTCGTGCTTAAAAATTATTTTTTATTGATTTTTTTAACATCCAAGACTGTTTTTTATAAGATCAAATAATAAAAATAACTAAGTTTTTGAAAAATATTAAAAAAAAAAAAAAAAATAAAAATTTTAAGTACCCAAAAAATTTTTTTTTTTAAGTTTTTTGTTATTAAAGGGGTATATACTTAGAAATAAAGCAAGTATTAAACGTGTTCACGTAAAACTTATATTGAATAAACTTATTTTCGTAGTGCAATAGAAAATCAGTGTTGCGAATGTTTTGTTTTATCAGTTTTTATGTATTTTTATATTTTTGACTATACTTAAAAAAAGGATATATTAACAGCTTTTTTGTTACCGCAAGTAACTCAACGAAATTTGGCACACTTATTAACGCCATTTGATCTAATCTATATATAAAATTTGATAGCAATTAAAAGATTTTTAAAATAGTTACAGCGACTTTAAGAAAAAGGATATATGGCAGCCACGCGAGTCCTTGCTCAGATTAAAATACAAATGTTGTACGTCGATAGTTATCTAAATTTCTAAGACAATAACTAAGTTAAGTAATTTTATATCAAGTTTTGTGGCTAAAACTCCACTTTTAAATTTCAGGATATACGACAGGTACAAATGTCCTTCGACCGATTTGCTCAAAATTTTTATTTTTTTTCTATTAATTAATTTTGTGCTTGCGTACCAAATTTGGAAAATCGTTGAAAACTCTTTCTATTTTATTTTTGTGATTAAATTATATTAACACTTTATTGCAGTTTTTAAAAAGGATATATAAATAACTTTTGTTTTACAAAACCGATTTCAGCGAAATTTGGCACACACATTGACATCACTTATTCAAATTTTTACAAAAAATTTCAAGGGTATCGAGTAATTTTTGAGCGATTTACAATATTTTTAAGAAAAAGGATATATGGCAGCCACACGAGTCCTTGCTTCAATATAGAAAAAAAATTACACATAAAATACTATATCAAAGTTGGTAACATTGACAAAGTTTGGGAATTTTGTGACCATTTTTGTAGTTTTAATCACATATTTAAATTTCAGGATATATGGGGGGTAGGCGTGTCCTTGCTCCGATTTTTCCAAAAACTCGTTTTTTTCTTGATTGGATAGTTTAATGCTTGTGTACCAAATTTCAGAAATCTGCGACCAATATTCTATTTTTGCCCACTCGATATATGGGAACGAATCACTGTGCGACGTAAGTGCCAAGATCACACAATACTTGGCCACCTTCTCAGACTTCTTGCAGGAACGGAAGTTAAGGTTATCGCCGTCAAAATCAACTGTGTCGCTTTTCACAGCCTGGACTGCAGAATTTAAGAAGGAACTTGACATCTCTGTCGATGGTAGACGCATCCCTACGGTGCAATATCCCAAAATTCTTGGGGTCTACTTCGACCATCATTCTCCAAGCACGCCACATATGTCAAGGACAAAGTAAAATCCCGGAATAAGGTCCTTAAAGCCCACGCAGGTTCCTCGTGGGGTAAAGAAAAAGAGATAATTGTAACAACATACAAGGCAATAGGACGCTCAGTTCTCAATTATGCTGCTCAGTTTGGACCCCATTCCTCAGCCCGACACAGTGGAGAGGTATGCAAACAGCACAAAATCATGCACTCCGAATCGCAACCGGATGCGTACAAATGTCGAACGTGGATCACCTCCACGAGGAGACTAGTGTACTGCCAGTCTTGCAACATAATATGTTGCTTACTAGACAGTTCCTAATGGCATGTCACCTGCCCAGTCACCCCAATCATCAGATTCTGCTGAAGGAGCCCCCTGTTCGAAGCATCCGGAAGGACTTCAGACATTGTTACGCTGACATCTCGAACGTAATCCCATCTCACGTTGATCGAGAGTCAGTTTGAAGTGCTCTGAGTCGATTACATAGCACGGCGGTCTCGGAAGCCATTAACGGCTACGAGAGTAATCGAGTCCTAAATCAACACCCGCCTGCGATTTCCGGAAGTGAAAGGCAATTGCCCAGGCTAACGAGATCAACCCTGACACAACTTAGATCTGGTTGGAGCAGTTTTCTCAACTGCTACCAAGCGAGGATAATTCCCAGCACTCTAAACCGATGCTCAGCCTGTCACCTTTCCCCGCATGATACACAGCATCTCTTTAGCTGTCCCGATAGAGTCACGGACTTGCACCCCGTTGACTTATGGTTAAGACCGATTGAGGTCGCACGTTTTCTCCCCACCATCGATGAGCCCAGCACACAAACATTTACAACAAACTAATTTTATTTATATTTTCCATCTACAGCAATGGTTCCCAACCTTTGATTCTCGCCCCACTGGGGGGGGGGGGGGGGGAATTTGAAGCTTCCAGGGGGGCAACGAGCAAATTTTCAAGACTTTTTTAGTCAAATTAACTACAAAAACAAATTTTTTTAGCAAAAAAATTTTGTTAATCGCTTAAAATTTTCACAAAAAATCTGTTAAATTTTTCATTAGAAACAAAAATTAGAAAAATAAGCAATTTTTTCTTGAGTGTAGGGGGGACAAGGCAATTTTTTTAACTTAAAAGTGGGGCGTGTCGTAAAAAAGGTTGGGAACCATTGATCTACAGGGAAGAACACTTGGACCCAGCCCAACTGTTACAACAACAACAACAATTAACAATATCGGTGGCATAAACAACCTTTGCAGCGTCATCAAAATGGCAGGCTTTGTGTCGGTGTTTTTCAGTGTTGGATAATGAAAATAACAGAAATATAGAGTTGTATAAAACTTTGCCGATTTGCGTTTGCCGATTAGAGCCTAAACTACTAGATTGAAAAAAATAAATTTGTATGGGCAATCTAATAAATTGAAACTAGATTGGAGCCACAATCTACTTTAAGCTAGATTAGAAAACCACTGTAAACGCACTATATAGCTTGCCTCAGACTCAAAGAGTCAAATTGGTTCAAGTATCGCAACTTTGGACACAGTAACATTGTTAATATGGACCGTATTGACTCTGATTACACAGTGCCCAAACTATTTTTCGACCGGAAATATGAAGTTAGATTTCCGGATCGAGATCTGGCAGGGCCCTCCTGCGAACACAATAAATATCTTTACTGATGGATCGAAGCAATCGCATGGTGTGGGAGCTGGTTTCACGATACTGGAACTAGACCAACACTTATCTTTTAAATTACCCGCAGACTCAAGTATCTTTCAGGCTGAGATAGATGCAATATCAAAAGCCATGGAATATATGTCAAAGGAAAAAGGGGCAACACCCAATTTCTACGTGGATAGTTAAGCTTCTCTAAAGGCACACTTGAGCTACTCACATTGCTACCAACTCACTCGTAGATAATAAAAAACCCGCACAAAGGGTTGTCTTTTTTTATCTATTAAATTCTGTACACGCATTGTAAATAGTTAATTCAACTTTACTGATTATACAATGGGTTTACTAATTTGAGTGTACTTTATAGAGTCCCCAAATGATATTTCGATGCGTTACACACGGAATGACAAAGTGAGTATACCCCCACACTGTAGTTGGAGGGAATACAAATTCCAAAATATTTTTTCACATAAATCGGAACTATTCCATTTTCAAGTCAAAAAAGGAACCCAAATACAATACCCCGACAGGTTCAATTTTTTTTGTTCTAATATTAACCCTAAAAGGCAACTGTTCCGACGCTAACGAAATCTAAAAAAAAAAATCTCCAAACAAAATCGCTCCACCCTAATGTACAGCCTCAACCAAAGCTGTTTTTTTAGAACTTACTCTTTAATGGCTTTATGAATCCGAACATCTCCGTGAAGAGAATTCTGTTGTAAATATTGAATAATTGCGCAGCCATGAAGCTTTTGTATACGAACGCCACGTATTAATTTGGCCAAGTATAAAGCTAACGGTTCATATTCTTGCAGTTTTTGATATATAAACAGAAGTGATTGGGAGGGATTATTCAAGTATCGTCGTTCAAGTTCCGTTATATTTTCCATATAATCATCTAAAACACTTTCAATTCCATTAGCAAATGCCTTGAGGTAAAGACCACTTTGTAAGGGTTCTATTAAAAAGATATAATAGAATTACAAAAAGAATATTTAAAAATTATTTTGGTAAACAATAATAAAACAAGTAGAAAAAGTAAATTCGACTTGGCCGAATCCATGAATACACTATGCCCTTTTTAAATGATAGGGCTGGTAACTCATCACAATATAATCAATGATTAAAGCTAATCAAATGTTTGCTTAAAATCGATCTAGGATCATGAATATATACATATACTTTATGGGATCCCAGACCAATATTTCGAGGTGTTACAAACGGAATGACAAACTTATATATGGGGCATTCCATGTCAAATTAAACACTTTGAATAATTGTTTTTTAGATTTTCTCAATTTCTTGACAGTTTTTAGTACCCTTTCAAAACTTCTTCGTGGTAAATTTTCAGTTTTTTTTGATGACCCGTTCAAAAGTTTTTAAAATTGGTAGTTTGTTCCAGACATGGGCGTTTATGATTACAATTGTGTAATTGATTACAGTTTCAATTACAATTACATGTAATTAGTAATTGAGTTTTTTCAATTACAATTACAAGTAAAATTGAAAATTTTCAATTACTAATTACATCTAATTGTAATTGAAACTGTAATCAATTACATAATGTAATCATTAACGCCCATGTCTGTAACTTACCCTAAAGTGCCCCTAGGGGAGCCAAATGTATGACCGACCTTTCATGTAATTGTAATTGAAACTGTAATCAATTACACAACGTAATCATTAACGCCCATGTCTGGTTTGTTCCTTTACTCAAACTTCTTTTACTCATAACTAGGGATGAGATTTCCATGCAAATGCATGTTTTTTGTCGATAGTCTAAAAACGATGTAAACCAATTATCTTTCCGAAACAAAAAATTTGCGTTAAAATGGCATCGATTTGTTTGTGCATATTTTGGTAAATTGCATATTTTTGCATATTTTGGTTTTAAATGCGTATTTTGTGCATATTTCCAACTTTTAAGTGCATATTTTGGCATAAATTATCAAACACACAAATTGAAATTTATTTGTTTAAAAAACTATTTTAAAATTTTATTTTGGAAATAAGAAAAATATTTTTTTGCTTTAAATTTTATTTATAGATTGTCTTAATTTCTTAAAAATCTTGCTTACATAAAGTTTTAAATGTTACTACTCAAACCCGGCGTTACTTTTTGCTTTTTAAGAAGTTTTTTCAATGAAAACAAGATTTTTATTGCACAAATTTTTTTTAGTGCATATTTTTAGGTTTTTTAGTGCATATTTTGATTTTTTTTAGTGCATATTTTAAGCGCATATTTTCGATTTTTTAGTGCATGAAAATCTCATCCCTACTCATAACTTAAGTTTTTAATTTTTTAAATTTTTTGAAAAAATCCAATGGTGCGTCATACAGGGATCACTTCCAAGACCGACTCCCATTAATTTTTACGTCTAAACATTTCTTCGAAACAAACTAATACCCTATCTCCAATTCCTAAAGGGGGCTCCCACACAAAATGTCATTTTTTAAAATTTGCTCCAACCGCTCTAACTGCCTTTATTTTTACGTCTAAACATTTGTTCGGAACAAACTAATACCCTATCTCCAATTTCTAAGGGGGCTCCGACACAAAATGACATTTTTTAAAGTTTGCTCCAACCGCTCTAACTGCCCTAAGATTGCCCTTAGAACAATAATATGTATGACCGACCCACAATATTTTTTTTAACCAAACATTTTCTCTGAACACTCCTACACTCTATCTTTAACTATTAAGGCGGTCCCCGTACAATTTTTTTTATTTTTTGTAAATTTGTTTTATTTAATCAGCTTCTACCGGTCCAATGGTGCGTCCGAGAGGGGTCATTAGTGAGACCGACTCCCATTTATTTTTACCCTCCAACATTTTTGTAAAACACAAAAAAATTTCAAAAAAATCAAAGAACACATACAGTTTCAAAAATGAGATTTAAATTTTAAAACTTAAAAATCGCATACTAGAGCACTTTTAAGATTTTCTTGTATTTTTTTTAAAGTACGTAAAAAACAAAAATTGGGAAAAAAAATTTGCAATTTGGGCCATTATTGAAGAAGTTATGAGTAAAAGAAGTTTGAGTAAAGGAACAAACTACCAATTTTTAAAAATTCGATATCTTTTGAACGGGTCATCAAAAAAATCTGAAAATTTCCACGAAGAAGTTTTGAAAGGGTACTAAAACTGTCAACAAATTGAGAAAATCTAAAAAAAAATATTCAAAGTGTCCGATTTGACATGGAATGCCCCGTATACACTCTACAACGTTGGCAATCGCTTGAAATTTACTTTTTTAATTATAATTTCATACTTCTTTAGAGCTAAAACACCTTAATTCAACCGACGAGTTGACTTCACCCCCTCCAAAGGTCATTGCTTCAACCTTAATTTTTGAAGCCATATCTCAAAAAACGATATTTTTAAAATTTCGGAAAAATTTATTGTTATTAAATAAAGTCTCAAATTTAAAGACCTTTTTCGAAAGGAAGAAGTCTCATATTTGAGACGTTTTTCGTAAAAAAAAAATTATAAAAATGAGAAATTTCTCCTACAAAAATATTCTCAGATTCTAAAACTTTTTTTATAAAGAAATTGTCGCAGATTCTGAGATATCTTTCGTATAGAAAAAGTCTCATATTCTAAGATAGAAAAGGTCTAATAAAAACCAAATTGTTCTACACAAATATCATGGTTTAAATAAGTAAAAAAAAATGACCTCGAGCTAGAATATCCTTCCTCAAAATATTTTGTTGTAGTTTCTTTGTCTTAAAACAGATAATAACAGATAAGTAACATGAGTTTTTACTTTCCAGCGGGGAAAGTAAACCTTAATGTGGCCCTGGGTATGTTCTATAAATGCAGGCAACAAAGAATATATGTTATTAAAAAATTTTAAGATTTCCATTTCACACGAAAAAAAAAATGATTTCTTGCTTACCATCTGTATCAATTACTGTGGCACTTGAATAAATAGTTTGATTTGTTCCATAAATTTTTGAGAATTTTGCAATGTCACGTAATAAGTTTATTATTTTCACGATATCCTCCAGCAATTTTTTTTCACAAGGATGAAAAAATGTACAAACAGCATCAGAGACCTAATAAAAAGCAACTTAAAATTTTCTTTTTTAGGATAATTAAACAACTTACCAGAAACTCTTCAATCGGCAATTGTTTGGAGTGTAAGTTAAGGCATGATAATATCACATCATGTATCATTGTTGAGCTGATCAATAATATATATTTATGAAAACAATTAAATAAAGCGGCAACTAATTTTTAATGTATGAAAATTTTTTTCAATCACTCATCTGCATAAATTGAGGAGATTGAGAGCCGAGTCACAATTGGCACCACATTCGGTAACCACAAAATGTTTTCATACATTTTGTATGAAAAGCAAAAAATCGCTTTGTGGTCGACCACACTGCCGCCAGAATAGATTCTATTCTATTTTTGTAGTGCTCTCTCACCACCCTCTCATTTTTCTCAAATTTTTATCAAGTAGCGTTGCCATATGTTCAACAAAATATGCTAATTTTTCCAATTGGAGTTAATATATTGTGTGTGTGTTGCACACAAGAAACATTGTATACCTGCTTTTATAGGATAACAAAAGGAAAAAAATAGATGTGTGACTGATATGAGCGTCGTTTTCTTTATAAAATGTGTCCGGTCGTCTGTCGCTTAATTTTAATGTGTCGCTCTCTCTTTCGCAGTGGTTCGTCGTCGGTGGTGCCAATTGTGACTGGGCTCTGATTGTTATTAGTTTCCAGCAACATGTTGCTTGAATTTCAAACAGGGTGGTTCTATTGGAAATGTTATTGTGCACATATAGAAAAATTACAGTAGACTTATACCAAATTTGACCAAATTCCAAACTCGTCGTACACTCAACCAAAAATCATTGTATTCAAAAAGAAAATCGTAGTAAATTTAATACTATGCACATAGGGGCAAAATGTAATGTTTTGTGGCATCAATTAAACCGCTGAATTTTTATAGACGTTATGCACACCATTTCAAAGAGCATTGTTTAAGGATTAAATTTATGTAAAAACATGTTAGACTTTCTTTGCAAAATTGCGAAAAATTTCGCAAAAACGAAAAATAATAATAATTTGTTAGAGGTAAAAAATTTTTGTTTGCTTGTATTTTTATATATGGTTATGGATACCGTTAAAACCATTACTGTATTGAAAAATCATACATATGAAGCATTCCACACCAAATGTTCTGATAAAAAAAAGTTATGCCGTATTAAGTTAAAATCGGACGTAAAAATGAAAATAAATAAAAAATTAATGGTTTTTAAATAAAACGGCTTTGTAGATATAGTATAATAAGTGTTAAACATTTCACTTTCCTAATATTATACAATAATGTGGTATAAAACGTATGAGTAATATATTAATTTCCGTAAAAAATCGCGATCGCGGCATCTAAATATTTTTTAAGAAAATCAAAACTTGTATGCACCAAAATAAACAAATTTAAGGGATAAGACCTACAAAAAACAAAAAAAAAAAAAATGTTTTTTTGTGGTCACTCTAGTGTTTAAATTAGAGATGGGCGCGTGAGTGATTTTTGAATCACACTCACTCACTCTCACGACACGAATTTTTGAATCACGCACACTCACTCACGAGCATATTATTTCTACTCACACTCACTTACAATCACGTGAGTAAATTTAATACAACTCACACTCACGTGCACTCACGCAAGCTTCACTCACGTTTCTCACACTCAAGAAACTCTTATTTATACAAAAAAAAATTTAAAAAACAAAAATTTCAAAAATCTTTCAAAATTTTCACAAAATTTAAAGTTCAGTAAAATTTTACAAATTTTTTCGGATTTTTCGGGACGAAACTTAAGATTTCGCCAAATTTTAAAATTTTTTTGTTGCTTTTTTGGTACGGAAGGAAATATGAAGAGAAAATAAATCACGCAAACTCACGCAAAAAAATTGACTCACGCACACTCACTCACGCAATTTTTTCTCCACTCACACTCACTCACAATCACGTGAGTAAAATTCAATTCAGTCACACTCACGCGTGAATCACGTGAATCACGCTCTAATCTGCTCATGTGCCCATCTCTAGTTCAAATTATAACTTTAATATATTAAAAAAAAATAACAAAAAAATTACCAAAAAAAAAAGGTAATATTTTTAAAATGCAACTGCACATCGCGGGCTCATTTCGAGCAAGTTTTAATAAGTGATTCTTGTAAAGAATTATACCACTTACCACTGTATAAAAGTAACTAAGGATAATGTAGGATAATTGTCCACTTTTTGACCTTCAAAGTTAGGTTTTGAACAATTTCATAAAAAAAATGTCTTAGAACGGCGATAACTAGTTTAATATTTAATGCAATTTAATCAGCATGAATGCAAATTTTTTGTGCTAAAGCTACCTTTCCATTCATGTGTATAGTGTCAACATTTTTTACTGGCATACCTTTTATTTTGAGTTTTCAACTAAAGACTATTTTAAATAATTTTTTTGTTTTTTTTTAACTTTTACTAACTTTAACACGATGGTAAGAAAAGAAGAATGGATAAATCAAAAAAGTAAAAATGCAGTCAAGCGTAGAAAAGTATAGGCTTTCGATATAAACAAAAAAAAATAACAAAATCGCTTTTTCAAAAATTCAATTGTTGCCAAGAAGCCCCATATAGCTGCCCCTATGTGCTATGTTTAGACCAAATAAAAACTAACTTGTTTTTGGCCAAAATTGATTTTTGAAAACCAAACCGTTTACACCGAATAAATAGAGTTTTTGTTTGTCAAATCAAATTAATTATTTTATAAATTCACTAAAAAACACAAAATAACAATAGCCACACGATAATAAAAAAATTAAATTACATATTTATTAACTTTTTTAACAGATTGGAATAATAATTTCACAAAAAACAAATATTTTATTTTTGACATTCGAGTTAAGCAAAACAAAATTGAAAAAAATATTCACACAGAATGATTAGCTAGTAGTGAACACAGCCAAAAATCTAGTTTTTGTTTAGTTTTGGTTGGCAACGCAGTTTTTAAATTGTATGGAAAAACTACATACACGCAAAAAAAAATCTGTGTAAGATTGAGCAATCCTACTTGGTAAAACTTTTTTCATACCAAAAAAAATTTTTTACCAAATTTTTGCTAATATTATGCTTGTCGATGTTAAAGTAACATAATTCATTTTTTATGTAAAATAACCAAGTAGCTTGCTCAATAACGCAAATTACCTGCACAAAAATTTATCGAAAGAAAACAACAAAAAAACAAAACAAATACAGACCGCCATTTTCATTTTGTATTTTTTTGTGCGTGCGTTGTTCGTTTATTTTTTGTGTTATAAAAACGTAAAAAGGAAATTGATATATAAAATAAAAATAAATTAATACATAAATAAAAACAAATAATTAGTTTTCTAAAAGATAAATAAATGTAAGATAAAAGAATGTTAAAGTTAATTTTGCTTTCATCACTTAAAACACCATTCAATAAGAAAAACCAATGGAGCCCCAGACGTATGTTTCGATGAATAACAAATGGAATGATAAAGTGAGTATACCCCTATTCCGAAGACACCAATAAGGTTTAATAGATTTTTAGTTAAAAATTTGTGTTTGGTAATAATTTTCTATTTTTACAGGGTACTGGTAAATAAATTTTTGAAGCTATGGCGAATCCTTCACTACAATAAAGAGCGTGAGCACCAGTCCTCCCTTTATTTATAAAATTAAAACCTAAAAACCCAATGGAGTCCAGACCTGTTTTGATGAGTTACAAATGGAATCACAAAGTAAGTGTTCCTCCTAACCAAAAGACCAATGAGGTTTACTAGTTTTTTAAATTAAAAATTTATGTTTGTAATAATTTTCTATTTTTACAGGATGCTTTTAAATAAATTCGTGAAGATATAGCGGATTCTTCACTTCAAGAAAAATCGTAGGCAGCAGTCACTGGAGAAAATTGTACATAAAGGGTCAGCTGGTCGGTGGTAAATAAAATCCTACACAACATTTATTATATCAATATGGATTTATTCTGTGAAAATTTTAAATTCAACAAATATACAAATTTTTACAAACATTTTATAGAAAATTTATTTTAGCATAAATGTGGTAATTTTCAGCATTATTTTTAGTCACCTTTTCTAATAATTTTGGTATATTTCACCATATTTCTTTTGGTATATTTTACCAAGTTTTTGCTTAAATAGCATTAGCATTTTCTTCAACATTTTTTACATAAGTGTTTTGGCTAAATTACGAAAACAACTTCGTCGGTTGTAGTTTTAGCATATTTTTGGTAAAATTATGCCAGATTTTTGCTCACTCCGACACAGATTTTTTTTGCGTGTAGTTCAATTGAACTAGTTTAAATGAACTGCAAATTTTTTTCGTACTGTATTAGGTCACTTTTACACGCCCATGCAAAAATTTACCAAGTTTTTACAAAAATAAATCAATTTAATAGCGGGCAATAATAAACAAGTCGTTTTGCATAATGTTTAAAAGTACTTGCAATGTGCCAAGCAAACTTGGTAATATTTGGTAACAACATAAACACAGACTAATACACTCATAGAAATATCTTAGTAGAAAAATTAGTAAACCCATTGTAGATCAAGTTTTACAGAATATTGCCGTATTCAACAAAAATTAATGTTGATATCGTTGAATAATCAGTAAATTTGAATCAACTATTTACAACGCTTATACAGAATTCAATAGATAAAACCAAAAAAGAAAAATCAACCCTGTTCGTTCAATTTTGTATTATTAAGTTGGTAGCAATGCACTGCAATGTGAAATTTGTTTGTCTCTTATAAAATTATTTTATGTGTTTGTTTCTTATAAAAATATTTAATATTATAAAAATAAATAAAAATGGGATCTGATGATCAGATTCTGATCTGTAAATATTTGGTAAGTAATAAAATACATTGGTTACTTTATGTATTCATACTATATTATAATTTTTTTTTGTTTTTTTTAAGGTTTTTGATTTGGTGTCATTAGAAAACTGGAGAATGGCTTACGAGTGCATAACATAAATAAACGAAGTGTGTGTGAAAATCTTGTTTAAATATTGCAGCTTAAAAAGCCCGTGATAATTCTAAAAAATATTGTGATTTATACTTAATAAAAGAATATTTACAAATAACAAAAAGCTTTTTTTTATTAATAAAATTTCTTATATCAACAAAAATATGAGTTGAGTTTACAAAAAATACGAGTTGATTTACAAAAAAACGAGTTGATCAACTTTTACAAAAACTGACAACATTTTTTATTGAAATCAACATAAATATTTGTAGGGTCAAAATCAACAATGATTTCTGTTGAATTTACAACGATTTTCTTTGGGAATACAATGATTTTTGGTTGAGTGTACAGACTCGACAAATATGACAGGTGTCAAAAAAGTTTTTTTTAACCATATGGTTAATGTTTTCAAATTATTCTACGAATTAGGTTAGAAAGAGAAAACTGATATAACGCGCCATAAGAAAAATGGATTCCAGATCGGTTTTTGTTGTTTCACTCACTCCTAAGTGTACAATTACAATTCTGGCGTTGGCCTTGAATTTTGCTTGTTCTGGCGTTTGTTTGTATACACACACACAAAGAAGAAGAGAAATATAATTATTTGGTGGATGAAAAATAAATTTTACCTGAAAATTTTTTTTTCGGTGAAACATAAAACTCCTTTGGTTTTTTTATTGATATTTTTTTGATACTTGTTTTTTTTATAATAATTGGCGGTAAATTATATTTTTTTATATGTACTTTTCTTAAAATTTTCCAATACACAGATGTGTTTCATAAACAAGATGTGTTTCATAAACAAAATCAACCCTTTTTTTGTAACGACTGGCAATGCCAAAGCAAAAAAAAATACTCACGAGAGAGCAAAGCCAAGAAAATAGAATTGATTCCACTGTTGCCAACTATTTTTAACCAAAAACCTCTAAATTTCACGAAAAAAGCGCTAGAAACCGCCAAAAATTAATTTAGCGGGAAAAATTTAAAATTTTCCCGCTAAATTACAAAAAAAAAGCGCTGAAAACCGAAAAACTTGGCATTTTTGATTGACAAAAAAGAAAAATTTAAAAAAAAAACCTCCAAATTATTTTTTCTACGAAAATTTTCTTTTCATTAAAAACGCGCATGAAACCGCCGAAAAAATTTTAGCGGGAAAATATAAAATTCTCCCGCTAAGTTACAAAATAAGCGCTAAAATTCGACAAACTTGGCGTTTTTGATTGAAAAAAAAAGAAAAATTGGAAAAAACCTCTAAATTTGTCCCACTAAATCCAAAAATTTTTTCAACTTGAACCCTTATAACAAATATAATTAGAGCCCGTGCTCGATCTGTACTTACAGAAAAAATCAAATAAAATTACTGACAAAATATGTCGCCATTAGGCACGTCTCCGAAACAGAAAATGCAAATTCCTTCATTTGTGTCTGCAATTCCAGATCATGTTGGTAACCCTTGCGAAATAATGTAAGAGACAAAAAAGTTGAAAGAAAGTATGAGGTGAGGTTGAGATTGCTAGAAATAGAATTGTAGTGTTGGAAACTGTCAAAATTTATTCTGTTGAAACTATAAATATTCACATATATAAAAACAGTTTTCATTAACAAGACAAACCGACATTTAAAATCCTACTGAAGATGACACTAACTGGGGTGTTTGAAACCGGTATAGGAAATACCAGAAATGTCTATAATTTTTAGAAATTCAATTTTTCTTCTGCATTTTTTCAACTTGAACCCTTATAAAAAGCGCTAGAATTTCCCGCTAAAGCACCGTTCCCGCTAAAACCAATTTTCCACCGCTAAATCCAAACAAAAAGCGCTAGATTTAGCGGGAAAACCTCCAACTTGGCAACAGTGATTGATTCTATTCTGGCTTTGAAACCCTAGCGTTGGCTTTGAATTTTGTTCTACATACAAAACGTATGGGAACAAGCAAAATTCAAGGCCAACGCCAGAATTGTAATTGCACACTAAGTCGTAGAAAGTGTTGCCATGTTAGCGTAAAACGGACTAAAAACCGCTGTGTTTTCTCCTAAAATCGCTTAGTTTTTCCCCATTTTTTCTTATAAAACTCTACTGTCGAGTCTGTAGCTTTGACAGAGGAAAACAAAACAAGGCTTGCGAAAAATGTTAAAACTCTATAAAAAAAAATTACCAAGCATGATTGCATAATTTTACACACGGGATTTTTTTGCGTGTGTGTAAAATATTGAAGCGAAAAAATACATGCAGATTGTAAATAATATTGAATCGTCTGTAGAGGCCTTTAAGAATCCGGTGATAATTCTAAAAAATATTGTGATTTATACTTAATAAAAAAATATTTACAAATAACAACAAGTTTCTTTTATTAATAAAATTTCTTATATCAACAAAAATATGAGTTGAGCTTACAAAAAATACGAGTTGATTTACAAAAAAACGAGTTGATCAACTTTTACAAAAACTGACAACAATTTTTGTGGGGTCAAAATCAACAATTTCTGTTGAATTTACAACGATTTTCTTTGGGAATACAATGATTTTTGGTTGAGTGTACGATTTTCTTTGAGAATACAATGATTTTTGGATGTATATCTCAGGGATGTTAAAGTTGGTACAATTGTACTTTTTTTTGGTACATTTTGAACTTCAAAAGTACGGTGGCACAGACTAAATACAGACTAGACAGTAGAGTTTTGCAAGAAAAATGCGGAAAACTAAGCGATTTTAGGAGAAAACACAGCAGTTTTTAGTCCGTTTTACGATAACATGGCAACACTTTCTACGACTTAGGAGTGAGTGAGACAACAAAAACCGATCTGGCATCCATTTTTCTTATGGCGCGTTATATCAGTTGTCTCTTTCTAACCTAATTCGTACAATAATTTGAAAACATTAACCATATGGTTAAAAAATACTTTTTTGACACCTGTCATATTTGTCGAGTCTGTATTAGTCTGTGACGGTGGCACAGACTATAAACAGACTCGACAGTAGAGTTTTATGAGAAAAAAATGGGGAAAAACTAAGCGATTTTAGGAGAAAACAGAGCGGTTTTTAGTCTGTTTTAGAGAATAATCACAATTGGAGCGGGAAGCGGAAAAACGCTTCAAAAATCGAGCGATTAATTTAAATTAAGCGTCAAGCGGTTTGCGGTTTTTTTTGCATTATTTTTGACATTCATACCTTGAAATGTATAATTGAATTGTTGTGATAATTATTTTAATTTTATTTAAAAATTTTACTTTTGGCAATAACATTTTTTTATATTTAAACAATAAAAATTGTTCAATATTATAAGAACTCATTCAATTAAGACCAAGAGACAAAATCTTATAAAACAGTTGCAAAACAAGAAAATAACAGCAACTTTTGCACAATTTATATATTCGAAACAATAAAAAATAAAATACACATTCCGTGAAACAAATTTTACATATTGCATCCTAAAAACTTGAAAAATTGCATAAAAAATCATATATTTTTTTTACCAATATCTATTAATTTTTCAGCAAACTCCATTGTTTGAATAATTTTCCATATTTTTTTTCTGTTTTGCTTTGTTGTTTATTTCCATCTGCCAAAAAACTCGTACTTTACTTGTATTTTACAACACTGTATAGAAAAACAATACTTTTTTTTGGTTAAAGTCTGGCAACGCCAAAAAATAAAATGAGAGGAAAAATGAGAGAGAGTGAAAAAACGCCATGAAAATAGAATAGAATCTATTTCGGCGGAAAAACGCCGCGGAATTTTGATTGCATACAAAATGTATGGGGAGAGTTGCGGAAAACCGCTTCCCGCTCCAATTGTGATTAATCTCTCACGCTAACATGGCAACACTTTCTACGACTTAGGAGTGAGTGAAACAACAAAAACCGATCTGGCATCTACTTTTATTATGGCGCGTTATATTTCTCTTTCTAACCTAATTCGTAGAATTTGAAAATATTAACCATATGGTTCAGAACTACTTTTTTGACACCTGTCACTTATGTCGAGTCTGTATTAGTATGTGACGGTGGTATGGTACAATTTAAAAATTTCCAATTTTATTGTTTCAACTAGAGTTGGCGCGTGAGTGAATTTTGACTCACGCACGCTCACGAAATAAAAATATTGCTTACGCACGATATTGTTTTTTTCTGCTCACGTTCACGTGAGTAACTAAAATTTTTCTCACGCTCACGAAATAATCACGCTCACGTGAGACTCACGAAATTAAAATTAATAAATTTTCATTTTACTTTTTTGCGATTTCTGCACAAAAAGTATTCAATTTTCTTAAAACAATAATAAAAATTTATTTAAATCACAATTTTGTATCAATATAATAATGATTTTTTTACTTGTTTTCTGTTTTAAACAGCACAAAACAATCACGAAAACTCACGAAAAAAAAATACTCACGCACGCTCAAGCACGAAACTATTTTTTCTAATCACGCGCACTCACGATCACATGAGTAAAAATAAATTTCACTAAATAACGTGAATCACAAAGAATTCGTGTCACGCGCGCATCTCTAGTTTCAACTCATCGAAATATCGGTAAAGGACCCTAGCTCATAAGGGAACTTATGATAACCCGATTTACACCATAAATGAAACGTTTTTTAGCTCTTATTTTAAAACAGTTTGAATGTAAATAGTTTTCAAATGAAATTTCTTTATTGTGAAACTTTTTTTTTAGAAAAAATTTCAAATGCTTTAAACTTGTTTTTATAAAAAATGTCTCACAATCAGGAGTTGACACTTGATAAAATTCTTACTCTTATCATAGAAAAAGTCTTAGCATTTTTCACAAAACTGAAATTTTTCATACTGAAAAAGTAAGATAGAGTGTTATTTGTAGATTCTGAGACATTTTATTTTATTAAGAAGTCTCAGATCTTGATACATTTTTGGTGGTCACACACTCAAATACATTTTTGATGGTTATACACGAAGACACAACCGAGTTTAACACTCTAATGTCCAGTTTCTCTATTACAAATTTTCACTTTCGTTCGTCCAAATGATATAAGAAAATCAATTTGAGGTTCTGTATTGCGGATGTCACTTTAGTCGAACGAAAACGTAAAAGTTGTAATTTTTCTTCATATTTTTCCGTTTCTACAACACGAATTGAAATGTCAAGAACGCCAAAACCACACGAATGAAAAATACCATTCGTTAAGGAGTTTTTTGTGTAATATTTAACAAAATAAGTGAAAAATGTGAATTTATAATAAGAATAAGTAATATTAATTTATAAAATTAAAAAATGTGAATGTTTTATAACTAAATGCTTTGAAAAAATGCATATTAAAACCAGTGTTGGCTACCGTTACCCTTTCAATACCGTTACCGATTAAAAACCCTTTGATATTGACTACCGTTACCGTTACCAATACCGAAATAAAATATTTTTAATACCGCTACCGATAAAAAACCATTACCTTTATTCGGATTTTTACCGGTATTATATCGGTTTTGTTTCGGTTGTCTTAAAATTACTTTTTTTAATTTTTTTGCAGATAAAAAACAAAGTAAAATATTTTTCTGTACGTAAAATAAAAAAAAAATGTTTTGTTCATTGTAAATCAGATTGTTATTTGCCCAAGTAATAATGTGAAGGATCATTACTGATCCGAAAAATGGTTCGCTAAGATTAGATCAGTTTTAATCGGATGGATACAATTTTGTCCGAAAAATGGGTTTATCTAATTATATGAACCCATTTTTCGGATGATATTGTATCTGACCGATTAAAACTGATCTAATCTTAGCGATCCATTTTTCGGATCAGTACTGATCTTTCAAATCTCGGATCAGTACTGATCTTACTCGGATCAGTACTTATCTTACTCGGATCAGTACAGATCTTACTCGGATCAGTACTGATCTTACTCGGATCAGTACTGATCTTTCAAATCTCGGATAAGATGTGATATATAAGAATGTATCTAAACATTTTTACTCGTGTGGGCAAAAACAAACAGTATTTTTTACTTAAATAAAATACAATTTCGATGTTCAGGCTGTTTATTTGAAATCAGAAGGTTTTTCAATTTAAATCAGCAGATTTAGGTGCAATCTTGACAGATTTTTCTGCAGACTCTACATGGTTGCCTAGACAAAAATTTAGCAAACCGCGTCAGCTAAAATCGTCAGATTTCTTAAATGGCTCAAAATGCAGATATTTCTGCTAATCGGACAGAGACATCTTAAAAATACGTAAAAAATCTTTATGTGTTGAATTGCAATATTGCGTGAATATTTTAATTAAATTCTGAGTTAATTAACGGTATTAAATACTTCAATATTATTATATGTTGAAAATATAATAAATTTATCAGTTTTTTAATTTTATTAAATATTTTTTTGATTTTTTACGTGTTTTTAACAAATTTGTGACTGTTTAGCATTTTGGATAAATTTTATTCATAATACCGGTACGTACCGGTATCGTCGTTTCGGTAACGGTTAACCGTTACCTAAATAATCAAAAATACCGTTACCTTTACCGTTACCTATATAAAAAATATGTAATACCAATACCGTTACCAATACCGTTATTCGTTTCGGTTGCCAACCCTGATTAAAACAAATCAGTGAAAAAAAAGACGGATTTGACCAATTTATATTAACAATTTAAAAGCCACGGGTCATTATACAAATTATTGTTTTCATTTGTTTTTTATTACAATTGTGTTAACTTTTTAGCTATAATAAATAAAAAAAACTCTGATTTGAGTCTGTTTGCGAACTTTCCCAGTAAAAATTATCAAGCAACAAAATTTTAGAGAGTAAAAAATAAATCGCTCTCAAAAAGGAAAAATTGTTAAAAGTACGCGAACAGAAATCCGTGAAAATTTGCAAGTTAGTTAAACAGCTGATTTAAATCAGCTTATAAAAAATTTTGCCTTCATTTGTAAATTTTTAGTATGACCGTATTTATTTTTTAACTCGATAATAAAAGAAATTTAATTTTAGGATGTATTTTTGTAATCATTCGCTGATATTTAATCATATTTTATACACAATAAGGTAACTGCAGAATATTTTGTATTCTGTTTACAAAAATATAATCATATGTTTTTAAAACATATGTTTTTTGTGCTTGATAATTCTTGCTGGCAAAAATTTATCCAGTAAAAACTTGCAAGTTTCTAAAATAGAACTGTCACTTTTTTCTCTCATTTTCTCTCTCTTTACTGGCCCAGCAAAAAAAGAGCTTACCATTCACTACAAAATTCACCACAACTTATGAACCAGATGTACTTCTTCTTCAGCTGAAACACTGATGAATTTTATATGGGCGTGACACACAATATCACTAGTGTTTAGTATGTACATATATATTAACATCTTTATCACAACTTCTGAAGTAGTGATCGGGATGTTAATATAACTTGACCTTTTGGAAGTGCTTTTTTCATCACTTCTTTAGAAGTATATATTTCTTGGCATTTTGGATGTGATTATGTAATTTTTATATGGTGATTTAGAAGTGATTTTTTCATCACTTCTTGATAAGTACATATTTCATGACTTTTTGGGATTGATTTTAAGAGTTTTTTTTTTAGTATTTACACTAATAATAATTAAAACCAAAACGATATGTTTAACAATGTATAATATTTATTGTGTAATATTTAGACTTGAAATTGTTAAGATTAAATCGATGTTTTAAATAATTTAGTTTAGCTAATAGGAATTATTAATTAAATGTGGATGTATATATTTTTCTAATAGTTTTTCATGCGCTTTATCCGAATCTGGCCTTAGAAGTGATTTATCTTATTTTGAGATATTTAGATTTTCGATTGACAGTACTGCATAAACTCAGATATTCGCAATGTTCGGGACCTTATAAAACCGAGAATTATTTTATGATGTATAATTAGTTCAGCACATCTAAAAATACTTCACTTATTCTTCAAATTACTTTTGCAATTCTTAAGATATCTTTTTTCATTACGGAGATATCGACCGATAAAATTATTGCAATTTCGGCCCTAAAAATAAAAGAAAACAAATTTGAAAACCAACCAATTTGTCTTGTTGATATATAATAGTACCGAATTCGAAACTCTATTAGAGGTGCATCTAAGCCCGGCATCAATTTGGGTATTAATTTTAGGGTAAATTTTCAGGGTGCCATACAAAAAATCTTTATTTGGGCTAACATTATAGAGCTTCGCCATATCGGATAAAGATTTATTTTAAATAAAATTAATAAAATTCTTAAAAGTACATAGAGTTCTTAGTTTTATATTCAATTAAAATTTTTATTATTCGGTTAACCGAATAATTCAAATTTATCCGATTATTAACCGATTAAATCTCAACCCCGATTAATTATTTGCCCGATTAGCCGATTAAACCAAAACCTCGATTAATTGAATACCCTAATGTTTAGGAGAGTTTTTATACCTTTCAACAGCGATACCAACTTAATCATTTTGTGGCTATATTCGGCCCCTTTTTTAAAGGCTACCACCTTTTTTTGGTTATCTTTTTTAGCCCTTTAAGCACTTTTTAAGTCATTTGATAATTTTTACCATAATCTGGAAACTTTTTATTGTTTTTTTTTTTTGTACATAATTTACAAAACAACTCCAAAAATTATTTAAAAAAAAGGTTTTTATACATGTAGTTAAAAAAAAACATCCAATAAATAAAATGAAGAGATAAAAAAAAGTAATTCTCTCATTTTAAATCAGATATCGTATATTTTTAGAAGAGTTTTTATACCTTTAAACGGCAATACCAACTTAGCTCTTTTTTGGTTATATTTAACCCTTGTCTTTTTTAAGGGCTACCCAGTTGGCAACGTCCTCAAGCCATCCTCAGTGACGGAGCGGTGACATGTCAGAGTCACTGCTGACATACACAAGACATCTCTATGTACTGGGTTGAGGACAGTTTCATACAAATTTTCAAAATGTCCTCACTCAAAGTCAGCTGTGGTCAGGGCTGACCTTCTGGGGACATGTCACCTAAGACTTCTTGGGGGAAATGTCCGACGTAGGTCATGCGAAAATACAAAAAATTTGCGTATTTCCTTTAGTTTTTACTTTTATCCATTTTCCTTTATAAATTATATTTCTCATATTTAGAAAAAACTTTTCGTCTTTTTTAGTCCCAACTGGATTTGAACCTGCAACCTCCAGTTTATTAGTCCCACACCTTACTACTTGTTCCAAACTTTATTTTAAAAATTGTTTGTCTATTTATTACTTTTATTTTACTTGTTAGATTTTGAATTTATTTTAAATAAATTGATAATATTGCCATTTTTTCTTGGAAATTGAAGAGTTGCCCAGATTTTAAATTTTAATTTAATATACTGCTATTCTGAAGACATTTCCCTTTAGACGTCTTAGAGGAATTGTCCACACTATTAAAGCAAACATTCAGTGCTGACAATGTAAGGACATGTCATCAAGGATTACCTATGATTTGTCAGAACCTGAAGACATTTCCTCAAGGAATCACTGTGGAAGTTTCCTCAGTGACACATTTTCCAACTGGGTAACAGTTTTTTTGTTATCTTTTTAGCACTTCTTGAGTCATTTGATAATTTTAACAAAAATCTGGAAACTGTATTTTTTTATAACATAATTTACATAACAAATTCGCTTTTGCGGCATATCAAGTTAATTCATTTATAAAATTTAGCTTTTTTTTAAATCCCAATAAGCAATTTTAAAATTCAAGTGCAAATCAAGTATAAAACAAGTGTAAATCAAGCCCTAAATTCCAGCCCCTGCTTGATTTATACTTGAATTACACTTGAATTCAATAGCATACTCCAGCAAAACGGACACTGGAATTCAAGCCCTATTTTTACAGCCTTTTCCCTGGTTTTCAAGCGTAAAAACAGCGCTTGAATTCAAGTATCCGTTTTGCTGGAGAATGCTATTGAATTCAAGTTTAATTCAAGTATAATTCAAGCATAGACTGGAAATAAGGGCTGATTTATACTTGATTTGCACTTGAATTTTAAATGTGCTTATTGGGATCAGAGAAAATTATAAAAAAAAAAATATTCAACAAAACAAATCCAATACATAAGTACCACAAATTTGTACTTTTCAATTGCATTTGTAAACACATATGAAAATGGTACTTCTAAATCATTGAGGAAAGAACTGGTGAAAGTTGTTATTATTGGCATTTTTTTAGCAGTTTTGGAAGTGCTTATAAAAGTACTTCTTATGGAATATGAAGATCGGCACATATAGCTACTATGTATGTAGTGAATCACTTATTCTTTTTGCACCACTTCGATTTTTTTTTGCTGGGGGGTTTTTAAAGTACGCGAACGACTTTTAGACAAAATTCGTAATAATTTGTACAAATTCGTACAAATTATTGAGTTCGCGAACACAGCTTCTATTTGTTTCTGTTAGGTTTTTTTATCAAGGTTGGCAATCGAAACGAATAACGGTATCGATATCGGTTTTGGTATCGTTTTTTTATTTATTTCGGTATCGGTTACGGTATTTGAGTTGAATCGGTTACGGTATTACCGATACCGAAACGTCAATACCGGTACGTACCGGTATTATCGAAAAAATGCTAAAAAAAATAAAAAAAAGTATAAAAACTTTAAAAAAATTTGTAAAAACAAGT
Source organism: Pegoplata infirma (assembly GCA_963921195.1). Classification (NCBI taxonomy): domain Eukaryota; kingdom Metazoa; phylum Arthropoda; class Insecta; order Diptera; family Anthomyiidae; genus Pegoplata; species Pegoplata infirma. The sequence continues at coordinate 140,691,415 of OY992537.1, read as the reverse complement.
AGTAAAGTTAAATTCGACTTGGATGAATCCATCAATACCCTCCACAATGCGCTTCTTAATTGATAGTTAATTTTCTAACGTGAATCAAATTAACAATTTTGATAAGAACTTTTGAACCCTCTACCGATTTGGCTGAAATTCAATACGAACCAGGCCAGGGGAACGGAAAATATCTGTGGAGTTTTGGCAAAAGCATTTAAACCGACTTAAGTTCTTTTGTAAAAAAAATATTAAGATAGACTTTTTCGGCTACAACAAAAACGTTTAACACGATTTTTTTTAAAGATCTCCACAATTTGAAATATCTGCTTATCAGATCTCTTAAAAAATATAGAGAAAATCGGACAGTTCTTGCCATTTCAGTCTCTTAAAAAAAGCTCCAAAAAAACTTTTCAAAAAAAATAAGTGCCTCTGTCAAACGTCCACATATATATATGCCAAGCTTCAGCCTCCTCAGGAATGCATGTCAAAAGTTAGCGTGTTTTTTTATCTTGAAAATTCACTAAAAACCGTTGCCGAAATTCAGTCTTTTGCTCATAATTTTTTAAGCACTGGACCGCATTGGCTGAACATTTTCCTATGTCTTTAGTACATAAATATATAGATTTTTACCTTTCTTTTTTGTTTGAGCTGAAAAGGGTCCAATAAGTTTCTATTGGGTGTTAAAATGTTTCCATAAAATACCCCAACAAATTACATATTTCATCTTATTTCTAGGCAACCAAGTTTTTATGTTGGTGTTATCTATTTGGAAAAATAGGCATTCCCTGTCTAGACAAGATCACATTCAAAAATATTGCAAACAATTTTTTCGCGAATTATGGGAACTTGACGATTTCTACGAATTAAGCCACTTCAAAAAATTATGCTATGGTGGAAAACCTCCTGCCAGTATTCAAAATTCCTTCCCTGAAGTCCTGTAAATATCAAAAAAATCCTTGGACACCCACATCACGGATTAAATAAAAACCCCCAAAAAACTATACTAGACAAAAGGGGCCTAGAAAGTTTCTATTGGGAGTCAAAATGAGTCCATAAAAATTTCGTGAAAATCAATAATTTTCTTTTGCTCTCGCATCGCGGTTGAAGTATGGATTTTTGAAATTTTTATTTAATTCAGGATGTGGGTGCCAAAAGATTTTTTTGATTTTTATGAGACTTCGGTGAGGCATTTGGAGTACGATTTTTTATTTACAAAAACCAAAAAATTTACAAACTTTCTATTAATTTTTAAAAAAAAAAAAACATGGTTTTTAAGAAAAACCGTTTGAATACCGGTACGTACCGATACCGAAGGAAAAGGTTTTTGGATACCGGTCTCCGATACCAAAACTGAGTTTCGGTATTGGTATTGGTACCGGTATTCAATTTAAGGGGTTTTGAAACGGATAACGGTATTGAAAAGGTATCGATTGCCAACATTGTTTTTTATAAATAAAAAAAAGGTACCGTGAGGGTCCTAATGGTACAATTTTTTTTGAAAGTTGGTACAAAATTGAAAATCTCATTTAACATCCCTGGTGTATCTCATTAACAGCTGTTTTAATATTGTTTGTTTTCGTAATTTAAAGCAAATTTATATATATATTTAAAAATGGATATGGTAGTACAGGATCCCAAAAATATACCATGTAAGTAAGAATTATTTTGTATATTAATTGATATTTTAAATGTTTGTTATCTTAAGTGGAATTAGCCGGTGCTGCACACCCAGAAAAACGAGTTAAGAACCTGGCCGACATGCAGGTCTGGCTGCGTTCGGAGGCATATTATGACCTAGTGGGTTTCATAAATGGAATCAGTACAGCTGTGCAGGGTAAAAAGTTGACTGATGAAATTTACATTTCGCCAGCAATGAAAAATCTTATTGCAATTTTTGAGAAATTGAATGCAATGGTCGACGAAACCCCACCTCTTGATCAGCCGCAGCGCTTTGGGAATAAGGCATTTCGAGCTTGGTCCCGAAAAATGAATCACGTAATTTGACTAAAAAATCGCTGGCAAAAGTCAAGTTTATCTGGCCATCGTCGTTTTAAATAGAACTATTATGGGTGAAAACCCACTTATGGGTACTAACTCCTTTCAAAATAATATGCCGGCTAAAAACAATTGTACATTTTCTAGATGCACAAATTTTGAAAAAAGTGAGCGAATTCCATTATTTCATTAAGAAAAACATTTCAGACTCAATATGTTTATCCAGGACTTTATCCTGATTTCAGTTCACTTCTTTAAAGTAGGTCCGTCCTCTTTTTGAATGGATGCAAACATTTGCATTATCTCGTATTTTAAAAACTTTATACAAAATGTGGATATTGTGAAAAATATATCTTTTAACGCATCTACCTGACTAAAAAAGTTAAAATATTGTAACTCGAGTAAAAAAGATCTGATATAATCATATATGCTAATATATAAGTATATATATTATATATATATATATTATATATATTATCTGGGCTATTCATAATGAGTAAATTAAATCTAATGTAGGTTTATTTGACTGAAATTGCATGAATATCTGTCAAATAAACCTACTTTAAGTAAACTTTAAGTATTATGAATAAAGGCCTATATATATAATATATTTATATGAACATTTCCATTTAATATGGCATTCACACTTGTGACCTTAAACAAGTTGTTCAACAAAACACCAGTAACAGAATAAAAACGTAATGGACACAGAACAAAGACTTTTTAAACATCTCACGTTTGAACACTTCAAAACAGCTAGTGTGAATGCCATATATGGGTGAAATCAAAAAATGTCAGTGTTTTTGAGCCAAAATTGTACAAACAAAAAATTTGAATTTTTGGTAAATTTTTTTATTAAAATCGATATGTTACATCACTACTAATGTAACTATTAAAGATCTCTTTTACAAATTGTTTCAAACAAGTTTTATCGACAATTTTATGATTTTTTTGGTGACGGAGTTTACATTCACCTTAGAAAAATACATTAAATTTTTTGAATTTTCTTTGAAAACATTTTATTGTAATTTAGAACACTTATTTATGTAATTGCTAACAATTTTTGTAATTAGGATTTTTTTCTGGTTTTTGTTATTAAAGATTTTACAATTATTTTTTATTTTAATAGGATTTTTCTAAGGAAATGTAAAATAAATTTATTATTATTTCTGTTAAAATTATTTTTTTTACTTTTTTGAATGACTAGTGTTAATATTTGCGTCGGTTTTAGCAACTACATAAGGTTTTTTAATGCTATCTGCAAAAAAAAAAAAGGTGACGGAGTTTACAGAGACGGAGTTTACATTTCGTCACTTTTTGCCCTTTTTTTCGAAAACTATTTGTCGGAAATTGGTTTCCGAACAAAAATCATTAGATGCCAACTAGATACGTCAAAATATGACGATATTTCAGATACACACTAAGTAGTTTTGTTGTAAACGTGAAGACGGAGTTTACAGCATTTTTCGATTTTTCATTTATGAATTATCTTTTCATATCGGGAAATTAATATGCAATGAGCAAACTTGAAACCAATGATGCAAAATGATACTTTATTGCCTCGCGTTTAATAAATGGGGCAATAACCTATAATTTTTCTAAATATAATACGTCAAAAACAACAAAATTGTCAGGTTCCATAATGTCTAAAAAAAGTGTCGGAAAATAGTTGCACAATTGAAGCCGTGTTTGCATGGGTAAAAGAGATAGTTATGACTATATAAAAATATTTTTCAAGAACGTCAACATTCCCTCTTTAAAAATGTAGTCAATTATTAAGCTCTTGGGTTATTGGTTTTTAAGATATAACCGGTTAAAGTTTAAAAATTGAACTTGTTACTGGAGACGGAGTTTACATTTGGCCTCCAAAAATGAAAATAACTTGCTTAAAATCGCTAACTAATATCCGGATTGTTGTTAGTTATGTAAAACGTCAATCTATACGACATTGTACATTAAAAAATATGCGAATACTTTAACCCATGTATGAGATATTACACGATTACATGGTTTGGTTGACATTTTTTGATTTCACCCATATATACAGTGGGCGACAATACATTGGAAACTTTTTTATAGTAGATGTAATTTGTTAAAAACAAAGTTAACAATACTAAGGGCTGGTAACTTATCAAAAGCTAATCAATGATTAACACTAATCATTGATCAATTTCATATAAAATTGACGTTTGGAAACAATAATTAGCACTAATCATTGATTATATTGTGATAAGTTACCAGCCCTAAACGTTATTATTATCAAATGATTATTATTTAAAAAATGCTATGTAGGTAATTTATAAAGCTTTAATTCAAGCTTAATGGCGTCCAGATTGAGTAAATAATAAATGTGCTACGAGGGTCGATCTGGAAAATAAAATTATTTATAGACATTGTTTAGAACATTTTTTAAAAATATTTCCAAGTCGATTTTTTTCAAGTTCAGGCATTAAAAATTTAAAAAAAGATCCAATAGATTTTATTCAGTGATCAAATAATTTTTCGAACAACCCAAATAAACAGTGAAATTTTTTAAGTACAGTAGAAAAAATCCACATTTTTTGACCTCCAATTCTTTTGACCACCAGTTTTTTGTAAACAAAGAAAAGAGGTTATTGTTTATTAATTTTGGTATACCTAAATGTATAGTAATGAAATATTAAAATAATTAACATTTTTCTTTGTTTACAAAAAAATTGGTGGTTAAAAGAATTGGAGGTCAAAAAATGTGGATTTTTTCAACTGTACTTAAAAAATTTCGCTGTCTGTTTGGGTTGTTGGAAAAATTATTTGTTCAATGAATAAAATCTATTGGAAATTTTTTTAAATTTTTAATGTTTGAACTTGGAAAAAATCGACTTGGAAATATTTTTAACAAATGCTCTAAAAAATGTCTATAAATAATTTTATTTTCCAGATCGACCCTCGTAGCACCTTTATTATTTACTCAATCTAGACGCCATTAGGCTTAAATTAAAGCTTAATAAATTACCTACACAACATTTTTTAAAATAATACTCATTAATAATAACGTTTAGTATTGTTAACTTTGGCTCTTATTCATAATACTAATAACAGACTTATTGTAGGTTTATTTGATAATTATTCCTGCAATATCTGTCAAATAAAGATACTTTAAATATATTTCAGGTTTTATGAATAACCACCTTTGTCTTTTACAAATTGCATCTACTATAAAAAAGTTTCCAATATATTGTCGCCCACTGTATATGGGGCATTCCATATCAAATCGGACACTGAATAATTTTTTTTTAGATTTTCCCAATTTGTTGACAGTTTTTTGTAGCCTTCGAGAGCTCCTTCGTGGTAAATTTTCAGATTTTTTTAATGACCCGTTCAAAAGATATCGAAATTTTAAAAATTGGTAGTTTGTTCCTTTACTCAAACTTCTTTTACTCATCAATAATGATCCAAATTGCAAATTTATTCAAAATTTTTGTTTTTTTTACGTACTTTTTAAAAAAAATTTTAAAAGTGCTCTAGTATGCGATTTTTAAGTTTTAAAATTTAAATCTCATTTTTGAAAATGAATGTACTCTTTGATTTTTTGAAATTTTTTTGTGTAAAACTTCTATCAATTCTACAAATTTTTTGAACAGTAGGATCGTGGATAACGATTTTTACTATTTTTTTAAATTTTTTGAAAAAATTGTATTGTAGCTTTCCAATCTTAAAATCATTTCTACTGCTACAATGGTGCGTCAAAGAGGGGTCATTTCCAAGACCGTCCCCATTAATTTTTACGTCTAAACATTTCCTTCTTACAAACTAATACCCTATCTCCAATTTCTAAGGGGGCTTGCTCCCACGCAAAAGACATTTTTTTAAATTTGCTGCAACCGCTCTAATTGCCCTAAAAGTGCCCTTAGAGCAATTAAATGTATGACCGACCCACAATATTTTTTTAGTCCAAACATTTTATCTGAACACACCTACCCCCTATCTTTAACTAATAAGGCGGTCTCCATACATTTTTTTTTGTAAATTTCTTTTATTTAATCAGCTTCTACCGGTCCAATGGTGCTTCCGGGAGGGGTCATTTGAGAGACCGACCCCCATTTATTTTTACCCTCCAACATTTTTTTAAAACATACTTACGCCCTATCTCCACTCCCTAAGTAGGTTCCCATACAAATTTCAGTTGGAGGAAATTTTTTAAAAATGTAATTTTGAATGGAAGCCCACTTAGGGAGTGGAGATAGGGCGTAGGTATGTTTTAAAAAAATGTTGAAGGGTAAAAATAAATGGGGCCAGTCTCACTAATGACCCCTCTCGGACGCACCATTGGACCGGTAGAAGCTGATTAAATAAAACAAATTTACAAAAAATAAAAAAAATTGTAAGGAGAAGTTATGAGTAAAAGAAACTTTTAAAATTTCAATATCTTTTGAACGGGTCATCAAAAAAATCTGAATATTTACCACGAAGGAGTTTTTGAAGGGTACTAAAACTGTCAACAAATTGGGAAAATCTAAAAAAAAATTATTCAAAGTGTCCGATTTCACATATATATGATCAAAAAATATTTTGCCATTGTCTACACAAGATTTTAAAAATTTTAGTCCAACAAAAATTTATTACAGAAAGCAACATCTGTGGACCAAATCGCGGTTTTAAAATTATTAAAATATTTTGTCCATAAAGTACGCGAAACTTTGAGCAAATTTAACAAAACAAATCATACGAATTTTGATCAAAAACGTAATTTCTTTGCGCGCTGTTTGTCTTAAACATTTATTCAAAATTTTATTACACAATCAGCTCTTTAATGGCCATCGTCAATTTTCTTAAATACTATTTGCGGATGCTTCAAAATGTCTTTTGTTAAACAAATTTCGCTTCACATACATACCCAGCAAAAAAAGAGCTTACCATTCACTACAAAATTCACCACAACTTATGAACCAGATGTACTTCTTCTTTAACTGAAACATTGATGAATTTAATATGGGCGTGACACACAAAGTATGTTCTTTTTTTCGCCACTTTTCAGTGGCGAAAGATTGACACTTAAGTATACCATATATCACTAGTGTTTATTATGTACATATATATTAACATTTTTATGACAACTTCTGAAATAGTGATCCGGATGTTAATATAACTTAACCTTTTGGAAGCGTTTTCTTCATCACTTCTTTAGAAGTACATATTTCTTGGCATTTTGGTTGTGATTATGTCATTTTTATTTGGTGATTTAGAACTTCTAAATTAGAAGCTCTTTTTTCACTTCTTTTTGTAAGATTGATTAATTTTTGTAATATTTACACTAAAAACACTGTTTGACAGCAAAAACCTCCAAGTGAAATTTCTAACTGGTCCTTATACATTTTAGTATCTTGCTTCCAAATCTACCATCCAAATTTTTCTAGCACGTACCGTTTTTGAGACATTCGCTGTTAAAAAGTAAAAAAAAACAATATTTTAGCACTTTTAGGGGAACACTGTTACGAATTCTCACGTTGCTTCCATCAAATAGGACTCGATTTCATATAAAATGGACCTCCTGATTCCAAAACTGCAATAAAAATGTTTCAAGCATGTTCTGTTTTTGAGATATTCGCGTTTGAAAATTTTAGTGTGATTTATAAAGAATATAAGTGCGCAACAGTGGAGTTTAGGGTTTTCAAACGCCAATATTATAAAAACAGTACGCGATAGAAAAATTTGGATACCAGATTTGGAATAAAGATGTCCTTTTTTACTAAATCGAGTACTATTGTGTTTGAGAAACTTAAGAATACGTTACAGAGGAGACCCAAATATTTGAATATTCAAACGCGAATATCTTAAAAACCTTACGTGATAGAAAAATAAATTTTATTGATAATCAAACGTATATACTTCGAATTAAAATAAGGAGTAATTATAAAGATCACAAAACTATAAAAATTCACGACGAATCGATTCGCCAGTTTGTTCTGACCACAAGGCTAAATCTCAATTTTCTAGGAAGCTTAAACAATCTTTAATAATGTGATGCGGCAACATCCGCTTTTGTTAGTAAATGCAGGCGCGGATCCAGGGGGGGGAGAATGGGATTTCTCCCCCCCCCCCCCCAAAATGATTTCAAAAAAAAAGAAAGAAAAGAAAAGGGAAAAAAGAAAGGAAAAGGAAAAAGGAAGGGAAAGGAACAAAGAAAGAATGAAAATGACCGGAATGCAACAAATTCTGTGGAGAGGTGTATGTGAGCTGATGATTTACGTCAGCACACATAGCCTTTATCCTAAGGAATTTTGTAACATCCTTAGGATTAAATGTTTCAGAATTAAAGAAATTGCATATGAAAAACTTAAATGACAATAGTCGTGGACATTTTCGAACCAAATAATTTTCCATATCATTTTCTTATGCAAAGGTATTATCTCAAATATTTTTTATAGAAAAATTTCTCAGAATTCCAGACTTTATCTTTAGAAAATATTTTGATACTTATGTATTTGAATTCAGATAAGAATATTTTTATTAAAAAAAAAATACCTCAAATTAAATTCTATAGAAAAAATCCCGCAGCAACTGAGAATTCTATAGGAAATGTGCACTCAAAATAATACATTAGTAGATTTACTAATTTTTTTTTGCTATTGCTGGTTAGCTAAATTTTAACAAATTTTTAGTTGAGATTGGCATGTTAGCAAAAATATCTTGTAAACTTCATTTAGCGCATTAGCAATTTTAAACAAAATTTGAACTAATTTTTTTTTCTAGATTTAAAATTGAGTTGACCAAATTTTTACAAGCTTTTTTGCTAATGTTAGCAAAATAAATGGTAAATTTTTTTTTATTTTCAGAAAACTTAAAATGGCGCTATCTTGGAAACTAAGCCAGATAGAGCAAAATGGAGGCCATTTTTGGTTCTCGCCGGTCCTCTTCACATGTGTGGACCCTAATGGGCCCTAACTTTGGATCCAAAAAAGTTAGCATTCCCGAAAATTTTAAAATGCTCATATCTCGGTAATAATTGCCGACACAACAAAAAGTCCAAAAGCATTTTTGTAGCTCTCAACACGTAGAACAAGACCGAAAAATAACCAAGAGCTCTCCGAGTAACATTTTTGAAGTTATCGAGTTTTTTAATTCTCAAGACCCCAGTGATCCCCTAAAATCACGTATCTCAAAAACTAAGCAAGGTAGAGCGAAACGGACACAAATTTTGGATCAAAAACTATGACGATTTTTAAGGAACCCAACTAGGTCTAGGCCCATCGGGGTCTGGACCTATCGGGTCCGAACCCAATGGGGTCCTCAGATGTGTATGAACTAAGTTCAAAAAAAAAAAAAAATTGTCAACTAATTATTGGCAAAACATTTTTGCTAACTTTAGCAAAAAAATTGTGGGTTCAAAATCAGCAAGTTTTCTTGTAAGTTTTACAAGATTTTTTTGCTAGCATTACAGTTTTTTTTTTTGAGTGTGTCTCTGAATATTATTTTAAATAGTGACTAAGGATTTTTCTTTGAAAAATGTCTAGAACTTAATAATTTTCATATGAAAAATGTTTCAGAATCTAAGAAACTTCCTTATAAAGCATTAGATGGCAAAAAACCCGTAAAATTTTTCAATCGAAAAATGGCACTACTATAAAATTTAAGATTTTATTTTTAGAAAAGTGTAAAAAAAATCTATATAAATAAAAATCAATTGTCGTTCGTTGGTAACAGCATCAGTTGAGAACGGATGGACCGATTTGGATGATTTTTTTTTTAAATGTTCGTAATAGTCCAACTTAGGTTTTTACATAAAGAAAATTTGACCCCGCCCACTTTTACGCCCACTTTTTTTGATTTATATAAAATCGGAAAACGGCTGCACCGATCAGGGTAATTTTTTATTTTAAGGATCATAATAAAGTATTTGAAGTTTTTACTGAAAGAAAAATCGACCACACCTACTTTTACGCCCACTTTTTCATTTTATCTAAAATCTGAGAATTGCTGGACCGATTTAACTAAATTTTTTTTAAATGAATTATCATCACATTCCAACTTTGGTTTTTACGAAATCAGAAATTGAACACGCCCACTTTGGCTAATTTTTGTGGAAAATGTTCGTCATAATTCAACTAAGGTTTTTACGCATAGTAAAATTTCCCTCCCTCACTTTTTTTATGTATCGAAAAAACTATAACGGCTAGCCCGATTTGGTTATAGTCCGCAAAAGATTTTTAAGGAAAGAACAATTGTCCACGCCTATTTTTACGCTCACTTTTCCCGATATATATTTTCAATCATGAAATGGCTGGATCAATTTGTCTAATTTTGTTTTTAATGTTCGCCATAGTCCAACTAAGATTTCCGTAAATAAAACAATTTTCCATTTCTACGCCCACTTTTAAACGGATGGACCAATTTGGTTAAATTCAAATAAGGTTTTTATGCTATAGAAAAAAAAAATATAGAATAATAAAATATAGAACAATAAAATATAGAATAATTAAATATAAATTAAAATCAAATGTACATAGCACGAATGACATATATAAAGGATTGAGAAGAACGACAGAAATCGGTGTGTACTAAAAAAATAAAATGTCGAAACAAAAAGGAATTGTGAAAATTGTCAATTTATTATTTTTTTTAATTTGTTTAAAATACGGAAAAATTGTGTGATTTTTTGCAATTTTTTTTAAAAATTATTAATTATTCCTAATTAATCATTAAAAATTAAGTAATTGTTTCTGCTAAAAGTGTGTGAAATTGCAAATAATAAAAACTAAAAGAAAACACCGAAACTTGTCAAAATGTTGATATGGCCGACCAGTTGTCCAATCTTATTCAACCTCTATATATCTAAACCGTGGTACATAGTTCGTTCTTATCGCATCACTTGAGAACTGACCGATTTGAATAATATTTTTTTAAAATGTTCGTTTTAGGTTTTTTCGAAAAAAAAATAATCACTCATACTTTTACGCCTCCTTTGATCGATTTGACTAAACATTATTTTTTATAGTCATAGTCCAACGGAAATAAAAATTTTTCACGCCCACTTTTATTTCGATATATCTAAAATAGAAAAAACGGCAGGGCCGATTTGGCGTATTTGGTATTTGTTGACGTTCGTGATAGTACAACTAAGGTTTTAACGAAAGGAAAAATTGTCCACTCCCACTTTTCTCAATACATCTAAAATCGGCGAACGATTGGCCTGATTTGCTAATTTTTTTTTTATGATCATTATAGTCCAAGTAAGGACTTTACGGAAATATTTATTGTCCTGAGAAAAGTGTCACTGAAAAGCGGAAAATCGGGGAAAACTATAAAGGTTTGTTTGAACTTAAGACAATAGCTCACGATAAGAATGAAGAATATGCGTAATTTAATTTTGTGTTTTTCGTAATGATACTAAAGAAGTTTTAAATTTAAACAGTTCGCAAAGTCGAAGACATGGTATTTTTTTTTTAGTTCCCAAAATACAATTTGAAGATGATTATCTGCCTAATCGGGTCTTTAAAACCACGCCCACAAATTTTTCTAAGCCAAGAAATTCATTACTTTTTTTGCAGGGCTATATATTTAAAGCGAGACGAAATATAATACTTATCTCACATTTGGGCCAGCAACGCGGACCGGGCCAGCTAGTTCTTAATAAAATGTTCCAGAAACTGATAATTTATAAGAATCTGATAGTTTTCTTTTCCGAAACATGTTTCTGGATCTGAAGATTTTTGTATAAGAAAAAGTTCTTAGAATCTGAGAAATATTTTAAAATATGAGAATTATATTAGAGATTTTTTATAAGAAAAGTATATCAGAATTTGGAAAATAATTTATAGAAATAATGTCTCAGAATTTCAGATTACACAGGCCGACAAAATTTGAAAAAGGCGGAACACCGAAACAAAAGTACGCTTTTCGGTTGCGCTGAATCCGAATATGTACTCAGAATTTTTCCATCACATCAGGTTTTTGAGACATTTTCGCTTAAAGTTAAAAAAACCCTGTTTTCGCCATATTCAAGACGTTATACGCTCAAAAAAAACATTGAGCGTGTTCTGCAGAGAAACCTGCTACTCAACAGTTGAGATGTAGCATGTTTTGATTAGTTGATTCTGCTGAACACAATTTTTTATGAATGTTTTAAAATATTTGAATAAATTGTTTTTTTTTTATATTTTCATTTATTTTATCTGTGGAAATTACTTTTTTATGATATTTTTGTTTATTTCCTTAAATAACGTCAAAAAAAAAGAAATAATTTCAATAAAACAGCTTATTTATCAGTTTGTGATCAAATGTAGCATAATTTTTTAACGCTACCAGTGATGAGAAGCGCTCACTCAACATGTTGACTGAAATGTCAAAAATTAAACCGTTCAGCAGAATGTTGAGGAGCAGCTGGGTAGCAGCTTTCTCTGCTGAACGTACCCATTGTCAAATTACTACAAAAAATGTCTTGAATCCCATTTTACCAATATTTGACAGTTTTCCTTGTTTTTTAACAAATAATTTTCGATCGAAATTTATTTTTTTTTTTTTTGTTATTTTACAGTTTTTCTTTAATTTTACAAATTTCCAAGATTTTTTACTAAAAAATTCTAGTAAATTTACGAGAATTTCTTATAAGTTTTATTAAGTCAAAAAAGTTGTAAATTTTCAATTTTATTGGTAAAAATCTTGTAACATTACAAAAAAAGTTCGTAATTTTTACAAGGAATTCTCGTAAAATAGGAGGTAGCAAAAAATCTAGTAAAATCACGAAAACCTCCTTGTTAGTTTTATCGCGTCGAAAAAATTTTAAATTTACTATTTTTTTGGTAAAAAGCTTGTATTACAAAACTATTGGTAAAAGTTTGTAAAATAACAAGGAATTCTTGTCAAATAGGAGGTAGCAAAAAAAAAAAGTTACAAACTTTTCTTGTAATTTTCCAATATTTTATTTTTGACCGTAAGTGCACGAATACACCTTTATTTATAAAACCTGATATGTAGTCTAAAAAGTCAAATGCTTAGAAAAGTATACTCTGGTTTGTGCGTTAAAAATTTGTTGCCTGTGTTATTTCTATAGAAAAGAGTCTAAGAAATCATAGATTCAAAGTTTTGAATCTAAAAGTTTTTCTACAGAAATTACGATCTGAGAATTGAAGAACTTTATTCTAAATTCCTCCAAATTCTTTTGAAGTTTTTTGCATACATTAAAAAAAATATATATTTTTTTTTTGGTTTGCAGTTTGTTACTTAATATTAACAGCCACACCCCCCCCCCCCCCCTTCCAAGCAAACTTTTTTGCTTCCGACTGCCTAAAATTTTTTTGGGTAAAAAAAAAATCTCCCCCCCCCCAAATGAAATTCCTGGATCCGCGCCTGGTAAATGTATTTATTTAATATAGGACAAACTTTTTTCGATATAACCCAGCAAAAAATAAACGAAGTGGTTCAAAAAGAATTAGTAGTTTCACTACATACAAAGTAGCGATAGGTGCCGAACTTCATATTCCGTAGGAAGTACTTTTAAAATCACTTCCAAAAATGCTACAAAGTAACAATAAAAACATCTTCGTCAGTTCTTTACTTAATGATTTTGAAGAACGTCTTTCATATGTTCTTAGGAATCAAATCAAATCACCACAACATATGAACTTCTTTTTCAACTGAAACAATTAGAATGAGGGTGATACACGAAGTATGCAATTTTTTCTACGTCCAGCTTCAAATAGATTTAGGTTTTGCAAAAATGGTGACAAAATTTGGTAATGGCATTTCATTTCTCTTTATTTAGAGCTTAAAAAATCGAAAAGACGAAAATCGATTATTGATAAATTTTTCAAATTTCATATCTTATCATATCAAAAAAAGTTGGTCCTAAATTAAATAAATACATTTACGAACTAAAGCGGATGTTGCTACATCACATTATTAAAGATTGTTTAAGCTTTTTAGAAAATTGAGGTATAGACTTGTGGTCAAAACAAACTTGTGAATCAATTCATCGTGAATTTTTTATAGTTTTGTGATCTCTATAATTACTCCTTTTTTAATTCGAAGTATATACGTTAGATTACACAGGTTGAAAAAATTGAACTTTTTCAATTTGCTGACCTTTGACAACTGATTTATATGGATTTTAGTGTGCTGATTCCGAATCTGTTATTCAATTTTTTCCATCAAGTTAAAGAGTCGAAAAAGTGCGTATTTTACCAATTTTGCTTGGCTATAATTTCCAAAACTTATTTTAGAGCCTCAGTTTTAAACACGAATTTAACTATATTGGATGCGAGGATTCCAAAACTGGTATTCGTTTTCGAGTTATTAAAAAGGGCATAAATATTCAGACAAAATTAAAGAGGGCATAAATTTAAAAATTTTATTTTAACGATATCTCCAAAACTAAAGATGACTTAACAAAAGTAAGAGCATTTTTGGAATCAGCATATCCAACATATCTAAAATCGTCATTCACTTTTTGGATATAAGACAAGTTTTGGTAGACCGGATTAAGATTAGGATTAACTCTATTTAGTTAAAAAATGTGTCAAATCAAGTCCAGAAATTTTTTTTTATATTTTTTTTCAGAATTTACATCCAATTAGTTAATATAAACAGGGGAAAAAATAAGCGTTGTCCAAAATGTAAAACGATATAAATAAATTTGAGTTAATCCTAGGATTTAACTAAATGTATTTTTCATTCTTTGCATTTTGGACAAAGCTTAATTTGTTTTTCTGTTTATATTTACTAATTGTATGTAATTTTAGAAAAAATTATAAAAAAAAATCTGGACTTGATTTGACCCATTTTTTAACTAAATAAAGTTAATCCAAATCTTAATCCGGTCTGCAAAAAACAGGGTTATGGACTCACAAACATGCCAAAAATAGCCTATTTTAAAAAATTCCTTAGGCTATATCTCATAAACAAGAGCTGACCCAAAAAAATGATAGCCAAATTTGAAATCATCGTACCCCAATTACCCAAAATTATGAAATTAATTTTTCTATCACGAAAGGTTTTTAAGATATTCGCGTTTTAATATTGAAATATTTCGGTCTCCTCTGTAACGTATTCTTAAGTTGCTCAAACACAATAGAACTCGATTAAGTAAAAATAAGGCATCTTTATTCCAAATCTGGCATCCAAATTTTTCTAGCGCGTACTGTTTTTGAAATAATGGCGTTTGAAAAACTCAAACTCTACTGTTACGCACTTATATTCTTTATAAATCACACTAAAATTTTCAAACGCGAATATATCAAAAACAGAACATGCTTGAAAATTGTGGATTGCAGTTTTGGAATCAGGAGGTCCATTTTATATGAAATCAAGTCCTATTTCGTTTAAGGAACATAAGAATACGTAACAGTGTACCCTTAAAAGTGTTTTTTTTTACTTTTTAACAGCGAATATCTCAATCTTGGAAGCAGGAGACCAAAATTTATAAGGACCAGTTAGAAATTTCACTGGAAGGTTTTTGCTGTCGAACAGTGTTTTTAGTGTAAATATTACAAAAAAATACTCATTCAATCAATCTTACAAAAATAAGTGAAAAAATAACTTCTAATTTAGAAGTTCTAAATCACCAAATAAAAATGACATAATCACACCCAAAATGCCAAGAAATATGTACTTCTAAAGAAGTGATGAAAAAAGTGCTTCCAAAAGGTCAAGTTATATTAACATCCGGATCACTACTTCAGAAGTTGTGATAAAAACACTAGTGATATATGTTATACATAAGTGTCAATCTTTCGCCACTGAAAAGTGGCGATAAAAAGAACATACTTTGTGTGTCACGCCCATATTAAATTCATCAATGTTTCAGTTGAAGAAGAAGTACATCTGGTTCATAAGTTGTGGTGAATTTTGTAGTGAATGGTAAGCTCTTTTTTGCTGGGAAGATATAGAATGATAGTTAAACGTCAAATTTCTTGTATGAAATTTGCACAATTTATCAATAATCGATTTTCGTCTTTCGATTTTTAAGTTCTAAATAAAGAGAAATGAAATGCCATTACCAAATTTTGCCACCTTTTTTGCAAAACCTAAATCTATTCGAAGATGGACGTAGAAAAAATTGCATACCTTGTGTGTCAACCCCATTCTAAGTGTTTCAGTTGAAAAAGAAGTTCATATGTTGTGGTGATTTGATTTAATTTGATTTGATTTAATATCTAAGAATATATGAAAGAGGTGCTTCAAAATCATTAAGTTAAGAACTGGTGAAAGATGTTTTTATTGTTATTTTGTAGCATTTTTGGAAGTGATTTTAAAAGTAGTTCCTATGGAATACGAAGTTCGGCACCTATCGCTACTTTGTATGTAGTGAAACCACTAATTCTTTTTGAACCACTTCGTTTATTTTTTGCTGGTATATGTACATATTTTCAATTTTGTTAAAATTTTATTTTATTTATTTGAAAGTAAAATAAATTTGTATGCAAGGTAGATTTATATAAGGTAATAAGTATTTTAGTGACATAAATGAAAACAATTTCCTTTCAAAATCATTTTAGTCGGCAAAAACGACTTAAATGTTCAGTGTACACATTAACCAATTTAAACGCTTTTTAAGACAATAAGATTTTAGAAAACAACTAAATTATAAAAATATATTAAAATTCGAACGAAATTCTTTTATTTTCCACAACAAAAATTAAAATATTTTTAAGCATAAAAAGTGTAGTGTAAACTCAAGTCATTTATGCCGAACAAAATATTTGTATTTCGTTTTGAAAATTCGTAAATATTATTGTTTTCAAATTTGTCAAAAAACTTCCCAGGTAGAAAAATACAACCGTTAAAACGCTTTAAAAGCGCTTTGTATGGTAGTACGAATGCTCTCAGACCATACTGAAAACCATAATGATAACACCGTTAGACGGTTTATTTGAAGCGTTTTTAAAGACATTTATAATAATGATTTTAGAACGCTTCGTTATAGCGCTTTTAAAGCATTGCAAAAACCAAAAATGTATCACTTTTAAAACGGTATGTAAAGCAATTTTAAAGTGCTTTATATGCAAAAAACAATTTACAAGCATTTCAGATACCAAACCTTTTAAGAAAAGATAAATATATTATTTTTTTTTTATAAAAAATTACTGTTTTTGTACCAAAAACTAAATAGAATTTCGTTTAGTTATTCTCTTTTCTGCTGCCGCTAGCCAGCGGCTTGTTTTGGTCACGATAGACTTGTCGGACTCATTTTCAAATTGTAGAAGAAGGTGTTCTGCAACGGGAAAACAAAATGAGTTTATTAATATAATAGGTATAAAGCATTTCTGATCTGACGAAAACTGCGATGTGTTTTATTTTAAATCTTTTGAAAAGATCTAGAAATTTGCTTAATTTGATGCTTTCGCGTGTGACGGTCACCTACATTCGTCTTTGAGGCCGTTAAGTTTAAATTTAATGTCTCCCAAAAAAACAATCCCTTGCGAAATAAAGGTACGACTGTAGGGTTTTATAAGTAAAAAAATGGGAAGATTATTGAGCGATTTTTTTTAGAAGAAAACAGCGTTTTTAACGGCTAGTTGGCAACACTCTACCATATAGAAGTCAGTAAAAGAATAAAAATCAATTTGGTTTCTATTTTTTTATGATTCGTTATATTAATCTACCCTTTCTAACAAAAATTAGAACTAAATACGGCCCAAGATTATTATTTTTTGATACCGACTATAAGTTTCGCGTCAGTATTAGTCTGTGCATTCACAATAGGATCTTGTCCTTTGACATTTGCACAAGCATGCCAGAGTGAAAATCAGCTGTGAGCATAGAGACATGTAAAGCGGTAAAAGAAGAAAATAACGAAAAAAAAGGAAGATAGTTACAAGGTATGGCGGTAGCAATTATAAGATTGTAAAAGTCAAATTAAAGGCGAGTGTCCAAGAGACCAATACTACCACGAGGTAGTCTGGAATATAAAAAAAATTGACCAAAGTGTGTGTTAAAAAAATAAAGTTTAATACATAAAGAAAATATAAAAGTTTTAAATTAGGAAATCCATTTTGGAGTTTTAAATAAAACTCTTATTTATTGTTACCAAATAAAATTTATATTCAAAAGGGTAAGATAAATTATGGTGAATGTTGCGATCTTTTGTAAAGAGCTTCCATGAAACGAGATAATGTTTTCAAGGATCACGCTAAAAGGTCGCAAAATAAGGCACCTAAAATAACTCTTTTCCCCAATCGGAAACTTATTATTATACCCTCCACTTAGTGATAGAGGGTATATATAAGTTTGTCATTCCGTATGTAACACATTGAAATATTGGTTTAGGACCCCATAAAGTATATATATTCATGATCCTTGATCGATTTTAAGTCGATCTAGCGATGTCCGTCTGTCTGTCTGTCTGTCTGTCTGTCCGTCCGTCTGTCTGTCTGTCTGTTGAAATCACGTTTTTGGCAATAATACGGAACCGATTTAAACGCTTGGGGTACCAAAAGTTGCGGAATTTATCCAGGCAGACTCTAGTGTATTTTTTTTTTAAATCGGTTAAGTATTTTAAAAGTTATGAGTGAATTCGTAAAAAAAGTCATTATTTTTTTTAACATAACCCTAAATTAACTCATATTTTGTGTAAATACAAACGGAAATGAAAAAAAAAAAAACTGAGAAAAAGGAAAAAAATCTTTACAAAAAAGCTTAAAAATATGTAAAACAATATTTAAATTTAATTTAAAAATGTTTTTTAAGAAAAAAGTTCTTTAAGAAATAATAAAAAAAATATTTTAAAAAGTTTTCATTGATAATCATTTGTATGTACAAAGCATGTGTGTGTGTGTCCCTTTTTTTTTGCTTCGTCATATTGACGGGGTTGCCAGACTTTTTTTTGGCTTTGTCGCAAACTCGGATGTAAAATATCGCCAAAATTCAATTTTGTTTAGATTTCTTAAAAAAAAAATATTTTAATTTAAAAAAAATAAATTTTGTTAAATAATAAAAAACAGAAATAAACTTTTTGGCAAAAATCGCCCAAATCCGGAAAATCTATGTATATAAAAGAGCAATGTGACTGACTGACTGGCATACTCATTCATCATCGCCCAGCCCAAACCGCTGAAGCTAGAGACTTGAAATTTGGACTGTAGGTCCAAATATAGATCCACTATGGCTGGAGTTTTGCCAAGGTTAATTCTAAGGCGATAAAGGGGTCAAAAACTGTACTTTTGGTACTTTTTAAATATCGTGATTAATGATCATAGAGACTTGAAATTTGGACTGTATGTTCACCTCCCGGAATATAGATCCATTAAGGCTGGATTTTTGCCAGTGTTGATTCTAATGGGTTAAAAAGGGTAAAAAACTGTACTTTTGGTGCTTTTTATATCTCCTGAAATAATGGTCATAGAAACTTAAAACAGGCTGGGTTTTTGCCAATGATGATTCTTATAGGGTAAAAAGGGTAAAAATATGTACTTTTATTACATTTTATATTTCTTAAATAATGGTACTAGAAAATTGAAATTTGCAATGTCGGTTCACCTCCCGGAAAAAAGATTCACTAAGGCGCGTTTTTAGCCAATGTTGATTCTACGGGGGTAAAAAAAGTACCTTTGGTACTTTTTTTTTATTTACTGAAATAATGGTTTTTCAAACTTGAAATTTAAATGTAGGATCCTTTAGTGAAATAAAACATTCTGGAACAAGTACGTTCCGAAAATTCTGTACCGTTTTCAAAAAGTAACTTTTATAAAAAGTACCTTTTATAAAATGTACCTTTTATAAAAAGTACCTTTTATAAAAAGTTTCTTTTATAAAAAGTTCCTTTTATAAAAAGTACCTTTCATAAAAAGTTCCTTTTATAAAAGTACCTTTTATAAAAGGTACCTTTATAAAAAGTACCTTTTATAAAAAGTACCTTTTATAAAAAGTACCTTTTATAAAAAGTACCATTTATAAAAAGTACCTTTTATAAAAAGTACCTTTTATAAAAAGTACCTTTTATAAAAAGTACCTTTTATAAAAAGTACCTTTTATAAAAAGTACCTTTTATAAAAAGTACTTTTATAAAAAGTACCTTTTATAAAAAGTACCTTTTATAAAAAGTACCTTTTATAAAAAGTACCTTTTATAAAAAGTACCTTTTATAAAAAGTACCTTTTATAAAAAGTACCTTTTATAAAAAGTCCCTTTTATAAAAAGTACCTTTTATAAAAAGTACCTTTTATAAAAAGTACCTTTTATAAAAAGTACCTTTTATAAAAAGTACCTTTTATAAAAAGTACCATTTATAAAAGCACCTTTTATAATAAGTACCCTTTATAAAAAGTACCTTTCATAAAAAGTACCTTTTATAAAAAGTGCCTTTTATAAAAAGTACCTTTTATAAAAAGTACTTTTTATAAAAAGTACCTTTTATAAAAAGTACCTTTTATAAAAAGTACCTTTTATAAAAAGTACCTTTTATAAAAAGTACCTTTTATAAAAAGTACCTTTTATATAAAAGTATCCTTTATAAAAAGTACCTATTATAAAAAGTACCTTTCATTAAAAGTACCTTTTATAAAAAGTACCTTTTATTGAAAGTACCTTTTATAAAAAGTGCCGGAAGTACACTTTTTGGTACTTTGTTATTTCCTGAGGTATAAATAAAACAAACTTTTTTGTTTTTAAATCATTACATTGGTGGAGGGTATTTAAAGATTCGGCACAGCCGAATATAGCTTTCTTACTTGTTTTTTTTATCAATTATACGACCATTTAGGCAAATTTGGCGAGGGCAAGTTGTGACAGGCATTCCAAAGGTTACCAAGCATTTCTTTCGGATCCTCATTCGGAACTACAAATCGATTCACCGAAGATCACCAACTTCTGTAAGCAGAAAACGTTGTTAAAACCAACCATAACTAACCCCACATTGGTATATTGCCACAGTGTCGTGACTACCACAAAACCGTGAGTAAAAGCTGAAAATAGTTAAAACGTGTTTTCGTGTCATTTAAAACCGCTATGCCAAATTTGCCCTTTTAACCTCGACATACATAAACAAAATTACAACAACAAAGCTACCGTTAGAGAAATTAAATACGCTAGTGAAAGACAAGATCATAACCTAAAACTAAATACTACAACTACAAAAACTAAGACTAGACTAATTTTACTAAAAATAAAGACTAATTTTTCTAAATTATTCTACTTAAAACTACTATTACATAATCCCGGATACGACATAAACGTTCAATAATAATTTTTTTTCATTAAAAATTAATTTCTTTTAAGAAATTAAAATTAGCTAAAAAAACTATTTTTACTTACCTACATAATCTTAAACTTAAATAACAAATATGTTACTTAAACATGTTTTATAGTGTTAGTGTTAGCTTTTATTTAAAAGTAAGGTTATGTTAAGAAACTTAAATGGTTCGTTTGTTAATTATTAATGCATAAGTATTAGACTATTGTAAATAAATATGGGTTGAATAATAAGATAAATTTAAATAATGTGTTTTTGAGTCTAGTGTTTTGGTTGATGATGTAGGAAAAGTGAAAGGTTTGGTAAGTTTGTTGAAGGGATACTTGTAACCATTTTATTTTCAGGCGACCAAGTATCACGGTGGTAGATCGTTGCCATATTGGGGTGGGCAGCCTGAAGAGGACCCTTTCATCATCGTCCTCACAAATGATTCCGAATCTTCCCACATGTCAGTCCGGATACTGTCAAATGTCCGTCCGCATCCGTTTCCGCCTAACCTTTAGCGAATGTTACCCTTCAGCCGTAGTTTAACCCCCCTTTTTGTTAATTTTTGGCACGAATCTTTTTTGTGCGAATGGTGGTGGAAAAAGAACCACTCCCAATCCGGCGAGCCACAGCCGAGCAACAGCTTTTCGTGCCGTTTCCACCAGCCCACCAAAGCCCATTCGTTACACGCGGTAAGGCAAACTTCACAAATATCAAAAAAAAATTGAAAAGTTTCTATTAACATAAATTTTACTTTAAAAATATAACGCGAAGGGACGAAATTAGGTTGATACCTAAAATTGTTTTGTGACAAACACATACATGTTTTGGTCAAAGATTATTATCATTAAAAACTTTAATGGGGCTAAATTTTTTTTTCGAAACTCCTTTAGTCGGTTTTCCAACGCCGCTAAACATTTGCTGTAAACCTGGGGACATTATAACGGAAAGGATACTTCCAATGGCCTTATATCATACATGGGAATTTTTAATTAGCATTGAATTTTCATTGGCATTAGTTGGAACTAATGCCAATGCAAAAAAAAAAGCATTAACATTTATTGCCAATGAAATTTTTTGGCATTGGCATTATTTGTACTAATGTCAATCAAACGGCACAAATGCCTAAAAAAAAACTATTTACAATTGATAAAAAAAGCATTTTTTTACAATAAATATATATTTTTTTTAAAAACTTAAAATGGCGATATATCGATAACTAAGCCAGATAGAGCAAAATGGAGGGCATTTTTGGTTCTTTGAATCTCCATACTTTCGCGGGTCCTCTTCACATATGCTTACCCCTAACTTTGAATCCAAAAAAATTGGGATTCCGGAAAATTTAAAAATGCTTATGTCTCGGTAAATATTGGTGACACAACAAAAAGTCCAAAAGCATTTTGTAGCTCTTGGTTTCTAGAACTCGTCTGCCAATACTAGAAAACCCTCAGAGCAATAGTTTTTTAGTTATTCAATTTCTAAAATTCTCAAGACCCTATTGGGCCCCTAAATTGCAGTACCTGGAAAAATAAGCAAGATAATGCTAAAGGTATGTGAATTTTTAAACTTTCGGGACTGCCAATTTTTTAGATTCAAAATTTTGACCTATTAAGGTCCACACATGTGAAGAGGACTGGCGAAACTATGGAGATTCTAAGAACCAAAAATGGCCTCCATTTTGCCCTAACTTAGTTTTCGAGATATTATGCCTGTTCGTTTACCTAACTACAATTAACTCATTTTTACTACTTTTAATAAAGCTGGAAATTTGTAATACAAAAAGTAAACAAAAATTTCCAGTTGTAGTAAAAATAGTAAGAAATTTGGGTAAACAAACAGACCTATAGCCATTTTAAGTTTTAACCAAAAAAAAATTTTCACAACTGGTTGACGGAAATACGACTTTTAATATTGCTAATGCTTTGTTTTCATTAAGACATTTATTAATGCCAATGAAATTTTTCATAATTGGCATTACTAATGCTACTAATTCCTTAACGGGCATTGGCATTGATTGAAACAATGCTAATGCTAAAAATTTCATTGGCATTAGTTTCAATATAATGCCAATGAAATCGTCAATATTAGTCCATTTATTTAAATATTTAGTTCATTTATTTAAATAGTCCATGTATGCCTCATATAATGAGTCGGCCTTACATTTTAACCGCATCAGGTCACGCTGAATAACAAAATAAAAATTAGTAATTTTGATTTAAATGTAAATATAGAAAAATACATACCACTGCAGTGAATTGCAAAATTGCTGATCAGTTTTAACCTTGTTTTCAAACTCCTCAAACTTAACTAAATATGTTATGGGGTCGTCTAGAGTTAATTCGCTTTTAATGTCGGCTTTTTGGTCGTCGTAAACCATATTTAAAAAGTAGTGTAAAAAAATGTTGTAAAAAAAATTGTATTCCTAAACCAACATAAATTTGGCGAAAAAGTAATCTCAAAAAGCTTTTTCAAAACGTTCATAAAGCGTTATGAAATAATGCTTTAAATATGCTTTATTTTTGATAAGTCATGACTTTTTTTTTTTTACCGTCATGAATTTATACTTGGAAGTGCTTTAAAAATGCTATTTTCTTATTACCGTCATGAGTTTCTACTTTGGAGTGCTTTAAAAACGCTTTTTTTTATAACCGTCATGAATTTCTACTTGGGTTACTATGGAGGAAAAGTGAGGTTATTGGATCTTACCTTGTATAAATCTACCTTGTTTGTATGTTTTATTTTTGTTATTTATTTTGATTTTTATTTTTGATTATAAAATAACCGTTATTATATTGATTGAATATTTTAATTTTTAAAATAAAAATCGTAAATAAATAGTTTGATTTTTGTTCAAATTTAAAAAAAAAAAGTTTGTAATTTTTTTAAATATAAATTGCAACGGTTATGTCCCTGCTTAAAACCTTATGTTTAAAATTTCAAGCAAAAAAGTTTATATTTGCAAAAGTTTTCTTGTGAAAAACTGGTTTAAAATACCTTATTAATCGAATTTTGTAATTTATTGCTAACAAAGCAAAAAAATACAAATTGGTTAAATTATATCCATTAACGTGGATATATAAAGAGATTTTCCCGTTAAAAGTTAGTTTTTAAAAGTTGTTCTTTTGAAGCTTGTTATGCAATTTACGCGAAATCTAAAGATCATGAGGGTAAATCCAGGTCAAACCGCATTTTTTCCACGCCTCTGGCCTTCGCCCTTTTAGTTTTTTATTCACTGCGTCGCCATTTTAAGTCTGATCTTAACATTATGCATATCGTTGTTCATGGTTTGACAACAGCTACATACTTATATTACCTTGATCATTTTTGACTCCGATGTCAAATTTTTGTTGTGACTTTCGGTATCTCGATTTTCTACCCACCTAACGGATGATCAAATTTCATTAAACTCTAGCTTTTAAAGTTTTCATTTTCATGCATAAACAAAAAAGCTAGAGGGATTTAAAAAAATCAAAAATATAAAAAAAATTTACTAATTACAACTAAATTGGTTCAAACTTTACACACACGCAACAAAACTTGAACTGTCACCCCCTGGGATTAATATTAAGCAGAGACCATAACAGTTATGAGATTTATTGAAAAAAATCAAATTTAACTGTTCAAAATTATTTTTTCAAATTACAATTAAAAATAACAGTTTGAAATGATTTATATAAATATCTGTTCAAAATAACAGAAATAAAAAACTTTTATTTTTTAAAACTGTTATTAAAAACACTTTGAGCCTTAAAAAACTCGAGTTATTAAAATAAAGCAACAATAAACCCATGCAGAAGAATCCTATTGATATCTAATACTTCAATCATTGATTTAAAGTTATAAACTTTGATTGATTTTTTTAAAAATAACTGTTATAACAGTTATTTACTCAAATAAATATAAAATAAAAGTTATTTCAGATTGTTTGAATAAAAAGTTTTTAATAACTGTTATTTTTTACTGTTATTGAAGAAATCAAAAAAATAAATGTTATTGCAAATTTTAACACGGGACATCTTTAGAAGTCTTTTCATATATAAAATACTAAGTTTGGACAACATTCGTTTCATGATTTTTTTAAAACAAAAAGAAACATATAACTTATATTTGGTCTCTGATTAAGTTAAAGTCGATTCCGAAAAAAAAAATTTTTGTCACACCCCTTGCCGTCGTACAGTGGGGAAAAATTGACTTTCTTTGTCCAATTTTGCCTACAGGTCGCGATTCTTAACCGATTTTAGTTTTTATCAGTGTTGGCTACCGTTAACCTTTCAATACCGTTACCGAGTAAAAACCCTTTGATATTGACTACCGTTACCGTTACCAACACCGAAATAAAAAATTTAAATACCGTTACCGATAAAAAACCGTTACCTTTATTCGGATATTTACCGGTATTATATCGGTTTTGTTTCGGTTTTCTTAATATTACTTCCTGGATTAAAAACAGTAAAATATTTTTAAAATAAAGCAAAAAAAAAATTTGTTTATTGCCAATTGTATTGTTATGTATTTGGAAATCGGTACCAACCAATGATCATATTCGCAATTCACTTGAAAAGTTCTAAAGAGAAATGTGAGTGCCACGTATTGTAAACATTCTCCAGTGGGAAGAGACAAACCTGAATTGTGGCAAATCGCTAAAGTGTTTCTGGCGATGTCATTCATGCAGCTAAGCGAAGAATAAAGCGTAATGAGCCCTACTCGTACACTCAGAAGAAAAAAATCTGTCGAAAAATCTGTAAAACAACTTTCAGATTGAATTAGAAATTTTTTAGAAGATTTTAAAATGGATATTTTACCTAAATTCTGTCATTCAGTTTTAGAGAATAACAAAATTTTTTCTGTATTTTTACTGACAGAGTCAGTAAATTTCAGTGAATTTATTATGATTTTTTATTTTTGTTCAAATTTCAGCAGATTATTTTACAATTTTACAAACATTTTTTGCTGACATTTTTCTTAAGAAAGTTTTAATTTTTTTTTTTAATTGTTAATTCAAATTTAAACGATTATTTTTTTTTTTTGGAATCGTTTACCACATCATTTGCGTATCTTTTCGCATTCCAATAATGTGTTTCGCCTTAAGCTTATGAAGCATTTCTCAAGTTTATTGCAATAGGTTTTTATGTTTTCGGTATAGTAGCTTTAAATTATCTTGAGGCTTGCTTCTATGATTCTTATTGTTTGATATGAGTTTTAATAATTACCGGATTATAATTGCTTTACTTAATATCTTTTTAATAGTACTTTTTATAATTTGTTACGGCTGGGGAGCCAATAAGTGAAATTGATTGATGGGTGCAGTTATTTATGCATGATTTATATTTACATAAGTTATTTGTATTGATTAGGTTAAGTACTATACTCAGGATTGTATTGCTATGTAATACGTTTTTTGGCTTTAATGGCTTTGTATTACAATATGGATTAATAAATAAATAAATAAATAAATAAATAAATAAATAAATAAATAAATAAATAAATAAATAAATAAATAAATAAATAAATAAATAAATAAATAAATAAATAAATAAATAAATAAATAAATAAATAAATAAATAAATAAATAAATAAATAAATAAATAAATAAATAAATAAATAAATAAATAAATAAATAAATAAATAAATAAATAAATAAATAAATAAATAAATAAATAAATAAATAAATAAATAAATAAATAAATAAATAAATAAATAAATAAATAAATAAATAAATAAATAAATAAATAAATAAATAAATAAATAAATAAATAAATAAATAAATAAATAAATAAATAAATAAATAAATAAATAAATAAATAAATAAATAAATAAATAAATAAATAAATAAATAAATAAATAAATAAATAAATAAATAAATAAATAAATAAATAAATAAATAAATAAATAAATAAATAAATAAATAAATAAATAAATAAATAAATAAATAAATAAATAAATAAATAAATAAATAAATAAATAAATAAATAAATAAATAAATAAATAAATAAATAAATAAATAAATAAATAAATAAATAAATAAATAAATAAATAAATAAATAAATAAATAAATAAATAAATAAATAAATAAATAAATAAATAAATAAATAAATAAATAAATAAATAAATAAATAAATAAATAAATAAATAAATAAATAAATAAATAAATAAATAAATAAATAAATAAATAAATAAATAAATAAATAAATAAATAAATAAATAAATAAATAAATAAATAAATAAATAAATAAATAAATAAATAAATAAATAAATAAATAAATAAATAAATAAATAAATAAATAAATAAATAAATAAATAAATAAATAAATAAATAAATAAATAAATAAATAAATAAATAAATAAATAAATAAATAAATAAATAAATAAATAAATAAATAAATAAATAAATAAATAAATAAATAAATAAATAAATAAATAAATAAATAAATAAATAAATAAATAAATAAATAAATAAATAAATAAATAAATAAATAAATAAATAAATAAATAAATAAATAAATAAATAAATAAATAAATAAATAAATAAATAAATAAATAAATAAATAAATAAATAAATAAATAAATAAATAAATAAATAAATAAATAAATAAATAAATAAATAAATAAATAAATAAATAAATAAATAAATAAATAAATAAATAAATAAATAAATAAATAAATAAATAAATAAATAAATAAATAAATAAATAAATAAATAAATAAATAAATAAATAAATAAATAAATAAATAAATAAATAAATAAATAAATAAATAAATAAATAAATAAATAAATAAATAAATAAATAAATAAATAATTTAAATGCCGGCACTCATGAAAAGCACACAAAATGGCAGGGTCTTCTTCTAATAGCTCCATGTACCAAACTTCCATTACCTTTGTAATGAAAGGCATAAAGACTATGTGATTAACGTCCGAGTTTTATTATTGGTGCTCTCCCACCAGTATATCAATCCAATGATGTGATAAATCCAATTTATTTCATCAAACAACCATTACCTTTGTAATGGAAGGCATGAAAATTATGTGATTAACGTCTGAGTTTTATTATTGGTGCTCTCCCACCAGTATATCCATCCAATGAGGGGATTATTTATTTATTTTAATTATTTATTAATTCAATATTGTAATACAAAGCCATCCAGGCCAAAATTTATATGTACTACATAGTAATAAAACCTGAGTTCTTAAGACTAAATACAACATAAAAAAAAATATATTAAATTCATAACATACTACCTATTTGGCTCCCCAGCCGCAATGCATATTAAAATTTAACATTTGGAAAAAAAAGCAGAATGAATAAGAAATAAGGTCCAAAATTAGCAATAACCCACCCAGAATTTTTTTTTTTTTTTTTTTTAAGTTCAGCAATACCTTTCAAGATAATAAAATAATAAGCAACAAAATCAGCGTAATTTAGAAAAATGATCCAAAAGTTTTGGTCGAAACACGTTATTAGAATGAGAGAAAACACGCAACTCAAGAGGTAATCCATACCAACATCTAGCGACTCTTATAATAAAAGACCTTTCGAATGCTGATTTAAAAATACGAGGAATAAAAATCTGTGGATTTCTAGAAGAACGTGAAAACATAAAAGCACTGCATACAGGTAAGGGTTTTCCACTTTTAACAACGCGATGGAAGTAAGATAAGTTACGATAATTAACAAAATTTTTAAAAGAACAACCAAGAAATTGTTTAACATAACCAGAAATATGATTCCTACGCCGAACACTATATACAAATCTTACAATTGTATTAACAATACGTCTTAACCTTGAAAAATGAATACCCACAGTACCTGAAACCATTTCGAGGCCATATAGCACCTGTGACATCAGAAGTGCATGTGCTAATCTCCGCCTAACACGAAAAGGAAGATAAACATTTGTAGAATAAATCTTCCGCAAAGCACCCCAAATTCTACCAGACAATGCATCAATATGAGGTTTAAAAGATAGCTTGCTATCAAGAACAACACCCAGACATTTATGCTGCTCAACCAGCTCAATCTCAACATCTCCCAAAAAGATATTAAGATCAACAACAAAACGATTAGTAGGACCAAACATAATTGCTTTGGTCTTAGATGGATTGATAGTTAGTGAATTTATCAAAGTCCATTGCAACACACGATCTAGACAACTATTAATGTTGCTCTCTAACACATCACAAAAAGCTCGATTTCCGAAAAATAATAGAAAAACATCATCAGCAAACAAGAAAGTCTTACAGGACCTAGAGTTGGTAGACATATGCAAATCATTTACGTATAAAATAAACAATAGATTATCAAATCCAATTTATTTTATCTTCATCACAACGTGTCCACCATTTACTTATAAAATGGCCGACACCAGCATATAAACGCCAAACGATAGCACATTGATTTAGTAGAAATACTGCAAAATAACAGCAACAATGCTGTTACTAATCGAAACTCCACCAAAGCAAGTGCGGGGTGAGATGCAATTAGTACGAGCGTACAACAAACACACACACGTGTCTGTATTTAACCACTAATTACAGCAACGAATGGATCCTTCCCGAACGCGATCCCAATTACAACGAATTTAAACGATTAAAACTAAATATTGTTCAAATGTAAAAAAAAAATCAGCTGATTAGGTATCCCTCTGACACCGCCCGCCCTAGCCCTTAAAAAAACATCCCCTGAAATATCATTGCCAAGTTTTTTTTATCCTGCCGAATTTTTTTATCAACGACCACTCATTTTCGATATTTAGGCATTTAATTTTAATTGGTTTCTTGACAGTTTTTTTCTGCAGATTCTACCTGGAGTATCCAGACAAAAATTTAGCAAACCACGTCAGCTATAATTAGCAGATTTCTCAAATGGCTTTAAATGCAGATTTCTTATATGGCTCAAAATGCTGACTTTTTTGCTTGTTGTACAAAAGTGTCTCTACAAACATGAGTTCGTATTTGTTGAATTACAATTAGGGCTTCCAATCGGGATTGGTTTTTCTGAATCACGGGATTCGGGATTGAAGAAAAATTTTTGGGATCCCGATTTGGGATCCCGGGATTTTCAGGATATTTTGAATCCCGGGATTCACGGTATTTTTTTGGAAATTTTCGGGATTTTCAAAAATTTTTAGTATTTTTTGTCACTTTAACAAATTTACGCGTTCGTAAAAATTAACAAAGTTTTGTTGATGTTTTGAACTTCAAAAAAGGTCGGGACTCCTCCTGTGAAGAATATCCGTATTCGGTTATCTTTCTTATTTTTCGTCGTGGTTCATCGTTATCAACTTTTAGTGAGCGTGAGTTGAAAAAAAATGAATTTTCAAGTTTTTGCATAAGTGATTAATTTTTTGCCTATTTTTTATTTTTAAATTTATTTGATTTTTTTTTTCAATTTATTTGTTTTTTTTTTTTTTTTTCTTGCCAAAAAAATAATATTTTTGAGCAATGTTTTTTTTTGGTAAAAAATGTGTTAGCGAGAGTAGAGTTTGCATGACTCATGCGTGAGCGTAAATGATAAGTGAGTGATTCCATTATTGTTTGCGTGAGCGTGACTGAGTGTGAGTCAATACCCACTTACGCCTTTAAAAAAATGTTTTAGTAAAACATAAAATTAAAGAAGTTTACAACTTAAGGAGTTAAGATGTGTCGAAAGCCATTTACGGCAATATTCTTCTTGTAAGAGTAAAAGGAATAAATATAAAAGTCTTATGTCAAACCACCACTAGTTTTTAGAATTTTTTTACATTTCGCAAACGTTTCACTTTTTTCTATAACAAAAACATGGTACCTGACGGAACTTTCGTCGATTTTTTTTATTTTGTTTACAAAACTCACATTTTATTCAAATTATTTAAAAAAATCTAAAAATAATAAAAAATATTGAAAAAAATAAAAAAATCGGGATCCAAAAATCCCGGGATTGAAAATCAGAAATCCCGAGAATTGGGATTTGCCTAGTACCGAAAATCCCGGGATTTCCGGGATCGGGTTATCCCGTTTGGAAGCCCAAATTACAATATTGCGTGAATTTATTAATTAAATTCTGAGTTAATTCATAGTATTTAATACTACACTCAACCAAAAATCATTGTATTCCCAAAGAAAATCGTAGTAAATTCAACAGAAATCATTGTTGATTTTGACCCTACAAATATTTATGTTGATTTCAACATTAATTGTTGTCAGTTTTTGTAAAAGCTGATTAACTCGTATTTTTGTTGGTTCTATTCGTATTTTTGTTAATCATACTCGTTTTGTTTTGTATATTCATGCAATTTTATTTATTAAAAAGAAATTCTTATTTGTGTTGTAAATGTTATTTTATTTAATTGAATATTTTCACAATATTTTTTCGTGGTTTTCATTAATTCATTATTTTCACATAAACTAATTTTGTTTTTAGATGATATTTTTTTGTTTCTTTGGACTGTGATTATTTCGCTGTTGTTTTGCTGTCGGCAATCACTTTACGTGATTAGCTTCTAGAGTTTTTAGAAAGATTAAAAATCACAAATTGCTAAAAATAAAATAAAAAATTGCTTTATTAATGAATTAAATATCAAATATATTTAATTACTCACCAAATATTTTTTTAATACAAAAGATTTTTTTTGAGAAATACCCTATTCACACGTTCAGTTTTAAATCGTTTTTAGCAGCAATATTTTTAGCACTTTCTTTAATCTATTACAGTATATTGACAAAAAATGCTAAAAATAATTGCTAAAAACGGTTTAAAACTGTAAGTGTGAATAGGATAAAACATCCCTTCTTTACAAGACAACAAAAATTTACAAATGGCGATCAGCAAAAACAGTGTTGCACATTTCATGTACTTATATTTTATACAATTTTATCCAACTATGTATTTTTCAACTATTGAATTTTGTAATATCAAAATTGATTTTTGTTAAATTCTGTAAAACTTGATCTACAATGGGTTTACAAATTTTTCTACTAAGATATTTCTATGAGTGTAGTACATATATTACACTGTGCTACAAAAAACACAAAATCGAATATACATACTCTTAAAGTGAGGTAGTTAAGGTTGTAGGTCTCGTCGAAAAGATCACAAAAATGCCCATCAAACTTGCCAGACACCTTCAAATTTTAAAGTTATTGTCAAAAAACGTTTTTATGGGACTTTTCTCACTAAACCACGTGTAACTTAAACATTTTTTAACCGATTTTAAATTTTTCAACTGTTTTGGATAGAAGAAGGATAGGGCTTTTCATGTGTGTGAATTGGTCTATATATATAAGAAGATATGTATTGATTTTTTCAACAATATCTAATTTTTTTTTTTTAATTTTTTGAGTTTATCGATTTTTTTCTACTATAGTTTGTTCAACAACATTTATATTATTAAACGTATTCCTAAAGAAAATTTAATTGTGAATACGATGAGCTTTATGCCAAAAAAATCGGATAACAATTGACAGAGTTGTGATAATTTTTCTAAAAAAAAAATTAAGATTTTGTATGAAATTGCCGTGCGGATAACCCAGGCAAAAAAAATAAAAAAATAAACAAACATACTGAGAGGTTTTTTTTCTTATGAGCGTGCCATCTTTCTTTTTTTTGTATACACAACAACAAAATACATGTAAAAATTTTGCTGTCTGCTGCTTGCTGCTGTATTGTGAAGAAACACTAATTCTTTTTTTTATAAATCAATTTTACCAAAGCATTTCGTTTTTTTTTTTTATTCTAGACAAATTTTGATCAGTAGCGGTGAAAATTTGAAATAAACTATTAAAAAAACAAAGGTAAATACAATCAATTTATTTTGTTTAACATTTTATTAATATAATTTTTTTTCTTCTATAATTCCAGATAAATACACCAAAAAATTTTAATTTCATGTCGAAATTCTATACAACCAACTGAAATGTATTGCTTTTTAAATAAAATAAATATCAATCACTTAAACGTTTAAGAAATTTTTTAAATAAAATTTCAGGCAATTGTAGAAAAACAACTGTATATAAACAGTTGTTTTTATTGTTATAGTAGTAGTTTTGGCATGGGTTGTTTTTACCGTATTTTGTAGTAGTTTTTACTACATTTTGTAGTTGAAAATCAATAGTTAAAAACAACAACATGTTCAGTTGTTTTTACCGTAATATGTAGTGGGCGCCTTTTCAACAACAAAATGTAGTCAAAACAACTGTCTTTTGTAGTAGATTTTACTGACATACTTTTTTGAGTGTAAAGCCATACTTGTTTGTCTAATACCCTATTCGCACGTACAGTTTTAAATCGTTTTTAGCAGCAATATTTTTAGCACTTTCTTTATTCTATTACAGTATATTGAAAGAAAATGCTAAAAATTATTGCTAAAAACGGTTTAAAACTGTAAGTGTGAATAGGGTATAACACAGTGGGGGCACACACATACAGTAACTGTTTTTCCGTAAGGTTTTTTACGGAATCGTTTGCCGGATTAAAAGTTCGGGAGTGGCAAGCTAATTATAAAATTTATTTATTATTTTTGGGACTTGATATCGCACGATTAATTAAAACGCTTGTGTACTTTTCGGGTTATAGAACAAGAGTGATTTTTATTTAACAAAAAGAAAACTTAAAACTAGCGGGTTGAAGAGAATTTCCCAAGCATATAGAATTTAACAACATAGAAAAGAGAATAGAAATGACATTTAAGAGTTGGGATATATCAGATTTTAAAAACTTTAAGTGCTGGGAAAATGATTTAAATATTTTCAGCCTTACCACAAGAAAATAAAATAAATTTAAAATGAGGTTTTAATTTTATTTCCATACAAATTGTTTTTGTTTTTAAAATCGACTTTCCAAAAATGTATAGAAAATTTGAAATTTAAAATAAAACTTTTGTTAAAATAGACTTTTTGTTTTCTTGTGGTATGGGCCTTTGATTTTAATTTTATTAATTGTAAATCAATATATCTGCAATGGCTAAACAGTAACATTTATGCTTGTGTGGTAGTAGCAAGCGAAAAGTAAACAAAGCAACAGAATTTTATAGTGTACGTGTGTCGACTGCGCACAAGCAGCATTTTTTTAGCCTATCCCGCGGGAATAGGAATGACAAAAATGACCGACACTGGTCTAACAAATGAGATAAACTGCCAAAAAGTAAGCTATAAGTATATATTTTTTTTAGTAAATTATGGAAATTCATACTTTTGTTGAAATCCGCCTTTTCCAACACCAAAGTCCAAAAAAGTCCAACCGATATTGACAAACCTCGAATTACAATCTGTCTCTGAAAATGTATTATATTCACATTTTTGCGACCGTTAATAAACTTTTAACATTGAGGCAATAAACCCAAATATGACGTTTAGAAATGACCTAAAATGGAACTTCAACATTTTTTTTATGTTTATTTTTTCTATTGATTTTTAATAAAAAGATTACATTTTTGACAACATTGGCGTAATAGCTGGAAATGGGTATGTTAGTGAATTTTGACTCACGTTAACTCACGCTCACGCAAAAAAAAAATTTACTCAATCGTTTTTTTACTCACGCTTTTCACTATTTATGTAAGTAAACAAAACACCCCACTCACGTGTGACTTACGCTCACGCATGACTCACGCTAAACCTTTTAAACACGAAAAAAAAATTGTAAAAAGATTAAATAAAACTTAACCAATACAATTAAATAATTTAAACTCACGCAAAAAATGGCAATCTTTACGAATCACTCACGAAAAAAACCTCTCGCTCACTTATCACTCATGAACAAAAAATTTTAATCACACTTGACCAGCGTCCATCTCTAATGCTAAACATTAAATCTCGAAACGCATTTAAGCGGTCACATTTTGACGATAGCATTTAAAATATTTTTTATGAAATTGTTAGCTAATAGCATTATTTGTACATTTCGGATGGCAAATATTAATTAGAAATAAAAAAAGCTCCCTCTTAAATGCGCCACCCAATATATGAACTTTTCGACGCATTTAAAAGGGATATATTCTATTAAAATCTTTTGATAAAAGCAAAAAGATGAATTTAAAGTTTTTTCGAAAGTAGAGTTATCATAAGTACTTGTTATGTTAATTCATAATGGGGAATATGAAAAGGCCTCGAATCAGAATAAACTCTTTTTCATTGCACAATTAAAAGGTCGAATAAATAACTAATTTTTATTATTTAATAAAAATTAAAACACAAAAGTGTAAAAATATAACAAAGACGCTTCAATAAAGTTTAACAAAATAATATTTTGGTTTTATTTGATAATTGTTGAAAAAAGTGGATAAAAGTGTAAAATTAAAACAAAGAAGCTCTTGGCGGTAAACGAAGAAAAAAACAACAGAGGAAAACAACACGATCGAAGAAAAACTACAAAATCAAATCAAATACATTTTTATGCTTAAAATATTTATTTTTTATATTTCTTAAGTTTTTATTTGGTTTAAGCTTGATTTACACGTTAACTACCCTTGACCACCCTTATCTACTATTTCCCAGTATTGGGGGATAACAATTGTCAAATTCAAATAATTTTTCATACAAAATTATTTAAACCCGGCAAATCGTATCACCAATGCTGGGAAATAGGAGATAGGAGTGGTCAAGGGTAGTTAACGTGTAAACTGCCCTTTATAATAAATACATTTTTATTTTGAGTTCAAATTTGATTTTATTTTTAAAGTGGGGGGGGGGGGGGGGTAAATTTTTGCCGGAGCTATAAATTTTATTAATTTGTTGAATTGATATTATTACTTTTTTAATTGTTTTTCAGTTCAATTTTTAATCACTTTTTTAATTAGAAAATTTCTCCTTTTCTCTTATTAAATTTTTACAAATTTTTTTAATTACTATTATCATTTTTTTAATTAGTGCAAATCTAATTAACATTTTAATCGATATGAGCAATTTTTAATCAAAACTCATTTTTTATTTTTTTGTGTGTAGTGATTTTTTGAAACATTAATTAATAATTTAAATATCTTGTCCGATATATTGAATGCGGTATTTTGAATTTCGAATATCTAATTCTAAAATCAGATTTGACATCCGAAAAACTATCAAAATCAAAGTTTTTGCCCAAAACAGACAACATAGAAAAAAACTAAGTCGGCTTGCTCTTGCAGCGCCTCTTTTTAAATTTGCTCCAATGCCGTCGCACGCTCTTTACCATTGGCCGTGGCATGAAAATTCCATTCAGCTTGAACTTTGAAATCTTCCTCATGATGAAGAAGGTTTACAAAATTGCTTTTATTTTTAAAGTGATGACTTGCACCGTCAGTAAAATAAAAAATATTTTTTAATTCAAAATCAAAATTGATTTTAATGTAATTTATAATCATGGCGCAATAATACCAGGTAGTATTATTAGAATTTGTTGTCAATAACGTCCACCTATTAATTTCAAATTTTAAAAATAAAAATTCAAATAAATAAAAAAATCAAAACAAAAAAAATATAAACAACAAAATAAACAAGAAATCCCAGCAGACAATTTTAAAATATATTCCAAAAAGTGGTTATGTTTATGCCCATATACAAAACTTTAAACCACGGTTTTAAACAAATCGGTTAATATTCACAATACGAACACAGTTTTTGCAACAATAGCCATTTTTCTCCAAGAAAAGCGATTGGAAATCTTCTTCTTATTTCTTTGTTTGTTGGGTTGCTTTATTATTTGGATTTGTTGAAGTCAAGGGGTTTTATGTTTGTTTACATTTTTTTGATTACTTTTTCTAATAATAGTACCGTTATAGTTTTACAATGATTTATAATAATTTTTTGGTACTGGTATACTGCTGCGGTGTCATGTTTTAAATTATCTGATAAAATGGCAATGCTCTTTTGTTTAAATTCAGAGTTTCCTTTATAATATACAACA
This sequence comes from Pegoplata infirma, assembly GCA_963921195.1. Classification (NCBI taxonomy): domain Eukaryota; kingdom Metazoa; phylum Arthropoda; class Insecta; order Diptera; family Anthomyiidae; genus Pegoplata; species Pegoplata infirma. The sequence goes on along the minus strand of OY992537.1, from coordinate 140,654,440 downwards.
ACTGTGAATACTGTTGCCAGGTCATTATTCCAATGAAAAGACTGTGTTGAATTTTGAACTAAAAACGTGTAGTTTTCAGCAAAATCTAGGCATATCAACAACTCACCATATAACAAATTTTCTTTTAGAATTTTGAAGAAATATATTGTTTTTTTGCAATAAAATTATTTATTTAGTTTATCGCAAAAATCATCGACGAATTCGTCAACAGTCATAACGAGTGTGTTAAGTGAACATCTGTCGGTTTGCATCCACAATGCAATTTTAATTTCAGATACATTTTTCATTAAAAACCTGTAACATAGCCTTTAATGTTGATACTCCAGACGATACTCCAGTTGGTGCAAGGCTTAAAAGTAACATTTGTTCTGATTTAAATTTCTTTTTAAATTTCTCTTTAATTTGATTAAGAACAGCAACACCTGCCTCATGATTAGTATCATTACATAACTCTATATTTTGTTATTTTTCTTTACTTATTAAAACCAAACAATTTGGTTTTAATAAGACCTTTTATATCTCAGAATCTGAGACTTTTCCATAAGAAAAATATCACAGAATCTGAAACTTTTTCTATACGAAAAATGTCTCAGAACCTGAAACTTTTTCGATATGAAAAATGCTTTAGAATCTGACATTTTTTCTATACGAAAAATTTTTCAGAATCTGTGACCATTTCTTTACGAAAAATGTTTTTGAATCTGAGAATATTTTTGTACAAAAAAATTAAGCATTTTATTTTATTTACATTTTTTAGTTTTTTTTTGGGCTTGAAATGTGTGTTTTTTTGTTTGCTTTCCCGTACTTTTGTAGTGTCGTGAGAGTTTTTCGGTTTCTCTCATTTTACCGAAATTTAGCCGGATAGTAGTGAAACACACTTTTTTTATTTGTGGGCCATATAAACTTGACTTTTCCCATTAAGTTTTATTAATTACTTGTATATATAATTTACCAAAGTGTTTAAAGTCTGTTCTTGTCTTCCATAGGATATTTTTCACATTTTGCAAAAAAGCATTGCGGCAGATAAGTGTCATCTTGTAGTTGAATTAGGCTTCTATCTATCTGAATCGTTTGGAAATTCCGTGCGTATTGATTACGGAACTGGACACGAACTTTCGTTCATTTTCTTTTTATGTTCGCTTTTCAAAGCTAGCATTCTCAAAGAGGAAGATAATGTGGCGTGTGCATTGCATTTATTCAATGCCTACTTGACGTTCGTCCGTCGTCTTCAGAAAACCTATAGAATGGAACCAGCCGGTAGTCAGGGTGTTTGGTCGTTGGATGATTATCAATTTATACCATTTATTTGGGGCAGTGCTCAACTCTCGTGTAAGTTTTATAATTTTTCTCTTTTTTGCCTTTTGATAATTTTTTTTTTGTTTCGCTTAAAAGTTGGCAGCCCTTTCCCGCCAGATAAATTTTTGGACGAGGATGTTATCAATTCGTATAAAAACGATTTTATGTATATAAGTTGCATTGATTTTATACAACAGGTGGGTTCAATAAACACAAAATTTTTAAGTAGAAGCATAGAAAGTTTTTATGATTTAAGGTTAAAACCGGTCACTTTTCTGAACATTCTTACCAACTCTGGAGTATATCGGCGGTCCCATCATGGTCAAAAATTAATTCTGGTCTAGTTAAAATGTATCAGAAAGAGGTAAGATATATTATCTAAATATAAGGGCATACTACACACCAAAAAATTAAAATGAATTTCAATCACTAAAATGATTATATCAATTACTATTTTAATTGATTTTGCACTTATCACGAAAGTAATAATATCAATTACTAAAATTTGTAAAAGTTTAACAAGGAAAAATTAATTAAAAAATTTAATGATATCAATTAAAAAAATGATTAAAAACTAAAATGAACTTTTTAAAATTTTTAATTAAAAGTTTTTTCCTTAAAATTTTTCTGTAAAATAATGTTCAAAATAACTTTTCGTCTACACACAAAAAAAATAAAATGAGTTTCAATAACTAAAATAACTACATTAATTTTTATTTTAATTGATTTTACACCTTTCACGAAAGTAATAGTAGCCCTGTTTTCGCATAACCGTATATATGTTAACATTAACCGTTTAACCGAAAACACATCCACGTTTAACAAAATGTATTTGGCAACACTGTTGGTGTGTGTCAAAATTTTTAAACCAAACAAGAAAAAAAAAAGGTTTAGGTCATTGATATAACAAGAAAAAAAGGTTTGCGTCTATGATATTTCATTAAAAATTTAAACTTGGCATCACTTTTTATCGAAGCTTAAAATTAACGTCGATAATTATAAACGCTAAAAATAAGCATGGATAATTTAAAATTTGTGTGGGTAAGCGTATATACGGTTATGCGAAAACAGGGCTAGTATCAATTACTAAAATTTGTAAAAGTTTAACAAAGAAAAATTGCATTTATTCCCAATTCACGAAAATTTGCGAAATCAATTAAAACATTTAATACATATGAGGCATTCCACACCAAATGTCCCGCTACGTAAATGTCTGAATAGGTTGTTTGGATAAAAAATTGCGTTTTTGGTTTTTCAAATTTTCAAAAACTGGGCTTAGGAGGAGTGGTCAAATATTGGAAAAATGGTCAAATTTGTGGCGAGTTGCCTTGATTAAATATTTATCACATTAAAACGGAATGCACCACAATGTCAAAAATTTACATTCTTATATAGTTTTGTATGGGCTATCGATTAAAATTTTTTTTTTGGAAAATTTTCAGAACCCGTTCTAAATTTTAGCATTTTTTAAAAAAGTCAATTTATCGAAAATCTGGCCACTTTTTTTTCTTTTTTAATTTTTTTTTTCAAAAGTTTAGATGTTTGTCCATCCACACAAAAAATTTAGAAACACGTTCTTCGTTTTTTTTTCGAGAAAATCGTATTTGAACTTTAAATTTCATAACAATTTTGTAATAAATGCAGCAAAAAGTAACTTGAACAAGTGAGAGTGTTAAATTCGGCTGTGCCGAATCTTTGATACCCTCAAACATGTTCAAATACATAACAAAAAATCACAAGCGTTTTGGGGGGGAGGGGGCTCTGTGGGGGTGCTGGGGGATACCTTCCCCAACGCGATAAATGTTTACTAAATTATTTATTATGCCTTTTGAACTTTAGTTATACCATTTTCTCATAATTTTTATGTTTTTTTTTAATCCACGCCCACAAAAGGGGGCGGGACAAACAAAAATATTTTGTAGCCCCCCCCGGGGTCTAAGTGTATGACTTTTAACTAAAAAGATTTCATTTGTTTAACAAAAATGCAAAAAAAGCTGTAAAAAATGGCGTTTTTAAAGAGTTTTTTTAGTTCTTTAAGGGGTAACTTTTTTGCCCCTTATCCGATTTTACCCAATGTCCTAAAATTTTTATGTTGGGACAACAATTAGATCGACCAAAATCAAAATTTTTCACAATTTCCCCCAAAATCTCCAAATCGCGACACTCTTTCCCATTACAAATTTAATGTCGTGGACTGTATTGTAGCTACAGAGTCCATTTTTGGTTTGTTTTAAAGCTCTTAACATGCCCTACAATATTACTGTTACAAAAAAAAAATAAAAAAAATTAGGGGTGCCTCTTGTATTATAAGATCGACGCAAGGGGTGGAGGAAATCGGGGGATAGTATCCCCCAATTTTTTTTTACCTTGTTTTTTTTTTTTTTAAGAGTAAGTTCTAGAGAGCATATCCTGAAATTTTAATCTTGGGACTCCAATGGGAAGCGCAAAAATGTCGCGATTTGATGATTTTGGGGGAAAATTTTTAAAAATTTTGATTTTGGTCGATCCCATTGCTGTCCCAACATAAAAATTGTAGACTATGTTCACTAGGACTTGCACTTTGAGAATCCCAAGTAAAAAAAAAATCGTGGGATACTTTCCCCCCATTTTCGCCACCCTTTGCTACGACCTTCAAATAAGGGGGGCACCAATTCCTTTTTTTGGAAAATTTTGTGGTTAATGTAGGTATTGTAGAGCGTACTATAAGCTTTAAAACAAACAAAAATGGACTCTGTAGCTACAATAGCACATATGATATTAAATTTTTAAAGTTGAAGAGTGTTGCGATTTGGAGATTTTAGGGGAAATTGTGAAAAATTTTGATTTTGAGTGATCCCATTGTTGTCCCAACTTAAAAATTTTAGAATATATTCTTAAGGACTTTCTCTATAAGATTATCAAGTAAAAAAAAAATCGGGGGATACCATCCTCCCCATTTTCTCCTCCGTATATCTCGACCTTAAAATAAGGGAGGTAACCATTATTTTTTTTCGAAAATTTTTTGGTTATGGTAGGTCTTATAGAGCATATTATGAGCTTCAAAACAAACCAAAAATGGGCTTTCTAGCTATAATAGACTGGGAGATTTTGGGGGAAATTTTGACCCTCCGTGTTTTCGCCCACTGTTTACTTAGAGGGCTGAAAATAAGTGTGCATTAGTTTATCACCTAGTGTTACAACTAAACCAAATTTCATCAAAATCGGAGGGGGTCACGAAAATTTTTAGCTATTTTTGATTGATTTCACTAAGACTGACCCCATAATGAGTAAATTAAATGTAATGTAGGTTTATTTGACTGATATTGCATGAATATTTGTCAAATAACCCTACTTTAAGTACACTTTAGGTATTATGAATAACCCCCTAAGTATCACAAATTTTAATGTTTCTTTTTTTACAGATGTTATCTAAATTTCCAATAATACAACATGTTTACTTTGGGACTTTGATGTCATTTAATAGTGTAAAACCTGGTACCACCATATCAAGTGCTCGGTTAGGATTTTTACAACCGGCACCGGTATCAGCACCTAAAAAAACATTAGTTATTGGAACAGATTTGGCAGCACCAACTTCAGATCCAGATTCGGCAATCTCAAAACAACCTGCGGTATTAGATGTTAAACCTAGTCAGATTAGTAGAAATTAACTTTCATTGATAGCCCTATTAAAAAAGGGCCCATTATTCGGATAAAATCACATCTTATAATATACATCATTATATAATGACATCAGATAATATATAAAAAGATGTGATTTCAACCGAAAAATTGCTACTTTTTTCTAGGAGCTTAAACAAAAATTTATATTGATTTTTTAAGCGAATTCGGATATACATACTTATTAAACTTTTTATTAATTAAAAAAAAAAAAATATTGAACATTATAATTACATTGTTTTTATTTCCACATAAAACTAAATTTTTAGTTTAATTTTTTATAAAGCTAATAAGGCCTAATGATGATGGCGTTCAGCGGAGAAAGTTGCTATTCAAACGCTCCTCAACATTCTGCTGAACGGTTTGATTTTTGACATTTCAGTCTACATGTTGAGTGAGCGCTTCTCATCACTACCCAGCAAAAAATAAAAGAAGTGGTTTAAAAAGAATTAGTGGTTTCACTACATACAAAGTAGCGATAGGTGCCGAACTTCATATTCCGTAGGAAGTACTTTTAAAATCACTTCCAAATATGCTACAAAATAACAATAAAAACATCTTTCACCAGTTCTTTACTTAAGGACCTCTTTTATATGTTCTTAGGAATTAAATCAAATCAAATTAAATCAAATCACCACAACATATGAACTTCTTTTTGAACTGAAACACTTAGAATGTACACGAAGTATGCACTTTTTCAACGTCCAGCAATGATACCCTGATGTTATGGTACCAAAACTTCCCTCCCAACCATGATCGTCAATAACCCAAAACCCAAAAAAAAAACAATATTAACGATCCCATATTCACCCTACAACAGAACACTACCTTTAGTTAGAAAACAAACAGAAAATATTTAACTTTAGCCAATCATATTTTATTAAATAAAAAAAACAACAAGTAAGAAAGCTATATTCGGCTGTGCCGAATCTTTAAATACCCTCCACCAATGTAATGATTTAAAAAACAAAAAAGTTTGTTTTATTTATACCTCAGGAAATAAAAAAGTACCAAAAAGTTTACTTTCGGTACTTTTAATAAAAGGTACTTTTTATAAAAGGCACTTTTGATGAAAGGTACTTTTTGTAAAAGGTACTTTTTATAAAAGGTACTTTTTATAAAAGGTACTTTTTATAAAAGGCACTTTTTATAAAAGGTACTTTTTATAAAAGGTACTTTTTATAAAAGGTACTTTTTATAAAAGGTACTTTTTATAAAAGGTACTTTTTATAAAAGGTACTTTTTATAAAAGGTACTTTTTATAAAAGGTACTTTTTATAAAAGGTACTTTTTATAAAAAGTACTTTTTATAAAAGGTACTTTTTATAAAAAGCTACTTTTTATAAAAAGCTACTTTTTATAAAAAGCTACTTTTTATAAAAGGTACTTTTTTTAAAAGGTACTTTTTTTAAAAGGTACTTTTTATAAAAAAACTTTTTATAAAAGGTACTTTTTATAAAAAGTACTTTTTATAAAAGGTACTTTTTATAAAGGGTACTTTTTATAAAAGGTACTTATTATAAAAGGTACTTTTATAAATTGTACTTTTTATAAAAAGTAATTTTATAAAAGGTATTTTTTTATAAAAAGTACATTTTATAAAAGGTACTTTTTATAAAAGCTACTTTTTATAAAAGATACTTTTTATATAAGGTACTTTTTATAAAAGGTACTTTTTATAAAAGGTACTTTTTATAAAAGGTACTTTTTATAAAAGGTACTTTTTATAAAAGGTACTTTTTATAAAAGGTACTTTTTATAAAAGGTACTTTTTATAAAAGGTACTTTTTATAAAAGGTACTTTTTATAAAAGGTACTTTTTATAAAAGGTACTTTTTATAAAAGGTAATTTTTATAAAAGGTACTTTTTATAAAAGGTACTTTTTATAAAAGGTACTTTTTATAAAAGGTACTTTTTATAAAAGGTACTTTTTATAAAAGGTACTTTTTATAAAAGGTACTTTTTATAAAAGGTACTTTTTATAAAAGGTACTTTTTATAAAAGGTACTTTTTATAAAAGGTACTTTTTATAAAAGGTACTTTTTATAAAAGGTACTTTTTATAAAAGGTACTTTTTATAAAAGGTACTTTTTATAAAAGGTACTTTTTATAAAAAGTACATTTTATAAAAGGTACTTTTTATAAAAGGTACTTTTTATAAACGGTACTTTTTATAAAAGGTACTTTTTATAAAAAGTACTTTTTATAAAAGGTACTTTTTATAAAAGGTACTTTTTTAAAAGGTACTTTTTATAAAAGGTACTTTTTATAAAAGGTACTTTTTATAAAAGGTACTTTTTATAAAAGGTACTTTTTATAAAAGGTACTTTTTATAAAAGGTACTTTTTATAAAAGGTACTTTTTATAAAAGGTACTTTTTATAAAAGGTACTTCTTATAAATGGTACTTTTTATAAAAGGTACTTTTTATAAAAGGTACTTTTTATAAAAGGTACTTTTTATAAAAGGTACTTTTTATAAAAGGTACTTTTTATAAAAGGTACTTTTTAAAAAAGGTACTTTTAATAAAAGGTACTTTCTATAAAACATACTTTTTATTAAAGGTACTTTTTATAAAAGGTACTTTGTAGAAAAGGCACTTTTTATAAAAGGTACTTTTTATAAAAGGTACTTTTTATAAAAGGAACTTTTTATAAAAGGTACTTTTTATAAAGGTACTTTTATAAAAGGTACTTTTTATAAAAGGTACTTTTTATAAAAGGTACTTTTATGAAAGGTACTTTTTATAAAAGGTACTTTTTATAAAAGGTACTTTTTATAAAAGGTACTTTTTATAAAAGGTACTTTTTATAAAAGGTACTTTTTATGAAAGGTACTTTTTGAAAACGGTACAGAATTTTCAGAAAGTACTTGTTCCAGAATGTTTTATTTCACTAAAGGATCCTACATTCTAAATTTCAAGATTAAATAACCATTATTTCAGTAAATAAAAAAAAGTACCAACAGTACTTTTTTACCCATTTTACCCCTGTTGAATCAACATTGGCAAAACCCGAGCCTTAGTGAATCTTTTTTCCGGAAGGTGAACCGACATTGCAAATTTCAATTTTCTAGTACCATTATTTAAGGAAATATAAAATGTAACAAAAGTACACATTTTCCCTTTTTACCCTATTAGAATCATCATTGGCAAAAACCCAGCCTTATGGGATCTATATTCCGGGAGGTGCACATACAGTCCAAATTTCAAGTCTATGTGACATTTTTTTAAGGAAATATGAAAGGTACCAAAAGTACAGATTTTTACCCTTTTTACCCCTTAGAATCAACATTGGCAATAATCCAGCCGTACTGGATCTATATTCCAGGATGTGAACATACTGTGCAAATTTCAAGTTTCTATGACCATTATTTCAGGAGATGTAAAAAGCACCAAAAGTACAGTTTTTTACCCCCTTAGAATCAACACTGGCAAAAATCCAGCCTTAATGGATCTGTATTCCGGGAGGTGAACATACAGTCCAAATTTCAAGTCTCTATGATCGTTATATCACGAGATTTAAAAAGTACCAAACGTACAGTTTTTTACCCTTTTTACCCCCTTAGAATCAACATTGGCAAAACTCCAGCCATAGTGGATCTGTATTGCGGGAGGTGAACCTACAGTCCAAATTTCAAGTCTCTAGCTTCAGCGGTTATGGCTGGGCGATGATGAATGAGTATGCCAGTCAGTCAGTCACTCACATTACTCTTTTATATACATAGATTTTCCGGATTTGGGCGATTTTTGCCATAATGTTTATTTCTGTCTTTTATTATTTAACAAAATTAATTTTTTTTAAATGAAAATATTTTTTTGTTAAGAAATCTGAACAAAATTGAATTTTGGCGATATTTTACATCCGATTTTGCGACAAAGCAAAAAAAATGTCTGGCAACCCCGTTAATATGACGAAGCAAAAAAACGGACACACACACTCATGATATGCACAAAAACATCTATCAATGAGAACTTATTAAGATATTTTTTTTATTATTTCTTAAAGAACTTTTTTCTTAAAGAACTTTTTGAAATTAAATAGATATTGTTTTACATATTTTAAACCTTTTTTGTTAAGATTTTTTTCCTTTTTCTCATTTTTTTTTTTTCATTTCCGTTTTCTTTCTTATGTATCACACAAAATATGAGTTAATTTAGGGTTATGTTGAAAACCACTAAGAGTTTTTTTAGTAATTCACTCATAACTTTTTAAATACTTAACCGATTAAAAAAAAAAACACATGAGTTTTTGCCTGGATAAATTCCGCAACTTTTGGTACCCCAAGCGTTTAAATCGGTTTCGGAGTATTGCCAAAAACGTGATTTCAACAGACAGACAGACAGACGGACGGACAGACAGACAGACAGACAGACAGACGGACATCGCTAGATCGACTTAAAATCGATCAAGGATCATAAATATATATACTTTATGGGGTCCTAAACCAATATTTCAATGTGTTACATACGGAATGACAAACTTATATATACCCTCTATCACCAGAGTGGAGGGTATAAAAATCACTCACAATTAACATTAAAATTTATATTTAAAATTATCATTGAAACAACCAAAATTTAACCCGAAATAAATTTCAGAAAAATAATCATAAAGACAAAATAAAAAAAAATAAATATGAGAATAAAAATGAAAAGAAATTAAAAATACCTAAAAATAATAATTAAATCATAATAAAAATAATAATATAATAGATAGATAAATTAATAAAAAAAATATAATAAAAACAAAATTAAATCGCTTGAATCAAAATTTTAAAAATTCTCAAAAAAAGTGTTTTAAGGCAGGAAAATTAAAAAAAAAAAACAAACGTTAAAAATCCGCAATAAAATAAAAAAATGAGTTTGTAATTTTATGGGTTTAACTTTTACCAACAATAAAAAATTTTAGAACAACATTTATCATTAACCCGAAAAAAAAATATAGTTGGTCACGTTAAGCCAGTTAATAAATATTCAAACTTATTTGTATCTTAAGTCTGAAGATTTATTTTGATTTTACCGAAAAAGACAAAATATAAACAAACGGAAAAAAATTTAAATAATGAGAGGATAATTAAGAGTAAAAAAAAACAGATGACTTACTTTACAGAATCAAAGAGCCGCTCCTTCACCAAAAGATCTCTTGTGTAGGTTGCTGCTGCTGTAAAGGGGAAAATAAATAATAACACTCTCACTTTTTCACTTCTCTTAATTAAGTGACCTTTTACAAAATAAAAAAAGCTTTTTTTTCGAAACACTCTAACTCAATGTTCTTTCTCCACAGATCTAAGGTTAATGTTAAAATTATCTTTCCTAAAAAAAACATTTGCTTGTAGTTAGTAGGCGATAACCAAACCAAAGCTTACAAACACACAAACGTATTGCAGACAAGTTGTAAGTGGACAAAATGTAAATTAACATACAGTGTGTGTATAATGCAATCTTGGTCTAACTAAACCCTATCATGTATAAAAAAAATTAACAAAGCAAAACGAATTTTAACACAAAGCAAAAAAAAAAAATTAAAATAGAAAAATAGATTTACACTGGGCAACAATAAAAAAAATCTGAACAAGGAAAAATTTTAACTAGAAAATTAAATTAAAACTTGTTTAAAATGGTATGCTGTTTAACGCGGCTTTTAAATATTAATGAGTTTGTTTTAAAAACGGATTAGAATATTTTAATTTTTTTTTTTCATTTATGGGCAAGGCCACCGTCAGTAACGTGACGCTCGTTTACATATTTTGGTCAATATCTTCATAAAATGCAATTATTTCTCCCAACTTGAGAGCGGCATATGAAAGTTCTCGTCATAACTGTTGTTTCGTACGCAGACAATTTTGCTGTATCTCGTTTTGTTGTGAAGTTATGACCATTTTAAGTCGTCAGTAACGTGACGTGATTTTTCCAAAATCCGGTCACGTTACTGACGACTTAAAATGTTCATAACTTCACAACAAAACGAGATACAGCAAAATTGTCTGCGTACGAAACAACAGTTATGACGAGAACTTTCATATGCCGCTCTCAAGTTGGGAGAAATAATTGTATTTTATGAAGATATTGACCAAAATATGTAAACGAGCGTCACGTTACTGACGGTGGCCTTGCCCTTATGTACTTTCAATAATTTTTTTCCCTCCTTTTTTCTTTATCTTCCCGCACAATTTCTATTATATTTTTCCTCCCTTTCAAAATCGTTTTTTTTTCTTCCTTTTTCATATATATGCCACTGCTTATGTATATTAAATTTTTCCGCGCACTCACTTTTAAATATTATTAAATTTTTCTTTTGGATTTTTTTAGAAGTTGGTAAATAAAATAATAAAATAAATACAGGAAACCAATAAAAAAAATATTTTGGGTTTGACACACTTTTGCTATTCCACTAGTTCTTGTATATGATACTGCTGCTAGCTTTGATATTAGGCCGATGAGAATGAGAGTAGATATCAAATAAAGTTAATGAGCATCGATAAATTAGTGCTTTTCCTTTTGATCCCTTGTTGAACAATTGAAAGCACACACCATGTACCAAATCTGTATAAAACAAAAGTTTTATAAGAATCTTTATCAAACCATAATTAATTTAAATATCATTTTACCACTTAGAGATGGCACGAACGGGAAAATTGATGAATATTTAGACCAAACAATTAATATGACCGCAACAAAAAAAAATTTCTTTACAGCGGACCAGGAAATGGGCATACAAATTAAGGTTATACTTAATACCCAGGCGGCAAACTTATATTGGTATTTCGGATTGTATACCATAAAAAGTATTTTAAACAAAATTCTGTGGCAGTAACACTGGCCAAATTTCACGTTAACAAAAAGGTACTTTTCGAAATGGTTGCACAAATGATTTTTAACCAGCACCAATAGCTGTAGAAAAATTAAAGAAAACAGGAGTTTCTTTTATAACAAAAAAAATATTGCAACACAAAAAAAAAAAATGAAAAATTCTACATAAAAAAAAAATAAAGTACTCACAGATTCTTTAAAAGAATTATTAAAAAAAATATAATATAATTTTCTTATGCAAATAAATTGAATTTAAAAAGAAAATTATTAAAAAAAAATCACTTTAACTTTTTGTTTATAAAAAAAACCCCGAAGTTAAATTTTTCTTTGATTTTTTATAAAAATTACGGCACTGTTTAAATACACTTTGATGTTTCACTGGCGACTTTTGTTTGATACAATGGCGAAAATGTATGCTTGAAGGTCTAAGGAAAGCTCGGTTTTTCATGTACATACATGCAACATATAATGTTCAACGTTATCCTTCCAAGCGCTAAAACAATCCTTGAAACGAAATTCAGTATAACTGTCAACATAGCGATACATATTCAAATACTAGTGACATTGTTTCTCACACACAGATGGCGTTGTATAAATCAAATTTAAAAATTTAACCGTTAAAAATTATAACATAAAGTTTGATACTAAATAGATATATGAACTTGGCAAGCGTCATTACAATTCTTAGCCATTTTTTCTATAGAAAAATTTTCAGATTCTGAGCCAATTTTTCTATAGTAAAATTATCAGATTCTGACACATTTTTTTTTATAGAAAAATTCTCAGATTCTGAGACATTTTTTCTATAGAAAATTCTCAGATTCTGAGACATTTTTTTCTCTATAGTAAAATTCTCAGATTCTGAGACATTTTTTCTATAGAAAAATTCTAAAATTCTGAGACATTTTTTCTTTAGAAAAATTCTCAGATTCTGAGCCATTTTTTCTTTAGAAAAATTCTCAGATTCTGAGCCATTTTTTCTATAGAAAAATTCTCAGATTCTGAGCCATTTTTTCTATAGAAAAATTCTCAGATTCTGAGCCATTTTTTCTATAGAAAAATTCTCAGATTCTGAGCCATTTTTTCTATAGAAAAATTCTAAGATTCTGACACATTTTTTCTATAGAAAAATTCTCAGATTCTAAGCCATTTTTTTCTATAGAAAAATTCTTAGATTCTGAGCCATTTTTTCTATAGAAAAATTCTCAGATTCTTAGCCATTTTTTCTATAGAAAAATTTTCAGATTCTGAGCCAATTTTTCTATAGTAAAATTCTCAGATTCTGACACATTTTTTTATAGAAAAATTCTCAGATTCTAAGCCATTTTTTTCTATAGAAAAATTCTCAGATTCTGAGCCATTTTTTTCTATAGAAAAATTTTCAGATTCTGAGCCAATTTTTCTAAAGAAAAATTCTTAGATTCTGACTCATTTTTTCTATAGAAAAATTGTCAGATTCTAAGCCATTTTTTTCTATAAAAAAAAGTCTCAGATTCTGAGACATTTTTTCTATAGAAAAATTCTCAGATTCTGAGCCATATTTTTCTATAGAAAAATTTTCTACATTCTTTCAAAAATTCAAAGATTCTGAGACATATTTTCCGTAGAAAAATTCTCAGGCTCTAAGACTATACAAAATTTATTTCATGCTGAATTACTTTAATAAAATCTCCTAAAAATTACAGATTGTGTTTTATTTTAAATAAAAAAAATATTTACCTTATTCTAATTAGCAAGCTTCTAAATTCAACAATTTAATAATTATCATTAACTAAAAAGTTAGTTAAAAATAAAAACATTTATTTGTTCGTTATATTTAGCTATATTATGTTGTCTTCAACTGTTTATATAGTTGTTTTCAGCTATTTTTTTAAAACATGTCAAATGTAAGTTGAAATCAACTAAATATTGGTAATAGTAACGACTTATGTAGTTGATTTTTTATTTTGGTTTGCTTGTAGTTATCAGCAACTTAAAGCTGCCCATTCACTTGCAATAAAATTGCTCAACTTAAAAAAAAAATATTTTACAATATTATTGTCGTTTTACCCTACACAGCAAATAAAATTGCTCAATACTTAAACCCAATATATTGTACAAGATATAAACATAACCTATTTCATAAAAAAACAAAACAATTTGCATCAAACCTCAAACACGCGATCGAAAATTTGAAAATTAAATAAGTTTTTATAACTAATAAAACATGTTTAGTGACATGAGTGATGAAGAGGAGGCTTGCGTGGCTCTTGCTTATTTTGTTTATTGTATTGTTTATTTTGGAGGAAAAAAGTTGTACAATATAGACAACACACTGATAAAATATATTGCAGTATTCTTGTTTGTACAATAAATATCAAAAGTGTTTTGATATTCTCCAATATATTGCACAACCGTAAATATTACATACACACAAGCGATATTATTGTACAATTTGAAAAGTTGAACAATAATATTGCAAGTGAATGGGCAGCTTAAGAAAATTAACTATATTTTAGTTAGTGGTAATTCACCTACAAAATAGTTGATATTTAAGTTGTTATCGACTACAAAATTTTTTGGGTGTATGTATTTTAACAATATTGTAACCCCTAAATACAATTTAGTTACTTTCAGTTCAATAATTAAGCCATTCAGTAATTAACAACATAAAAGGCTTGATACACAAAAAAACTTTATTTAGCGAAGCCGCTAAATTAATTTATCGAGTTTGTAATCCCTAAACCCGGCCGAAGGCCGGCTACGTAGAAATAAATTTTAATCAAAAAAAAATTTTTTTTTTTGGTGGCCTTTTTTTTTAATGCATGAGGACAGTTTTTTGGATCTAGAGGGGCCCAGGGACCTAGCTCCCCTTTATTTTGTTTTACTTTTTTTAATTACCTTTAATTTAAGTACCCACACAAACCTGTTGGTGGTATGGGCGATTTTTTGGCTCCAGGAGGGGCCCCATGGCCATAGGGGTGAAACGAACAAGTTTCGCGTATGTGTATGTATTAGTGTCGGCACGCGCGTGTAACTTTTGACGTTTCATACAAAACGTAAACAAACAACGAAAATACAGATGCAAAAACTCACACGTACAGGCACACGTATTCTAGGCAGAGAAGTAGATTTGGTAGTATTTTGTATGCGTCCATATTGAAAGTACCAAAATAAGCACTCGTGTTGCATGTCTATATGGTCTGTGCCCATGGCCCAGCCCACTTAAATTTCAATTTCGGTTTTTTCTTTTTTAATTCCAGAGGGGGTCCAATTTTTTTCTCCCCCAAAATATTTGTGCCCCGTAAAGTGCACTTTTGCCAAAACCAATAACTAAACTACCCAAGAAACACATTTACGGACTCACCAACAAGTACGGAATCATGAATCCGGCTTTTACGGTACCTTAACGGACCGTCATAACCGTATCCATCAATGCTGGTACGAAAACGGAACATTAACGGTCCGTAAAATTAAATTTTCGAACAGGTCCGTTTTTACTCCGTGCTAATGTGTCCGTTTCTTTACCGTTCAATACGGACTACACCGATTTTCATCACTTTTAAGTCCGTTACAAACGGTATCGTTTTTCTACCGTTACTTACGGAGTTTGTTATATTGTCAGAACCCTTATAATTTGAAATCTGCAAATTTTGGGCTGATAGTTTGCAATTTAAAACACGAAAATTTGTTATTTAAACCACGAAATTTTGGTAAGCTTATTATAATAAAAAAAAATTGCTAATAATAATTTGTAAAACAATTATTTCAGCCTAAATAAATTGTGTAAATTTCTACACTTTGGCAAGGTGAATCTTCAAATAGAGACCATGTGCATGGAAATATGAATCAAGTGTGCATGCAACACGAAACAAAATGGTAAGATGACTCCATATTCCTTGTTTCGCAGAAAATTTGGCTAAAGTCTAGTTGGTAGACATTTCTCTGATCCAAAAAAAATATCATAGCTAGAACTTTTAGTGCTGTATCGAAAAAAGAAAAAAAAAATTCGGTTGCCCGTGGTTTCCGAGTTATGGCCCATAAAAGTTTGGATATCGAATTTGATATATCTTCTCCAATAATGGTCCGATCAGACCAAGATTGGTTTCATTCGAAAGCTTAATCAAATACCTTTTTTTTTGAAGTTGACAAAAATTTGGTTTCATTAGCCCATTTTGGCACAACACCAAATTTTAAATTTTTAAACCAAAGTTTTTGGAGAAAATGCGTTATATTTCAAAATTTTGTATTATTAAGGCATGTATTTATACAACGAGATTTAAAGCTTAGATATTAAGCTTTCATTTGATCTTTTAATGGACCCTTTACCCCTTATAGAACCGGAGTTATTGACTCTTAACCTTTGACCCCGCTTATATTTTAAAACAAAAAAAAAATATTTAGCGAAGCCGCTTAATTAATTTATGGAAATTGAAATCCCTAAGCCCGGCAGAAGGCCGGCTACACAGAAAAACTTTTTAGGCAAAAAAATATAAACTGCACAGTATATATATTCAAATATGTTTTCTAATGTTTAAACATAGGTAAAAAGTCTAAGTCAAAACATAGGGTAAAAAGTCTAAAATTTATGGTTGTTTCATAATGGGTTAATGAATCCAATATTTTTAAAATGTAAAATTAAAGGTATTTGAATAAGCTTTCGAATGAAACCAATCTTGGTCTGATCGGACCATTATAAAGAAGATATATTAAATTTGAATTCCGATTTTTGGAGGCCCATAACTAGGGAACCACGGGCCGACTTGTTCCGAAAATTTAGCACAAATAAAATTTTATTTATTTTTACCACCACTTCACAATAGCTGTTGTTATTATTTGTATTTTTGTTTAAATAAAAAACATCCCAGATCTAATGAAAATAGTAATTTTTTTGAAATTTTTCACACAAAAATTACATCCGTATGTCAACATTTTCCTCTCCGTATTTACATAAAGTCTATCAGTTTTTGTATGTTGAGTGTTTAGACGCTGAAAAAAATTCTCTCCGCATGAATTTTTGACAGGTCGTTTTAAAAGTCTGCCAATCTAAACGGCCATTAACAGAACATAACATTACGTAATGGACACCGAACAAAGACTTTTTTAAAATCTCACTCTTGAACACTTCAAAACATCAAGTGTGAACTCCACATAAAACCTCAATGCTAAAACAAATAAATTCTGGCAGCACCGTAACGCTCCGGCTCCACCAACATAAAATTGTAGATAACATAAGAGATAACGTCGGCAGAATTTTTTTGTATTTTCATTTTATGTTAAAGGGTGGTGTAATCGTAATTTATGTTAACTCATTTTTTTCAGGAATTCGTTGATGAAGGTCGTTTGGATTTTATTTTTTATTTATTTTTTTAATACATATAACACACTTTTTTTAATTAAAAAGCTTAAATTTAACGTTATTAAGTTACTTTCTTTCAAAAAACAACCTTTATTATTAATAAAGTGAAAGTTTTTTGCGTATTTGTATTTTTTTGACGTTTCATATGTTAACATAATTGTTAAGACTTATGTTTGGAGAACTATGTTAACATTTATTTCCAACACAAATATGTATAACATTTGACTATGGCACACGAGAAATAACACAATTTTGACGTATGTCGGAATAAATGTCCACATAATTATAGAAGGTGGAGCCAGTGGGTAAAACAGCTGATAATAATCAAAAAAAATATTAAAACAGAAGAAATATTAAACCAAAAATCATCATTAGTGGCTTTCGTGAATATTATTTCAAACATTGAAATAATATTGAAAAAAACTCCTAGATATTCTGGAAACTTCAACCAGCAGTACCCCAAAAACTCCCGGATTTTTCCCGAAGAAAAACAAACGATTTTGATCGAAAATTCCTCCGAGAAAAACTTAAAATTTCGACCTACTAACTTTATGGAATCACAAATGGAATTTTAAATCTGTGATTTTTTGACGTGTTAGTCTTTAATAGACGTGCTTGGAGAATACACAACAAAGCTGCCGCATTCAACGCGCTTTCTATGTAACTTAAAGTTTTCAACGCATAGAAAGCAGACATAGGTGAGAACGTATCGGACGCAACGCACCCCTATGTACTTCCACCTTAAGGATACGAGACTCTGTATAAGAAAATGTATCGTAATCTAAGATAGTTTTCTAAGGAAAAAATGCTCATATTTCTATAAATACATATTTTTTTTTTTAGAATCTGAATTTTTAAATTGGTGTTTTTTTTTTTTTTGTAAAAATGCCGAAGAAACATAAAAATATCGCATATTTTTTTTTTATATTTAAAGGCTCGAACGATAACAAATGTTGAACTTTAATATTTCAAAATTAGTTTGGCATAAATATGTATTATTGTTACAGGCTGGTTAAGATCATAAACGCGCAACATCGGAGGAGGGGGAAAAAGCTCAACTTTGTAAAACTGGGGGGCACACTCACTTCGTCATTCCGTTTGTAACGCATCGAAATAGTCGGGGACCCCATAAAGTATATAATATATATTATTGATCCATTATCGATTCTAAAACATTCTATGAATGTCCGTGCGTCCGTCTGTAGATAACACGATGCAGTCCAAAATAAAACAGCTAGACTCCTGAAGTTTGGCACAAATATGTCTCATGGTCATAGGCAGGTCAAGTTCGTAATTGGGCAAAATCGGACTAGGGGAAAAAAGTTCCCCATTGAAGAACTAAACCAACCTCTGAAAAACGCTACTTATTTTAAATGTTTGTATTTTTGTAAAACAAATGAAACATTTTAGTGCAAGAAAAACAAAATAACAAATAATGATAAAATTGTCTAATTTAAGGTAATATGTATATCATATTAAATGACTTTGGTAACTTTTGACGCGATGGGGAAGGTGCCCTTAACGTCGCCCACCCACCCCCACAACCCACCAAAAAACGGACCTGACAATTTTTTTTTTAATTTATGTTTTACATTTGATATTTTTTCTATTGCCATATTCATTTAAAATACATTTTTAAACAATAAAATTTGAAATATAGATGATCATACCTTAAGCGCCAAAGGTAATCCTAATTCTGACGGCAAAGTCTCTGCTTTAACCTGTCTCTCAAACGTTCTGCTTCCCGGAGTGGCTCATTAAGTTTCTCCTCTTCGTTATTGGCTACATTGTTGATGGGTTCTTCCTCGTATATAACATCTTCGCTTAATAACCCATGAGCCTGTCTAAAATTATGCAGAACTGTGCAGGCATTTATTAATTTACCTGCAGTCTGTGGAGTGGTATTGAGCTTTCCCTGCAAACATCTAAATACCGATTTTAAAACTCCATTCAGACGTTCAACACAATTCCTTGTTTGGGCGTGAATTGTGTTAAATCTACGTTCATGTTCATTTCCTGCAGATCGATATGGTGTTATTAGCCATGGTCGCAACGGGTACCCGGAATCACCTGCATAGAAAGATAAATGGTTAAAAACAGCAAGTGAGAGTGTTGTATTTGGGTGTGCCGAATCTTCGACGAGTTATAAACGGAAAGACAAAGAGAGTATATTCCAACCCCATACCGTGGTTGGAAGATAAAAAAGTAGCTATAAATTATGACTTACCTAACAACCAAGAATGATTGGGATTATTTGATTCATGACGTATCTGTAGCAAAGCATTTATACGTGATGCTTCCCAAATGAATGAATCGTGGGATGCTCCACCAAATCTTGCATACCCCCCAAGGATTTTTAAATTAAAATCGCAAATCTAAAATACATAGAAATGTAACTAGCATAAATGTGGAGCTTTAGAAGTTCTGCTAATCAAAAAAAAACTCACCAACTGTACGTTTTTTGAATGGTAGTTTTTACGATTTAAATAGCACCTTTCAACTTAAGCTTTTGGTGTCATAATACGAACATGGGTGCAATCAATAGCACCAATTACACCGGGAAACCCTGTCTCTTCATAAAACCTAAAAGTAAATCGAGTTCTCTATTATTTTTAATTTCGGTGAAATTAATTTGACTTACTTCTGTTTAATGGCTTCATATTCAGAAGGGGTTGGAAATTTAATCCATTTTGACATTAGATTATTTTCCAAAATATCTGCGATTTCCAGAACACACCGGCATATAACTGATTTGCTCATAGAAGCAGCAAAATCCTGCCCTATGTCTCGGTAGAAAGAGCCTGTGACAAAAAAATGCAATGCAGCACACATCCGAAGGGGTTGGGGAATAAATGTTTTTCTTACACCTTTATACATAAAAGGACTTATTTCGCCCAGCAAATACGTAGCCGCTATTCTGCTCAGGCGATATAACTCCCTGAATCGTTGCTCCGGAATCTCGAAAGGATCCGTTGCATCCCGCAATTTTCTGCGGTGAATCCGTAGCATATTTCTTCGATCATACTGCTCTGCATTTATCAATGCAACACTATACATTATGTGGGCTATTCATAATGAGTAAATTAAATCTAATGTAGGTTTATTTGACTGATATTGCATGAATATTTGTCAAATAAACCTACTTTAAGTACACTTTAAGTATTATGAATAAAGGCCTATAACTATATAGATGATTTATCAACAAAATATATTTTTTTTATATTTATTTTAATGGCCGTTTACAATAATTTGAATTTCTGCTTGTTTTTTCTGTTTTCTCACTTTGTTTATTTTTTTGACAGCTATCTTGGAATATTCCAATAAGAATGCTGCCGTTTTCGCATTGACATACAGAAACAGTTTTAATTCCAGTGTCGAGAAACGGTGGAATTTTTTGTTTCATATTTTTCGATGCGAAAACTTCTCACTTTAATTACAGAAACGGGCTACTGGTAACAATGACTGTCGTCTCGTTGTAGCGAAAAGAACCAAGGGTTCTGGTGGGAATCGAACCCACGACTCCCACGTTGAAAGGCTAGCACGCTACCAACTAGCCTACGGGGGCCCCCCATTTTAACCCTCTAAATGGACGTTTTATTAGACTTCTGTGTTTACAAATATTCATGCAATACCTATCAGTCAAATAAACCTACATTAGATTTAATTTACTCATTATAATAGCCAAGTAATAGAAAAGAAATGTAGAGATCTTAATTAACATCATACAAAATCAAATACATTTTGTTGTTTTTTTAGGAAACAGTGTACAAGATATATTTCGTTCTAGATTTGAATAAAAATATGCTAGCAAAAGAAATAAAAGCTTTTTTAGTACCTTTGTTAGTGTGATCTCGTCCAGATGTGTTGCTTCCCGGTTCCTATATTAAAATAAATATTGAAATAAATTTTGTATATATTACTTAAGTGCAATTAAAAATATAAACGAAACAAAATTATCGCTCTTAAGCTGAAATTGTGTTAAAAAAGTAACAAATGCAGATCTTTTTAAAATAAAAAAAAATAAATATTGTTAAATAAATGTAATAAAACAATTGGAAAATATGAAAATACAATAATGATGTAATAAATTTTCAATACAATGCATATTGAACTTGAAAGTAGAGATGGGCGCGTGATGCAAATTCTTCGTATAACATGCGTGGTAGTGAGCAGAATAAATTTTTTTGTTTGGTACATAGATAAATTAAGGTATGCTACGAAACAGATGGTCTTAGTCATCAACAACTTCTCTAACAAATAATAAGTGATAACAAGTAAAATATTAATTTCGACTCGGCCGAATATATGAATACCCTCCACAATGCGGAAACACCTTTTAAGTGATTTTAATTTTTTTTAACATAAAAAAAAATTGTTCAAGAATTCTGGCAAAACAATTTTTGTTTTGAGTAAAATATTTTTTTTAGTCATTTTTGTATAAAATATTTTTTTGAGTGAAACATTTTTTCGAGAGAAAACAATTTTTTTGAGTATAATTTTTTCTTGAGTGACAAAAACACTTTGTTAAATACTTTTGTGGCACACAAATGTCATTCGAAGCGTGTTATACACAATTCACATTGAGGTGAAATCGAAATAATTACGCACTTTTAAAGTCAGTGAAATTTGATGTTTTTTTATAGGAAGTTTACCAGATTTTAAAGTGAAAACCGTGAAATTTACTTACCGTAAAGGTGCATACTTGTATTATGTTCGTGTTCACATGAAAAAATCTGTCAAACTCTATAGCATAGTACTCTGTTCGATTTCACGAGGAAAAATCTGTCAAACTCCATATAAAAAAATAAATTTTTGCAACGCGAGAAATAATAGGAAAGCCCAGTAATCTGTTTTTCACTGCGAAAAATGCACTTAAGCTTTAAAAGTCTCAAATAGTAATAAAAAAAAATATAAATAAAAACTTTTGACAATTCTACACCCAAAAAATTACATAGTTGCTGATTACTATTTTTTCAACTATGTCATAGGTGAAATAACTATGCCGTAGTTGATGTGACATAGTGGTTGGTAACTATATTTTTTTTTAAATCGATAAATCAACTATGGAAAAAGTTAATGACAACGACGTGTTTGATAAAATGTAAAAATAGTTACTTATTACTATTTAATCGTTGTTTTTAATAAAAATCAGACATGGTTAATATTTACTATCTAATTTCGGAAGTAGTTATTATAAATTACCTATTTTTTTTAATAAATATGCAATATTTTGGATTATATTTTTTAAATTGATTTATTAAAATTACACAATAAATGTCATATGCTTATACCCATTAAGGGTGGGATAGTGTTGTGTGAGATTTTAAGCAGCAATATTTGGAAGCGCTAGAACCGCTTATTTTGTGAGGTTGGTAAAAAAAGTGTATGAGCCGAAAAATGGGGGAGGTCGGATAGGATCTAGGGGTCGCTCATCGGGGTCAAAGTTGGGCGTAGAGGGGAAAAAATCCACAAAAAGTCCCAAAACTCCCCTGGTTTTGCTCCTAGAGGGGTCAAATGTGAGACCGGCCCCCATTATTTTTTCCCCCTGAAGACTTTTGCCAAACATACCTAAGCCCTATCTCCAATCCCTAAGGGGGGTCCCATACAAAGGTTCAATTTTTAAAAAATCTTGCTCCAACCGCTCTAGCTGTCCTAGAAGTCACCCTAGAGGAATCAAATGTATGACCGACCCCAACATTTTCTTAGAACATACCTACCCCCTATCTTCAATCCTTAGGGTGGTCCTCATACATTTTTTTTTATTTTTTCTTAAATTGTCATATTAAATCAGCTCCTACCGGTCCAATGGTGCCTCCTAGAGGGGTCATTATCAAGACCAACCCCCATTAATTTTTAGCCCCCAACACTTCTTCTGAACATACCAATTCCATATCTCCAATTCCTAAGGGGTCTCCCACACAAAACGACATTTTTGTAAAACTTGCTCTCACCGCTCTAACTATCGCAGGGGTGACCCTAGAGAAGTTAAATGTGTGACCGACCCCCAATATTTTTTCAGCCCCAACATTTTCCCCAAACAAACCTACCCTCTATTTTAAATCCTTAAGGGTGTCCCCACACATTTTTTTTATTTTAAAATTTTTTTTATAAAATTTGCGCCTACCGCTCCCACTGTGCCTTTTAGGGACGGGAAATGCAGACTGACCCCCATTAATTTTTGTCCCCTACATTTTTTCTGAACATACCTACGCCGTATTTCCACTTTGTAGGGGTGCTCCCCTGGGGAAAACTAAGTGTTTGAAACCAAATTCGGCAAAACGTCTGGACCAGGAGTGCTAATGTTTGCGCGTTTTAAAGAGCAGTGGGAAAATATAAAAGACAAACCGTACAGTCTTGGCATATAAGATGAGGAAGTGGCAGGCAACATACCAGCTCAAGTCCAAACTGACATCAAGTTGTTTTGTTGGGCTGAAATAAAAGAAAAGCAACCCAGAGACGACTACAAGGAGTTTCTTGAAATTGTTTTATTATACCTTGGCGAAAATATTCCTAATAAGCATTTTAGCCCACCAGAACACATCAGTCATGCTCGATGGATGGCAAAAGGCATATATTGCATAAAAATGTTTTTGTTCCGAAAATATATCGGTTTGGCCAAAAAAGAATTAAATGCACTTCTTGATGTGACCGTTTTCATCATAACAACTTACGTAAAAGCTTGGTTTAGCGCTACCAAAGCAATAGAAGCTCCAAATAATGATTTGAATTTTTTGAAAGCGATTGCCAATTATGCTTCAATTGATAAGATTCTGTCGCAACGATTGGTCAAGAGATTCTGTGGACATCTCTGGTATCTCAGTGGCAAAGCTGTTGCTTTCGCACTATTTGATCCGAATATCTCTTGTGAAATAAAACGAAAAATGTCGAATGCAATTCGTATATTTGAAGAAGAGAAAGAGGAATTGGAGGAAGAGTTATCTGACGATGAGATGGACGAATCGTCTAACGAAGACAGCGAGGAAGAAGAAGACGATGATATCGGGGAAGAAGATGCCTCAGAGGATAGCGGCGACAGTGGCAACAAGGATTGTAATCCTCCAGTACATGTTGTTGGATTCGAAGGTGTGAAAAGAATTAACATGGCATCGAAACAAGTGAATCAAGAACTCATGAAAACTGATTTAAGCCACTACGTCACGCCTGAGGCTCCAAAGTTTTTTGCACGCTTCGGAATAACAACAAATTTCATTGCTTCCGATCCAAATACTTGGGAAAATCGTCAGGACTACCAGCGAGCGCTGCAAATATTACGTAAATTACATGTTGTCAACGACGCTGCCGAAGGAGGCGTAAAATTAATAGAAGACTATAGCAATGTGTTGTGCCGTAACGAGGAGGATAAAATAGTTTTGGTTCAGGTCGTGGCCGAAAATCGGAAACAATATCCATCACACAATAAAAAAAAATTAATTTGATTTATAGTTATATTATTTATCATTTTTTATTATTTTCAAGTTAAAAAAAATATTTTTTTACGCTTAACAAAAGTTACTATTAAATTACAAATTAAAGACCTCGAATTTCTCGATAAAATAAATAAAAAAATTGTGGGGTAACACCTTGAAGATAGAGGGTAGGTATGTTTGAAGAAAATGTTTTGGCTAAAAAAATATATGGGCAGGTCATACGTTTGACTTCTCTATATACATTACTAATTTAGTTTTCCCCAGGGGAGCACCCCTACAAAGTGGAAATACGGCGTAGGTATGTTCAGAAAAAATGTAGGGGGCAAAAATTAATAGCGGTCAGTCTGCATTTACCGTTCATAAAAGGCAGAATGGGAGCGGTAGGAGCAGATTTTATAAAAAAAATTAAAAAATAAAAAAAATGTGTGGGGACACCCTTAAGGATTTAAAATAGAGGGTAGGTTTGTTTGGGGAAAATGTTGGGGCTGAAAAAATATTGGGGGTCGGTCACACATTTAACTTCTCTAGGGTCACCCCTGCGATAGTTAGAGCGGTGAGAGCAAGTTTTACAAAAATGTCGTTTTGTGTGGGAGACCCCTTAGGAATTGGAGATATGGAATTGGTATGTTCAGAAGAAGTGTTGGGGGCTAAAAATTAATGGGGGTTGGTCTTGATAATGACCCCTCTAGGAGGCACCATTGGACCGGTAGGAGCTGATTTAATATGACAATTTAAGAAAAAATAAAAAAAATGTATGGGGACCACCCTAACGATTGAAGATAGGGGGTAGGTATGTTCTAAGAAAATGTTGGGGTTGAAAAAATATTGGGGGTCGGTCATACATTTGATTCCTCTAGGGTGATTTCTAGGACAGCTAGAGCGGTAGGAGCAAGATTTTTTAAAAATTGAACCTTTGTATGGGACCCCCCTTAGGGATTGGAGATAGGGCTTAGGTATGTTTGGCAAAAGTGTTCAGGGGGAAAAAATAATGGGGGCCGGTCTCACATTTGACCCATCTAGGAGCAAAACCAGGGGAGTTTTGGGACTTTTTGTGGATTTTTTCCCCTCTACGCCCAACTTTGACCCCGATGAGCGACCCCTAGATCCTATCCGATCTGCCCCATTTTTTGGCCCATGCATTTTTTTTACGAACCTCACAAAATAAGCGGTTCTAGCGTGTCGAAATCGAAAACTCGTGCACTATCCCACCCCTAATACCCATACGATACGTTCGATGCCCATTAAATCTAATTTTCGAAAATGCTATTTGAAGTTTGTTCCAAATATGTACACCATTTTATTTCCTTATCCATGGTTAATTAAGACTTTAATATTATAATTTTTTATTGATTCAACTATTTTTTTGTTTACTTCTGCCATTCTTCTGCTTTTTTAATATATTTTTTACAATTTTTATATTTTGTTCTTTTTGAACTGTTTGACACTTTCAAATTTTAAATAAATCGTTGTGATCAACTTTTTTCATAATTGTGATCAACTTTGTTCATAGTTGTTATTGATTATAAATAGTTGATTTGAAATTTATTTAAAACAACTATGGATTTTGTTAACTATGCTACTATGTAATTTTTTGGGTGTAAGAAATAAACTATAATAACAAAACTGAAATGTCACAATTTCACGACTATTTAAATTGTCTTGTATAATAAAAATGCGTGAAAACTCTTTTAACAATTTCCTTTTAATTCCTTGCGTTGCCAAAATTTATTTTTTGCACATGGAGTTTGACAGATTTTTATTCCCGTGAAATCAAACGAAGTACAATGCATAAGGCCAGTACCACAGACTAATACAGACTCGACATATATGACAGGTGTCAAAAAAGTATTTTTTAACCACATGGTTAATATTTTCAAATTATTCTACGAATTAGGTTAGAAAGAGAAAACTGATATAACGCGCCATAAGAAAAATGGATGCCAGATCGGTTTTTGTTGTTTCACTCACTCCTAAGTCGTAGAAAGTGTTGCCATGTTAGCGTAAAATGGACTAAAAACTGCTGTGTTTTCTCCTAAAATCGCTTAGTTTTTCACCATATTTTCTTACAAAACTCTACTGTCGAGTCTGTATATAGTCTGTGCCAGTACCACAGACTAATACAGACTCGACAAATATGACAGGTGTCAAAAAAGTATTTTTTAACCATATGGTTAATGTTTTCAAATTATTCTACGAATTAGGTTAGAAAGAGAAAACTGATATAACGCGCCATAAGAA
This sequence comes from Pegoplata infirma, assembly GCA_963921195.1. Taxonomy (NCBI): domain Eukaryota; kingdom Metazoa; phylum Arthropoda; class Insecta; order Diptera; family Anthomyiidae; genus Pegoplata; species Pegoplata infirma. The sequence goes on along the minus strand of OY992537.1, from coordinate 140,627,670 downwards.
AAATGGATGCCAGATCGATTTTTGTTGTCTCACTCACTCCTTAGTCGTAGAAAGTGTTGCCATGTTAGCGTAAAACGGACTAAAAACCGCTGTGTTTTCTCCTAAAATCGCTTAGTTTTTCCCCATTTTTTCTTGTAAAACTCTACTGTCGAGTCTGTATTTAGTCTGTGCCAGTACCACAGACTAATACAGACTCGACATAAGTGACAGGTGTCAAAAAAGTATTCCTTAACCATATGGTTAATATTTTCAAATTATTCTACGAATTAGGTTAGAAAGAGAAAACTGATATAACGCGCCATAAGAAAAATGGATGCCAGATCGGTTTTTGTTGTTTCACTCACTCCTAAGTCGTAGAAAGTGTTGTCATGTTAGCGTAAAACGGACTAAAAACCGCTGAGTTTTCTCCTAAAATCGCTTAGTTTTTCCCCATTTTTTCTTATAAAACTCTACTGTCGAGTCTGTATTTAGTCTGTGCCAGTACTCTCTCAAACTTCATATAAAAATAAAAAAAATTTGGCAACGCGAGGAATTAATCGGAGGAACACAAAAAATGCTCAGACTTGCGACCCAACTTTTCTTATAGTTTTTGGGACGTAGATTCCGAATCTGCACACCAAATTTTAAAGTTAGCTTTAGTTTCTGAGATATTTGCAAATTTATTTTTATGGAAATATCCACTTTTTTCAAAATTTTTTTTTAATAACTTGCGAACTCTTTTGAAATGTTACTCTTACTTTATATTATTTTTAAGTACGGACCTTGGTATTATAATTAGCATGTAATGAAATTTATGTAATGCAAAAAAAAATATTGCGAATTTTTTTTGGAAAATTTCTTTTTTTGCATTTTTGTTAATATCTTAGGAACATGTCGTCTCATTTTTAAAATCTTAACTGTCTTTTTTAGAAAACTAATTGGTCTTTTGTATAAATAAGTGATACTGAATAGGTAGTGCGTAATTTTTCCAGAAAAAAATTTTTAACAAATGTTTCTTTTTTATTTTTCTTTTTATTTTCTTTGAAGACCTTGCATACCCGACTTATCTTAAATTAAGGTCAAAATGCTTTTAAAATAGTAAAAAAAAAAATCAGTGTTTGTTAAAAAGGTTTATAATTGCTTAAATAGGAACATTAGCAGTTCTTAACAAGAATTCATAACAAAATATAAAAAAGCAGATTAAAAAAAAAAGAAATGCAGTTATCTCAAAAACTAAGGCTAATTTATAAATTTGGTGTCCTTATTCGTAATCTACGTCCTTAAAACTCTCAGAAAACTTGGGTCGCAAGACATACACATTTTTGTTTTCCTACGTGTATTGTGATGAAAACCCATTTCACAAAATTTTAAACTTTTGTCCACATTTTTCAACTTCCGTTTGCATTAAATAAAAGAGTAAAGATTAAGTAACCAATTTTTCTCCTGAAATAACTAATATAAGATGTTAACTAAAGGTACACGTCCGAAGTTTAAACAATCTCTTATTAGAAGTGCAAATTTTTGCGATTTCTAAAAAAAAAAAACAATTTTTACATTCCAATGCATGTCAAATGAGTATCGTGGAACTTACCATTTTGAAATTAAGCCTCAATGATAGAGTATAGTCTGCAGGTTAAACACAATTTAACAAAAATTTTAACGGTCTCCAACTTAATGCTAATTTGCAAAAAAAAAATTAAATGACCTGAATTTATCAAAAAACTTGATTTGCGAATATCTCAAAAACTAAAGCTAACTTTGACATTTGGAGCACAGATTCAGAATCAGCATACCAAAATCGACTAGAAATCATGTACGGCATTCTGTAAGCATCAAATTTCTTTAATTTTGTTCCTCCTTGTAATAGGGAAATTGTAAAAAAAGTTTTCACGCATATTTATTATACAAGACAATTTAAATTGTGGTAAAAAAATCATTTCAGTTTATTTTTTATAATTTCTTTCTTAGAATTGTTAAAAGTTGGTGATTTTTACATTTTTTATTACACTCAAAATAATTCTACAGTAAAAGTTTTAGTAAGTGATTTTGTACCCAAATTTTCTAATAAGTTACTAATTTTAGTATCTTCAAAGTACTAAAATTAGTAATTTTTACTGGTTTTGAATAATATTAGTAAAAAATGTTAGTATTGGTTACCAATTCCTGCACTAGGTCCTTTTGAACCAAAATTAGTTAAATTTTTAGTATTGAATACCCACGTTTTTTTTTGGGGTGTATGATTTCAGGCGTTTAAGGTTTAAGCATAGTACTCTGTTTTTCACGGATAAAATTTAACCTAAACTTTGAACGCCTCAAATCACAATAAAAAATGTATAAATCGACAACTTTTGATAATTTTAATAAAGAAACTATCATAACAAAACTGAAATGTCACTTTTTTGCGGTTATTTAAATTGTCTTGTATAATAAATATGCGTAAAAACTTTTTTAAATTTTTTTTTTATAATTTAGTTTTTCTTTAATTTTACGGGCTTAAAAAGCGTTTTAATTTGTTAATGTACAAAAACCGTATGGTATTGTTTACAAAATTGTGTCACAAATCGAAGTCTGAGCGAGATGAATGATATCAGTTAGTTATAAAGTAAACGTTATTATATCGTGGGCGTGATTATTTTTTTCTACTCACGTGTACGTGCATGAGCGTGAATAAAAAATGTTTGTGCGTAATCGTGCGTGATTAAATTCTTATTTCGTGAGCGTGCGTGATTAAAAACTCACTCACCATTCCATCTCTACTTGAAAGTTCTTTCAACATAAAAGCTTTTTTTTTTAAAAAAATAATAAAAATAAAAACATCACAAATACAAGCACACGTTTGTATCATTTGTTTGTTTACAAACAAACTAATTGTTTACATGCAAATTTAAAGAGAACGAGAGAGATCGAGATTTACTCAAAGTGTGAATGAATATCGAAGAGAACAATAAACTTAAGAGAAAGCTATCACAAACTTTTACAACAATTTAATCACATAGTGAACGATTTCACAAAAAAAATAATATGACTATTAGATTCAAATATTAAGCAAATACTAAAGCTCTTAATTTAATACGAATTAACTAAAAATGTCTAAAAAATGCAATGTACGCTCACTGAGCGACAGTTCTTTGGGTGAATTAGCCAATTTAATTGTTTCGACACTGGGATATGCTAAATATGCGCCTGATGTCGATCTCGACATTAATATTGTTATGGTAGATATTAATCAATACCTGGAGATGGCTGGTGCGACATCAAATATTTATCAGGATTTATTGCGGGTCATACTCAGTTCCGACTATTTAGACGCTAACATGCGTTTTACCTGTTTGCAGATGTTATTAAATTGTGGGGTATCATTTCTTGTCACAGAGGTCTTTCCATTTTCCTACTATGAGAAAATCCTACAGGTGATAGCAGCGCAGGGCTCTGGACTTCGAGTGCTTAACTTAAAAGGAATTTGGGTAAAGGACGAACATATGCACTATATGTTTGAAATCATAAAAAAATGCCAATATCTAACAAAACTCTATGTGCCTTATATTGCCAACGATGATTTGCTGCAGGTGATTGCCAATAACTGCAAACGCCTACAAGTACTGGATATATCCGGCGAAACTGATATTACCGAAATTGGTATTGAATTCCTTAGCAAGGGTGTGTGTGCCGAACGTTTAACTGTAATTGATATTGGTATGCCTGGAGAAGAGAATATTTGCTATTCAGACATTGCTCTCATTCTAGAACATTGTCCAAATGTTGAGACCCTGTCAACTTATTCGTTTGTGGGACCAGCATTAAAATTTGTACACGACAACGTTAATCAGAATTTCCAATGTAAACTTAAATATCTTCATGATACCGCATCGAGCGAGGAAACAATACGTGTGATAGCAAAGACTTGTCCAAAGTTGGAGTCATTATATTTAGATACGCCAAAGATGGGATGTCTACCAGCGCTAGCCAGCATATTTTTGCGAAAACTTAAAATTTATAAATTTTCCTGTCAGGAATTAGTAAAACTATTGGAAAGCATTGGACGAAATCTAGCACATCTAACAATGATCAAAAGCAATGGTGACCTGGATTTGAATTCCTTGGCACGAATGTGTCCCGGACTTATAGATTTGGATTGTTATATGATGGATGGCCTAGTTTATGTTCATTCAAACCACTATCGTTTTTCTCATTTAGAGGGTCTTGAGATGTTAAGTAGTCCTATGTCAAATACAGGCCTGAAATCATTAATTTGCAATACGACACAGCTTAAACGATTGGCAGTTGATAGTGTTTCATTTAATGATGAGGATATTGTAAGGTAAGCAAATCATTTTGAGCTACACTAACAAGAAGAGTCTCCCAAATGTCACCCTCAGATATTCTTGAAATTTACCTTTAGCATAAAAATTACCTTTAGCATAATTTTGAAATGTGAAATAAGGACTTACTAATAATGACTTACCTAAGTCATTATAATAAAATAAAACAATTTCAGAACTAGATTTTCACTTTTTGACTCACTGCTAACTTCCCCTCCATATTGAATTTATGCTATTACAGTATATTGACAGAAAATGCTAAAAATAATTGCTAAAAACGATTTAAAACTGTAATACTATGTTTGGACCAAACAAAAACTAACTTGTTTTTGGCAAAAAAGGATTTTGAAAAACCAAACTGTTTACACCGAATTAAAAGAGTTTTTGTTTGTCAAATCAAATTAATTATTTTCTAAATTCACTAAAATACACAAAATTACAATAGCCACACGTTATTAAAAAAATTAAATTACATATTTATTTACTTTTTTAAAAGATTTGAATATTAATTTCCCAAAAAAAACAAGTATTTTTATTTTGACATTCGTTTTTACCAAAAGCAAATTTAAAAAAAAATATTCACACTGAATTAATAGTAGCATAGACCACAACCTAAATTCTAGTTTTTAATCAGTTTTAGTTGGCAATGCAGCTTTTAAATTGTATGGAAAATACATGTAGTTTTTGCCAAAAACCAAAAAAATATTTAAAAACAAGTTGTCTTCGTTGGTGTAAATACCGTATAAGTGTGAATAGGGTATTATACCCTATTTAAAACTGTAATATGGAGTTCACACTAGCGACTTTAAACAAGTTGTTTAACAAAACACCAGTAACAGAATAAAAACGTAATGGATACAGAACAAAGACTTTTTTAAACATCTCACTTTTAAACACTTCAAAACAGCAAGTGTGAACGCCGTATAAGTTTGAATAGGGTTTTATACCCTATTCACACTTATACTATGTTTAGACCAAACAAAAACTAACTTGTTTTTGGCAAAAAAGCATTTTGGAAAACCAAACTGTTTACACCGAATAAAAAGGGTTTTTGTTTGTCAAATTAAATTAATTATTTTCTAAATTCACTAAAAAAACACAAAATTACAATAGCCACACGTTATTAAAAAAATTAAATTACACATTTATTTACTTTTTTAAAAGATTTTAATATTAATTTCACAAAAAAACAAATATTTTTATTTTGACATTCGTTTTTACCAAAAGAAGATTGAAAAAAACATTCACACTGAATTAATAGTACCATAGACCACAACCTAAATTCTAGTTTTTGTTCAGTTTTAGTTGGCAATGCAGCTTTTAAATTGTATGGAAAATACATGTAGTTTTTGCCAAAAACCAAAAAAATATTCAAAAACAAGTTGTTTTCGTTGGTGTAAATACCGTATTACAGTTTTAAACCATTTTTAGCAATTATTTTTAGCATTTTCTGTCAATATACTGTAATAGAGTAAACAAAGTGCTAAAACATTGCTGCTAAAAACGATTTAAAATTGTACGTATGAATAGGGTATTAAGCTAAGTACTCTGTTTCTTATACCCTATTCACACGTACAGTTTTAAACCGTTTTTTAGCACTTTCTTTATTCTATTACAGTATATTGACAGAAAATGCTAAAAATGCTAATGAAAGTGCTTAAAATATTTCTGCTAAAAACGATTTAAAACTGTACGTGTGAATAGGGTATTACGGCGAAAATTTGACCTATACTTTAAACGACTCAAATCGCACATTTAAAAATCAACATTTAAAAATCACATTTAAAAATTAACAACTTTTGAAAATTATAAGAATGAAACGATCATAACAAAATTGAAATGACACTTTTTCACTGCAATTTAAATTGTCTTGTATAATAAAAATGCGTAAAAACTTTTTTATAAATTTCCCTATAATTCCTCGAGTTGCCAAAATTTATTTTTTTTATATGGAGTTTGACAGATTTATTCCTGTGAAATCGAACAGAGTACTATGCTTTAAGCAAAAATTGAAGTTCGCCGTTACCACACACAAAAAAATTATCGAGGTAATAATACCTTAGCTGGCATAGGTATTTATTTTTTCTATGAAATTTAAAAAATACGGTTTATTACCTTTGCACTACGTAATTTAAATACCTTATTGGCTATGCAACTTTTACTATTCAATTTAGGTAGAACTTCGAAAAATTTATTGACAATTATTTAAAATTCAATAAAAAATTAAACATCAACATTTTATTTTTATTCATATTTACACAATTTTTTTATAATTGTGAAGCGCAATAAAACTAGCTGAAAATGATTGAATCTTAAGAAATCGGATCAGTAAGGTATAATTTTTAGTTCGTTGTAAAAAACTAGTACATAATATTGTGTCTACGTTTTTTCAGATAACGTGCATATCGATGTCAAGAAAAGAAGTCATCAACATTATGCAGATTTATCAAAATATGTTTATACATTCAAGATGTTTCAAGATATAAAGATAAAAATTTTTTCACAACTTCCATAAAAAAATGTCGTGGATAACGACGTCGAGAAAAGAACCATCAATATTTTTATGCGATCCATCAAGATTGATATATTCAAGACGCATCAAGATTTAAAGGCAGCAATATTTTTTATAATTAGTATAGAAAAAATTTCTCATTCTATAGAGAAATCTACAAGTTTTTCTCAAGAAATTCTATCGAAAAAGAGTCACAGAATCTAAGAATTATTCTACCGAAAAAATTTTACAGAATTTTCTATTTTGTAAAGAAAAAATTTCTCAAAAGAATTTTTGTTTGTTTGTTATAGAAAATCAGAATCTGAGAATTTTTCTATAGAAAATCAGTCTCAGAACCTGGGAATTTTTCTATGGGAAATCAGTCTCAAAATATGAGAATTTTTCTATAGAAAAAATGTCTCAGAATCTGAGAATTTTTCTATAGAAAAATGTCATAGAACCTGAGAGTTTTTCTATACAAAAATTTCTTAGAATCTAAGATTTTTTCTATACAAAAATGTCGTAGAATCTGAGATATTTTCTACACAAAAATGTCTCAGAATCTCAGATTTTTTCTATAAAAAAATGTTTCAGAATCTGAGATTTTTTCTATAGAAAAATGTGTCAGAATCTGAGATTTTTTCTATACAAAATGTTTTTTCTATAGAAAAATATCTCAGAATCTGAGATTATTTCTATAGAAAAATGTTTCAGAATATGAGATTTTTTCTATAGAAAAATGTTTCAGAATCTGATATTTTTTCTATAGAAAAATTTCTCATAATCTGAGATTTTTTCTTTACAAAAATGTCTCAGAATCTGAGATTTTTTCTTTACAAAAATGTCTCAGAATCTGAGAGTTTTTCTATACAAAAATGTCTCAGAATCTGAGATTTTTTTCTATAGAAAAATGTCTAAGATTTTTTCTATACAAAAATGTCGTAGAATCTGAGATTTTTCTACACAAAAATGTCTAAGAATCTCAGATTTTTTCTATAAAAAAAATGTCTCAGAATCTGAGATTTTTTCTATAGAAAAATGTCTCAGAATCTGAGATTTTTTCTATAGAAAAATGTCTCAGAATCTGAGATTTTTTCTATAGAAAAATGTCTCAGAATCTGAGATTTTTTCTATAGAAAAATGTCTCAGAATCTGAGATTTTTTCTATAGAAAAATGTCTCAGAATCTGAAATTTTTTCTATAGAAAAATGTCTCAGAATCTGAAATTTTTTCTATAGAAAAATGTCTCAGAATCTGAAATTTTTTCTATAGAAAAATGTCTCAGAATATGAAATTTTTTCTATAGAAAAATGTCTCAGAATCTGAGATTTTTTCTATAGAAAAATGTCTCAGAATCTGAAATTTTTTCTATAGAAAAATGTCTCAGAATCTGAAATTTTTTCTATAGAAAAATGTCTCAGAATCTGAAATTTTTTCTATAGAAAAATGTCTCAGAATCTGAGATTTTTTCTATAGAAAAATGTCTCAGAATTTGAGATTTTTTCAATAGAAAAATGTCTCAGAATCTGAGATTTGTCTATAGAAAAATGTCTCAGAATCTGAGATTTTTTCTATAGAAAAATGTCTCAGAATTTGAGACTTTTTCTTTTGAAAAATGTGTCAGAATCCGAGATTTTTTTGATAGAAAAATTGTCAGATTCTAAGTTATAGATTCAGATTTTGTCTATAGAAAATGTCACAGATTCTGAAATATTTTTTCTATGGAAAAATTTTCAGATTCTGAGACATTTTTTCTGTAGAAAAATTCTCAGATTTTGAAAAATTTTTTCTTTAGAAAAATTCTCAGATCCTGAAACATTTTTTCTGTAGAACAATTCTTAGATTCTGAGACATTTTTTCTACATAAAAATTCTCAGATCCTGAGACATTTTTCTGTAGAAAAATGATCAGATTCTGATACATTTTTTCTATAGAAAAATTCTCAGATTCTGGCACATTTTTCTATCAGAAAGTTTTCATATTCTGAATTGTGATACATGTTTCTATAGAAAAATTTTCAGATTCTGAGATTTCAGATTTTTCAAAAGAAAAAATATCTAGAAACTGAGTATTTTCTGTAGAAAAGTTTTAGAATCTGAGAGTATTTCTATTGAAAAAATGTTTAATAACAGAAAAATTTTCAGATCCTTCATAAGATTCTGAGACATTTTTCTTATTATCAACTTTTCTTTAAAATTTGTAAACATTCAAAAAATTAAAAAAAAAAATAAATTAATTAAAAATAATAAACTTTTCGTGGTTTTTATTTAAATTTTAAAAGGAAATGGTGTAAAAAAGCCATTACTAATGCAAGGTAATACTACCAAATTATTTACGTAATATCACCTATTTATCAATGCTATTTTACCTAAAAAGCTAAGGTATATTTCTGTCAACCATAATAAATTTTCGAACATAGGAATTACCTTAGCTTTTAAGTAACATTACCTTTTAACTTAGCAAATGCCCCGTTTGCCTGGCGCTAAGGTATTTTTATACTATAATTTTAGGTAATATTACCTCGATTTTTTTTTTGTGTGCATACAGAAAAACTAACTACTTACTATGTCTACCCATAAGCTTGAAAATAAACAGCTGACACGCTACGCAACGATACGTAGAATATAATCCAGCCTTTAACCGTTTCCTACGTTTTTATTGTTCCCTGTAAAACTAAAAATTTATTTAAATTATTTTTTTGATTTTTATTGAGAAACAAAATCACATAAACACACCAAAACAATTGTTTGACGTAAAAATCACGGCACTACTTTAAATAACAATAACTTTTTTATTATAAAAAGTATGTCGAAATCATACACTCAGAAAATTATGTAAGTTACTACATGTTAGTTGTTTGTATATTTTACAGTAGTTAGTTGTTTTCAACTACAAAGTCAGTTGTTTTTGTATGAAAAATATCAAACAACTATTTCTGTTAGTTATTTTAAGTAGTTTTTTTGAATAACTAACAAAAAAGTACTGTGATGTAGTAACAGTTATTAAAAGTAGTTAATTTTATTTTTTTTGATCTCTGAAAAATTTTCAGTTTTTTTCCAAAAAATAAAAATAAATTTTCGTTTTTTTTTTTTTATTTTTCACAACTTTTTTTTTTTTTTAAAAAATTTGAAAAAATTTGGTCTTCAAATTTTTTTTTCTGAAAAATTTGTTGAAAAAAAAAATATTTATTGATTATTTTATTTTTACTACGTTTTAGTTGTTTTGACTACAAATGTAAGTAGTTTTTACTACATACGTCAGTTGTTATTTGTCAGTTAAAATAACTAACATTGTTAGTTGATTTAACTGAAAAAGTAGTTGACCCCAAAACAACTTAAAAAAAAGTTATTTTAACTGACATTTTCAGTTGATTTTACTAACATAATTTTTTGAGTGTACTTTATTTGGAAACTGAGGAAATTTAAAAAAAAACCAAGTACTTTCTTCGGTTTCACGGGATAAAATCTGTCAAACTATATATAAAAAAAAAAAAATTTGGCAACGCGAGTAATTACACTGAGGGAAAAAAGCATACTTAAATCAAAAATTTTCATTTTTGATTTAAAAATACTACATTATTTTCAAAAAATTTTATTATTTATACTGAAGTATGTTGATTTAAAAATAAATATTTTTTTTTTAAAGTTTTTAACCTCTCAATTTAAAAATGAATAATCTTAAATTTATTATGCTGTCGTAAAAAATCGTTACAAATTTGAATTATTGTTTTGTTTTGTTCTTCTTTGGTTTAGGGGCTTCTTTGGTTAAGGGCGTTGTCTTGGAAAAAATAATTGATGATATTATAAAATGAACTTAACAATTCAATTTCCAGAGAGGATAATAATAAAATAATTAAGTTTAAGAAGTTAAGTATAATAGTGAAATTTGTAAATTATATAAGTTTTTACCACAGTCAATATAGTCTGATTACAGAGTTTATCATTTTACGAGGCTACATTGACTAGTTTGCACATAAAAAAACAAATCACAAATCTTATACAAAACTGCATATAATTTTTTATAATTTTGAATAAATTGTTTAGTTTAAAAATTAAAAAATATAGTTTTAATTAATAAAATAAAATGGAACAACATAAAAATAAAGTTATATCAACCTCAAATCAAAAATTTCTCAATTTTAAATTAAAAATGAAGCAACTTTGATTTTAAAATGTTAGTTTTTATTCGTCCATTTTAAAAATGAAAATAAACATTTTCAAATTAAGCAAAAACAAAGTTTGTTGACTTTTATCACTGTTTTCTTTTTAATTTGAGATTGTTTTTGCTTGATTTGAAAATTTTTTTTTCTTAGTGTACAGGGAAATTGTTAAAAAAGTTTTAACGCATTTTTATTATACAAAACAATTTAAATTCCCGTGAAAAAGAAACATTTCAGTTTTGTTATGATCGTTTCTTTCTTATAAATGTCAAAACTTGTTGATTTTTAAATGTTTTATTGCGATTTCAGGCGTTTAATACGGCGTTCACACTTGCTGTTTTGAAGTGTTCAAGAGTGAGATGTTTAAAAAAGCCTTTGTTCTGTATCCATTACGTTTTTATTCTGTTACTGTTGTTTTGTTGAACAACTTGTTTAAGGTCGCAAGTGTGAATGCTATATAAAGTTCAAATGAAATTTTCGCCTCAAAAAGCAGAGTACTTAGCTTATACCCTATTCACACGTACAGTTTTAAATCGTTTTTAGCAGCAATATTTTTTAGCACTTTATTTATTCTATTATAGTATATTGACAGAAAATGCTAAAAATTATTGCTAAAACGGTTTACTGTAAGTGTGAATAGGGTATTAAACTGGCAACATAAAAAATATTTTCCCGGCTAAAAATGAATTGTATATGAGCATATATGAACACATCTGACCATACATCATTAATTCGAAAACATATATGATCATATAAGAACATATATTAAAATTGGCGCTTATTCAATATATGACCATATATTGTAAAACATATGATAATATGCGATCATATATTGGCCCATCCTTAACATAAATTATCATATATGATCGTACATGAGCTTGTATACATTATTTTTAGCCGCCCGGCTAAAAATAAATGTGTATGTTCATATATGGCTATGTATTGATCTTTATATGATCATATATGACTTATAAGGAAACATATATGTGACCATATATGCATAAATCAATCCCATATATGAGGTCGTATGTAAACCATGTACTATATATACCATCATATATGATACCATATATGTATGCAAATTTGAATCAGAATTACACCCAAAAAATTTCATAGTAGCATAGTTAACAAAATCCATAGTTGTTTTAAATAAATTTCCAATCAACTATTTATAATCAATAACAACTATGGACATAGTTGATCACAACGATTTATTTAAAATTTGAAATTTTGAAACTGAAAACAGTTCAAAAAGAACAAACAATTGTTATTGTACAAAATAAAATAAAAAAACAGAAAAGTGTCAGAATTAAAAAAAAAAGAATGAAGCAATAAATAAATACGTTTTTGTATTAGTTAGGCTATTTAAAATAATTTTTAATAATTATCAATGGATGGAGGCCACATCAATAACCATGGAAGAAGAAAAGTTTGACTGCATTCAACCAACTTTAATACGCATCTCAAAAATCCGATTTAATGGAAACGAAATGAATCGTATGGTATGGCATTTATTGTGTAATTTTAATAAATCAATTTAAAAAATATAAACTAAAATATTGCATTTTTATTTAAAAAAATATGTCATTTGTATACAAATGACATAACTACTTCTAGTATTACATAGTAAATATAAACTACGTCTAATTTTTTAATAAAAACAACTATTAAATAGTGATTAGCTACTATTTTTACATTTTTATCAAATACATCGTTGTCAGCAACTTTTTCCATAGTTGATTTGTTTATTTGAAAGAAACATAGTTAACAACCACTATGTCTCATCAACTATGGCATAGTTGGGGTTATTTCACCTATGACATAGTTGAAAAAATAGTAATCAGCAACTATGTAATTTTTTGGGTGTACAAAAAAAAATTTACGAATAAAATTATATTTTATTACCATTGATTAACTTATATATACATAAACATAACCGCAATACCGGTGCATATAAATAATTTAACTACTATTGACCTACTTGCAAAATATTCTGCTTAAAAAATTACTTTTACATAGAAAAATGTTGGAAAAGGTAAGTTTTCATTAATATATATAAAGAATTCTAAAATCATGTTTTCATTTTTTTCCAGTTCATCGTCATAACAAGTAAAAGCGTGGACATTTTATTCCAAAACAAGATGAACTGGAAATTTTCGTATTCAAAATGTCGAAAAAACAATATTATTGAGTTCTTTGATGTTGAAGAAAATTAAACTACGCAGGTACGTTAAGCTTTCGCAACTTGGAGGAGAGGGCATATGCACCACCATAATGTTACCACTACGATTTCAATATTACAAACTTTTTACAAATCCCTTAATGGTCGCTATATCAAATTGTATATAAAAGGATCGTATAAGCAGTTTTTATACCGAGTTACGAGTTGAAGAAAGCTCTTCTACTTGAAAGAGAGAACATATGCGCCACCATAACGTTATCACTACGATTTCAACACTACAAACTATTTTGAAATCCCTTACTGTCGCAATAGCAAATTGGAAATAGAAAGAACATATATGCAGTTTGAAGGTCGAGTTACGAGTTACAGCAACGTTCAGCTCACTCAACTTGGGAGAAAAATCATATGCACCACCATAACGTTATCACTACGATTTCAACACTACAAACTTTTGACATCCCTTACTGTCGGAAATGAAAAGAACGTATAATCAGTTTTGATATTAAGTTACGATTTGGGAAGGACAACGTTTTTACTAACAATCACAAGAAGACTGTCACCTTATACCCTGTTCTCACCTACACTTAAAAACCATTTTTAGCAATATTTTTCGTTTTACGCTTAAAAACCATTTTTTTGACTCGTTTTACCATACATTTTTTTGTTGTAATATGTCAAAATAAAAATGTTTTTAGCTCGTTTTAAAATTGAAACGATTTAAAACGAGCGGAATTCCAGGGGTTGAATTGAGTATTTTTGAATGTTCAGCGTTTTTAAAGCATTTTATTAATATTGGCAACATTGTTTATTACCAAAATGTAAATAATACAAAAAAAAATCGTGCTATTTTTATCTTTAAACAATTCTTATACATTATAAACAGTTATAAGTATAATTAATGAATATAATTTCAATATTTTAATATCGTTTGTTGCTAAAATGTGTACATGTTTATCAGCTGATAATGCAAATGTCAAAATAAAAACATAAAAACCAAAATAAAACGAGTGAAATTACGTGTGAACACTTTTTTTTTAATTTAAACAAATGTCGTTTAAAACCGTTTTTAGATGCTCGTGAGAACAGGGTATTACCTACATGGAAAATATTGTCGGCATGATGTAAGTATTAATAGTTTATTTATCCCTCTCCTTCAAATATCCTAACAAACATAACCCAGTAAGTTAATATACATACTACTAAATATCTTGCTTTTAATAAAAGTTTTAAGTACTCATTTGCTTATTATGAGTAAAAAATGTTTTTAGTAGTAGCAAGTTATTTTTTGCTGGAATATAAAAGAAATGTGGAATTATTTTTAATATTTTTTCAGTTGAAATTCCGTAAAAAGTATTCGATGGTCTTAAGCATCCCATGGTCTTAACAAAATAAACTCTATTAACATATATGTATCTAAAGCTGCCCATTCACTTGCAATAAAATTGCTCAACTTAAAAAAAAAATATTTTGCAATATTATTGTCGTTTTACCCTACACAGCAAATAAAATTGCTCAATACTTAAACCCAATATATTGTACAAGATATAAACATAAACATAACATAATAAAAGTTGTACAATATAGACAACACACTGATAAAATATATTGCAGTATTCTTGTTTGTACAATAAATATCAAAAGTGTTTTGATATTCTCCAATATATTGCACAACCGTAAATATTACATACACACAAGCGATATTATTGTACAATTTGAAAAGTTGAACAATAATATTGCAAGTGAATGGGCAGCTTAAGAAGTCAATATTTAAAGGCACATGGTTGTTTCTTTATCAGTGTTATCATTAAAACCCATCAGCACCAAATGCTATTGTTGGTAATACTTAAGGGCCTGTCACAGAGTCAATTCCGTTCCGAAGTGGAAGTGAAAGTTTTCCTCTTAAAACGTAAAACAAAATATTTTTTCGGAATAAAATCCACTCCTATGCAATTCAATCCCACTTTGATTTTTGAAAGTGATTTTATTCCGAAAAAAATAATCGTTTTGCGTTTTACGAGTAAACCACTTATTACAATTCCAAACGGAATTAAGCCTGTGACATGTCATCTAATAAAATAAAACGTCTAGAAATACCTTATATATTAATATTTTATATCTTTTTTTTTATAGATTTTGACTGTAAATATGCTTAAATGAGGTTTATAGCATAACAAAAAACGCTAAGTCTGAAGAAAATCTGAATTAACAATAAAACGAGAAAACAACAAGGAAATCATCCTTCCTTTAATAAGCCCTTTGCTCTCTTCTTGAGAAATCCTTTAAATCTTTATGTTAAATTTTTTTTTTCTATCAAAATGTGTTTAAATATAAGTTAAATTATATATTTTTATATGGTCACCAAAAATGCAAACGGAGTAAGTAAAAAATCAAAATTATCAAACTAAAGGTTTTCATTGAAATATATGAAAAACACCATAATGAATAAAAAAAATATTTTTTATTTTTAATTATACTTATGTACACCGTTTGCAATTCTGGTGAATATATACATAATAATCTATAACTATATGTTAAGATGAAAAAATAATTAAAAAATAAGAAAAAGAATGTAAAACAAATTGAAAACAAGATCATATATGATCCAATATATGATCCAATATATGACACAATATATGACCCAATATATGATACAATATATGATCACATATATTGGGTCATATATGATCGTGTCTTTTATAAGCGCCAATTTTGGAATATGTTCATATATGAGACCATATTTGATACTATATATGATACTGTATATGGTCTCATATATGATATCATATATGATAATATTCAACATTTTTAGCCGGGCGGGTTATTAATTTTGTTTTGGAAATCGTCATTTAAATTTAAATTAAAACCAAAAAAAAGTCGTATGTAATACTGAAATCGAAATTGATTAAAAATCGGTATTTCGAATTTAAATAAAGAACTCGAATTTCGACGAATTCGGTATGTGTGTGACAGTTTTTATGCTGCTGAATTTAATTCCGTTGCTTTAAAAATAAGTAAAATATGGAAAAGAAAATTTTTATATCTACGCCCACAAAAAAAATGGATTTTCCTAATCTCCTTTGTCGAAGTGAAGACGTTGTTATGGCATAAAATATTTAATTTTTTCAACAAACTACACAAATTCCTGTCAAAAAATGGCTATATTTCGGAGGTTGTTTAAAGGTACCTATAGATGACGCAAGGTTCCTATTGACGATTGTACAACGGTCAATTTTACCCACACACGATCAATATAATAGCATATTGTACATAAGTAATATTGCGTCGTCTGTAGGTACCTTAAGTTTTGTACGTTTTTACGGTACAATGGAGTATTTTAAGTCTGAGCACCATGGACTTGCCATGAAATTTCCTTATTTTAGGCTCAACTAATCAAAGTTTTGCAAGGGTGAACTTTATTACGAGCAGGTATAATCGGAATATTAAAAAATTTTTAAAGAAACAACTTCCAAAAGCGCCCAATATGATGACTTTAATTTTTTTTGCGAATTGCAAAAAGCGACTTTTGGCCGCAAAATGCTTTTTGTGTCCCTCTGTGCACAGTGGTTTATTTTTGGATTTTTTTTTAAATAATTCGGCCATTCAGTAAGTACTGGGTCGATTGCAACGAAATTCATAACACTTTTAGCTAACGGGTTTAAGTTCGGACGCAGGACCCCACATGTCCAATAGGGGCAACTAAATTATGTCACCTTTTGCTTACAAAAACTTTAAATTGTTGCTATTTTTTGTTTCTTATCAGTTTTTATGTGCCTTAAAAAACATGCTTAGAAGTGTGATTTATATTTTTTTAGTCGATTCTTTTATTATTTTATTAATTAAATTCATATATATTTTACTTTTTCAGCATTTTCATTGAACATGATTTTAACAAACTCGAAGATGTTTGGTTCACGTTAGCACCAAATTTATCAGTGCAATCGATTGAGGTAAGACAATAATGTAAATATGTATATTTACAACACCAACTATATACAATTAATTTTACAAGAAAGTATTCGATAAAGAGCAACATATTACAGCTGGATTTTTTGCAAAAGCCTAGTACTCTGTCTTCCCGGCGAAAATTAAACGAAAATTAAAGAAATTATCATAACAAAACTGAAATGTCACTTTTTTACAACAATTTAAATTGTCTTGTGTGAAAAGTTTTATAACAATTTCCCAATAATTCCTCGCCTTGCCAATTTTTTTTATGTAGAGTTTGACAGATTTTTTTCCGTAAAAGGAACAGAGTACTATGCTTAACGTGCAGAAATTATTTCGCACAAATTTGACAGTATTTTTCAGCATATAATGTTTAATCGCTAAATTTGTCTAATTTATACGCGTTAAGGTTCATAAGATGTTCGTGTTCACATGAAAAAATCTGTCAAACTCCATAAAAAAAATATTTTTGGCAACGCGGCTTTATAATGGGGAAATCGTTTGAAATGATTTTAAGTATACAAAACCGCATTTTTTGCAATAAAATGGACATTTAAAATTTGTTATGGTTGTTTCTTTCTTCTAAAATTTAAAAGTTGTAGTTTTTAATAGTTTTTGTTACGATTTTAGGCGTTTAAAAATTTTTTACGTAAAAAACAACTTATTTAGCTTAAAGCATAGTACTCTTTTCGATTTCACGGGAAAAAATCTGTCAAACTTCATATAAAAAAATAAATTTTGGCAACGCGAGGAATTATAGGGAAATTGTTAAAAAAGTTTTCAGGCATTTTTATTATATATAATATAATCCATGGATAATATAAAACTAGTAAGAAACAAACCAGGATGTCTTAAATTTTTAGAAAAATTAAAATTTTTCTTTCACACTTTTCTCAATTCAAAAACCATATATAACAAATCAAAAAATTATAATTCATAATTATAATTAGAGCCTGAAACAATAATTTAAGAAAAAAAAATAGATTTTTCGAATACTTCGGAAATCGGTTTTGACATCTCTAATATTCGACCAAATGGCCGTGCGTATGAGAATTACTGATAGGGACTATTGTAAAAGTTGTGAGGAAGTAGAGGAGGATTCAGTGAAGCACTTGTTGTGTGAATGTCTGGGTCTGATGAAGCGCTGCCTTATGTATTTGGGGCAAGGTTTTTTCGATGACCTGGATTGCTAAACGGTGTCTCATTGACATCTCTAGCGGAATATTTTAGAAAATCGGGGTGGTTTAAAAAGTAAAACTTTTTGTGTCAGAGGAGGGTAGGGAAATAACAATTGTGGCATCGCCATCACCACATCCTTTTTGTTTACCTTTTTATATTTACTTTATATACTACTATTTTTAAATTAACTATTATTTTATGTTACTGAAATTTACAACACTGAATTATTATTAGGGAATTCACATGGGTATCGTATTTGGTGTTGTATGTCCTATCTAAAAACAGGGTTGGTTAAACTTTAAATTAATAATACGACACTTACACGATATGACGATACAACATTTATACCTATGTTTTGTGTGCTATTTTCAAGTATGCTAACAAGAAGAGAATCTAAGAGAAAATTATCAAATGAACGATAAATAATTTTTACCAACCCTGTTTTTGGATACGACATACAACAAATACGATACCCATGTGAATTCCCTACATGTATTGTTTTCGTTTTCCTTTTAATAAAGTTAGTTCTAGACAAAGTTAGAAGTGTTTGCACTCCATAAATGGTGACCCCGACGTGATCTAAATGAAAATACGAATTTAGATTGAAAAATTTTGTGAAACGATCGCAAACATTAAAAGTGGAACAATTTGCTTATAATTTTGATAAAATAAAACTATTTAAATAATGGCGGAAGGAGCAAACAACGGACAAGCAGGAGCAGCAGTCGCCCAAGTCAACATGCAAGGGCCTGTTAACAATGAAAATAACGCTGGACAAATTGCAGGAGTTTCCGTTCGTGTTCCTCCGTTTTGGCACGCTAAGCCGGCTCCATGGTCGCACAGATAGAATCTCAATTCGCTGCAGCAGGAATTGTTAACGACAAAACCAAGTATCATACTGTGGTAGCGGCTATCGAAAGCAGCGTACTGTCCGCGATATAGCTCTAAATCCACCAGAGGAAAATATGTATGGTGCTTTGAAGAATCGACTCCTGGAGCAATATGCCGACTCGGAACAAAAACGAATTAGAAAACTTGTGCAAGATTTGGAACTGGGCAGCATGAAACCATCACAACTACTTCGTGAGATGCGAGACTTTTCTGGAAATGAGATGAACGAGAACATGCTAAGATCCATCTGAATAAGCTGACTACCAATCAATATGCGTGCTATTATTTCTATGAGCAATGAATATCTCGATAACGTAGCTATACTGGCTGATAATAAGTGATTTAACACACGTTGGTGCGGTTTCTTTGCCTCAAAATGCACCGCCAGCACAGTCGTCATTGGAATATCAAATCAGCTTGCTTTCCAAGGAGCTGGCTGATATAAAAACGCAGTTTTCTCATCGATCTCGTACTAGATCACGTTCCCGTAGTCGTTCCAACGCAAATGAAGTATGCTGGTACCAACGCAAATTCGGCGATAAAGCAAACAAGTGTCGCCAGCCTTGCCGCAATGCAAAAAACTAACTACTCCGTCAGACGTGGCGGCAAACGACAGACACGTTTTGAAAAAGTGCCGCCTAATGATTTTCGACAAAATTACACAACTTAACTTTTTGATTGACACTGGCGCCGAAGTGAGCGTCATTCCTCCCACACCTAAACAAATTAAAACGTATGGCGAAAAAACACTCAATCTCAATTTGGGACTACACCGGGATTTCAAATGGAAATTTATAGTAGCCGACGTCACCCAGCCAATCATTGGCGCAGATTTTTTGTCACACTTCAACTTTTTGGTGAACATGCGTCAATGTAAACTTATGGATAATTTGACGAAAATTAATACAAATTGTTCTTTAACTAAGGATGGTGAGTTTTTTAATAGCCTTTCATTTATTGATCAAAATGATTCTTTCAGGGATCCCCTGAATGAATTCAAGGACATCACCCAGACCAAGGTCGTTAAGCATGACATAACGCACCATATCGTAACTAAAGGTCAACCTGTTTTTGCCAAACCACGACGTTTATGGCCTGAAAAGTTGAAGGAGGCTAAGGCTGAAATACAAATGTTAATGGATATGGGTACATGTCGTCCGTCACGAAGTCCATGGGCCAGTCCACTGCATATGGTTCGAAAGAAAAATAGAGAGTGGAGACCCTGTGGAGATTTTCGCCGGCTCAACAGTATTTCGGAGCCTGATCGTTACCCATTACCCCATATCCATGACTTTACGCATTTTTTACATGGTTGTGAGATTTTTTCTACTATCGACCTCCGTAGAGCTTACCATCAAATACCGGTGGAGCCTGCGTACATCCCAAAACAGCCATAACGACACCATTCGGTTTATTCGAGTTCACTCATATGTGTTTTGGTCTTCGAAACGCAGGGCAGACATTTCAACGGTTCATGGACCATATTCTCCGTGAGTTTGATTTTGCATGGCCATACTTAGACGACATTTTGGTTGCGTCGAAGAACATTGATGAACATCGTATTCACCTACGCAAAGTTTTTGAGAAACTTCGAGAGTATGGTGTAATAATAAATCCATCGAAATGTTTTTTCGGTCAACAAAACGTACAATTTTTGGGATTTTTGGTTGACAAGAACTGGGTTTTCCCTCCTCCAGACCGTATTAAACCGTTGGTCGAATACAAACTGCCCAATCGTGTTTGTGATCTACGAAGATTTCTGGGTATGATGAATTTTTTTCGTCGTTTTTTGCTAGAAGCCGCCAAACACCAAGCCCTATTATGCAAATTTATAAAGGGCAATAAGAAAAATGATCAAACCGTAATTGAATGAACCGACGAAACCACGCAAGCCTTTGAACAATATACATCATCGCTTTGTAAAGCCACGTTACTTGTTTTTCCGAAACTTAATGCATCTCTAGCACTTACTGTAGATGCATCTGGTACGGCGATGGGTGCCATTCTTCAACAATTTGACAACAACGAATGGCAACCTCTTGTTTTTTACTCCAAACGACTTAGCCCGGCGCAGGAAAAGTATAGTACCTATGATAGGGAACTTCTCGCTTTTCTCACCCGTTCCTCAATATTACGCCTGAAATTCTACTTCCTATCCAGAAATACTCCAAGATACTTGGCTCCATCTGAGAAGGTGATTCAGGATCAAAACCAGGAATCTTATTTGTCCCTGTAAACAAGCTCTGTTTTACTTCGATTAACTCCTAGACCACAGTCTCTTGCCCATTACCACAGTACATGAGTAGTAGTATCACAGAGTTGCATCTGATGGATGTAAGTATTAGTGACAGCACACGGTGTAACTTTTGATGTTTCATACAAAACGTAAACAAACATCATAAATACATGCACAAAAGCTCACACGTACAGGCACACATATACTAGGCAGCGATGATCATTCTGTACTAAAAACCATACCACCATATTGGAAAGTACGCAATTAGCACCAGTGTTTGCATACTAGTCTGTACTGTGCCCATTACGACAGATCTTTCAAAGAACCCTGAAGAATGTCCCTCAATGTTGGCAGATGCTTCCTCTTTAGCATATGCGACAACATGACAACCACGTGCTTCTAGAGAAAGCACATTTGAATTCAGTGCCATGTTCCAAAGAAGCGGCGAAAGAACACCTCCCTGTTGTGTGCCCCTATTGACAAATCGAGATATGACGGACGCTCCCAATTCAGACGTTATACGTCTATTGGCAAGTAGGTTTTCCACCATTAAAACGATCCCACGCTTTACTCCCAGACCAGACAATGCCTGGGATGACATTATTAAAAGCCCCCTTTATACCAAGAAAGGTCATCATAGTATACTTCTTTACCGAAAGCGATCCCTCGATGGTACCAACGAGCTCATGAAGAGCTGTTTCCGTTGATCAGCCTTGCTGTATGCATGTTGCTTTGTCGAAAGCAACCTCGGGTCAATCACTCTACGCAAATATGAGTCTATCATTCGTTCCATTGTCTTTAACAAAAAAGAAGACATACTAATTGGTCTGAAATCCTTCGGAGCTGTGTGGGAACTTTTTCCAGCCTTCGGGATAAAGACGACTCTGCCCAGCAAAATGTTCGATTCCAAAGAATCGGTTGTGGAATCAACTATACTACCCTGCAATCGATTCTACTATGCATTGCATCATCGATGATTTTTGTTTGAAATTGTCACGAAAGCAATACATCCTTTTCCTCCAAACTAGAACACTTATCTGTTCTACGGAATCTATTCTAGAATATGTTGCATATAGTGGTACGAGAAGGGATTCCGCGATTTTTTAACGGTTACATATCTGTTCCATGTAATGAATTATGGAACTAGTTCTGAATAATTAAATGAAATTATTTTAAAATTTTTTTTTTTTTTTTCTTTACAACAATTTTAAAACTTATCTTATTAAGAGAAAATCTATAGACTTATGTTTTAAGGATTTAAACAACCAAAAAAAAGAAGGAGAAAACTTCACCAATAGAACTAATTAAAATAATAGAAGATAACAGAATATATTTATGAATCCGAGACTTTCCATAGATTTTTCTATAGGAAAAGTGTCTCAGAATCTGAGACTTTTTCTATAGGAAAAAGTCTCAGAATCTGAGACTTTTTGTATAGGAAAAATATCTCAGAATTTGAGACTTTTTCTATAGAAAAAATGTCTCAGAATTTGAGACTTTTTCTATAGAAAAAATGTCTCAGAATCTGAGACTTTTTCTATAGGAAAAAAATCTCAGAAGCTAAGACTTTTTCTATAGGCTTTTCTATAGAAAAATGCGGCTTTTTCTATGGAGGTTTTTTCAATAGAAAAATGTCTCAGAATAAATGGCTTTTTCTATAGGAAAAATGTTTCAGAATCTGTCTCAGGATTCTCAGATTTTTAGACATAATTCCTATAAAAAATTCTCAGATTCTGAGACATTTTACCTATAGAAAAAGTCTCAGATTCTGAGATATTTTTCCTATAGACAAAGTCTTAAATTCTGAAACATTTTTGCTATAGAAAAAGTCACAGATTCTGAGACATTTTTCCTATAGAAAAAGTCACAGATTCTGAGACATTTTTCCTATAGAAAAAGTCTCAGATTCTGAGACATTTTTCCTATAGAAAAAGTCTCAGATTCTGAGACATTTTTCCTGAAGAAAAAGTCTCAGATTCTGAAAAATTTTTCCTATAGAAAAAGTCTCAGATTCTGAGACATTTTTCCTATAGAAAAAGTCTCAGATTCTGAGACATTTTTCCTAGAGAAAAAGTCTCAGATTCTGAGACATTTTTCCTATAGAAAAAGTCTCAGATTCTGAGACATTTTTCCTATAGAAAAAGTCTCAGATTCTGAGACATTTTTCCTATAGAAAAAGTCTCAGATTCTGAGACATTTTTCCTATAGAAAAAGTCTCAGATTCTGAGACATTTTTCCTATAGAAAAAGTCTCAGATTCTGAGACATTTTTCCTATAGAAAAAGTCTCAGATTCTGAGACATTATTCCTATAGAAAAAGTCTAAGATTCTGAGACATTTTTCCTATAGAAAAAGTCTCAGATTCTGAGACATTTTTCCTATAGAAAAAGTCTCAGATTCCGAGACATTTTTCCTATAGAAAAAGTCTCAGATTCTGAGACATTTTTCCTATAGAAAAAGTCTCAGATTCTGAGACATTTTTCCTATAGAAAAAGTCTCAGATTCTGAGACATTTTTCCTATAGGAAAAGTCTCAGATTCTGAGACATTTTTCCTATAGAAAAAGTCTGAGATTCTGAGACATTTTTCCTTAGAAAAAGTCTGAGATTCTGAGACATTTTTCCTATAGAAAAAGTCTCAGATTCTGAGACATTTTTCCTATAGAATAAGTCTCAGATTCTGAGACATTTTTCCTATAGAAAAAGTCTCAGATTCTGAGACATTTTTCCTATAGAAAAAGTCTCAGATTCTGAGACATTTTTCTTATAGAAAAAGTCTCAGATTCTGAGACATTTTTCTTATAGAAAAAGTCTCAGATTCTGAGACATTTTTCCTATAGAAAAAGTCTCAGATTCTGAGACATTTTTCCTTTAGAAAAAGTCTCAGATTCTGAGACATTTTTCCTTTAGAAAAAGTCTCAGATTCTGAGACATTTTTCCTTTAGAAAAAGTCTCAGATTCTGAGACATTTTTCCTATAGAAAAAGTCTCAGATTCTGAGACATTTTTCCTATAGAAAAAGTCTCAGATTCTGAGACATTTTTCCTATAGAAAAAGTCTCAGATTCTGAGACATTTTTCTAATAGAAAAAGTCTCAGATTCTGAGACATTTTTCCTATAGAAAAAGTCTCAGATTCTGAGACATTTTTCTTATAGAAAAAGTCTCAGATTCTGAGACATTTTTCCTATAGAAAAAGTCTCAGATTCTGAGACATTTTTCCTGTAGAAAAAGTCTCAGATTCTGAGAAATTTTTCCTATAGAAAAAGTCTCAGATTCTGAGACATTTTTCCTATAGAAAAAGTCTCAGATTCTGAGACATTTTTCCTATAGAAAAAGTCTCAGATTCTAAAACATTTTTCCTATAGAAAAACAATTCTGAGACATTTTTCCTATAGAAAAAGTCTAAGATTCTGAGACATTTTTCCTATAGAAAAAGTCTCAGATTCTGAGACATTTTTCCTATGGAAAAAGTCTCAGATACTAAGACATTTTTCCTATAGAAAAAGTTTCAGATTCTGAGAAATTTTTCCTGTAGAAAAGACTTAGATTTTGACACATTTTTCCTATAAAATTCTAAAATTTCTCGAGATTTTCTTTAGGAAAAAAATCGCGAACTTATAAACATTTTGTACCAATAAAAAATTATGCAAAACTGTGGATACATATGTACATGCTAAATTCCTGATCATACTTAAACAATGAACATATTCATATCCCACGCATCTGGTTTGAAGAAAATGGATGGAGAATGCGTCTTAATATTTCCATTAGTACAGCCGACAGCATCAATTCTTCTAAATTGCAGCTTCAAATTTGTATGTTTTACAATCTGAAAGCACAAATAAAACAAATAATAAGTACCGCGTGTATTGTTTTCCAAATTAAGATGCGTACTTACGTTAATTCTGCCATATGTATCCAGAATGTATTAAAAATCAAAATAAGTGCTGCGAAAATCCAAAAATTTGTCAACAAAAAGTTTACAAATAAAATGTTTTTTTTTAAGGGGTGGTCCAATAACTGGTATCTTTTTAAAACATGCAATGAAATGAACATACTCAATAGTTTTGAAATCTTATGGCTTTATTTGAAAGAGCAAACATTCCCGTTTTTTATGGCAAACGACTTCATTGATGCGTCTTCGGCTTGCTCCGCTGTATCGCGTTGTAGCGCAGTACTGCGCTGCCAAACTGCACGTTTTTCGAAAAAAAGTTTTTAACCGAAATAAGGCACTCAAATGAGGTTATGTTAACAAACAAATTGGTACATCTTGGGATCGTAAAACTCGCAAGGTATTGTAAAGAATCCAATTCATCTATAGAAAGCAATAGATTTGAGTATCAGCATCATTACACAATATTTTCAAAAATACAGCTGAAACTCCCATTTTCGTCAAAGATGAGCGCTACATAGCCATGATTACCGACTTTTTGTTGGCCGTAATAGAATATACCAACTTGGATGACATTTATTTTCAGAAGGATGTCGCAATATGTCCCACAGTCCATCAAAAAATCGATATTTTGCGCACTTAGTTCGGAAATCGTGTTTTTCGCCATATTCGCGGTGACAATTGATCACTTCAGAGCTGCCGATTAAAAACTTTAAAAATTTTTTTGAGGGGTCTCGTTAAAGATTCATGCAACATGGGAAATCCAGAAATGTTCTAGGCCCATTCGACGAATATCGTTCAAGCCATTCGTGAGATAGAACCAGAAACATTAGAAAAATGGGTGCCGAGAATGAGCTACTGCGGAGCTAACCCAGGCAACCGCATGAATGAAGTCGTTTGCCATAAATAATGGGAATATTTGCTCTTTCAAATAAAGCCATAAGGTTTCAAAACTATTGAGTATTGTTCATTTCATTGCATGTTTTAAAAAGATACCAGTTATTGGACCACCCTGTATAAATTTTATTTTTCTGTTTGACATTTTTTTCAAAAATTATAAGTTTTTTTATCGATTCCGTGGAAACAGTAGAGGAATGGAGTAAGATTACTGGGGAATCTATTCTAGAATACATTCACAAAGAAACGATTCCAAAAAATTTTGCTGGGAATTATTACAATCATTTGTTATATGGTCAACCAGACAGTCAATTTTGGCCAAACTATGCGGTTCAGATAAGGCAAATAAAAAGTCTCCCTATATTTCACCCAGTTTGTTTTCCTCAGATTTCTAGAGACTGTCTCAACCGCGGCACGCTCCCTCAGTAAAAACTCAGGGATGATCTGAGAAAGAATGGTCTTCCAAAACTCTCCAGTCATCAATTCTATCAGATGTATCTGATACAAGTGTTACTTCAAGAACCTCTTGCCGCGTACTTGTAACAAAAGTTGGTTCACTTCCCTTGTTACAAATATACAGGTTAGTGCTTAACAAAAACTCCAAAAGTGATTCTCCTCTTTTATTTATGTCTGTACTTTCCCATATCGAATGATGTGCATTAGCATCACAGCACACTACTAACTGGTGTCTCCTAGATTCAGACCCCCGAATCAGACCGCCAACCTTCTCCGGGGGTATTAGCCCCGGACTAGGAAAATACGCAGAGGCGAGCCAAATAAGCTCTAATAGTGCGTTTACATTGGATTTCTAATCTAGTAAGTTCCGATTTTAATCTACTTTGTAATCTGTATCGTTTACATTGGCATTTTTTACATTTGAGAAGATTAGGATTGGCATTTAAAAAAAGTGACTGCGTCAAAAGACAGCGACGGTAATTAGTCGCCGTATGATTAACAAGGACAGTGACGGCGTTTACAATTAACAATTTCGGCGGCATAAACATACTTTCCGGCGTCATCAAAATGGCAGGCTTTGTGTCGGTGTTTTTCAGTGTTGGAAAAGGAAAATAACAGAAATACAGAGTTGTATCTAACTTTACCAGATTGCGTTTGCCGATTAGAGTCTAAACTATTAGATTGAAAAAAATAAATTTGTATGGGCAATCTAATAGATTGAAACTAGATTGGAGCCACAATCTACTTAAGCTAGATTAGAAAACCACTGTAAACGCACTATAAGCTAGCCGCTGTAACATCCATATCACTAAAAGTTGATAAAAATAATATATTTAAGCCATTTTTCGCCTAGATGCAGGCTATTGGTGAGCCCTCACCCTTGGCAACCATCAACTTAAACCCAGGGGTCTTCAATCCGCAAACCCTGCCACCCCGCACCCAGGGCTCTTGGATAAAAACCAAGTCAATTGCTCCTGTCGTCAGGCGCAGCAAAAGTGCAACTGTGGCTGCCTTACAGTGATGAAGGTTTATTTGTAGGAAACGCAACATCTTGCGTTCCTCTGTGTTATCATAGAGGTCGCATTTGTCCGCAGATTCGGTTTCGAATAAGCCTGATGTGTGTCCCATCTGTTCTGAATCGGAGGCAACAGAACTCTCCGAATTCCTCACTGCATGGGCCTTGTCGTGAATATCACCCATCGTGGCATCAGCTTTATCCTCCGTGCCATCACAGAGGTCGCATTCGTTACCAGATTCGGTTTCGAAAATGCATCTCCCATCAGCCTAGAATCGGTCAGCTGAATATCAACCTTTTCCAGATTCTCCGCCCCAGCCGACTCTGCCACTGGCTTGGCTGCGTCCAAAATAGGCCCTGGTCGCCCTTGTAGACATTGACTCTTATATAAAAAAGCCAAATCTAATAATGCCGTCAGTCCTGGTTAAAAGCGGAAGCGATTCCTCATTTCGGAGGATTTTTCTATAGAAAAATATCTTATAATCTGAGAATTTTTCTGTAGAAAAAATGTATTACAAGTTGAGAATTTTTCTATAAAAAAAAATGTCTCAGAATTTAAGATTTTTTCTATAGAAAAAATGTCTCAGAATCTGAGAACTTTTCAATAGAAAATATGCCTCAGAATCTGAGAATTTTTCTGTAGAAAAAATGTATAACAATCTGACAATATTTTTTTATAGAAAAAATGTCTCAAACTCTGAGATTTTTTCTATAAAAAAATGCCTCAGAATCTAAGAATTTTTGTTAAAAAAAATCTCTCAGAATCTTAAACCCTTTCTATTGAAAAAATGTCTCAGAATCTTAGGATTTTTCAGAATCTGAAATTACGTCCTTATAATTTTTTTCAGAATTTGGGAATATTTCTGTATAAAAAATGCTTGAGAGTCTGAGAATTTGGCTATAGCAAAAATGTTTCAATCTGAAACCTATTTCAGAATCTGATAATTTTTTATAAAAACATGTCTCAGAATCTGTGAATTTTTCTATAAAAAAAATGTTGCAAAAATATTAACACAGAAATTTACAAATCAGGATAATAAACAAAATCGACTACAATTTTAAGTTTCCACTGAATTTTCCTCAATACAGGTTTTGTAATGATGAAAACGTGATGAAAACGAAATCTAGAAAAGAAAAATTTTATTAATAAAAATCCTTGGGAGGCACCCTAGGAGCAGCAGATTAAGTAAATTTTATAAAAAATTTAGTTTTGTATAGGATCATCCCTTATGGTGCAGAGAGTGGTAAGCTGAATTCACAATGACAGAGTACTCTGTGCCAGAGAGTGGATTTTGTTCCATTCTTTTTCGCACTTACACATTTTTTGTATGATGTCGTCTCTATTTTTAGAGATGGTACTCTGAGTACAGAGTACTCCGACATTGTGTCGGAGCCTGTAAGGCAAAAACTTAAATATATAAAGACTAGGCAATAGTCAATTCTTTTTGACGTTTAAAGGTGGTGTTAGTTTTACAAATGGTATCTGGGAAAGCTGGAAATTTTGTTTACCTTTTATTTTTCGTTTAATTTTGCTGGTTGTTTTGATTTAATTATATTCATTTCGTTTTTTTATTATGTATTTTTTTATTTTCAAGTGACACAACAATAATTTTCATTCATAATTTTAAAATTTTTTAATGTTTATTTTTCGTTATTCCCAAATCGTTCCCAAATACTTTCCAAAAAAAGATTGCCATCTATTAATAACGACTTCGTTATTACTGACACTACTATTCATGAGTTACCCCTGCTGTAAGGTGTAAGTTTTTTTGGAAAAAATGTTGGGTGTGAAAATTAATGGAGGTCGGTTCTATGGGAGCGGTAAGAGCTGATTTCATAAAAAAAAATTAGAAAATATGGGGACGATACAGAAAATATGTTGGGGTTCAAAAAATATTGGGGGGTTGGTCATACATTTGTAATAGCAATTAAAAAATATATATATCTTTATATGGGAGCCTCTTAGGATGTGAAAATACGGCTTGGGTATGTTTGGAAAGAATGTTTTCGGAAATACTTTTTTTAAATTTCCTTCAAAAATTTCCTCTAATACACATTAGGTTCGTTCCAGAACGTTACTGCGGGTGCCCGCAGGTACCCAAACCAGCCCGAAAAGCGTTCCCGTACTCAAAAATTGTGTAAATAAGAGAGTTTTTGAGAGAATAAATTAGTTTCTCATTTTTTTTCGGGTAAATTGGTAACAGTCAGATGTTGAAAAAACAGCTGTTTTTTTGTGAAGCTAAATTGGAAATTTAAATAAAATAAAGAACTAAACCAAGGAAATGTGTTACTTCAATACAAAAAGAGATAATTTGTTATTAATATAAACTTTTACAATTTGTTTTCTTGTTTAAAGTAATTTTTTTTTAGAAAATATTTTAGCTTTATTGGTAAAATGGGGCGGTCAGACAACTGCCACGCCCACTTTTTAAAAATATGTTTAACAAATATTTAAAAACAAGGTTTACATATCGCCCCACTGCAGTCAGCGTCGCAGACGGTCGCAAAAGTTAGCCGTTGAAATAAGTACTATGGATATTGGTCAATATGTCTTAAAAAGTCTAGCGACCAATAGGGACCAAAAACAAAAGTTCTAATCCATCAAAAAAATAAATATAAAATTTTCTTTTCAAAAATTTTTATTATGTTAAAAATTAAATAAAAAAAAACGATATGAATTAAAGCCTTTAAATATCCTTTAAAATTACCAAAAAAGAGTGTATAAATAACTTTTTTTGTTAAAAAGTTACAACAGTTTAAAATCGACTTAATTAATGCAAAATAATGAACACTACTTACAGGATTTTACAAGATGCAACTTTATGCACCCACATCTTAATAACGAACAGAATTATCGTTCTTATATGATTATTTCCGTGCTATTAGGAATGTTTTATCTCTATATACAGTGGGTAAAAAAAGTAGTTGGACACTCATAACCTCAATTTCTTTCATTAAATTTTGTGGTTAAAATTCATGAAATTTCAAATATATTGGTACCATTTAAAAGATGGTTTTTTCACACTTTTAGAATCAGTTGTTCTTGAATCAAAATGATAGCTAAGTTTTTGCAAATCAGCGAAAACTAAAATAACTTTTAAAATCACCTCAAAAAAGAACTCGGACACTCATTAAATACTTCCAGATTCCGCTTAATTCTAATTAAAATGGTAAATGACTTAATTCTATTCTGGTGTTACTAATTGTTAACCTCCATGTCAGTTAATAATGTATACAGACTAGCGTGATTTTAAAATCACCATGTGATTTTCCTTTGAACAAAATCACATAGTGATTTACAAAATCATCTCAAATTGTACTAGCATAAAGAAAAATTGCAAAATCATCTCAACTTACCATGGTAAGTTCTTGTAGTGTGAACATGGCCTAAGCCAAAATTTTTATATAATTTAAGCGAATTCAGCTGAAATCTCTTAAAATAAGGGTTTTTCTAGTAAGATGGCCGATATTTTTTGACAGGATTTTTTAAAAAAACGTCAAGTGCAATTCGAGCTTTGATGTACTAAATACTACACCAAGCTAAGCCATTTGTGTCATCATATACCAATTAAGATACGCGAAATCAGTCAAAAACAAAGCGAAAATAATACAAAATATAGTATGCAGAAAGAAAAACGCGCAAAAAATGAGCAATAAACCGTGAAATATTCGACGTAAAATAGTCCAATGAATAGGTAAGATCAGAGTCACAGAGTAGTCCAACAAATGGCGTTTGAAAAAGTAGTAAATAAAAACCATATGGTATTGTTTACGAAATTTTATCACAAATCGAAATGTGAGCGAGATGGAAGATACCAGTTTTACAGTGAGAATGCAGATTGTTTTTTTGTCTCTCTTTGCTCTGCGTTTGAACTTTAGTTTGGCATTGCCAGAATTTTCCAATTATCTTTGGTGATGCCAGATCTACAAAACGGTCGATGGATTACTATGTCACTATGGGTAAGATGTCATATTGAAGAGTTGCCATCTGAGAGGTATAAATGTTACTGTGAAGGTGAAGATTCTAATATATAAATAATTCCCTTGCTAACACTGCATACAGAATTAAGGCTTTATGCACATGATAATCCTTTCTTCGCATGTCAGATCATTCATTAGGCCGAAAACCTGCGAACTTACCTTTATAAGTAACAAAACAGATAGGCCAGTATGAAATATCAGTGGTTCTGAATGCTTTGGATTTTATTTTTTTGTTACACCAACTTACCACCCGCAGAGGTCTGGTAACGTAACCCCTGCATACAAACTATGTCATTAAACAATATTTGAGTTCTACTCTTACCATTAGTCACCTTTCCTCCCATGGTTTTTTAGATTTTGATGCAATTTTAGTGCATTTTTCTTTCTGCATACTATATTTTTTATTATTTTTGCTTCGTTAACAATTAGTAACACCAGGATAGAATTAAGTCATTTTCCATTTTAATTTTATTTAGAATTAAGCGGAATCTGGAAGCATTCAATGAGTGTCCGAGTTCTTTTTTGAGGTGATTTTACAATTTATTTTAGTTTTCGCTGATTTGCAAAAAACTTAGCTATAATTTTGATTCAAGAACAACTGATTGTTAAAGTGTGAAAACCCATCTTTAAAATGGTATCAACACATTTTGGAATTTCATGAATTTTAACCACCAAATTTAATGAAAGAAATTGAGGTTATGAGTGTCCGACGACTTTTTTTACCCACTGTATATAAAAATGGATGTATGTATGTGGGTATGTATGTAAGTTAATTTTATTTGTTTATTAAAGTAAAACACGATAAGAATTAATTTAATAATTTAATTTTATTTATAATATTTCCGACGACACTATGTGTCGTTTTGTTTATGGTCTAGTTACAGACTACCTGTTTTAACAAAATTAAGTTCTTATTATAGTTTACAAAAATTGTTTGTCTGGCAAATAGAAGAATTGGTAATTTGTTTTTTTGTTTATCAACCACTTGCGAAATTATGAATAAGTGAAGAATTGCATATTTTTTATTTTGGTTTCATTGCCCTCATATTGGGCAATTCAACAGTAGGTGACAATTTGTCAATTAAGCAGTTTTTATTTTAATTCATTAAACTCATTTTGAGAAATTTTATGAATGGTGACGAGTTGTCAAGTTTGCAGTTTCTTCATTTGGATTCATTGCCCTCATTCTGAGTAATTTGGCAATTGGTGACAATTTGTCAATTCAACTTCCGTTACCTTAACTTGTATGTTCCATATGGACTCGAAAACGGCTGGACCGATCTTGATGAAATTTTCAGGGAGTATTCCGAATAGCCTAGGGAGTAACACTGTGTCACAGACTAATACAGACTCGACATAAGTGACAGGTGTCAAAAAAGTATTCTTTAACCATATGGTTAATATTTTCAAATTATTCTACGAATTAGGTGAGAAAGAGAAAACTGATATAACGCGCCATAAGAAAAATGGATGCCAGATCGGTTTTTGTTGTTTCACTCACTCCTAAGTCGTAGAAAGTGTTGCCATGTTAGCGTAAAACGGACTAAAAACCGCTGTGTTTTCTCCTAAAATCGCTTATTTTTTGCCCATTTTTTCTTATAAAACTCTACTGTCGAGTCTGTATTTAGTCTGTGACTGTGTGGTTAGATTTTCGATTTTTTTGCCTATGGGAGGAGGGGCGTGGCAAAATCGAATTTTCACATTGCACCAACAATGACATCTATATATAAAAAACGAATGGACCGATTTTAATGAAATTTAAACCAAAGATAGTACTAACCGAGTACTAACTGCTAAATTAGAGCATGATCGGACAAATAGGCGTAAAATGACATCTGTAGAGCGAAATTATAAAAAAGTTGATTTAAATTTTCTTAAAATTATTTTATTTAATAAAAAAAATCACAATTTATTATTTAACTGCAAATAAGAATGACAAAATTAAAACAACAACAACAGCAGCAGGTTGTTATAAAAAACAATAAAAGAAAAAGAAGATGCGGCCACTATCGCGACCAACAACCCTTATTTCTTTAACAGCATCGTACAGCCAACACACAAGCAACGACAACTATCGTCGTCACGAAGCTTGTGTTGTCCGCTATACAATGCTGACCGTCCTTTCACACCAACCTGCAAATAAGCTGCTGTTTTCGTCAATGTTTGCACTTTTATACAATCACCAAAAGAGCTTTTTAATAAAAGCGAACGATCGTTAAAAATAAATAACAAAAGCACAACTTAACGAAACAGCTGTTACACGCAGTGTTGTATCTACGAACGGTAACGATTACAATTACTTTTACGTTAATCGGTACAAATGACCGTTAAATTCAAAAAAAGTATTAAACATTTAATTTAAAATTATAATGAATGTTAAATTCAAAAAGAAAAGAAAATATATACTAAATTCAAGTTGTCAATATATAATAAAAGGTTTATAAATATATAAAATAAACGATCCGCTACAATCTCCCCCTTTGACGTACAGGATCTCGACCCGAGAGTGCGTCAACATCATAAAGGCTAAATCTTTACTTGGCTTAGATCATCTACTGGGCTTTCATCTGTCTTCACATTTGGCTTTACTTCTTCTAGGCTAAAGCATTTCATCATAAATCTAGGCATATCTTCTTCGGTCATCATACAAGGCTTTCCATCACATTCAATCATCCTACTAAGCTTTTCATCACAACTAATCATCACACAATACATTTGATTTGTTGCTTTAGTAGTTGCTGCCGTTATAATAACAGTCTCCCCCTGGATTGAAGCTACTTGCGTTGATTCCGAAATATCAAAATTTACAAAATATAATGGTGTAAAAACAGCATCACTTTCATCATTTGTCGACTGCATAACACCCGAAAATAAATTGGAGTAATTAGGTCTTTCTGGCGTTACCATATTAACTGGAACAGCATCTTTAAAAATCGATTGTATCGAGTGCGGAGAATAGCCACTTTCCTTTCCGTAATCGGGCATATAAGACTCAAAATCAGAAACGTATGTTTTACAAAAGCTTTTAGACGTAGTCAGTTTTGGTTCGACTTCTTTTGCAGCATCTTTAGGACGTCTTGTATTTGTGTTTGCCACTTTTATGGTTTCAAGCGAATTTAAATTTAATGGCCATGATTCAGAAAAATCAATAATTTGGGATGGGCAACTTTCGAAGTACCAGAACCGTTGTCCCATATTCAAAACGATGCCTGCCTCTTCCATAAAGTCAGTTCCAATGAGGGTACGATTGCCTTTTTCCTCAGGAAAAATTAAAAATTTTATATTTAGACATCTGCCACCAATTACAATTTTACAAATTGTTGTTAAACACTTTCTGACGTTGCTTGTTCCATCAGCAAGTGACACCTTACAGTCTATGGATCCATATGTGCACCCCTTTAAATCCATTATACGTTTAAGATTTGAACCTGCCACACTGGTTTTAGCACCAGAATCAAAATAGGCCTGGCCAGGAACTCCAAACAGTTGGACATTTACGACAGGGATATCTCGACCAATACATAATCCCATAGAGTTAAAACTTACACCCATCGGTGAATTTACATTACCATTATCAGCTTTCTGGGTGCAATTAGGGCAATTTGCACGTACCACACCTGGAGCGTTGCAACCATAGCACGCAAATCTTGGTTGGCTAACAGTTGTACTGTTTACTAATAACATCTTCCATCTTATAACACGATTCGACTGTATGCCCTTTTTTATGGCAAAAAGTACATCGCTTAGGACCAGGACCACTGGCAACATTTTGGACATCAGCGTTCACAGAAAAATTTTGAATACAACTAGATATATTTTGTACTCTACAACTATTATTTGGACCACCAACTTCGGCGTTCACTACATTTCGTTCACCAATAACTTGTTCCGCTTCACGAGCATCAACCAACAGTTCGTCAAAAGTTTTCATCTTATGACGAGACAAACGTTCTCGGATCTGTGGATGTAGCATACCAAACAGCATATCCAATTGATCGGCTTCCAAAGGCTTGTTTGTTAATTGCGCAAATAGAGCTCGTTTCTTACGTATAAATGAGTCCGTACTTTCGTTTGTTTGTTGCTTAATTTCATTTATTTCAGCATAAATTCTCCACGCTGGTTTCGGAGGTGAAAATGACTCACGTAGCATTCGAATCGCCACCATTCCACCATTCCTTTACACCTCGCCACCATTCCACAGCATCCCCTTCCAGGAGCATTGGCATACCATTAATGGCGTTGGCATCGGTTATTTTCTCAACCAATTTAAATGTTGAAATCGCAGAAATAAACTCCTCTACCTTTGAAGGATTTCTTTCGCCATTATACCGGGCAGAGCAAGTGCTGAACGACCCACATCTTTCACTGGGTCTATTTACCGCACTTAGAAGACGCTCAAATTGCTCCGTTGTCAAAGTAGTAGTCATATTTGATTTTTCCGCAATGCTTTGACTTTTTCTTACGTTTACAAAAAAACCTGCCACGATTTCACACTAGACGATTGTTGTAGAATAAACACGATTGCGTTGTAAATTTGATGATTTTATAAAAACGGCGTTGAATTGTTTATGTATACGGCTTTCAGGGCGTATATTGTTGGCCTCGTATAATATTCAATATATTAATTTATAAAACACCGGC
Organism: Pegoplata infirma; assembly: GCA_963921195.1. NCBI lineage: Eukaryota > Metazoa > Arthropoda > Insecta > Diptera > Anthomyiidae > Pegoplata > Pegoplata infirma. The sequence goes on along the minus strand of OY992537.1, from coordinate 140,591,410 downwards.
GTTTATCACTACCACGTAGTTTTATAATTAATTATCAAATAAAAAAAAACACTGGCTTTTTCACAGCTCCTTAATTGTCCAAAATGTATAAATAAACACGGGCGTTAATTACGGCCTTTAATGTTGGGCGCCAATTTGTAGAGCTGCAAATTATAAAAAAGTTGATTTAAATTTTCTTAAAATTATTTTATTTAATAAAAAAAATCACAATTTATTATTTCACTGCAAATAAGAATGACAAAATTAAAACAACAACAACAGCAGCAGGTTGTTATAAAAAACAATAAAAGAAAAAGAAGATGCGGCCACTATCGCGACCAACAACCCTTATTTCTTTAACAGCATCGTACAGCCAACACACAAGCAACGACAACTATCGTCGTCACGAAGCTTGTGTTGTCCGCTATACAATGCTGACCGTCCTTTCACACCAACCTGCAAATAAGCTGCTGTTTTCGTCAATGTTTGCACTTTTATACAATCACCAAAAGAGCTTTTTAATAAAAGCGAACGATCGTTAAAAATAAAAAACAAAAGCACAACTTAACGAAACAGCTGTTACACGCAGTGTTGTATCTACGAACGGTAACGATTACAATTACTTTTACGTTAATCGGTACAAATGACCGTTAAATTCAAAAAAAGTATTAAACGTTAAATTTAAAATTATAATGAATGTTAAATTCAAAAAGAAAAGAAAATACGTCTTTTAAAGCAAAAATTGTATATATTAAATCACCGTCGGTAACTATTAATATATGTGTTGCTGTTATTTTACAATAACAACAGTGCCTAACCAAACAATAGTGTTGGTAGGATAAGTCGTACTAAACTTTGTGTTAAATGTTGTTTTTTTATTTTTAGTACCAAAAGGTACATAAAAATAAAATGTATTTATTCGGCCTTTATATATGTATATATATTCGATTAGAGTTTTATTCTAGTTCGAGGCCCAAAAATATTTCTATTTATGATATTGTCATAATAGAGTATTTTTAATTTATTGCTTTAAAAAAGTTACTATCTCATAGTATGTCTGTACTGATCAGTTTCATCCCCACTAAAGGAATCTTCAGCAGACTTTAGAGAATCATCGTTGGTCAATCAAACATCAAACCAGACATAATATTTGATATATTTCCCAAGTTATATGAGAAGTACTATTATGAAGGTCCGAAATCTGTTTTCCAACAATTTTTGCTTTAAAAGAGTTATTTTTGTTGGAAAACAGATTTCGGACCTTCATAATAGTACTTCTCATATAACTTGGGAAATATATCAAATATTATGTCTGGTTTGATGTTTGATTGACCAACGATGATTCTCTAAAGTCTGCTGAAGATTCCTTTAGTGGGGATGAAACTGATCAGTACAGACATACTATGAGATAGTAACTTTTTTAAAGCAATAAATTAAAAATACTCTATTATGACAATATCATAAATAGAAATATTTTTGGGCCTCGAACTAGAATAAAACTCTAATCGAATATATATACATTAGAGTTAATTTTGAAAATTTGATCTGCGGATATCATCATTTTTTTGAAGGATTTAGGGGAACTAAAAAGAATGGCGGTATTTTTTTGGAAAAAAATTCGCTCCTTGGGGTGGTTCAACGCATCTGAAAACCCGAATTTTTAGCTGATTTTTTAGCAGATCTGAAACGGCTGAATATATCGCAAATCTGATTTCATCAGTCGATTCTACAGCAAAAAATAATACAACGGTCATTTTTCAAACCCTGAAAAAAAGTTCCAAAAACCCACCACAGAGGGCGGAAATATAAGGTTTTTCCATTTTCTTTTTAAATTAATTTTTTAAATATGCAGAATTAAAGGGCATTTTCAGCTTGACAAAATGGTACTAAATTTTCCGTTCTATCACAACCCGTTAAAAAGTTATTAATTCTCAAAAATGCACAAAAACACGTTTTTTGAGCACTTTGACCTCAATTTTCTCGAAAACATGACGTGATAGAAAAATTTGAAATCTAGATTCAGAATCAGCATCGAAATGTTAATCAAAAACAGGTTTTATGATCCCAGAATATCATCCAAAAACATCACAAAAAAATGCTCTCAATAATGCACAAAAAATGCGTTTTTTGTGAACTTTGACCTCAATTATCTCAAAAACCTGACGTTACGGAAACCAGATTTGGAATCAGCATTGAGATGAAAATCGAAAACGAGTGTCCAGACCGCGGACCCATCCAAAAAATTTTCAAATTTCGGTTAGTGTTTTATAATTTTGCCATTAGAAAAAAAACTTTGAAGCCTTATAACTTTTTAATGGGTTGTGATAGAAAGGTGCTTTTCATACCAATTTTCTTAGCAAAAACTGCCTCTTCATCGTGCATGATAAAAAAAATAATTTAAATTTTTTTTAAAAAAAATCGATTTTTCCGCCACCTGTTGTGGGTTATTGGAACTTTTTTTAAGAGTTAAAAAAACTGCTATTATTTTAATTTTTGGTGTAGAATCGACTGGTGCAATCAGATTTGCAATATATTTAGTCGTTTTTTCTCTGCAAAAAAATCAGCTCAAAATCGGCGTTTTCAGATGCTTTGAACCACCCCAAGGAGTGAAAATTTTTCCAAAAAAATAACGGCATTATTTTTAGCTCCCCTAAATCCTTTAAAAAAATGATTATATCCGATAAACAGATGAAGTGACATAGACACCAAACGAACTCTAATATACATATATAAAGGCCGAATAAATACATTTTATTTTTATGTACCTTTTGGTACTAAAAATAAAAAAACAACAGAAAAGAAAATATATACTAAATTCAAGTTGTCAATATATAATAAAAGGTTTATAAATATATAAAATAAACGATCCGCTACACATCTATATATAAAAAACGGATGGACCGATTTTGATGAAATTTAAACCAAAGATAGAACTAAGCTTGTGCCAAATTAGAGCATGATCGGACAAATGGGCGTAAAATGCCATGCTCCTTTGTAGTGAATTGAATGTTATTTCTGCATGCTCCTCAATAATGCAAGAACTGTTGATTCGAATTTAATTAAATTTTCAGCACTGATAGTGTTAACCGAGTGCGGAACTATACACGCAAAAAAAAAATCTGTGTAAGATTGAGCAATCCTACTTGGTAAAACTTTTTTCATACCAAAAAAAAATTTTTACCAAATTTTTGCTAATATTATGCTTGTCGATGTTAAAGTAACATAATTCATTTTTTATGTAAAATAACCAAGTAGCTTGCTCAATAACGCAAATTACCTGCACAAAAATTTATCGAAAGAAAACAACAAAAAAACAAAACAAATACAGACCGCCATTTTCATTTTGTATTTTTTGTGTGCGTGCGTTGTTCGTTTATTTTTTGTGTTATAAAAACGTAAAAAGAAATTGATATATAAAATAAAAATAAATTAATACATAAATAAAAATAAATAATTAGTTTTCTAAAAGATAAATAAATGTAAGATAAAAGAATGTTAAAGTTAATTTTGCTTTCATCACTTAAAACACCATTCAATAAGAAAAACCAATGGAGTCCCAGACGTATGTTTCGATGAATAGCAAATGGAATGATAAAGTTAGTATACCCGCATTCCGAAGACACCAATAAGGCTTAATAGATTTTTAGTTAAAAATTAGTGTTTGGTAATAATTTTATATTTTTACAGGGTACTGCAAAATAGATTTTTGAAGCTATGGAGAATCCTTCACTACAATAAAGAACGTGGACACCAATCCTGCCTTTAGTTATAAAATTAAAACCTAAAAACCCAAAGCCAAGTTAGTCCATACCTGTTTTGATGAGTTACAAATGGAATGACAAAGTAAGTGTTCCTCCTTACCAAGAGACCAATGGGGTTAACCAATTTTTTAAATTAAAAATTTATGTTTTGTAATAATTTTCTATTTTTACAGGATGCTTTTAAATAAATTCGTGAAGCTATAGCGGATCCTTTACTTCAAGAAGAAGCGTAGGCAGCAGTCACTCGAGAAAATTGTACAAAAAGGGTCAGTTGGTCGGTGGTAAATTAAATCCTACACAACATTTATTATATTAATATGGATTTATACCAAATTCGCATTCATTTTTTTAAACATGTTAACCACTTAAACATGTTTAAATTTAAACATTTTAAGGAACATAAACATGTTTAAGTGCTTAAACATGTTTAAAAAAAATGAATGCGAATTTGGTATTATTCTGTGAAAATTTTAAACTCAACAAATATAAAAATTTTTACAAAAATTTATTGAAAATTTATTTTAGCATAAATGTGGTAATTTTTAGCATTATTTTTAGTCAGTTTTTCAAATAATTTTGGTATATTTCACCATATTTCTTTTGGTATATTTTACCAAGTTTTTGCTTAAATAGCGTTAGCATTTTCTTCAAAATTTTTTACATAAGTGTTTTGGCTAAAATACGAAAACTACTTCGTCGGTTGTAGTTTTAGCATATTTTTGGTAAAATTATGACAGATTTTTGCTCACTCCGACACAAGTTTTTTTTTGCGTGTAGAATGTTATACTACGATTGAAAAAAGGGACGTAAAATGCCACACCCCACAGTGGCCGAAACACCCAATCTAGCGGCGCTTAATTCGGAAATGTAAAATAATAAAGCCTAATGCATATTTGTGATTATAAGGCCCGGTAACTCATCTCATATTAATCATTGATTAAGAAGATAATCATCGTTTATGCCTTAACAAAAGTAACTTATCGAAATTTAATTTATGATTATCTTCTAAACATTGATTAAAATTAAACAAAGAATTTTCTATGTTTAACTATTTAAACAGATATTTAAAAATATTTGACAATTTAAAATAAAATTTTTAATTTTATAAAAAAAAACAAAAAAAAAAAATAATTTTACAAATTCCATAATGGATTTAATGGGTGATTTCTATTTCAATGATGAAATTCCGGTAAGAACCCCAAGAAAATATCAAAAAAGAAGAAATCATTTCTCATATTGGACCGACAAGGAATTTATTCAAAGGTTTCGTTTAAGCAAACAAACGGTGAAATACGTGTTAAAACAAATTTATCGAAAAATCAAGCCGCGGGTGAAACAAATACGGTTAGTACTAAATATAAAAAAGTCATACCCTTATAATTGCAATGTCCTTCCATAGAAAATATGATTTAACAGCAATGCAAAAACTTTTGCTGACACTTCGTTTTTTTGCAACTGGAAGTTTTTTAATTACTGTGGGAGACTTTATTGGAGTGTCTAAAATGACTGCTTCCCGTGTCGTAAAACAAGTATCGGCAGCAATAGCAAGCACAAGACCAAAATTTATCAAATTTCCTAAATCTGTTGAAGAGATGAAGGTGGCATCCACAAATTTTTATACTATTGCGAAATTCCCTCGGTGTTGTGGTGCAATTGATTGTACCCACGTTAAAATTCGGTGTCCTGGTAAATATTTTTTTATTTTTACTTATTGTTGCAAATAACAACATAAAACATTTTTTAGTTGGTTCGATTGGTGAAGTATTTAGAAACAGAAAGGGATATTTCTCGATAAATGTGCAAACCATAAGTGATAAAAATCTTAAGGTTGTAGATATCGTAGCAAGATGGCCTGGGTCAACCCACGACTCAACGATATTTAACAACTCAAGCATAAAATCATTTTTAGAAAGTGACGCCTTCAAAAACTTTCACATTGTGGCGGATAAAGGATATGCATTAAAGCCTTACTGTTTAACTCCAATATCTTCACCATCGACGGATGGGGAACAACTTTATAATGAAAGCATAATACGAACTCGAAATGTTGTTGAAAGGAAGTATGGTGTCATAAAAAGGCGATTTCCAGTTTTAGCTTTGGGTGTGGCCTTAAAACTTGAAACAGCAATGAACGTTATAGTAGCATGTTCTGTTTTACACAATATCGCCATAGATGCTAAGGACATCTTACCAAACTTAAGTGCTGAAATTGTTGATGCAGTTGAGAATGACATTGCACCCAAAAAAAAACAATTGTGGAATTATAAAATTTTAGGGTACAATTTACCTAAGTTTTTTCGCAGGAATCCAACTTGAAAAGTTTCTTTGCTTATTAGCCGAACCAACTTAGGTAAACTTACAAAATGCAACTAAGCATTATTTCAAATTTAGTTTTGTTTATTTAGCCAATATATTTAAATAAATGGTACAGTTTGATTGGTTAAATGACGTATTTTTTTAGGTTGATTTAATAATTTTATATATATCCCCTTCCATACAAAATGCTCAATATTATAAATTTTAATTAGATTTATTTTTAATATTTCTTTTTAATAAAAAGGACAATTTTTTAATAAAATATAAATATTAATAAGCTTAAAATACATACTTTTGATTTAAAGACTTGCCTTCAACATAATCTTAGAATCGTTTTATTCAACATGATCAGTGACAACCAAATTTTTATATAGAAACTTTCTTATCGATAATTTTTCTATAGAACTTTGTCAAAGACAATTTTTCTATAGAACATTTCTCAAAGACAATTCTTCTATAGAAAATTTCTGATATACAAATTTTCTGTTGAAACTTTCTGAAAGACAATTCTTCAATTTTTCTATAGAAAATTTCTGGAAGAAAAATTTTCTACACAAAAATTCTTAAAGAAAATTCTTCTATAGAAAATTTTTAAAAGAGAGATTTTCTATAGAAAATTTCTAATAGACAATTTTTCTATAAAAAATTTCTGAAATCTCAGGTTTTCTATAGAAAATTTCTAACAGGCAATTTTTCTATAGAAAATTTCTCAAAGACAACTCATCTATAGAAACTGTCTCAAAGACAATTTTTCTATAGAAAGTTTCTCAAAGACAATTTTTTATAGAAAATTTCTAAAGGACAATTCTTCTATAGAAAATTTCTTAAAGACAATTTTTTTATAGAAATTTTCTCAAAGACAATTCTTCTATAGAAAATTTCTGAAAGACAATTTTTTTATAGAAACTTTCTAAAAGACAATACTTCTATAGAAAATTTCTGAAAGATAATTTTTCGATGGAAAATTTTTGGAAGAATATTTTTCTATAGAAAATTTCTGAAAGACAATTTTTCCATAAAAAATTTCTCAAAGACAATTTTTCTATAGAAAATTTCTGAAAGACAGTTTTTCTATAGAAAATTTGTGAAAAACATTTTTTCTATAGAAAATTTCTCAAAGACTATTCTTCTATAAAAAATTTCTGAAAGACAATTTTTATATAGAAACTTTCTGAAAGACAATTCTTCTTCTCAAAGACAATTCTTTAATATATAGAAAATTTCTCAAAGACAATTCTTTACTAGAAAATTTTTTAAAGATACTTTTTCTATAGAAAATTTATCAAAGATAATTTTTCCATAATTCCTTGCCATGAAAGAAATTTTTTTTATAGAAAATTTCTCAAAGACAATTTTTCTACAGGATCTTTTTCAAAGACAATTCTTCTATAGAAAATTTTTGAAAGACAATTTTTCTATAGAAAATTTCTGGAAGAAAAATTTTCTATAGAAAATCTCTCAAAGACAATTTTTCTGTAGAAAATTTCTAAGAGAGATTTTCTATAGAAAATTTCTAACAGACAATTTTTCTATAAAAAATTTCTGAAAGACAGGTTTTCTATAGAAAATTTCTCAAAGACAAATTTTCTACAGAAACTTTTTCAAAGAAAATTTTTCTACAGAATCTTTTTCAAAAACAATTTTTCTATATAAAATTTTTGAAAGACAGGTTTTCTAAAGAAAATATCTAAAAGACAATCTTTCTATGGAAACTTTCTAAAAACACAATTTTTCTATAGAAAACTTCTGAGAGACAACTTTCCATAGAAAAATTCTCAAAGTTAATTATTCTATAGAAAATTTCTCAAAGACAATTTTTCTATAGAATTTTTCCATAGAAAAATTTTCAAAAACAATTATTCTATATAAAATTTCTCAAAGACAATTTTTCTATAGAAAATTTCTTAGAGAATTTTTTTTTATAGAAAATTTTTGAAAGACAATTTTCCATAGAAAAGTTCTCAAAGACAATTTTTCTGAGAGAATATTTTTCTATAGAAAATTTCTCAAAGACAATTCTTCTGTAGAAAAATTCTGATAGACAATTCTTATATAGAAAATTTCTGACAGAAAATTTTTCTATAGAAAATATCTGAAAGTCAATTTTTCTATAGAAATACAATTCTTCTTTAGAAAATTTCTGAACGACCATTTTTCTGTAGAAATTTTCTGAAAGGCAATAGGTTAGGTTATCTTTCTTAAAGATATTTCTTCTATAGAAAATTTCTTGAAGACAATTTTTCTATAAAAAATTTCTCAAAGACAATTTTTCTATAGCAAATTTTTCAAATACAATTTTTGTATAGAAATTTTTGTATAGAAAATTTTTGAACGACAATTTTTCTATAGAAACTTTTCCAAAGACAATTTTTATAAAGAACATTTTTTAAGACAATTTTTCTATAGAAACTTCCTCAAAGACAATTTTTCTATAGAAAATTATTCTTTAAAAAATTTTGCAAAAACAATTTTTCTTTAGAAAATTGTCTTTATAGATATTTACTATAGAAAAATTGTATGAGAAATTTTTTTATAGAAAAATTGTCTTTGAGAAATTTTTTATAAAAAAATTGTTTTTAGAGATATTTTCTATGGAAAAACTTTCTATACAAAAATTGTCTTTCAAAAAATTTTCTAAAAAAAATTGTCTTTCAGAAATTTACTATAGAAAAACCATATTTCAAAAATTTTCTATAGAAAAATTGACTTTGAGAAATTTTTTTATAGAAAACTTGTCTTTAGATTTATTTTCTATAGAAAAATTGACTTTGACAAATTTTCTATAGAAAAAGTGTCTTTGTGAAATTTTCTATAGAAAAATTTTCTTTGAGAAATTTTTTCTAGGAAATTTTCTAAAGAAAAATTGCTGAGAAATTTTCTATAAAACAATTGTTTTTGAGAAACTTTCTATAGAAAACTGTCTGAGAAATTTTCTATAGAACAATTGTTTTTGAGAAATTTTAAAATGTTTCAAGAAAATTTTTTATAGAAAAATGTTCAGACTCCAGTTACCCAACGAATTCTACGATGCATTCTTCAAATTCTAAAACAATTTTTAGTTTTTACCTGGGCTGGAACACTTGAGGCATGATTGGGTTCTCTTAAATTTGTTTTAAGTTCCTTAAAATGTAAACTGCCTGTATTAGGTGGAGATTCCAAGTATTCCAAGTAAATTCCAAAGTAAAGCGTGGTGAATGCCGCAAATGCTTGGATAAACCACCACCGTCTGCAACTGAAAGTTAATATTTTCGTTAATATACGTTTAGCAAATATATACATTCTTTTTGCTTACCTTTTTAATTAATGAAATAAATTAATTCCTCATATTTAAAGAAAAAAATTAAAGACAATGTGTTGTCAATGTGTTGTTTACGATGTAGCATTAATATGTCGACTTTTTCGAATTAAATTTATTTATAATTATAAAAAAAAACTTAGGTAAAAGATTCAAGTTTGTGTAGGTTAAATTTAATATTGTAAACAATGCTATTTTACAAAATAAATGCCATATACAATTTAGTCAAAACTTGAGCAATTTCTTGAACTCAATATAAAAAAAATTTACCTAAGTCACATTAGATTGTTTAACACTAGTTATTTTTTTGGGTGTGAGTGTAACAAAAATTTTGACGTGGATACACATGCCCGATTAAATAACGCAACAATGAGAACTCAAAACGACAGAGCAAAGTACTATAGAAAACATTTAATAACTACCTATTTCAACTCTTTATAATATGGAAATTTACACTGCGGCACACCGTTTTTTGGCCTGAAATTTATTTTATATAGAATTTAAAAACAAATCACATTTTTTATTCAGTTGCACACCATTTTAAATTGTATTTCAGAAAAAGTCAATTGATTTTCAGAAATAGTCAACTGTATTTCAGATTTTCCAATTGTATTTTAGATTTTCCAATTGTATTTCAGAAATAGTCAATTGTATTTCAGATTTTGCAATTGTATTTTAAAAATTCAGTTGTATTTTAGATTCGTCCAATTGTGTTTCAGAAATAGTCAGGTGTATTTCAGATTCATCCAATTGTATTTCAGAAATAGTCAAATGTATTTCAGAAAAAGTCAATTGTATTTTTGAAATTTATCAATTGTATTTCAGAAATAGTAATTTTTTTTTTAGAAATAATCAATTGTATTTCAAAAATTTCCAATTATATATATATTCGATTAGAGTTTTATTCTAGTTCGAGGCCCAAAAATATTTCTATTTATGATATTGTCATAATAGAGTATTTTTAATTTATTGCTTTAAAAAAGTTACTATCTCATAGTATGTCTGTACTGATCAGTTTCATCCCCACTAAAGGAATCTTCAGCAGACTTTAGAGAATCATCATCTGCTGAAGATTCCTTTAGTGGGGATGAAACTGATCAGTACAGACATACTATGAGATAGTAACTTTTTTAAAGCAATAAATTAAAAATACTCTATTATGACAATATCATAAATAGAAATATTTTTGGGCCTCGAACTAGAATAAAACTCTAATAGAATATATATACATATATAAAGGCCGAATAAATACATTTTATTTTTATGTACCTTTTGGTACTAAAAATAAAAAAACAACATTTATTTCCAATTATATTTAAAAAAAAACAATTGTATTACATTTGGAAATTTCTGAAATACAATTGACCATTTCTGAAATACAATATACTATTGAAAGTATGTATTGTTGACCTTTTTGTTAGATTGAGGATTTTGGTTTGGCTCAAACTTAATCATACAATATACTATTTCTGAAATACAATTGACTGTTTCTGAAATACAATTGTTTAATTTCTGAAATACAATTGAATATTTCTGAAATACAATTGGCAATTTCTCAAATACGATTGGAAAAATCTGAAGTACAATTGACTATTTTTAAAAAACAATTGAAAATTCTGAAATACTGACTATTTTTGAAATACAATTAACTATTTCTGAAATATAATTGAAAATGGTATAGTTTTTCAGACATCATCAAAGCTGTTGAAAGTCTTATAGCTTTAAACCATAAATTCTTTTTGCTCCCCTTTGTAATAAATACTTTTGATCCGTCATGTAAAAATAAAGCACTACTTACCATTGATTTAAAATCTAAATATTACAAGTGTTATATACATATTTATTTTCACAATTGTCACATTTTTAAAAGATATTTTAGGATGAGTGTTCTAAGTTGCTTTTGTGAAATTTTTCTGTCCAATAAAGTTTGACACTTTACATACCCCTCTTCAAACAAGCTTAGGTTTTGTAAAACTCTTTATTTAGTACTTAAAAATAGCTAACTCGAAAATTCTATCTGATCATGTTTTCGAGTTATTGTTAAACAATTACACTGTTCGACAACAAAAAACCTCCCGGTGAAATTTCCTACTCATTCTTCAAGATTTTGCTATCCTGATTCCAAATTATCCAACCAAATTTTTTTAGCATGTACAGTTTTTGAGATATTCGCTGTTAAAAAACCAAAAAATGCACACATTTGGGGGTATACTGTTACAAAATAGGACTTACTTTCATATAAAACGGACCTCTTGGTTCCAAAACTTTAATTAAAATTTAGACGTAAAATTCCATTTTTAGCTCGAAAATTCCATTTGTAATTCGAAGATTCTACTTGAAAGATTCCTTTTGCAATCAATTGAATTTCGAAAAACATTAATAATAATTCGAAAAAGATAATTTTTAATTTGAAAAAGATCAATTCTAATTCGAAAAAGATCAACTCCAAGTCGAAAAAGATCAATTGTAATTCGATATCAATTGTAATTCAAATAAGATAATAGATCAATTGTAATTCGAAAAAGATCAATTGTTATTCGAAAAAGATCAATTGTAATTCGAAGATTCTAAATGTTATTCAAAAAAGATAAATTGAAATTAAGTTAATATTTTTGGAATTACAATTGCAATCTTCGAATTACAATTGATCTTTTTCGAATTACAATTGATCTATTTCGAATTACAATTGATCTATTTCGAGTTGCAATTGATCTTTTTCAAATTACAATTCATCATCATCTTTTTCGAATTACAATTAATATTTTTCGAATTACAATTCAGCTTTTTTGAATTACAATTCACCTTTTTTGAATTACAATTGATCTTTTTTGAATCACAATTGATCTTTTTTTAATCACAATTGATCAATTTCGAATTACAAATGATCTTTGTCGAATTACAATTAATTTTTTTGTCGAATTGCAGTTGATCTTTTTCGAATTACAATTGAGTTCTCCGAATTTCAAATGCTCGTTTTTGAATTACAATTAATCTATTTCGAATTAGAATTGATATTTTTCGAATTTCAGTTATTTTTTTTTTAAATACAATTGATCTTTTTCGAATTACAATTGGATTCTTTGAATTACAAATAATCTTCTCGAATTATAATTGACCTTTTTGAATTACAATCGGAATCTTTGAATTACAAATGGAATTTTCGAATTACAATTGGAATTTTCGAATTACAAGTAGAATCTTTGAATTACAAGCAGCATCTTCGAATTACAAATAGAATCTTTGAATTACAATTTTTTTTTAATTGATCTCAAATTGCAATTGATCTTTTTTGAATTTCATTTAAGGTCTTTTAAATTAATTAAATGAAATTTTCGAATTTTAACTTGGATTTACGAAATTGATATGGAGTTTTCGAATTACAAGTATTTCGAATTTTAATTGACCGTTAACGAATAACAAATTTAAATGGTTTTGTGTTATTTTCACATTTTATTTGAGTGAGCTCAATATTCAGACAAAAAGTTTACAAAAAAAACTAACATTAAAATTCAAGTTACATGTGTTCAAATATCTTGTAAAAATAAAAATAAGAAAAAAATGTGTAAAAATTAAAACAAAAGAATTATACATCAAAACGACTCTTCCACTTCTAAGAGGAATGCTACATATTATAAGACATAAAATGTTTGCGTTCTTAAAAGCTTAATTCAAGACCTTTTGTAGTTTTGATGCATTCCACTTAAAACTGAAATGCATTTTTATGATAAGATACAATAATAAAAATTAAATAATCTATTAAAAATAATGTAAAAGATTTGTTATTTTAATTTCTTTTCTTGGATTTTAATTCATCTATTTGCAAGTCGCAAAGGAGAGTTCAATTTGGCTTTTAACTAAAGTCAATTGTGATTCCTTTAAAAGTTTTTCTAAATTTATATTTTTGTCCTTGACAGTAAGTTTTTTGTTTTTTGGATTGCGAAGGTCCTTTGGGCTGTAATTCTGTCATTTATTGGATGATGAAATGACATCATTATTCTCTTCATAGTCTATGAGCATTTCCATTTCCTCATAATAATCTTCACTTTCTGACTCGTCGGCATCATTTGTTAAATTGATTTGTACTCCGTCTAAAACCTCACAATCAGTGTCCGTTTGATTTTTTATTTGTACCTCGAAATTTTCGGCATGAGCGTCGCAATCATATTGATTGCTCATACCACTTATTCCTTCGTCAGCCAGAATGGATAGTAACAACTCCTCACCATTAGTCAAGTTATTATTCACATAGGGTCCTCCACCTGTTCCTGTTATATTTCTTCTATTTTCTGCCCTCTTTTTTTTCAACACCTGTTTCAAGTTATGGTATTTGTCCCGAAGTTCTTTTGTGGTTCGTTTTCCATTCGTTGAATTCGCGTTGTATTTGTCTGTTACAAACGCCCACGCTTTATTTTTTTCGACTGCTGTTGCATGGTCAGTCCTGGTATTTTCAATGATGAGTTTTTTCTCAGCCACACATTCAATTAACAGCGAATTATCAGCTTGCGAAAAGTTAGCCGCTCTTCTTCTCTTAATTCTAAACATTAAAACGGAAATTGTAAAAATTTATATGTTAAACATTGCAACAAGGTTTACTATTACCCGTTTTTATCCATTATATTTTAAAAATATTCAATTATTTCAACAAAAAATAGTTAAATTTTATGAATTTTTTTTTAATATTTTAAATTGTAGATTTTTTTTTTGACGTTTTCCAAAATTCTCCAAAGTGTTTAACAAATCATTGATTATTTTTTGATGAGTTACCAACATTAATTAAAATAAGTTTAATTGCAAATCAATGATTTATTAATCACTGATAAAGAATTGTTTAACTTTTTAGATAAGATACCAGCCCTAAAACTTATAAAGTATTTTAATTTTTAACCATATTTATTTATTTCAGTGTTTTTATGTATTTTGGGAAATTTATGTGAATATCGGGAGGGTGGTCTGTATGAGAACTAGAAGTTAAAATGTTCCGATTCCGTTAAAATTTAGAGTGATTATTTACGGCTACCAAAAACATTTAACAATCGAATTTCAAGAGGATATTTGTTAAAATACTATTGTTAGGGCTTTTTAAGTAAAACTGGAAGGGGAAATTAGCATGGGGGCTATGGGATAACATGGACCGATTTTGTCAAAAAATTGATAGGTTTTGTTCTTTCGATAAAAAATCTTAAATTTCAAATTTTAGCCAAATCGATTGAAAATTGTGGTCTGTATCGCGTTTATACTGTTTATTTGGACAGGCAGATGGACCCTAAAAAACCGAGCAACTTGCGCGAACTAGCACGCCATACTGAAACATCACAACAAAAAACACCCAAAATAATAAACAAAACAGGAATTGGACCGAATACGATCGAATTTTTAAAGTTGCAGTCCATGAAACTATAGTTTATATCACAAATGTCAACTTCTATAATGCACTAATAATAAACTACACGCAAAAAAAAATCTGTGTAAGATTGAGCAATCCTACTTGGTAAAACTTTTTTCACACCAAAAAATTTTTTTTACCAAATTTTTGCTAAAATTATGCTTGTCGATGTTAAAGTAACATAATTCATTTTTTATGTAAAATAACCAAGTAGCTTGCACAATAACGCAAATTACTTGCACAAAAATTTATCGAAAGAAAACAACAAAAAAAAATAACAAATACAGACCTCCATTTTCATTTTGTATTTTTGTGTGCGTGCTTCGTTTTTTTTTTGTGTTATAAAAACGTAAAAAGGAAATTGATAAATAAAATTAAAATAAATTAATAAATAAAAATAAATAATTAGTTTTTTAAAAGATAAATAAATGTAAAATAAAAAAATGCTAAAGTTAATTTTGCTGTCATAACTTAAAACACCATTCATTTAGCAAAACCAATGGAGTCCCAGACGTTTGTTTCAATGAATTACAAATGGAATGATAAAGTGAGTATACCCCTATTCCGAAGACACCAATAAGGTTTAATAGATTTTTTGTTAAAAATTAGTGTTTGGTAATAATTTTCTATTTTTACAGGGTACTGCTAAATAAATATTTGAAGCTATGGCGATTCCTTCACTTCAATAAAGAGCATGGGCACCAGTCCTCCCTTTAGTTATAAAATTAAAACCTAAAAACTCATTTATATAGCAAAGCCAATGGAGTCCAGACCTGTTTTGATGAGTTACAATTGGAATCACAAAGTAAGTGTTCCTCCTAATCAAAAGACCAATGGGGTTTACTAGTTTTTTAAATTAAAAATTTATGTTTTGTAATAATTTTCTATTTTTACAGGATGCTATTAAATAAATTCATGACGCTATAGCGGATCCTTCACTTCAAGAAAAAGCGTAGGCAGCAGTCACTGGAGAAAATTGTACATAAAGGGTCAGTTGGTCGGTGGTAAATAAAATCCTACACAACATTTGTTATATTAATATGGATTTATTATGTGAAATATTTAAATTCAACAAATATACAAATTTTTACAAAAAATTTATAGAAAATTTATTTTAGCATAAATGGGGTAATTTTTAGCATTATTTTTAGTCACCTTTTCTAATAATTTTGGTATATTTCACCACATTTCTTTTGGTATATTTTACCAAGTTTTTGCTTAATTAGCATTAGCATTTTCTTCAAAATTTTTTACATAAGTGTTTTGGCTAAATTACGAAAACTACTTCGTCGGTTGTAGTTTTAGCATATTTTTGGTAAAATTATGCCAGATTTTTGCTCACTCCGACACAGATTTTTTTTTGCGTGTAGATACACACAGGCCACAAACATTTATTTTTGAGTTAAAACATGCCTTTTACTTTCAATTAAAACTTTTTGGCTCAAAATGTATAAACAATTGACTTAAAAGTGTCAAGAAAAACTCACTGAGTAATTAGGCCCCAAATTCCTTTAATACACTTGCTGCAGAAAATGTATATTTGACAGCTTACAGCTGTGCGAATATTGAAAGCAAAACAAAAGTAAAAACGTAAATTTTTTCTGTAAAGTATAGGTAAACGATGCAGTGCAAAAACATTTATCGATCTTAATTTTATAATTTTGACTTAAGCGCCGCTAGATCAGTGATTTCGGCCACAGTGCCCCCTTTGCATTATACTGAACGTTATATCTGCCTGTTGTGAAATCACGCAAAAACGGATAAGCCGAATCTGTCTCTACTGATAGAACTAACCGAGCGGGAACTGTAGGTCATATGTAGAGCTCGATTCGGCAAATGGGTATAATATGCCACTCCCGTTTTTCATAAATAAAAAGTTATTTCTTCCTCTTTCACAATCAAACAAAAACGGCAAAACTGATGTCAATGAAATTCGCAGCACAGATAGTACTAATCGAGGATGCATTATGGAACTTTAGAGTATCACGATTCGATAAAAATGCGTTAAATGACACGCCCTTTGTACTATACTTAACGTTATAACGGCTGAACCGATTTTGTTGAGATTTCTCTATAGATAGTGCTAACCGAGGGTGGAACCAAAGGTTACTAGCTGGACCCGGACCCGTGCTTTAATTTTGTCCGACACTATATTTAAATTAAGATGCAATATAAAACAGTTTTTTTCTTAGGGCCAGCAACGCGGACCGGGTATAGCTAGTAATACATACAAACAAATCATAAACATCGGGGAACTTTTTTTTTTGATTTTTGTCGTGCTAGATTGGGCAAATGTGGCACTGTGCAACGGCCCTAAATTTTATTTATTTTTTAAGTCAATTTTGAAGCGGAAGGGTTTATCCCACCAAAATGAAATTTTTAGTTTTTATGGAGATAATCAAGTAAAATAATAATTTAACAAAAATAAAAAATAAAAATTTTGTTTGTATGGGGAAACATTTTTTTTTGGGGCAAATTTTAACCCCCAAAGGCACGGGTTAATTTTGTCCGATTTGGCTAAACATTTCAAGATAGAACCATAATTTGCCTGTCGATCGACGAATTTCGAAAAAAGTCATTATTCGTGCCACCCTAATGTACACATATATTATAAATGTATCATACTTATATAAAAAATTTTACTCGGATATGATATTCCGAAAATCTTAGAATTTAAATATATCTTAACTTGTATCTTTTGATATTATTTTGTAGATATTAATGGAACGATGTCCGGAATTGCAATCTATTGGACAATTAAGCGGTTGGTCACTAACACCTGATGATCTTGCTCTCATACGAGGACTATTGAAAAGTGGCAATTCTAGTCTTGTACTTACTCCAAATGGGTTTTTTCCTTAAGTATTAAAATATGCTTATCTTAACTATTTTTTTTTCTGTTGCAAATACTTTCAATATAATTTATTATTTTTTATTTACAAAATATTGTTACTGTTTATTTTTAAGTTAATTAAAAAAAAAACGCAAAAACCACCATTATTTATTTTTATTTAAGCGAATTTAATTGTTCAATAAACGACATGCTACAACATAAACTATTTTTTTATTAATCCTTTCGCACCTAATTTTTCTGTCCGAAAAATCTTTTAGAAATATAACATAAAAAAGAAAGAAAATAAGGTATTTGATATGTGTAAATTGAAATTTGAAGCATATTCCACTCAATTTTCAACGAAACTCCGTAATGTCTATAAAATTTATTTATATTTTTAATGTTTTCTCAATAAGTAGTTTATTTATAAACAAAGCATCAAATAAAACAAAATTGGGTAAGTTTGTTTTGGAAATAAAACTAGGTTGATAAAAAATATAACCCGCTTATAGCGAACTTCACTTATAACGAACTATTTTTACTGGTCCCTCGGAGTTCGTTATAACCGGGTTTGACTGTATATATATATTTTTAAAACTTGGAAAAATTTTCAGAAAAAATTAAGACCAACATTTTTCCATATTTTTTAAGCTGTGAAAAATTTAAATAATTAAAATTAATTATTTTTTAAACTTAGAAAATTTTTCAGAGAAAAAAATAAAATTAAAACAAGTAGAAAAGTTAAATTCGACTTGGCCGAATCTATGAATACCATTTTTTAAGTGATGGTGAATTTTCTTATATGCTATTTACATATACCCCGAAATCCATATAAATTTGGATTTCCAATCCAATTAAAATCTATACCGTTTACATATGCTTTTTTGACATTTAGCGGGATTTTGTTTGTACTAACTCTGTATTTTCTTTTGATTTGTGTACAGGGTTGTTAGTGGGAAAATTACCCAATTTTATAAATATTTCTAAAAACAATGATTTTTCTTTGCCGGAGCCAATATTTTCAATCCCATTAGTATATGTTGGGACCACAATATCAAAAAAAGTGTTTTTATGTAGAGCTGCTTCTTTAAATGCAAGAAAATTAACATTTTTGCCAAGTTTGGGGCCGCCACCATTGAGTGTTTTTCTTTGTTAGGAAGACCAAATTGGTCAACTAAATTGTGCGTTTACCATTTGCAATGGTAAATTTTAAATGAAACATTGTTAAACATTGTTTTTATTAATCTTTTAATAGTTTTTAAAAAATAAATTTTAATTGTTTTTTTACTTTATAAAAAACAACAACAGCTGATAAAAAAAATCGTGTTCAGCGTTGAAAAAAGGCATTAGGGATGATTATTTTGTGAAAAACCATAGTTGTACAATTAAGTAGTAGAAATTTTTTGGGATTTTGAATTGCGATTTTACGATTTTCCCAAAATCCAAGTTTTTTTTTATATGGGATTTGACATTTGAAATCCAAAAAAGTAATAGGATTTACTTGGATTTCCATTGAAATCCCATTTTTTCTGGATTTCGAGGTATATGTAAATGGCATATTACGTAAAAAAAAACATTTTTGATTAGAAATATTTTATTTTGTGTAAAAAAACTCTTTTATGAGTAATTTTTGAAAAAAAAAAATTTACTAAATTTTTTTTGAGTATTAAATTTTTTTTGAGTATAAAATTTTTTTCGAGTGTAGTTTTTTTTTAGTGTAAAAATATTTTTGAGTGACAAAAATACGTTGTAAAATATTTTTGTGACTTACCAATGTTTTTAAAATATGTTTAACGGGTTTTCAACACGTGAATTTAAGGTGAAGCTAATCTGAAATTTACGGTTTTGCTAATTACTTTTGAACCACTGAACCGATTTGGCTGAAACTCGATACGAACCAGGTCAGGGGAATGAAAAATATATATGCCAAGCTTAAGCATCAGAATTGCTTTCCGAAAATTAGCGTGTTTTTTATATCATAAATTCACGAAAACCCCCTTGCCGAAATTCAGTATTTTGCTCATAACTTTTGAACCACTGGACCGATTTCGCTGGATTGCAATACCAACCTGACCAGGTAAATGCCCAACATATATGCCAAACTTCAGGAGCCTCCGTAAAGTCTTTCAAAAGTTATCGTGTCTTCAACAGACAGACGGACGCACACAAAAGACATTTAAGAGAGTTTTGTTTATATTTTTAAGGCGTGATTAGACGAGAGAGAATTCCCCTAGATTTAAAGTAAAAAACAACTCTGTGGTATCTTTTAAAATTGTAATGTCAAATAAAATTTTATTATATATTTTTTATTTACTTTAATTCGGTTTCCAATCTACAAATTATTGACTAAATGTTCTAAAACAAATAACAAAGTTATGAAAATGGTAAGCAAAAACAAGTATTAAAGAAATGAGATTTGACACAACAATTTTTAAAGTCAAAAGCACAGACTAATACAGACTCGACATAAGTGACAGATGTCAAAAAAGTAGTCTTGAACCATATGGTTAATGTTTTCAAATTATTCTACGAATTAGGTTAGAAAGAGAAAGCTAATATAACGCGCCATTAGAAAAATGGATGCCAGATATGTTTTTGTTGTTTCACTCACTCCTAAGTCGTAGAAAGTGTTGTCATGTAAGCGTAAAGCGGACTAAAAACCGCTGTGTTTTCTCCCAAAATCGCTTAGTTTTTCCCCATTTTTTCTTATAAAACTCTACTGTCGAGTCTGTGTGTGCAATTACAATTCTGGCGTTGGCTTTGAATTTTGCTTGTTTCAATACATTTTGTGTGTAGAGCGAAATTCAAAGCCAACGCTGGCGTTTTTTGCTGTACATACCAAACGTATGGGAACAAGCAAAATTCAAAGCCAACGCCAGAATTGTAATTGCACACTGTATTTAGTCTGTGTCAAAAGTATATTACCACGGCGTTGTGTTTTACTTTAAATCTAGGGGTTTCTCTAAACGCGCCTTTAAAAGTTGATTAAAATTATTATTTTTTTTTTTTTGAAAATCTTTTCAAAAATCTGCTTATCTAAACGGCCCTTAACAAGCCATGCGCCAGGCCCATACACGAGAGAAAGTAGATTGGTCATCCAACAACATAGGGGTGAAACGAAAGAGTTTCTCACATGTATATGTATTAGTGGCAGCACGCGCATGTAACTTTTGACGTTTCATAAAAAACATAAACAAACAACGAAAATACAGATGTAAAAGCTCACACGTACAGGCACACGTATTCTAGGCAGAGAAGTAAATTTAGTAGTTTTTTGTATGCGTCCATATTGAAAGTACCAAAATAAGCACTCGTGTTGCATGTCTATATCACAGACTAAATACAGGCTCGACAGTAGAGTTTTATAAGAAAAAATGGGGAAAAACTAAGCGATTTTAGGAGAAAACCCAGCGGTTTTTAGTCCGTTTTACGCTAACATGGCAACACTTTCTACGACTTAGGAGTGAGTGAAACAACAAAAACCGATCTGGCATCCATTTTTCTTATGGCGCGTTATATCGGTTTTCTCTTTCTAACCTAATTCGTAGAATAATTTGAAAACATTAACCATATGGTTAAAAAATACTTTTTTGACACCTGTCATATTTGTCGAGTCTGTATTAGTCTGTGTCTATATGGTCTGTGTCCAACAAACTACCCAACGTGTCGAAAATGTATAGGGCTCACAACACTGTGGGCCGCCAATTAAAATTAGTTACGCCGCCGTCGCCGAAAGTTTCTCGTCGGCTTGGATACTTTCTACCAGCTGTCAATACAGAGATTTTATTACATTAGTGTGCAATTACAATTCTGGCGTTGACTTTGAATTTTGTGTAAAGAGAGGGCGTTTGATTTAAACAAAGGCTTTGGCTTTGAATTTTGTTCTGGCGTTTGTTTGTATACACACACACAAAGAAGAACAGAAATATAATTATTTGGTGGAAGAAAAATAAATTTTTCCTGAAAATTATTTTTTTTTCGGTGAAACATAAAACTCCTTTGGTTTTGTTATTGATATTTTTTTGATACTTGTTTTTTTTTATAATAATTGGCGGTAAATTATATTTTCACTTTCTTTTATATGTACTTTTCTTCTAATTTTCCAATACACAGATGTGTTTCATAAACAAGATATGAAACACATCACAAAATCAACCCTTTTTTTGTAAAAGACTGGCAACGCCAAAGCAAGAAAAAAATACTCACGAGAGAGCAAAGCCAAGAAAATAGAATTGATTCTATTCTGGCTTTGAAACGCTAGCGTTGGCTTTGAATTTTGTTCTACATACAAAATGTATGGGAACGAGCAAAATTCAAGGCCAACGCCAGAATTGTAATTGCACACTTAATTTTATTTGCACTATCGTGCATATACTTTCATTTAATCTCATAAAATATATAAAAAAAAAGAAAAATAGGTATTTAATACTCTAGTTTGATAAATAGAAAATAAAGGAAAAAATACATACATATATGCAATTACTGAAGCAAATATGTTTAAAAATCAGTTAAAAAAATTAACTTGCGTTGTAAAAATTTACGAACACTACGTGATGACCATGTAATTTAGAAAAATCAATTAAATAGCCATCATTTCGTGCACTACTTTATTGACAATGTTTTTGTAGTCTCTTTTATTTGCCTCTGCAAACAACAGAGGAATAAACTAAAAAATCTTTAAAAGTATCAAGTTTTGTCATGAATTTTGGTATAAAAGAGATTAGTACTACTACTATTAATACTATTACTACTGATAATACTACGTCTACTAATACTGCTATTGCTACCGCTACAACAACAACTACAATTGAAGACACCAGCACCACAAAAGTAACAAACGTTGTTGCAATCACTAATAGATCAGAAGTAAAAACTCCTGCTGCACCTTTACCTAATCTTAATAAAAAACGTAATACTAATAATAGTTTAACACCAACAAACCTTCCAAAGTCTTTTACAACACCACAAAATTGCTTGGAAATTTTAACTTCTATACAAAATAAAACAGTTCCTTGTGATACAGAGGCTACTTCAACCTGTCCATCTAATTTAGCATCATCACCAACATCGTCGTCATTTTCAAATGCACAAATAGCAACAAAGGAAACATTCAAAGCTTTGCAAGATCTGTAAGTATGAAAAGTTAAGCTAAAAAGTACTATAGTGACCGGGCTAAAAATGATTGTTCATTGTTTGCTCTTCTATCGATCACTATATGATCACATATGGAAGGGTGTTTTTGTTTTGTCTCTGAACTTGGCCAAAGCATTCGACAGAGTCAATCATAGTTGAAAAGATTTTTGAACAGATTTTTTAATCGTTAAGATTACCGAAACTTGCTTTAAATTTAAAAAAAAATATATATGACCTTGACCTTTAACGTCTAAGAAATCTAATGTAAGTTTTAAAGCCGTGAGGAAACCCCCCCCCCTTTTTTAGAAGGAAATGTCGGAGCTTTAAAGTTAAAGTGGGTTTTCCAAAAATATATCAAAACTTTTTATCACTGCAAATATGGTATAATAGAATAGGTTAATTAAATACCTTTCAAACGAGGTACAACATGACATAGTTTAATTAGTAATTAATAATTACCCCTTAA
Source organism: Pegoplata infirma (assembly GCA_963921195.1). Lineage (NCBI taxonomy): Eukaryota > Metazoa > Arthropoda > Insecta > Diptera > Anthomyiidae > Pegoplata > Pegoplata infirma. Next base: position 140,568,244 of record OY992537.1, on the reverse strand, counting down.
AGCTAAGTACTCTGTTCTTTACGGTGAAAATTTCACTTAAACTTTAAACGCCTCAAATCGCAATTAATCATTTAAAAATCAACCACTTTTGACAATTATAAGAAAGAAACGATCATAACGAAACTGAAATGTCACTATTTTAACGGCAATTTAAATTGTCTTGTATAATAAAAATGCGTGAAAACTTTTTTAACAATTTCCCTATAATTCCTCGCGTTGCCAAAATTTATTTTTTTTATATGGAGTTTGACATCTTTTTTCCCGTGAAATCGAACAGAGTACAATGCTTAAGCCTAGTATTCCGTTTTTTTACGGTGAAAATTTCACTTTAACTTTAAACGCCCCAAATCGCAATAAAAAATTTAAAAATCAACAACTTTTAACAATTATAAGAAAGGAACGATATTAACAAAACGGAAATGTCACTTTTTCACAGTATTTTATCCCGAGAAATCGAACAGAGTACTTTGCTTTAAATCAAAAGTTTTCACCATAGAGAAACATAGAGGCGAAGGCGTCAAAAATTGAGTTGTCAAAGTACAACTTGTATATATGTATTTGTTGTCAAAGTACGACTTGTAAACATGTATTGTGTGGTGAATTCACATCGACAACGTACGTGTGAGAAATTAGAAAAAGATAGTGATATTATTTTTTCTTTCACCTTCGCCTCTATGTTTCTCTATGGTTTTCACCATAGAGAAACATAGAGGCGAAGGCGTCAAAAATTGAGTTGTCAAAGTACAACTTGTTTAAATGTATTTGTTGACAAAGTACGACTTGTAAACATGTATTGTGTGGTGAATTCACATCCACAACGTACGTGTGAGAAATTAGAAAAAGATAGCAGTATTGTTTTTTCTTTCACCTTCGCCTCTATGTTTCTCTATGGTTTTCACGCTTTTTTATTAAACAAGATAATAGGTGTGTTCCAGAACTTTCCGGGTAAAGTTCGGTAAAATGAGAGAAAATCAAAAAACCTCTCACGATACCACAAAAATGCACAAAAGTACGGGAACGCTAAAAACCACATTTCAAGCCCAAAATAATAGAAAATGTAAACAAACCAATAACCCTAAAATATTTTCGTAAAAAAAATTACTTTAAACAAGAAAACAAATTGTAAAAGTTTATTTTAATAACAAATTAGCTTTTTTTGTATTAAAAAAACACATTTCCTTGGTTTAGTTCTTTATTTTATTTAAATTTCCAATTTAGCTTCACAAAAAAAATCAGCTGTTTTTTTAACATCTGACTGTTACCAATTTACCCGAAAAAAAAGTGCGGGTAAGTTCGGTAAAATGAGAAAGTAATTTATTCTCTCAAAAACTCTCTCATTTACCCAATTTTTGCGTACGGGAACGCTTTTCGGGCTGGTTTGGGTACCCGCGGGCACCCGCGGTAACGTTCTGGAACACACCTAATTTAAATTGCCGTGAAAAAGTGACATTTCAGTTTTGTTATCGTTTTTTTTCTTATAATTGTTAAAAGTTTTTGATTTTTAAAATGTTTTATTGCGTTTGAAGCATTCAAAGTTTAAGTGATATTTTTAACATAAAAGCAGAGTACTTAGCGTAAGAACTAAACTTACCTTTTAAAAAACGCAATTTAGACAGTTTTTTTATGATTTTGCTAATATTTACCTTTAAAAAAATTATTTTAAGTAAATATTGGTTAAAAAATGTGTCCTTAAATTTACATATGTATGTATTTCTTATTTCTTATGCTTCGAGAACTTACAAAGTTTAGGGAGTATGAACAAGGTGAAACTAATATGGGTGCCAGGTCACATAGGTATTCAAGGGAACGAGAGAGAGGACGAGCTCGCGAAACAAGGTGCTGATGGTATTTCTGTACATGTTGATCCACCAATCCAGGGGGTTACCGCGTAACTTTATTCGAAAGAAATCGTTCGAATTCGGAAATTTTAAACATGTCGTAACAATAAATTCGTTTTCATAAAATTATATTTTTTTATATTTTGACATTATTTGCAGACGACCTGACAGGCTCTTAAAAATTTTGTTACTAAAAAAATATTTTCTTTTTAAATATGTACATATTTACAAAAAGAAAATTCTGTTAAAAAACGTTTCCGTTTCGAATCGAATTACGCGGTAACCCCCCAGCACCTCAATTCGCTACGCAGCGTTCAAAACAATGCAATGGCTAACAGAAAAGGGAGAGAGCTAATTATTTGAATTAGATCTAATTTATTAAATTACAAATTTTACAAAAACGAACTTTTGAAAAAAAAAACTGACAATTTTTTTTTTATTATTGATCTTTCTTCATTCATAGGTTTATGTAAATGTGTGGACAAAAAAAATAATTGACAACTGAACTCAGTTATCAAGAGGTTGAAAAGAAAAATATTTTTGCTCATATATGAGGAGAGATTTTTGTTTTGATGGCACATCGATAAAAGTTGGCATAAGTAAATATAATAAGCTATTTAATCATAAGAAATTCGTTCGCGTTAATGAAATTGCGCGAGGAGGTCAAAAGTTATGACCGTTTTAAGATTTAACGGTTTTAAAAATCTTAAAATTATTTTTAAGATTTTTTTTCTTTAATTTTGTTCCTTGCGTTATTAAAACTTGCCAGGACACATATTTTCTTCTAAAATATATAATATAAATTTAACCCTTTAACGACCAAACGGTTTTTAAAAAAAAAATATGTAAGTAACTAAAAACGCGATTTATTCGCGGTAAAAAAAAAAAAAAAACAGTCTCACAATACTTTATTTATATTTGGGCAAATTGCGTTGGAATTACTAAAAAATCATGGAAAATCGTATCATTGTACCAGTACCCAGCAAAAAAAGAACTTACCATTCACTACAAAATTCACCACAACTTATGAACCAGATGTACTTCTTCTTCAACTGAAATATTGATGAATTTAATATGGGCGTGACACACAAAGTATGTTCTTTTTTTCGCCACTTTTTAGTGGCGAAAGATTGACACTTAAGTATAACATATATCAGTAGTGTTTATTATGTACATATATATTAACATTTTTATCACAACTTCTGAAGTAGTGATCCGGATGTTAATATAACTTGACCTTTTGGAAGCGTTTTTTTTCATCACTTCTTTAGAAATACATATTTCTTGGCATTTTGATTATGTCATTTTTATTTGGTGATTTAGAACTTCTAAATTAGTAGTGATTTTTTTCACTTCTTTTGATTGAAAGAGTATTTTTTTTGTAATATTTACACTAAAAACACTGTTCGACAGCAGAAACGTCCAAGTGAAATTTCGAACTGGTCCTTATAGATAGTATCCTGCTTCCAAATCTACTGTCCAAATTTTTCTAGCACGTACCGTTTTTGAGATATTCGCTGTTAAAAAAGTATAAAAAAACAATATTTTAGCACTTTTAGGGGTCCACTGTTACGTATTCTTACGTTGCTTCCACCAAATAGGACTCGATTTCATATAAAATGGACCTCCTGATTCCAAAACTGCAATACACATTTTTCAAGCATGTTCTGTTTTTGAGATATTCGCGTTTGAAAATTTTAGTGTGATTTATAAAGAATATAAGTGCGCAACAGTGGAATTTAGGTTTTTCAAACGCCAATATTTCAAAAACAGTACGCGATAGAAAAATTTGGATACCAGATTTGGAATAAAGACGTCTTATTTTTACTAAATCGAGTACTATTGTGTTTGAGCAACTTAAGAATACGTTACAGAGGAGACCCAAATATTTCAATATTCAAACGCGAATATCTTTAAAACCTTACGTAATAGAAAAATAAATTGCATTGATAATCAAACGTATATACTTCGAATTAAAAAAATTATTAATTATAAAGATCACAAAACTATAAAAATTCACGACGAATCGATTCACCAGTTTGTTCTGACTACAAGCCTAAACCGCAGTTTTCTAAAAAGCTTAAACAATTTTTAACAATGTGATGAAGAAACATCCGCTTTAGTTCGTAAATGTATTTATTTAATTTCGGACCAACTTTTTTCGATATAAGATATAGAATGGTAGTTAAACGTCAAATTGCTTGTATGAAATTTGAACAATTTATCTATAATTGATTTTCGACTTTTCGATTTTTTAAGCTCTAAATAAAGAGAAATGAAATGCCATTACCATATTTTTTTTTTTTTTTTTTGTCACCATTTTAGCAAAACCTAAATCTATTCGAAGCTGGACGTAGAAAAAATTGCATACTTTGTTTATCACATCCATTTTAAGTGTTTCAGTTGAAAAAGAAGTTCATAGCAATGAAATTCACGTCAGAAATTTAAGTCTTGCAAAATTGCAACTTTTTTTGCTTGTTTCTTTGTGAATAAAAGCAATTGTATTTATATTAAAACAAATTGCAAATCTTTTCTTGCAACTACGCATCATATAAAAGGTAATAGAAAATTAAAATTTTATTAAAAATTAAAAAAAAAAAAATGTTGCAATATTGCACTGTTGCAAGGGTCAAAAAATTCTGAAGTGAATACCCTGAGTATGTTGTGGTGATTTGATTTAATTTCTAAGGACATATGAAAGAGGTGCTTCAAAATAATTAAGTAAAGAACTGGTGAAAGATGTTTTTATTGTTATTTTGTAGCATTTTTGGAAGTGATTTTAAAAGTACTTCCTACGGAATATGAAGTTCGGCACCTATCGCCGCTTTGTATGTAGTGAAACCACTAATTCTTTTTGAACCACTTCGTTTATTTTTTGCTGGGTAGTTAAACAAATTGATGATGCTTTTGTATAACAAGAAAATTTAATATGGTCCAAAAAATCTATAACCATCAAAATTGTTTAACCCGCCTCTGATTTTATGTTTACACATCAAGTGGGCTTTAATTAAAAAACAATTTCAACCGATTTCGTGCAAAGCCTTGGATGTGCCAGATCAAAATAAATTTATATAAAAACATCGCGCATTCCGCTCACAATCACTTAAAGTAAAAAATCAAAAAGCAACTCGGTTCTATTCGTTAAGGCACGTCTTTTAGTGTATTAAATTTGAACATGATGTATTAATTGCTACTAAAGAAATAGGACACAGATTTGCAAATTTCGCACAATTCCCAAGTAAAAATGTGAAGGATCAGTACTGATCCGAAAAATGGATCGATAATATCAGATCAGCTTTAAATGGAAGGATACAATTTTATCCGTCCGATTAAAACTGATCTAAACTTAGCGATCCATTTTTCGGATCAGTACTGATCTTTCAAATCTCGGATCAGTACTGATCTTACTTGGATCACTACATATCTTTCAAATCTCGGATAAGATTTTTTTTTTTTTTTTACTGAAATTACGTTTTTTCTTTCGAGCTTTGAGCTGCTGATACTCCATTACTATTTGTGGCACATCAACGGGATTGATTCCAAAATGTTAGGAATTACAACATCTTCAAACCCTAGTTTAACATTTTTTATTTAATAGAAAGGCCGAAATCCCTGATCAAAAAACCGCGAAAATTTAAAAACACCTAATTTTTGATTTCAAAACTTAACCGTCTTATAACTTCTTACCAAACGATGACTATGTGTTATGCCGGAAAAGATGGAAAAATAATTACAAGTTAACGAAAAAAGCGAAAGAAGGTAAAAACTATGGACTATTCAAGCCATTTTTTCGATTTTTCAACTTTAACACTCTGTAACTATTACGGATACAGAGGGATAAACCTTAAATATTGCACAATGGTGTTTTAAGCTGTCAGTTTCACTGAGTTGAAATTTAAAAAAGATTGCGCTTTCGTTAATTCATTTTACTCAAGGTTTGAGTCAGGAGAATTTTGAAAAAATTGCCTTACTACTTAGTATATTTGTAAGGCTATTTTTATATATTTCTAAAATTTATTTATGAATTACAAAACAGATGATTTGTATTATTAATACAAATTTAATTTTTTGTTCTTTATTGCTAATTTACATAATTTAATTTACTTATGTTTTTTTTTAATTTTATTTTATTTTGTTTTATTTTTTATTTTCTTTTCTTTTAATTTTATGGATCTACCAAATCTAATTTTGTTGTGGTTTTATATACATACATATTATTCGACTACATAGTAATAATTCAAATTACATGGATGGAAATGAAAAAATAAATATTTATTTTTATTCGGAAAGGTAGGTCAAATATTTAATTTTCAAATCTTTATTTTATTTGAGTTTAGTTTATTTTTTTTGTTTTGTTTTATTTTGTTTAATTTAATTTTATTTTCAATTGTATATTCTAGAGCAACGGTTCTCAAACGGTGGGTCGCGACCCCTAGGGGGTCGCAGTTTTTGAGTTATCAAAATATAAAAATATCCGGCAACGTTAGGGTCTGGCCCAAGTGTTTGAATGAATGCTATTTTTTTCTTTCTAGCTCATCAGTGGTGTTTAAAATATCTTGATAGACAAAAAGCTGTGCACGCACAAAAAAGGAAATATATAATAAATATAGAATTAAATTTGTACAGCGCTTTTTTCGTTGGATATCAAAAATCTAGGTCCGAACGGATCTTTCCGATGGTCCGTACCATGTGCATGCCAGTTTTAATCTTCGTTTGGTGTTCGCCGCAAGTTAATCATGTTTCAGAAAAAATAAACTCTTTTATGTATAATGTTTTTATGTATAATGTTTTAGGGTTGGCAACCGATACCCACCTAGAATAACGGTATTTGGCTATTGTACCGCAACCAACAAAGATATGGACATTTTCAAAAGCGGTTATGAAAGCTGATGAAATTTCTAGTATTTTAATTGTGTCACTTCGTGTTTCTACCGGTTCGTTTTAGTTATATAGGCCAATACCGTTATAATACCGTTTCAAACGGTATTATAAAGGTATTGACCTATATTTCAAAAACGAACCCTTAGAAACACGAAGTGACACATATAAAATACTAGAAATTTCATCAGCTCTCATAATCACTTTTGAAAATGTCCATATCTTTATTGGTTGCGGTACAATAGCCAAATACCGTTATTCTAGGTGTGTATCGGTTGCCAACCCTGGTTTTATCAAGAACGACTCAGGACCTTCACTAAAAAAACCTTCGTGATATAAATGAAACGGATTGATTCATTATTTTGTTTCAGTTTAACCAATAAAGAAATTCATAAGGTTATTAATAGGAATGTGATTTCCATGCAAATTCATGTTTTTTTGTCGATAATCTAAAAACGATATCGACCAATTATGTTTCCGAATCAAGAAATTTGCGTTAAAATGGCATCGATTTGTCTTTGCATATTTTGGTGAAAATGCATATTTTTGCAGTTTTTTGGTTTTAAAAGCATATTTCCAAACCTTAAGTGTATATTTTTGCATATTTTATCATAATTTAGCAAGAACACAAATTGAAATATATTTTTTTCAAAAACTATTTTCAATTTTAAAAATGTATTTTGAAAATAAGATAAATTTTTTTTTCTTTTTAATTTTTGTTTTAGATTGTCTTGATTTTTAAAAAATCTTGCTTACATAAAGTTTTAAATGTATCTATTTAAACGCGGCGTTGTTTTTTGCTTTTTAAGAAGTTTTTCGTATGAAAACAAGATTTTTATTGCACACATTTTATTTTTTAGTGCATATTTTTAGGTTTTTTAGTGCATATTTTGATTTTTTAGCGCATATTTTCGATTTTTTAGTGCATGAAAATCTTATTCCTAGTTATTAACATATCATGCATATTGGTAACAAATCTCATCATTTTTTTTATTAGATTTCGTAGTTTCTTTTAAAAAATTCGTTAAATTTCGTTTTTTAAACATGTGATTTTTTGGTACCTGTCATATGTTTCGCATCTGTTTGGTCTGTACAAAACAATTTAAAATCTGCTCATTAGAGCACGAATTTATTCGTTTAATTTCGTTTTTTAAACATGTGATTTTTTGGTACCTGTCATATGTTTCGCATCTGTTTGGTCTGTACAAAACAATTTAAAAACCGCTCATTAGAATGGCACGAATTTATTTTGTGATTTTTTCAGACTTTTTATGAGCAAATGCAAAAGAGTTTATAAATGTACATTCTTTATAGTTTTGTATGGGCTATCGATTAATTTTTTCTTTTGAAAATTTTTACACTCAAAAAATTTCATAGGTAATATGTACGAAATACTTCGTACATTGTACGAAATATTTCGTGGTTTTGCCGGAACGAAATATTTCGTAATATTTACCTATGGCATTTCGTAAATATTACGAAGTTTTTTTAGTGATATTTACGAAATAAATACAAAAATATTTCGTAAATTTACGAAATATTTAGTATAATTACGAAATATTTCGTAAAAATACTAAATATTTTCGTACATATTACGAAGTTTTTTTTTTGTAAATACGAATTATGTATATTTTTACGAAAATATTTTGTAAAGTTACGAAATATTTTGTATAACTACGAAATATTTTGTATAATTACGAAATATTTCGTAAAAATACAAAATATTTTTGTACATATTACGAAGTTTTTTTTTTGTAAATACGAATTATGTTTAGTTTAACGAAAATATTTCGTAAAGTTACGAAATATTTTGTATAAATACGAAATATTTTGTATTATTACGAAATATTTCGTAAACATACAAAATATTTTGTACATATTACGAAGTTTTTTTTTATGTAGTATGTACAAACATTTAGTTTATGGTACGATATATTTGTTTTGTATTTGTATGAAAATTATTTGTATTTTTATGTATGACATTTTTTTGGTTAAATTGTATCATCTTATGGGACATGTCATTGAGTACATTCCGTCCGGAAGTGGGATCGAATATTTTTTAAAAACGTAAAATAAAATATTTTTTTCGGAATCAAAACACTTCCAAATATTCACTGTAATTTAAAGTTTCTTTACGAAAAAAATATTTTCCCGAGCAAACATTCAATTCCATTTCTAAACGGAATTGACGCGGTGACATGCCCGCATAACTTTTCACTAATGTCGCAACACCTAACAGACTGCAATGAAAAATATATCTTGTGTGATTTGACTTTGTGTTATGCTGAAAATAATTTAAAATTAGAAACCGTAAACAAAAATTAAAAAGAGAAGGAACAAATTTTTGTTATTCAATTTTTTTAATTGTTTAATCCAGAGACCAAATAAAACAGTTATATGTGTTATTTTGCTTTAAAAAAATCATTAAACGAATGTTGTCCAAAATATGCATTATATATATGGAAAGACTTCTAGAGATGTCCCGTGTTAAAATTTGCAATAACTTTTATTTTTTGATTTTTATCAATAAAAGTATAAAATAACAGTAATTAAAAACTTTTTGTTCAAAAAGTTTAAAATAACATTTATTTATTTTAAATAACTGTTATAACAGTTATTTGTATTCAAATCAATCAAAGTTTTAATGTTCAAATCAATAATTGAGGTATTAGCTATCAACAGGATTCTTTTGTATGCGTTTATTTTAGTTTTACTTAAATATATCAAATTTTATAAGGCTCAAAGAGTATTTGATAACAGTTAAAAAAAATAAAAGTTTTTTATTTCTGTTATTTTGGACCGATATTTATATAAATTTTTTGAAACTGTTATTTTAAATTTCTACTTCAAAATAATATTTTTGAACAGTTTAATTTGAGTTTTTTCAATAAATCTCATAACGGTTATGGTCTCTGGTTTAATCTGTTAAATCTAGTAATTCAGATAAATAAATCAAACCCCTTAATTTTGTGATTTTTTTTTCCGAAAAATATTTTGTTAAATTACGAAATATTTCGTTAAGATACGAAGTATTTCGTATTTTTTTGGCTACGAAATGTACTTCGTAAAATATACGAAATTTGTATTTTTACGAAATTCCAAGTTTTCGTATAATTACAAAAATTTCGTAATATGTACAAAAATTTCGTAATATGTACGAAAAAAATTTTACGAAATAATACTTCGTATTTTTATGCATGAAATTTTTTGAGTGTAGAACCTGTTCTGAAATTTTACATTTTTTAAAAAAGTCAATTTATAAAAAATCCGGCCACTTTTGTTTTTTTTTTTTTGATTTTTTTTTAAAGATTGATGTTTGTCCATCCACACAAAAAAATTCAGTCATGTTTTTTTCGAAAAAATTTTAAATTTCAAAGAATTTAGTAATTTGCTTGTATTTTCTTGTTTCAACGTAGCGTATGAGTAATATGCAAATATTTAATACTCATTCGCTACTTTAAAACAAGAAAATACAAGCAAATTACAAAATTGTTATGAAATTTAATATGCAAATGCGATTTTCTCGAAAAAAAAAACGAAAAACACATGCCTGAATTTTTTTGTGTGGATAGACAAACATCTAAACTTAAAAAAAAAACAAAAGTGGCCGGATTTTTTATAATGGAAAATTTCAGAAGGAGTTCTGAAAATAAAAAAAAAAAGAAAACAATAATCGATAGCCATGCACAACTATACAAGAATGTAAATTTTTGAGATTGTGGTGCTTTCCGTTTTAATTTGATAAATATTTAAACAAGGTAACTCGACACAAATTTTACCATTTTTCTAATATTTGACCACGCCTCCTAAGCCCAGTTTTTGAAAAATTGAAAAACCAAAATCGCAATTTTCTTATTACATATAGGGCTTTTCATAGAACCTATTCAGAAAATCACGGGACACATGTTTTTCTGTAGCAGGACATTTGGTGTGGAATGCCTCATATTAATAAAATAGTTAATAAATTCTATAAAACCTTTTCATAAATATAATGAAAATATACTTTAAAGTTCATCCTTTCCGTTTTAATTTGATAAATATTTAAACAAGGTAACTCGACCAAAAATTGAAAAACCAAAATCGGATATTCATACAAATATTCAGAAAATCACGGGACACATGTTTTTCTGTAGCAGGACATTTAGTGTGGAATGCCTCATATTATAAAATAGTTAATAAATTCTATAAAACCTTTTCATAAATATAATGAAAATATACTTTAAAGTTCATACATTGTAATTTTTTCATAATTATATAATGAAGGTTATAAAATACTTCATAGTATTTATGAAATAGTATTTATAACAAAATTCTGGAAAGTTAGAAAAAAAAAAATACAAGAAGTTTAAAATAAAACTCATCGAAATATTGATATACACTGAAAAAAAGAAGCTTCGTGAAAATAATGAAAATTGACATAAGCTTAATGAAAAATGACTCACGTTTTCAACCGAAGACAGTTTTCATTTGATCAATGAAACTGGTGTCATTAAAGTGTCATTCAATGAAAACTTACATAGAAATAATGAAAATATTCGTAGCACTTGTTTAAAACGTTTAATGAAATTTTTCATTAAATGTATGAAAGTATGCATTCATTAAATGTGGAATAGCAGTAGGAATACCATATTCGCATTAATTTAAACTAGTTTAATTATTCGTCTTCCTCATACAATTCATCTGTCAAAATTAAACGCCGTTTAAGTTTGACATTTAAATTTTATGGGGAAAACGGAAAATTTAACTAGTTTAAATGAATGCGAATGTGGTAAGAAAAATTACAACACTAATTAGAAATTAATGAAAATCCTTTTATACGGAGTTCACACTTGCTGTTTTGAAGTGTTTAAGAGTGAGATGTTTAAAAAAGTCTTTGTTCCGTGTCCATTACGGTTTTATTCTGTTACTGGTGTTTTGTTGAACAACTTGTTTAAGGTCGCAAGTGTGAATGCCATATAAGCCACAAAATAAAACCACACAATGAACAACACAATTTAACATTTTTTTTATATTTCACTCAGCTTTCTCACACTATATCCTTGAATTTTAATAATTAAGTAAAACCACGTAATAATAGGTATAAAACAACTAGAATTTTATATAATTAATCAATAACATTTTATTTTAAGTTTCGTAAACAAAAATTGCAAAAAAAAAACTCGAGCAGCTGTTTTTTATTCACATTTTTCGCGCCAAAAACGACTTACAATCTCTTCACAATACAGCAGCAAGCAGCAGACAGCAAAATTTCCCCTTGTATTTTTTTATTTGCTGTTTGAAAATTTTTGCTGTCTGCTGCTTTCTGCTGTATTGTAAAGAGACACTAAACAGACACGACAGGCGTAAAAAAGCAACAAGTTTTATAAACAAAATTTAATGACATTTTTTAATGAAATTATGAAATCTAATGAAGCAAATTTTATGAAATTTGTTCCCAATATGCATGATATTTAATTAAGCTTATGAATTCCTTCATTGGTTAAATGAAAACAAAATAATGAATCCATTTCATTTATATCACGAAGGTTTTTTTTTCAGTTTAGGACAATATAAAGTAATATATTCATGATTCTCGATCGATTTTAAAACGATATATCAATGTCGTTTCGTCAGTCTGTTTCTCTGTAGAAAACACGAAAACTTTCGAAAGTCAACACTGTGGCTACTTAAACTTACACTAAGAGAAAAAGCTTCATTATGTTTTTGAAAAGTGTCATAAATACAATGAAACTCTTCGTTAAAGTTCGTCTAATGTAACAGTTCCATAAATACTATCAAATAGTTTCATAAATTTTGACGAACTATTTAACAAAAGTATAATTAAATTTATGAAATACTATGAAATATTTCATAATATTATGAAGATAAATTTTATGAAGTGTTTGATTAAAATAACAATGAAAATGATTAATTTTTTATGATTTTTCGATCTTTTATTCAAAGTTTTTATAAACGTAATCAAACATTTCATTAATATTGCCCCTATGAACAATTATGAAACTGTTACATTGGACGAAATTTTATGAAAAGTTTCATTATATTTTTGACACTTTTCATAAGTATAATTATAATTACATATTAAGATAAGTACTACCGTAAAAAACAATAACATCAATAGAAAAAAGTCGATATATTTTAGATTGTTGTTGTATGAAAAATACCAATCAAATATTTTTTTTTTAAGTCGTTTTTAAAAATAAATACCAAAAAATACTACATTGTAGTAACAGTTGTTTTATGTAGTTGTTTTTAGTCTGTAAAAAAACTAGAAAAACGGATGTGTTGAACGAAAAAATTCACACAATTTGAGTTACAGTTAAAACAACTGAAGTTTTAAGTTGTTTTTAGCGTGTTTTGTAGTTGTTAATCAATAGTTAAAAACAACAACAATTTTTGGTTAATTTTACTGAAAATGTAGTGGACTGGCATTTGTAGTGGAATCTACCGTCATCATTTTTTGAGTGTGGTGTTACAAAAATCAGTGTTGAGGCAGCGGAGCAATTACTGCCTGGGAATTCTTTGATCTAATAAAGAATTACTAAACAAAGAGGGAAACTTTTAAACATAAATTATAAGTTGTTTTATTTATATTCTTTCAGAAAAAATTCATTACCAGAGGATTTGTCAAAGCAAATTAATGCTACAATACCAGACATCTGCATTGAAAATACAATTATATCGACATTATCATCTATTTCACATAGTTTTACTGACTCGGAAAACATTCTGAAAAGTGATAATGTGACATCTGAATCTGAATTAAATACTACGGACGAATCTTTAAAAGTACTAGCCGAAGAAAATTCTACGTGCTGCAGTAATAACTCGGATAAAATTGAATTAGATGTTAAGGAAAATAGCTTAAATCATAGTGAAAGTAAAATTTCTGTTAATTCAAATTCAACGAATATATTACGGTATGATGAGGTAAGTTTAAACTTTATTTAAAATATTTATATTGCAATTTTAGTTTAATCTCATTAAAAAAAAAATGCAGTTGATATTTATGAATCATACTTGTGACTAGAGTTTCTGTTTCGGTTAAAACCGTAACCGAAACCGCGGTTATTGAAGCCGAAAACCGAACCCGAAACCGTCCTATATATGTTCGGTTATCCGAATTTTATTAATTTTATATATGGACTTTTTTGGCATTTAAAAAAAGTAATTTAAATTAACAACTTCGTATTTACATATATATTTTATGTTTTACGTCAAAAAAATTTAATTATTAACTTTTGTGACTACATACGCTAAATTTCCTCGCTACGCAGTCACTTTAACATTATATTGGGGACATTTAAAAACATTGTTTGCAGATGTTAGCAATTTTATTAAGGGATGGTCCGCAGTATGTCATCGGTGATTTTTTTGCCGACTTGAATGAATGACTAGAGGTAGGCAATATATAACTGTCAATATCCATGAATCCAACGACAAATTTTAACAATTTTTGGTTCAGACTAACTTTTGGTTTACGCAATTCGGAAAAAGACAACAATCTAATGGCGACAAGTTTTAGACATTTGAAGTTTCTGAATACTTATTGTTAGATTGAGATAAGTTAAGTTTTTATATCCAGATGATGAAGAATTATCCAGTTCTGAAGATGAGGAACCACTCAACCTTTGAAAGACGAATTGAATTCAGCTTTTTAAAAGACATAAGCGGAACCTTAACCAAAATAAGAATTTTAACTGAGTTCCATTCTATTAAAAAACTATTTAAAAATAAAGTTTTTCCATTGGAGTTACATTTTTATTGATAACCGAAAATAACCGAAACCGATCGGTTATTCAATTTTTGATAACCGAAACCGCGGTTACTAAATTTATCGGTTATTCAGAAACTCTACTTGTGACCTGTCTTTACTTTTGTATGAAAAAAACAATGCCTGCTATTTCATTGGCATTTTACATGAAACAAACTAATGCTAAAATGCCCATATAAACAAATCTATAATGTTGGTAAATCGTTAATTATTACTGAAATAAATATGTGATTTGATCGTACTTTCCCTGCAAGCATTTGGAAGAAATATCGCTTGGGAGAAATTGCGGCAATATATTCTTTTTGTCGTAATAAAAAATCATCAAAGCAGTATTTTTGGAAATCTTCCTTTGGATACGAAGAAGATACCCTAGCGTATCGCCTGGAAGATAAATTGTATTGCGGGGGATATCTTCTTCGTATTGCGGAAGAAACCCCCGTTGGGAGAAATCGTGTCCCGAAAGCAATAGATACGAAAGCAATTCTTCCGGAAGATAAATCGGCAATATTGCCAGATAACACAGCTCAACAAGAAAATGCGTATTGGATTCTGGTTTGTGATTTCGATAGTGTCTGTTGCGCTTATTCCAAATCCGGAGCCCAAATTTGTCTATCACGTTAGGATTTTTAGAAATTCGCGGTTAAAGTGCCGAAAAACGGCATTTTTGACCCTTTTTTAAAGCTTATAAAATAAGATCCTGACATGCAAATGACTTGATATCAAGCTCATTCGAAAGCCTGTAATTTTCTCTTAAAGATAACATAAAATGTTCTAAAAATTTAATTTTCTAAAATGGTAAAAAAATCATTAGCTTAAAACCTTCCATTATTTCAATATTTAGTTTTTTTACACAGTGTTTTTTAACAAATTTCCATACAAATTCATACGTAAATTTTAGATTTAAAGCAGTTGTGGTTAATGATTTTTTTACAATTTTAGAAAATTAAATTCCAAGAAGATTTGATCTTGTCTGAAAGAGAAAATTACACACTTTCGAATGAGCTTGATACCAAGTCATTTACATGTCAGGATCTAATTTTATAGGCGTTCAAAAATGGTCAAAATGGTAATTTTTTGACACTTTAACCGCGATTTTCTCGAAATTGATAAAAAATTGATAAA
This sequence comes from Pegoplata infirma, assembly GCA_963921195.1. Taxonomy (NCBI): domain Eukaryota; kingdom Metazoa; phylum Arthropoda; class Insecta; order Diptera; family Anthomyiidae; genus Pegoplata; species Pegoplata infirma. The sequence continues at coordinate 140,552,635 of OY992537.1, read as the reverse complement.
AAAATTTGAGTGACCGTTTTGGAATCGGGGCACCAAACCCTATCAACTTGTTTTAGTTTCATCCAAAACGCAGCGACAAACCTCGGATTTGTAGATGATTTAAAGTAGTATCTGGCAATATTGCCGATTTATCTTCCGGAAGAATTGCTTTCGTATCTGCTGGGGGTATTGCTTTCGGGACACGATTTCTCCCAACGGGGGTTTCTTCCGCAATACGAAGAAGATATCCCCCGCAATACAATTTATCTTCCAGGCGATACGCTAGGGTATCTTCTTCGTATCCAAATGCTTGCAGGGTTCGTTGAAACTTCATTACAAAAAGTTTTAATTTTGTGTGGAAAAATACATACGTATTTTCAAATGAAGTTTGTTTAAATTATGCATAAAATAAAAGCTCATTTTATGCTCTACTATCACAACGGACCTCAGAGTCATTGTGTACTGACGTAAATTTACAGCAGCCATTTTTAATGCCCTATTAAAATGTCAATCAGAATAAATTTTGTGATTAAAAAAAAAAATCCTGAAGGTGAAAAAGCTATTTTTAGCAAAAAAAGCCGGTTTGATTTTTTAATATATTTTCTTAGCGTGCCAAAATAAATAAAAATAATCAGCCTTACCATAGAAAAATAAAATATATTTAAAATCAGATTTTAGTTTTATTTCCATACAAAATGTTTTTTTTTTTAAAATCGACTTTCAAACTTTTGTTGAAATAGATTTTTTCAGCCTTACCATAGAAAAATAAAATATATTTAAAATCAGCTTTATTTTTTTTTTTCCATAAAAATTGTTTTTGTATTTAAAATCGAATTTCAAAAAATGTATTGAAAATTTGAAATTTTAAATAAAACTTTTGTTAAAATAGACTTTTTTGTTTTCTTGTGGTAAGGGCCATATTTTTCTTGTAGTAAGGGCCAATATATCTCAATATATTTTTGTTTTAAAAATGTTCTTTAAAATTTTTTAAAAATTAAAAACTTTGATTCACCAAGGGTTAATATTGTCCACCACGCACAGTGCGACATTTGGCCAATCTAGGTGGACAAAAATCGAAAATAAAACTTGGCGGATTGTTATAATTTAAATGAATGTGACAGCAAACAATCCATATACTATGGAAATAATCATAATATGACGAAAAAAGTGCTGTTTCATTTGATACAGGAGTTTAAAGTCACATCTTGTAATAGACTTTTGAGAAATAAAATATATTTTTGAGCACCATCCCAACTTCAAACACTTATAACTTTTTTGTTGTTGGAGTTATAAGTCCATTTTTTGTTTTTAAATACAGCATTTTTAATCTAGTTTTTAAATCTGTGCTCATTTTTCAATTTAATCGAAAACTTATTGTTGTAATTTATTAAAAACAAAATTTAAAATTTAAAAAAAAAAATTTTAAAAAAACGGAAACTTCGTTGGATTAAAACTATAGTTTCCTCACGCTTCCTCACACGATCTATACAAGTGGCAGGTATTGGAATGTCTCTAGTAAGAGATGAATCCATGTTTGCTGGCGATTTTTTGCGATTTATAGAGAATTTTAAAGTTTAGTGAACGTCTAAAATTGACTTTTTGCTTGATTTTTTTTAATTCCAGAGACTTTTAGTTTTAAACTACATGAAAAATACACTTATATTGCACATAAAATTGAATGATTATGTAACAATATATTATAATATTAAATGTAGTGTGTTATTACACCAAACCCTTGTTTAACGGCATTTAATTTTTTAACGATGTTTAGTTTTTGTATAAAATATGGGAAAATTGAATAATTGTTAAATTCGTAGAATTCGCAATGGAATTAAAATAATGAAAACTGCAAATAGTGGGTGGACCACGCCCCTTTTTTTACAGTATAAAGTTAATTTTACAATGTACTTAAGTCAAAAAATGAAATCTAGCCCAAGGTTGTCCAACACAGCTTATATATCTGTTATAAAAAAGTGGGCGTACACCGCCCATAAATAATTATCTTCGAGGTTATTGTGTACAATTTATTTTACAAAATGGTACACAAATAATAATTTTTTTACAAAATTTCATAAAAATTCTTCAAATTATTTAAGCAATTTCTCACGATTGTTCCAAATTTTGTTGTCAATATTAGTTATGTCCTACATTATTATCAAACCAAATTTCAAGCCAGGATCTTTTAAATTAGATTTTTGTCCACCTAGATTGGCCAAATGTCGCACTGTGCCACGGGTCCAATTGGCTAAAATTGTACCACTCAAGTTTTAGACCTAATGTATTTTTTTTTTATCGATATAAATTACAATAAATTAAGTAAATGATTAGGCTCGAGGTAAAAATATATGAAGATATAAATTACACAGTACAACACGAAAAAAAAAAATTAAGTGTTTCGGCGTTTTGATAGATCACATCGGAATTTTATTTTAGAATTTCCCCACTTTGGCCTGTTATAGCAGCATATCAGTTTATGAAACTAGGTTTTCTTTACATCTGAGGTCTAAGGTATGTTTCAATAAAAACAAAATCAAGATTGCCCATAAGGGTTAATTTATTTTGTAATTTTTTAATGTGCAATCTTCACTTTGACTGGTTTTTGGTGTTTGTGTTATGTTTTGGGCTTTAATGTGTTCTGACATATATACTAAAATTTTATGGCTTGCATTTATCTAGAACATTTTATTCCCGTTTTTCCCTTTTTTCGGGAACCTTTTAAATACTTGTTGGACTAGAGCCAAAAATGTGCGGTATGTGGGGGAGTTAGAGGGTTAATACGCCACACAAAAATATTTGCATTAATGTTTTCTACAAAGTTGCTGAGCATACCCTACACCTCAGATCTAAAGAAAACATAGTTTCATATACCGATATGGTGCAAGAGCATGCCAAATTGGGGAAACTTTAACACATCCCCCTCCCCCCTAAATTAAAATTCCGTTGATTTATGGTGTCCTCTACCAGAATCAATCACCAATCGATTCTACAGCAAAAATAATTACAATGGTCGTTTTTTTAACTCTTAAAAAAAGTTCCAAAAACCCACCACAGTGGGCGGAAATATAAGGGTTTCCATTTTTTTTTAAATTAATTTTTTATATAAGCACGATTAAAAGACATTTTCAGCTTAACAAAATGGTACCACAGTTTCCGTTCTACCAAAACCCGTTAAGAAGTTATAAGCTCTTAAAAATAGATAAAAACACGTTTTTTGAGAACTTTGATCTCAATTTTCTCGAAAACATGACGTGATAGAAAAATTTGAAAACCAGAATCAGAATCAGTATCCAAATGTTAATCGAAACCGAATAACAAAAATATCACAAAAAATGCTCTCAGTAACGCACAAAAATTAGTTTTTTTTATGAACTTTGACCTCAATTTCCTCAAAAACCTGACGTAATGAAAAACTTTGGAAACCAGATTTGGAATCAGCATTGAAAGGTTAGTCGAAAACGAGGGTACAAACCGCTGACCCATCCAAAAAATGTTCAAATGTCGGTCAGTGTCTTATAATTTTTTCATTAGAAAAAAAACTTTGAAGCCTTATAACTTCTTAATGGGTTAATGCACTTAGAAACAACCCAGGCAGAAAAATACATACGGGCCAGATCTGGCAAAGTACCTAATAAGGTAGTATTAATACTGGCAAAGTAACTTTTTTTTTGGGTTTTTAGTACTTGCTAAGATGCTAAATGATAACACCATTTAGTAGTGGACAAGTACTTTTAAAAGCGCTTTCCTGTACTTTAAAAAGTACTATCCGAGAATTTTTAAAATAGCTTTTTAACTAAAACAATCCATTACAAAATTAAAAATGTATTTAAAAAAATATTTTTTTTATTTAATAATTTGTACATTAGAAATCTTTTTTTTTTATTTTTCTATTTTAAATAAATTATATATTAATTACACAGCATGACAAATGTGACCACTATTATAGAAAATAAGAGGTATGACCAACATTTCCATCTATTTGAGACATGCTGATTGTGAGTCGAATGGCGTACTCCGTTTTTCGATGCATGGTACAGTTTTCTTGACTTGTAGCAATGTTTCTTATGCAAATTTGGTTTAAAGCTTTTCATCTTAAGCCCTTGAATTCGCGAATTTCTTAATTTTTCGAGGTTCTCGCGGAATAAACCTCTAAATTGGTATTTGATAAAAAACTTGCTTTAAGTGGATCATAAAGGCATCCCTAACACTACGAATAGTGAACAAAAAACATCTATGTGATATAGACCATCATGTTAAAAATCGCGAAAAACTTTTTTTTATGGCAGAATCATTTTACAAGATGACTTAAGGGTCAATCTTTAACTATATAATGTGGTAACCTTAAACAAATAACTGACGAAAAATTTGTCCAAAAAAATAATTTTTGGTCAGTTAATTCTGTAAGGTTCCCACATTATTTACTTAAAGTTGGACCCTTAAATTATCTCGAAAAATGGTGCTGCCATATACAACATGATGATAAAATTCAACATGATTGTAAAAGCAAGTTTTTTATCAAAGGCCAATTTAGGGGATAATTTCGCAAAAACGTCAAAAAATTAAGAAATTCGCGAATTTATTGCTACATCCTCTTAAAAGAAGTTCCAAATAAAATGTTAAAATTTAATTAAATTATTAAAAAAAAATATTTCAAATAAATAAACCGACTTTATTTTGGTATAAAAGTACTAGCAAAGTACTTAATTCGGTGAAACCAAGCACTTTACTAAAAAGAGCTTGCTATACAAAAAATAATTTGCTTTGCCAGTACTTTTTTTTGGTACGGTTGGCAATTTCTGGCTGGGAAGGGATAAAAAATAAAAAAATTTTCGGCCTGCCACCTTTTGGATATAAAAAAGATTTTTAACTAATAAAATTGTACTACTATTAAGAAAAAAATCAGAATAACCCAATTTCCCAACATTTATCGCGAAATTTCAAATCAAATTTTTCACTTTTTTGTATCTCCGGCGAGGCAACTAGCAAAAGAGCTATTTTAGAGCTCTGTTTTTTTAGCTGCCCAATCTCAAATTTAAAAAAGAGTTGCCACCTAATGAAAAAATATGGGCTTTCGTTACATTTTTAACAATAAAGAAATTAACGAAGCCAAATTTGGACAAGACTAATAAAACAGGTAACTCTTATTTTGTTCCCCTCTTTCCTATATGCAAGTTTCAGGACAATCGGTGGGTGCCCTGTGAAAGACCTCCCTTGTAAGTGCGCCAGTTGACGGTCGTTTTTGGAATATTTTGAGCATTTTTTATCCACTATAAAAATTTCAGCTTTACTATGAAGAAGGTTTAACCCCCGGAAGTGCGCCAGCTGACAACCGCATTTCGTGTGTTCACTCCATATCCTATCATATATGTGAAAGTTGGTCATACTAAAATGATCGAGAAAAACATGTCGCCACCTGCCGGACTAATAGTTTAACGAATGCCTGACTGTTACTATTTACTAGAAGAATTCGTTTTGAATACGTTTCATAAACTTATTAACAAAATTACTATTCTACTGTCCGTTACCAATTGATTAGCAAACTTAAATTTAAGCTTGTTATTGGTAAAAAGCTTTTAACAATTTTGATTAGAAGACCCTTCATGAAAAGCTCGTAATCGATAGTAGCTTTTATTGATAACACTAATAGTCTTGAACTACATGCTTTAGTACTGTCAAAACTATACAAAAAAAGAGTAACAACTTTACAATTTGGGTTGTCAATTTCGTGTTGTGTTGTCTTTTCTGTTTCATAAGTTTTAGTTATCATAAAAATAAATAAGACTAACTATTACATATTATCTTATACTGTAAAAACAGTAAAATTACAAAGAAATAGCCAAACTCTTTGTTTTTTTTTTGTGTTTAAAAGAACGGTTACTTGTTGTCGATATTTTTATTATAATCGTTCATAATTATTGGTTGATAAGACAATTTTTGATGTGATTGATAATAATGTGACTCATATTTATTATGTTCATTGCTTGATTAGGTACACGTCCATTGACCCAATTTTTGTGCTTGCCGTTTTAATTTAAAATTTTTCTTTCAGGATTCTTTAAGTAAATCTAGTGAAAATTCTGGAGACCTAATACGCGCTAGCTATTCTCCTGATTGTGTTGATAAAGCAAAAAACGTTACACGACTATCTGAACGTGCAAAAAAGAAATCTTGGTATAACGTTTTGTATCCCAATTATAAGTCGCGCTCGCAAGATTTTAAAAAGTTATTCAAGGACGTGCCAAATGACGAACGTTTAATAGTAGGTAAGTGAGTTTATGAGCCTTTAAGCTATTAATTTGTATTTAATCTGATAGAAAAAACAAACAAAATTTTGGCTTAATACCCAACAAAAACAAATTAAAAAGTCTTTTCAAATTTAAAAACAGCAATTCTTATTTAGTAGAAATTGGAAGATTTAATTTAAAAAATATATATTTTGAGTAGGTTTATTTCTAGCTCGAGGTCATTATTTCCTTTACTAATTAAAACTATGATATTCTCATAGAATAATTTTCAAGAAAATTATTTTCGGTTTTAAATTTATTTATGTTGGCCATTTTTTGCACGACTTAATCGACACGTGTTTCGGGATTTGTCAGATCCCATTGTCAAGATTATTAAGCAAAAATAAAAACCCTATAATTTTGAATCGTAATAAAAACTATTAAAAACAAAAACTTTTAAATATTAGAAGAATAAGTAATCATAACAAATCTTAAATGCCCATTTTATTGCAAAAGAAATACGGTTTAAAACCGCACAATATAGCCGCGTTGCCAAAAATATTTTTTTTATATGGAGTTTGACAGATTTTTTACGTGAACACGAACAACTTATGCACCTTTAAGCATAGTACTCTGTTTGATTTTACGGGAAAAAATCTGTCAAACTCCATATAAAAAAAATAATATTGGCAACGCGAGGAATTATAGGGAAATTGTTAAAAAAAGTGTTCAAGCATTTTTATTAAACAAGACAATTTAAATTGCCGTGAAAATTTGACATTTCAGTTTTGTTATGATCGTTTCTTTCTTATGATTGTCAAAAGTTGTTGATTTTTAAATGTTTTATTGCGATTTAAGGCGTCCGGAGTGTAAGCTATAGAATACGTTCCTTGTAAGTAAAAACTGACAAATAGATTTTGAGCCCCCTAGTTCAATATGAATATGATTTTCTTTGGGCCGCCCCCTTTTGAGGGATGTATTTAAAACAAGTAAAAAAGTTACATTCGGCCTTGCCGAATGTAATGACACCCTCCACAGTTTAAAAAAAAAAAAATTTTTGAAAAAAAAAAAAATCCGCGAAAAAAAATCCGCGATTTTTTATTTTTTTGTCCAAAAATATGTTCGTACTTGTTTAAATACCACTTGGTGCTCAATTATGTCAACCAGCAGTCGAATTAAAGCATTTTGTATTTTTAGGTTATGTTGAATATACTAAAATTTTTGAGGTGTCCTTGCATTTTCGTTCATAACTTTTGAACCGCTGAACCGATATCGCTCAAATGCAATACCAAACTTCTCGGGAAAACTTCCAATATATATGTTAAGGTTTAGTAATCTCCGTGTAATATTTTGGCCGTGATCACCATTTCCACAGACAGACGGACAGACGGACATCGCTAGAATGTCTTAAAATCGATCGGGGATCATGAATATATATACTTTATGGGGTCCCAGACCGATATTTCGATGAGTTACAAACGGAATGACAAACTTATATATACCCTCTATCACTAAGTGGAGGGTATAAAAATGTTTAAATAATTATGAAATTGTACTATTTAAGTGCTCCCCAACGCCCCCTACGACCCCTGCCCCCAAAAAAAACCCACCAGATAATTTCTTTTAATTTTTTACATTTTAGAGGGTATATAAAACTGTCACTTGTTTTTTTTTAATTTCAGACTATTCCTGTGCACTTTACAAAGATTTACTTATACAGGGTCGTTTGTATATATCACAAAATTACGTTTGCTTTCATGCCAACATTTTGGGCTGGGAAACCTGCTTAAATATCAAATGGAAAGACGTTACGTCTATAACTAAAGAGAAAACGGCCCTAGTCATACCAAATGCCATTTCGATTTGCACTCCCAAAGAAAAGTATTTTTTCTCATCATTTACAACTCGAGATAAAACGTTTTTGATACTCTTTCGAGTATGGCAAAATACGTTGATGAATAAACCTATGCTAGCCCAAGAGGTATGGCAATTAGTACATAACTATTATGGTGATGAATTAGGTCTAACTACTGACGACGAAGACTATATAGATCCATCAAAAGGCAATCGTAAAGTCGATGAGGGCTCCATTTTAGAATTTGAATCGGCCATTGATGATTCAAACTCACTGGATCTGTACGAAGACGTTGCTGAAACGTCCAATTCAAACATTTATCAAGTTGTAGACAGTAGTAGCGGAAACAGTAATAGCGGAAACAATAGTGCCAGTAGCGGCGGCAGTAGACATTTAGATAATAAAAAAACTAAAACGATGAAGTCAAATGCAAAAGAACTAACTTTGATTACGGCCAAGCCAGATGAACCATCAACTCCGCAGCCACAGGGGTCTAGCGCTGGTAGCGGCGGTGCGAGTGCAAGCGGCAACGTTGGACCTAGTGGTAGTGGCGGGGCCACGGTTGCGAAAGAATCTAAACATAGTTCATCAAATTATGATTCAAAGCGTAAAGTTTCCAAAAACAATCGACAACGAGAAGAGATAGCAAGTAAAAATTCTGAGAATTTACCAACAGATATTTCAGATTCCAGTGATTCGGAAGAAAATAATATTCCGTAAGTATATAAGGGCCTTGTTTGGTGCATACGGAAATTTTATTAAACATTTTTGTCATTTACGATTTTTTTAGATTTGTTGCAACAGCTGAATGTAACTCCCTCCATGAAGGACGACAACTGGTTCACACAATTCTTCCTATCAACATTGAAACGTTGTTTAATTTATTATTTTCTAAATCAAAATTTTTACTCGATTTTCATGCAATGCGTAAGTCAACAGATTTGATTTTTGGCGACTGGATTACAAATGATGATGGACAAAAAACACGCACTGTCAATGTCACTGTACAGCTGGCTGCTTCAGTTGGTCCAAAAACATCCAAGGTAATTAATAGTTTTTTTTTAAAGTTGACATAGATTGTTGATTTATTCCTGTATTTTTAGGTTACTGAATATCAAGCCATGCGAGATTGTACTAAACCGGGTGAACTTTATTCCATAGATATAAATAGTGTTAATGCTGGTATTCCATATGCAGACAGTTTTAGTGTCTTAATGCATTATTGTTTAGTTAAGTAAGTTGTGTCTGTTATTACTTTTCTTTGTTTTTTTTTTTGGTTTTTAACTTACTAATGTTTTTAACTGTTTTCCCGAAAGAACTATCGATGATCATACAATGCTTTCGGTACATGCCCAAATCAAATATAAAAAATCTATATGGGGTGTTGTTAAAGGTTTTATAGAAAAAAATACCTGGGCTGGTCTTGAGGATTTCTACACGTCATTATTGCATTCAATACAAAGTGAAACATGCATCCCACCGGCCAAGGGCAAAGGAAGGCGTCCTCGAAGGGGTAAGTACAAAAAATAATTTCCATAAAATCAAAATGTGAATGGTCGACAAAAATAGAAGTCGTAACAAATATTTTTTTTGTTTTTCTTATAAGCCTGTACCTTAAGAAAAATAAGAAATTTTTATGAAACCCACTTTTTTATCTTTCTAAAGGTTCAGGCTTTTAAGATAAATAAAAAAACTGATGGAAAAAAATTGTGTGTAGTGTCAGGTTAAGTTGACAACACTGATTGAGCGACTCTGTATTTGAATTGTCTTTTGTTTTGTTTGAATTGTCATCAGTTAATCGTAGTAGTCGTCAACAATCGTTTTGTAAAGCGTCCTAAGAAGAATACAATATAAAAATTGACTATTTGTTTTATGAGAACTTTGTTAAATAAAAACCGATAATCTTTCGTATTAAAATTAATCATTTGTGTTTGTTTATTTATAGTTCGAAAAGAGTTACAATAATTTAATAAATCTGGTGACAATTATTTCAGAAGTGGGATAAATCCAAAACGCCATGGAAAATATCCGTAGTTTAACTGTGAAAAATTTACAGGCAAAATGTAGAGACGCCGGCGTGTCGTGTACGGGAAATAAAAAAACATTAATAGAACGTCTCGAGGGAATCCGCGACGATGAAAATTCACCCGGTATGACCGATCGTATTGCAAATTTAGAAAAGACAATTGCTGAAATGCGGGCGATGTCAATTCGTTTTCAGCCATCACAGTCCTCTTCGCCACAGCAGACATTCGTATCGCCCGACGGTTCCCCAGTGCGTAAAACATCCGCCGGTGTTTCACTCGGAAATACGAAAACCGTTTCAACATCATCCAATTCGTTCAGTGGTAGCCGTACAACAACCACATACGTCAACAATGTTGGTTTGCCGTCACATCAACACATTACTTCGTCTAGCTCTGCCGGTCAGCAGCCCGATATGTTGCAGCCGTCCCAGCAACCCGTTTTTTCGTCTAGCACTGCCTACCAGCAGCCCGATATGTTGCAGCCGTCCCAGCAACCCGTTTATTCCTCTAGCACTGCCTACCAGCAGCCCGATATGTTGCAGCCGTCCCAGCAACCCGTTTTTTCATCTAGCACTGCCTACCAGCAGCCAGATATGTTGCAGCCGTCACAGCAACCCGTTTTTCCATACAGTACCGCTTACCAGCAGACCGTAAACTTGCAGCCGAATCTACAACACGCTTCTGTATCCGGCAGTGGTTATCAGCAGCCAATTCGTAGTTCGTATACAGCGCCCGGTTTGAATATTAATCATCAATATGTCGATCCAACAGCGAATCTTTATGTTCCGCGCACAACGTCATGCAACGTTACCGGTTCACATCCACAGATGTTAGCTTCGAGCCACGTACCCACCCACCGTGGGGGTCAACAATATTTTCCGTCGCCAACCTCTGGCACATACGTACAACCACAACAACAGTTTTTTGCACCCAATTTTGTTTCTAACCCTGTAAACCCTTATGGCAACGTAAGGGAAATTATATCTATATTGCCCGAGTTTAATCCTACGATGAGTGAGTCTTTGAATTCATTCCAGTTTATAAAACGGGTTGAGATTTTAAAAACGAACTATGGTTGGGATGAACCTTCGTTAATTTTTGCTGTACAACAGAAAATGCAGGGACCAGCAAAATATTGGGTTGATTCACTAGAGGTCGTTTTTGTAACATGGAATCAATTCAAGGATAAATTTTTGAACGATTTTCCTCATGTGGTCAATGAAGCTGATGTTCACATTAAAATGTCTCATACAAAGCGTCATCCAACCGAGACACCGCAGGAATATTATTTTAAGATGTTGGCTATGGGGGCTAAAGGTTACTTAACGGAATCCGCTATCGCTCGACACATCGTAAATGGGATTAATGACCCAGATTTGAAGCGAAAAATTTCAAACAACTATCGTACATGCAATCAATTGTATTTAGACATTACCAACTACTGCAGTTTTAATGATATTACAACACAAATTACAACAGTACAGAGGCCGGCGAAAACAATGGCGACAACTATGAGAAAGGAAGGTAACAATGATTCGTTGAGTAAAATAAAATGTTTCAATTGTTTTGGCTATGGTCATTACGCGATAAAGTGTACTGAACCCCAGAAAAAGGAACGCTGCGGAATTTGTCAACGTACTACACATCGTACAGCTGATTGCAATGAGAAGAAAACGTCGTCAAATGTGAACAAGATCAACGACAGCATAATTGAATCAAATGGTGACCTTACAAAAGCGGTGTATGTCAATGGGACGGAAACTGAAGCTTTTATTGATTCCGGGTGCATACGTAATTTGGTCAGAAAATCGTTTGCCGGCACGGTTGGCGAAAATATTAAGTGTATGGTTACCTTAAAAGGATTTGCTGGTGGCGAATATGAATGTACAAACAAAATTAAAACGTCGCTGGAGGTCGATGGAAATATTTTTGAAACGGAAATGTTTGTGGTTGAGGATAATTTTATCCCTAAGAATATTCTTATTGGCCGTGATGTATTATGCCGTAAGGGAAATCGCACGATAATTGAAGGTGACGAATGTTGGATACAGGATATTAACGTAATACATTCTGTTGAAAGCATTACCTCCGCTGAAAGCGAAAAATTTAAATCCGTTTTAGAGAATCATCGTACAAGTTTCGCCGAGAATATATCCGAGCTGGGTAGGTGTAATTTGGTGAAGATGAATATCCAAGTAACCACCGACGTACCGGTATACACAAGGCCATATCGAATCGCGTTCGCCAAACGACCAATTGTTAACAAGATCGTAAATGATTTATTGGATAATGGAATCATCCGCCCATCGGAATCTCCATACGCATCTGGTATTGTACTGGTCGAGAAGAAAAACGGGGAACATCGTCTTTGTGTAGACTACAGGCAACTTAATCGAATCACAACAAAAATACCGTATCCTATGCCTGTAATGGATGAACAATTTGCACAACTTGCAGGTAATCAGTATTTTAGTACACTTGACTTGCGTATGGGCTATCACCAAATAGAAATTGACGAGACCTCAAGGAAATACACTGCGTTTGTCACCGCCGAAGGACACTATGAGTTCAATCGTATGCCGTTTGGACTGGTAAATGCTCCAGCCGTGTTCCAGGCAGTTATGAATCGAATTTCCAAGATGATGAATCCTGGTAAAGTGTTAACTTATCTCGATGACGTAATAATACCGAGCAAAACGGCTGAAGAGGGCATTGATCGTTTAGACCGTTTTCTATCCATATTGGGGAAAAGTGGCCTTACTTTACGTTTGGACAAGTGCAACTTTCTGGCTGAGGAAATTTCATATCTTGGTCATAGGGTTAGCCGACATGGAATCGCACCTGGCGATAATAAGGTAAGCGCCATTAGAAACTTTAAGGTCCCGGAAAACGTCACAGAGGTTCGTCGCTTTTTAGGACTTACCGGATTTTTTAGAAAATTTGTCGAAAATTATTCTATTATTTCACGTCCCCTTACGGAAATGTTGAGAAAGACGGAAGAGTCTAGTGTTAAATGGGGAAGTCTTCAACAAGAATCGTTTCAGAAACTCATCGACATACTGTGCAGTAAACCTGTATTGGCGATGTATGACTCTAAGGCGGAGCATGAAGTTCATACTGACGCTAGCAGCGTGGGTCTAGCCGGAGTGTTGCTACAATCTACGGGTGATAACAAATGGCAACCAGTGTTTTATTTCAGCCGCCATTGCACCGACACGGAAGGCAAATACCACAGTTACGAGCTAGAGGTGTTGGCCGTAGTTGAATCGCTTGATCGTTTCCGAATCTATTTGCTTGGCAAATCATTTCGTGTCATAACGGATTGTTCTGCTATAACCAGGGCCAGGACTAATAAGGAACTAATTCCGAAAATTGCTCGTTGGTTTATGAAACTTTTGGAATATGACTGTCAGTTTATTCACCGCGAAGGCTCGCGTATGGCCCACGTAGATGCACTTAGCCGATCACCCGATCAACCACCGAAGGAGCCTGAGCCGGCTGGGTTCATCATGCACGTCGAAGTCAATAGTGATGATTGGTTACTGACAATGCAGCTTCAGGACGAGAAATTACATTTTATTATTGATGTATTGAATGGTACCAAAAAGACTGATCAGTTGCAACAGATAAAATCCGATTTTGCTCTGCAGAATAACCGTCTTTATAGGAAAACCGATGATGGTCTGAAATTCGTGGTCCCTAATTCGGTTAGATGGCGAATCGCTAAACTCTGTCACGACGATGTCGGACATTATGGTTTTGAGAGGACATTGGAAAGAATTAAACAAACTTTTTGGTTTAAGCGAATGCGAAAATATGTGAAAGAGTATATTGATGCGTGCACGGAGTGTTGTTATAACAAGTCAAAAGGTGGTAAGCCAGAGGGAGTCCTCCATTACGGCAGTTTGGAACCACTTCCATTTAGGCAAATTCATATCGACCATTTGGGACCATTCATACGAAGCAAACGGGGTAATACCCACATTCTCGCAATCTCTGACGCCTTTACGAAATTTATCGTTGTGAAAGCTGTAAGAAATACAAAGACGGCTCCGGTATTAAACGTTCTAAATGAATTAACTGGTTATTTTGGATTACCCAAACGCATTATATCGGATCGCGGAACTGCCTTCACAGCAAAACTTTTTGAGGAATATTGTGATCGTAATAATATCCAGCACATCAAGACTGCCGTGCGAACTCCAAGGGCTAACGGCCAAGTAGAGCGGGCAAACCAAATTATTTTGAACTATCTTCGAACTACGACGAATGAATCAAAGGATTGGGATTTGTACTTACACCAGTTGCAGTGGTCGGTAAATTCACAAAGGAACTCCACTTCTGGTTTTAGTCCGAATGAATTAATTTTTGATTACAAACCCATTGACATAGTTCAAAATCGTATCCTTGCTGCCATTCAAGATGACCTCGAGAACGACCATGGTATATCGATTGATGAAAAACGCAAACTTGCTGTCCTGAATATTGAAAGAGAACGCGAAAAATGGAAGAAACGGTTTGATAGTAAGCATACCCATCCTACTGGCTACATGGAAAACGAGTTGATTGTACTAGAAAACGAACCACAGGCCACAGGAGAATCACGTAAATTGGAACCAAAGTATCGTGGTCCCTATATCATCTCCCGGGTTTTGGGTAATGATCGGTATCTTGTGGAAGATATTCCAGGCATGCAGATAACATCTCGTAAATTTTGCTCCGTCTACAGTTCTGACAAGATGAAACGATGGTGCGACAGTTCCCCAGAATTGGGACTTCAGGAAGGCGATGAAGCCGAGGACGACTTCTGTCCAGGATCGGCCGAACTGTCAGGTTAAGTTGACAACACTGATTGAGCGACTCTGTATTTGAATTGTCTTTTGTTTTGTTTGAATTGTCATCAGTTAATCGTAGTAGTCGTCAACAATCGTTTTGTAAAGCGTCCTAAGAAGAATACAATATAAAAATTGACTATTTGTTTTATGAGAACTTTGTTAAATAAAAACCGATAATCTTTCGTATTAAAATTAATCATTTGTGTTTGTTTATTTATAGTTCGAAAAGAGTTACAATAATTTAATAAATCTGGTGACAGTAGGGTTTGTTGAACATTTTATTACCTTAGTTTGGCTTTTATTGCTAGTAGATCGGAGGTACATAACCTAAGATATAAATAGTGAAAACACTTAAAAAACTATAAAAAAATTGATTAACAAAAAATGTATCCCTGAAATTTTTGTGTTTATAGGTCTATATTACATAAAAACAAGTAAAAAAGTTAAATTTGGCTTTGCCGAATGTATTGATACCCTCCACAATGTAATATACAATATGTGCGCAAATAAATTAAAAAAAAAAATTCCGCGGAAAAAAAATTTTTGGTCAAAAAAAAATTCCGCGAATTTTTTTTTTGTAAAAAAATTTCATTCTGTGTCCAATTCTGTTCACAAATGCCAACCAGCAGCCAATTTAAAGCATGTTGTATTTTTAGGTTATGTAGAATATACCAAAATTTTCGCGGTGTTCTCACATTTTAGCTCATAACTTTTGAACCGCTGAACCGATTTCGCTCAAATGCGATACCAAACTACTTAGGACAACAACAAGTAAATTTGCTAAGTCTCAGTCATATATGTTCAATACTTTAGCCGTGATCACCATTTCCACAGACGGACAGACAGACGGACATCGCTAGAATGTCTTAGAATCGATTACTGACCAATCTATACTTCTATACTAATATTATAAAGAGGTAATGTTTGTATGTTTTTTTGTTTGTTTGTTTGTAGAAAGTAATCTCCGGAACTACTTATCCGATTTCAAAAAAGTTTTCAGCAATATTTAGAGTGATCCTCCCGGACGGACATAGGCTAGGTTTCATCGACCACGCCCACTTCTACGCCCACTTTTTGTCAAAAAACGTAAAAATTAAAAATCTCCAAAACTACTAAACCGATTTAAATTTTTTTTTACCAATACATACTTGGAATGGTCCTTCATGATGGACATATTCTGGGTTTCATCGACCACGCCCACTTCTACGCCCACTTTTGGCAAAAAACTTAAAATTTAAATATCTTTGAAACTACTCATCTGATTTAAAAAATGCTTTTACCAATATTTAGAGCGCTCCTCCAGGGTGGACATAGTCTATGATTTATTGACCACGCCCACTTCTACGCCCACTTTTGGTAAAAAACTTAAAATTTAAATATCTATGAGACTACTTATCCGATTTCAAAAATGTTTTCACCAATATCTAGAGTGTTCCTCCAGGGTTGACATAGGCTAGGACTAATCGACCACGCCCACTTATTCGCCCACTTTTTGGTCAAAAAACTTAAAATTTAAGAATCTCCAAAATTACTCATCCGATATCCAAAATTGTTCCACCATGGTTCTTCAGAGTGGAAATATTATTGATCACGCCCATTTCTACGCGTACCTTTTGCAAGAAAAATGCAAAATTTAAATATAATTTAAATTTCAAAAATCTTATTAAGAATAGTCCTTCAGGGTGGATTGATCGCAACCATTTTAAAGATCACTTTGGGTCAAAATACTTCAAATTTAAAAAACCTCCGAGACTGCTCATCCGATATCAAAACATTCTCAAAAATTTCCTTTTTGGATATTCCGAAGTAGTGGATCAAATAGGGGCAAAGTAATGAACTTTGTAACCTTTTCTGAAATGTGGGATCCTCCAGCCCAAGAAATCATTCTAAAAAAGTACCTTCTGGAAATTTAAATTTTAATGGTGTTATAGGGTAAATTATTGTACTGTGGTACTTTTACCACAGTACAATAATTAACAATGAAGAGAAGTACATATTTTGAAATTAAAGTTTTTAAGGGTTAAAAGGGTTAAAAGGAGTAAACAATCGGTTAACGTATGGTAATATGGAACTTTTTATATCAATTGAGTTAACGACCCGAATATGTTTTTATTTTTTTAACACATGTTATACAGAAAGGAATGAAGCCTACATGGAACGAAATGAAATGGAATTCAATGAATTGAAATGAGATAAATGGAATAGAACGGGGAACAAAATGGAATGATACGGGGAATGAAATGATTTCAATAATAACGATATAAGGGCTCGAACATTTTCAAGAAATGTTTTTACCGGATCGAACATGATTCCGGGCTAAACGGGGCTGCTTGAATTTTATTGTTTGTTCTAAATAGTTTTTATGAAAGACTTCAGTGATAAAGATTTAATAAAATAAATATTCTGCAGGGGACAATTTTATTAATTGGGACTCAAATCCTGTTCCTTCTTTAATACCCTATTTATTATTACCGGTGACAAAGTTCCGGGCGGGCCTGCTAGTAATATATATAATTTATGGGATCCCAGACCGATATTTCGATTAGTTACAAACGGAATGACAAACTTATATATGAGGCATTCCAAACCAAATGTTCAACAAAAAAAAAGTTGTGTCGTGTCAATATGAAATCATTTGCAAAGTATTCGTTCTTGGGTTACTCTTAAATAACAAAAATAAAATTTAAGTTTTTTCAAAAAGTGGGCTTTGTAGGCGTGGTCAAATATTGAAAATATCAAACTTTTTTGCCTGAGTATCTTTACTTCAATATTTATGCAAATTAAATGAAACACAGTAAAGTCTTTAAGACAAAAGTTTTTATAGATTTTTGTTTGGGCTATCGATTAAAAAAATAAAAATTGGAAAGTTTTCAGAAGAAGTTCTGAATTTTTCAAATTCAAATTTAAACTTTATTTATCAAAAAACATACCGCAATTTTATTTTTTTTTTAATTTAAACAAAAAAAGTTAAAGTTCTTTCCTATCTGTTCTGAAATTTTCAGAGATGTGTTTTGCCTTGTTTTCGAGAAATTAAATGTTAAAAATTGAAATATGTACCCTAATTTTATACAATAATGGTGAATAAATCGTGTGCGTATAAGTAATATCAATACTTAAAAAATAATTTGAGAGGCGATGGGAGCGTGAGTGAGTTTTTATTTATGATCACGCACGCTAATGAAAGAAAAAATTTAGTCACGCATGATATTTTATTTTGCTCACACTCATTCACGCACACGTGAGTAGGAAAAAATAAGTCACGGTCACGTTGATCACGTGAGCGTGAGTAAAATAAAGTATAGTGCGTGAATATTTTTTTTCTTTCATTAGCGTGCGTGATCGTAAATAAAATCTCACTCACGCTCCTATCGCTTCTTAAAATATTTTTTAAGAATTGATATTACTCATACGCACACGTTTTATACACCATTATTGTATAAAATTAGCGTATTGCAATCTTTAACATTTGATTTCTCGAAAACAAGGCAAAACACATCTCTGAAAATTTCAGAACAGATAGGAAAGAACTTTAACTTTTTTTTAAAGTATTAAAAAAAAAATAAATTGCGGCATGTTTTTTGATAAATAAAGTTTAAGTTTAAATTTGAAAAATTCAGAACTTCTTCTAAAAATTTTCCAATTTTTATTTTTTTAATCGATAGCCCACACAAAAATCTATAAAAAACGTTTGTCTTAAAGACTTTACTGTGTTTCATTTAGTTTGCATAAATATTGAAGTAAAGATACTCAGGCAAAAAAGTTTGATATTTTCAATATTTGACCACGCCTACAAGGCCCACTTTTTGAAAAAACTTAAATTTTCTTTTTGCTATATAATAGTACCCTAAGAGCGAATACTTTGCAAATGATATCCCATTGAAACCACTATGGTTTTCTGTAGTGGAACAGTTGGTGTGGAATGCCTCATATACCCTCTATTACTAATGTAATAGAACATTATTTGGAAAAAAAATTAAAAAAAATTCCGCGGAAAAAATTTTTGCTGAAAAAAAATTCCGCAAATTTCATTCTGTGTCCAATTCTGTTCACATATGCCAACCAGCAGCCAATTTAAAGCATGTTGTATTTTTAGGTTATGTAAAATATACCAAAATTTTCGAGGTGTTCTCACATTTTAGTTCATAATTTTTGAACCGCTGAACCGATTTCGATCAAATGCAATACCAAACTACTTAGGACAACAACAAGTAAATTTGCTAAGTCTCAGTCATATATGTTCAATACTTTAGCCGTGATCACCATTTCCACAGACGAACAGACAGACATCGCTAGAATGTCTTAGAATCGATCACTGACCAATAATATATACACTTTATGGGGTCCCAGACCGATATTTCGATTAGTTACAAACGGAATGACAAACTTATATATACCCTCTATCACTAGATGGAGGGTATAAAAAATAGTCGCGGTTTGTGCGCATTTAAGTAAACTTGTGTTATTTAACAAAATATAGCTTATAATTTTACCTTTTCAAGCATTTTGCTTATATCGCATTTATTTTTGGCCTTTGACAACCCATAGTAAAATTTGATGCAGAACATATTTTTTCCAGGATGTCACAAGCATCACTGCTTTTGTCGGAACTTAGAAAATTTGAAAAAAACTTAGAAAAAAGGAATGAAGAACAAAAAAAAAATTAAATGAAATTGGTGTTAATAAAAAAATCGCATATAAGAAAAAGGATTACCATTAACAAAACGAGGCGATATTTCAATTCCTACTGAAGATAACACTATAACTGGGGTGTTTGAAAACGGTACACTCAAAAAAAATATTGTTGTTGTTAGATTAAAGAGGCCCTATGCACTGCGATCAGAATGATCTTTTGTGTAGCCTGAGAGGGGGTGCTCTACATATCGTCACCACAAATGCAAAACAACGTAACAACACTTTTCACAATTTTACAGGAGAAGCAAAAAACGTTATTCAATGAAATATATTTGCAATATAAAAGATTTTTGTGAAGTGTTAGCTTAAAATACAGCGATAAATCCATTTCTGAAATAAAAAAGTCGTTTTTGTTAATATTTTTTGAGATATGTGGGTTACGTTTTTCGTGGAATCGTGTTTTGTAAAACAAAACGACGTAACATCACAAAGTTGAATAAATTGCTAATTTTTTGAAAATAATTCAGCCATTCATTCAGTAAGTACTGAACCGAGAGCCATGAAATTTGTAGTGGTTATAGCTAACGTATTTTTGAGCTTAAGTTTGGAAGTTGGAGTCCAGCGGTTGAACGGGGGAGGCAGCAGAACCCCCCAAAGTAGGGCGCCTTTTGTATACAAACACTTAAAACAATTGCCATTTTTTTTGTTATCAATTTTCTTAAAAAAATATATGCTGACAATGTGCTAGTAGCGGCCTAAAAAACGTCTTTAGTTGGTGTGGTTATCTCTTATACTTTCCGAGATAGAACCGTTTTAAAATGTATAATTTAAAAATTTTACCGATCTGGCTTCAGTTTTTTGCTAATAGCAAAGCCGCATTTATTCCAATTTATTTAAACTAATTTCATTTGAAAACTATGTATATAGATTTCTGATTTAAAAAAAAATAACAAACCGATATCTTGTTTTAGTCCGAAAATACATTATTTTAAAGTTAAAAATTAAAAAATACGATTTTTCTTTTGTACAAAGTACCAAAACTCTTTTGACTTTAGATAAAAAGTTTCGTTCAGAACATGTTGATTATTTTTACTAGTTTGAAAGCTCGTGTAGATGAGTTTAAATCAAAAATGAAATCCGAGGTGTAAATATTGCGTCCGCCAGCACCATCCAAAATTGGCCTAATTTTGGCTGCCGCCTTTATTTTCCTCACAGTTAGGAAAATTACCCAATTTTTAGTTAAATTTAACTCAATTTAATGAAAATTCATGAAATTTTTTTCAGTGTAGGAGCATCCTTGGGACAGTTAGAGAGATGAGAGTTATTTTATAAAAATTTCATTTTGTATGGATGCTCCCATCTGGAGTAACGAGAAGGAGTAGAGTAGTAAGAAAAATGTTGGGTTCTAAAAATGAATGGGGGTCAATCTTCCATTAAACTTCTCTTGAAGCGACCCCGAGGCAATCGTTGGTGCTTTTTTACCCCTTTACCGCCACTTTTTTGTCAAAACAATTGCCTAGGAGTCGCTTCTAGAGGGGTGCAATGTAACCAAACCCCCATTCATTTTTACAAGCCAACAAAGATTTTAACATACATGATTTCAAAATTTTGATTTTTTCCATTCGTTTTTGGTTCTTAAACATTTTAAACTGATTTAATGCCATATTTGCGCTCATTAAAACTAGATACATTTTTCCGAAATTTTTTTTCGTTTTTCCTATAAAATTTATTTGTCAAAATAAAACGCCGTTTAAATTTGACGTTTAACGCATGGAGAAAACGAATAAATAAACTAGTTTAAATGAATTCGAATATGGTATAATATCGTCAATATCTTCAAAAACAAAACTTAAGCATTTGCTTTACATCTTTCAAAAAAAAACTTCGAGATCTTCAAAAATTTTTAAAACCTTTAAAACCTTTATACTTAACATTTTTTATATAAAATCTTTCAGATTCTATAAAATACTTAAGAGTTCTTATAAAAGGTAAGGGTTTATCTACATATTTATAGAATTTTGCTGTAGTAAATATCCAAAAAAAAATTAAAGTTTTTGATCTCACTTGGTTAAAAAAAAAAAATACTTAAAGTTTTACCTCAGAGTCAAAGGGTTGTTTTTGTAAAGAAAATTTTGAAGTTTTAGCATTTTTTTTAAATTCTTGAAATTGGGTTGGGTTTAGGAAAAGTTTTACGAAGAAACGATACATTTAAAAACAAAAAACTCTGTGTATTCTTAGGAAAAACTTTCCTATTGTACTGGTAAATTACACAGAATTTGAAACAGGATTTGCAAAACCTGCGGATCTAGCTATTTTCATTTACAAAAAAAAAAATACCCCACGGAATTACTGTTGAAAAAACGACATTTTAAAATTCAATTTCTCAAAATTAATTTTAAATAGAAGCTACATTCTTTTTTAACAAGGCCAAACAGTATTTCAATTCGATTACCAAAAATTCAAACTATTTTTAGTAACACTGGAAAGTTTTGTTTACTTTTTTATTAAAAATTTCCAGCTGTAGTAAAAATAGTAAAACAGAGTAGATTGTCGTAACGTAATCGAACGGAGCTATTAAATTAAAACAAAAAATATTTGGTTAAAAAAAGACAAATTAAAAAAAAATATATACAATTTTGGAAAATTTTAAAAGATACATTTTTTGAAAATTTTATGTAAATTTTTATCAGAAATATTCATTCAATTTGTATGGTGAATGTCTTAAATATTTATGCGATTTCAATATATAAAAATATATTAATATTTGCCCGTTTACATATAAATTGTGTGTGTAACACTGCTGTTACGTTGTTTTGGTTTATGAAATGCATGCACTTGCTGATACGTTTTTTTGTTTATTGTTAATAAATTCGCAATTTTTGAACTTAGACTTCCAAAATTTGCCAGAGACATGTAGTTTAGTCAAATGCATCATAATCAATCAAAAACTCGATTTTGATTTTTTTGTGGTTACGTTGTTTTGCATTTAAGGTGACGATATTCAGGCTTCTAATAAAGCCGAGAATCCTATTTGGCAAAGAGATTCGTATGTCAGTTGGAGATAACAAGTGTCCCCCCAGATGTCGAAGCCTTCTACCAGTCAGTCTTGGGCATGTACAAAGAACATGTTCTGCCGTATCTTCCTCTATCTCGCGGAATCTGCACGTGTCCGTGTCAGATAGATTTATTTTCCTAAGGTGGTAGCGTAAGTTGCAATGTCCAGTTAGGTATGACGTTAGAATCCAGAGATCCTTTTTGTCCAATGATAGTAGCTGCTTTGCTGCCGAACTGGATGGAGTGATGAATCTCTTCGCCTGCTTTTGGCCAGCACAAAAGTTCCAGTGTTCGATGAACTTAGATTCACTCCATATTTTGAGTTTTTCCCTAACATGTCCCATAGGAAGACCAAAGAATGGTTCCGGACCGATGAATGGTCTACGGGCACCACGGTTTGCCAGACAATCGGCACGTCCGTTCCCCGTATGACCCTCGTGACCCGGAATCCATACCAACTTAAACCCATATAACAAATAGAATTAGAGCTCGTGCTCAATCTGTACTAATAGAAAAATCAATACAAAAACAATTTTATATTAAAATCTAATTTGTTTTAATACGTAATTGAATAAAAAAACTTACCAGAATAAAAAAAAAAATATGTTGGCCATACCGGGATTTGAACTCCGGACCTCCAGCGTCACATGCGACGACACATCCTCCTCACCACAACAGCACCAGTTAACTCGTGCGCTTAATTTGAGTTTTGCTACATGAGAGAATAACAGGGCAGTTTTTCATCCCGTCATTTTATTAAGGGGTGGAAAATATGCCTTTTTACATCACTGGAAGGCAATGTTTTGAGAAAAGAACATTTTATTTTTTCAAAATAGTAATTTTTTTTAGAAAAGAACACAAAAAATGCAAAGAATACAAAAAATGTTACAAACGCCATAAGAAAATTTGTAAAAAAAATTAAAATTTAAATAAAATCCTTTATGTGCAGTTCACACTTGCTGTTTTTGAGTATTTGAGGGCTACGGGCTTAAAAAATCTTTGTTCTGTATCAATTATGTTCTTATTTTGTTACTGGTGTTTTGCTAAACAACTTGCTTAAGGTCATAATTGGGAACCCCCAATTATGACTTTTTCTGACATTTACTTTATTATTTTGGACAAAGTATATTTTTTTGTAAAGAATATGATAAAAGTCTACGTTGCATTTAAAAACATAACTATTACTTAATATATATTTAATTCTATATTTTAGGAACTTCCGCTCAAATACGTCCATTAGAAGAGATGCCTTTACTGCAACCAAAACCAGAACCAATGGAATTCTTTGGTGCCGCACAAACTCTTGCTGCGCGTCATATAGCCGACAGTCCCGTTGTAGTGACTGCAACGACAACTAAATACAGGTGGCTGTCACTGTTTGTACTTGTTCTTTTATGTTTCCTCATTGTTGTTAATGTCATATTATTGCTTAAATTGTGGAAATTAGAGGAGCGCATAGAGGAAGACATGTCGAGTAGAGCACGTATGCCAAATCTATCAGCACTTAAGTATGTATACTTTTCATTAGAGGACCTGAGAACATCATAATCGTATCATTTGATTGTCATAATTACCATTAATATTTTTATTTAACTCTACTTGCAGACAACTGCCCAATAACCACGAAGATTGGATTGAACTACTGCGTCAACAGGAAATTTTACATGAGAGTGAATTAAAAAAATGGCATACAGTATTGCAAACAGCAATTGAGTTGTTGAAAAAGGTGAGCGTTGTCTGTCAAAATTTATTTCCAAATGATGAACTAACTCAACAAATCGATCAATTCAAAGATGAACTTTAGTTTGGTGACAAAATGGATATACAAACTAAAACATTAATTGCATGTTGGACTAAATTTATCTAGATTTTAAAACGTTTTTCGATTCAAATACTTTCCGTTCAATCGAATTGGTGATGTTTGTAAGGAACGAAAGAAGAAATGTATAACGCCTTAGTTTTTGGACACAAACATATATGTATACCAATACGTTGCTGTACTATACTTCGATTCGCTATTTCGGCCTTGTTACATTATATATCAAGACAAACAACGGACTATATATTTAACAACTTCACATTTTGGTAATGTTTTACAAATTGCATATTATTAATTTTCTTCAAATTAAATTCATATTAAAAGTCTTTATTTGTTTTGAGGCTTTTCATAGAATTCGATAATTATGCACAAGGTTATCCAAAAATATCACACGTTTTATTAGTCACAATATATATATATTTGATGACAAAATTGGGTTTATTCTCCTGTGTTTCAGGTTCTGACCACAAATACAAACGTTTTTTAATACAATAAAAACCAGAGACCGAATTTAACTGTTATATATGTCTTTTTGTTTAAAAAAAATCATTAAACGAATGTTGACCAAACTAAGTATTTTATATATGAGAGGTCTCCTTGAGATGTCCCGTGTTAAAATTTGCAATAACTTTTATTTTTATCAATAAAAGTAAAAAATAACAGTTATTAAAAACTTTTTGTTCAAACAATTTAAAATAACTTTTATTTTATATTTTTGAGTAAATACCCAGTTGGCAACGTCCTCAAGCCATCCTCAGTGACGGAGTGGTGACATGTCAGAGTCACTGCTGACATACACAAGACATCTTTATGTACTGGGTTGAGGACAGTTTCATACAAATTTTCAAAATGTCCTCACTCAAAGTCAGCAGTGTTCATGGCTGACCTTCTGGGGACATTTCACCTAAGACTTCTTTGGGGAAATGTCTGATGTAGGCCATGCAAAAATAAAAAAAAAAAATCGTATTTCCTTTAGTTTTTACTTTTATCCATTTTCCTTTATAAATTATCTTTCTCATATTTAGAAAAAACTTTTCGTCTTTTTTAGTCCCAACTGGATTTGAACCTGGAACCTCCAGTTTATTAGTCCCACACCTAACTACTTGCTCCAAACTTTATTTTGAAAATTGTTTGTCTATTTATTACTTTTATTCTACTTGTTAGATTTTTATTTTATTTTATATAAATTGATAATATTACCATCTTTTTATTGGAAATTGAAGAGTTGCCCAGATTTTAGATTCTAATTTAGAATACTGCTATTCTGAAGACATTTACTTTTAGACGCCTTAGAGGAATTGTCCAAACTCTTAAAGCAAACATTCAGTGCTGACAATGTTAATACATGTCATCAAGGATTACCTATGATTTGTCAGAACATGATGACATTTCCTCAAGGAATCACTGTGCAAATTTCCTCAGTGACACATTTTCCAACTGGGTAACTGTTATAACAGTTATTTTTAAAAAAATCAATCAAATTTTATATCTTTAAATCAATGATTTAAGTATAAGCTATCAATAGGATTCTTTTTAATGCCTTTATTTTAGTTTTATTTTAATAACTCAAGTTTTTTAAGTCCCAAACAGTTTTTGATAACAGTTATAAAAAATAAAAGTTTTTTATATCTGTTATTTTAAACAGATATTTATATAAATCATTTCAAACTGTTATTTTAAATTTTTATTTGAAAAAATATTTTTGAACAGAAAATAATTGACTTTTTTTCAATAAATCTCATAACAGTTGTGGTCTCTGATAAAAACATACATATCGTCGCTGCGCCTAGAAATGGAGTCATGTGTAGTTTTTTGATAATTTTTTTATTGCATCTTTAAGATCCCATATTGGTCATACGTTTACTTACCAAACCATTTTTTGATATCTTGATTGGTTCAAAAGTTAGTAAAAGTAGCTATGTGTTCGTCATACTAAAAACTGGTCTGAAAAGGAGTTATGTGTTAAGCTACACATAACTTTTTTTGATCAAAAAGTAATAGAACGTGACAAAATTTACCACTATTTTAGTAATATGAGAATCACACATAGCTTCCAAGTATTTCGAATGAATTTGTCAAGGTTTTTTGGAAAATATTTGCATACTTTCATGCAGTTATCTAAATTCTAAAAGGCGTGTAATCAAGCCTTGTGAAAGCAATTAAATTATTTGAAGTCGGAAAATTTTAGTATTTTAAGTACAGCATCTTTCACAGATGTCAATTTATGTCAAAGCTCTTGAATAGTTACAAAATCTGTTTTTCGATGTTAAATGAAGAGCTTTCAAGAGTTTCAACGACCATGTCTAAATAATGTCGCTTCAAACCACCAATAAATTTTATTGAGTCTTTGTCCCTCTCAAAAAGAAAATTACAATGAGAATGGTTTTATGAACAAAAGCAGTTATGTGTAAAAAAAATCCATTTTATTTAAATTTTGTTCCAAAAAGTACTTTAAAAATGAGTTATGTGTATGTTTTTGAAAATTTCTGCACCACTAGAAAATAGTTAAATGTTTCATACTTTTTTGTAGTACGTGGGTAGCGTATCGGTACAAGAATTTTTTATAGAACAAACTTTTAAAAAATATCGCGAAGGGACGAAAATAAACAGTTTTTTTGCTCTCCTAACCACTTGCCCCAAAACACATGACTCAATTTTTAGCCGAAGCGACGATATGTTTATCGATCAGGATCATTCCATCTAGGATCGATAGTATTTTTGAAACAATGAAACTATAGCTTTTAAATTTTATAAATAAAAAACGATTACTTGTAAGTGTAGGTCCACAATAGTATAATTTTTTGCATTTATGAATGCTCGTTGTTCCCCCAATAAAGTATTTTGGGCATTTTTGTGATTTTTTAAACAATTTTATTTTAGTTAGTACTTTCAACCAGGAGCAAAAATAAGAATTTTCAAAATAGTACTGTAGTTCAACCACAAAAATACTTTTTCAAAATTTACGGTACTAGAAATTTATTTATTTTTTTCAATTTGATACGTATAAATTCACGCAAATTTTTGGCATAAGATCGCAATGTGATCATCTCATAATTAAGGGAAAGTGTGGTAAAGTAACGTTTGTATGTGGCGCCGAAAAATATTACATGAGATCGTGAAATAGATCATGTAAATGTCCTTGAACGGAATCAAGCTCAAACAAAAGACAATTTTAAATATTATAAATTGAGGTTAGGTTAGGTTGGATGGGCTTCCGTCAATTTGGCGAATTCGCTCGGAGACTATTAGACCCATTGTGATTCCCCTAATTATCATTTCCCTACTCCCCTCTGATACAAAAAAAACTTTGTTACATTTTGAACCTCCCCGATTCTCAAATATATTCGGCTAGAGATGTCAATGAGACACTCAATTTACACTCAAAAAAAAAAAATTGGTCAATTTTTTTTACAAACATTACTAAAAAAAACTTTTTTATTCAAAATAAAAATATTTCTGACCAAAATTATTAATTTTTTTCACGTTAGAAAATATACTATCACTTAAAAAGAGAATTGTGGAGGGTATTCATGAATTCGGAAAAGTCGAATTTAAATTTTCTAATTGTTTTAACTAAAATCTCCACTCTCAAACTCTACAGATTTTTTCTATACACACAAAAAAAAATAAATTTCATACTGATTTATTTAGTTAAATCAACCGAAAATCCGTAGCTGCTACTTTATTTGGTTGTGACAATAAATAATAGCTAGGTTAGGTTTAAACTGGCTGCTAACGCTTTATGTTAGCACACTGTTTTGACACTACAAAAAATAGTTGTTTCGACTGAAATCGAATTCTCTTCTTCAGAAATTATTTAAGGGTAGGTTTTGTCTATTTTACAACATTTATATTCTTCGGCATTTTTCATCAAATCTTTCTATATACATTTCTAGTTTATAAAATATTTTTGTTTTGAAAAGTGTGAAAACCAGTACAATGGGTACATGTTAGAAAAAAAGTTAATGCAAGTATATGATAAAATGATCAGCACATGTGTCCAAAAATCAGGGTTGTGATTTTCCACTTTACCTCATCATAGGTTAGTTTATACATAGACTTTGAAGTCTGTTGTGATACCAAGGGACGGTAATAGAGTTCCCCTACTAGTCACTGCCGTTAAATCAATTTGAGCTCCTAATAAAATTCCTAAGATATTGAGTTTTGTTTGACATCCGACAAATCAGAAAGCACGTGCAGCTCTTACTTACCGCATAAAGGGAGAATATTATTTTCAACCCCGATCGATTTGAATTTGGGAAAAAAAAACTTGTAATAAGATAAATTTTTCAAACGTATAGTCTAATATAAATCGAGCTTACAATATAAACTTTATACTGGCTCCAATTAAGTGAATCGAAGTGTATTACATATAAAGAAGCTGGTATGATGTTGTTTCTATATTTATGTGTTTCAAGTTGTTTTAACATTTAATAAAAATTTTAAATAAAAAAAAAAACAGTTAAAAATTGTAAAAAAGTACATATCGTCACCTAAAATGCAAAACGCCCTAACTAACAAAAAATTCAAAATCGCGTTTTTAATTGATTTTTATGTATTGGATCAAAATACATGTCCACAAAAAAATTTAGACTCCTTTGATCAAAAATGGGGATTTTATTAACAAAATTCAAAAAGCCCTAACTACATGCTTTGATATTTGTTAAACCAAAAAGCCCCAACTACACATTTGTATACATAATATTGCCGATGCAAGTGTTATTTTTTAAGATAAAACATTTTTTGATGCTTCTTCTTCCACAATGTCCACCGATAGGAAAAATATATGTTTATGTACAAAAAAATAAAGTTTAGAAATTTACCAATTAACCCCTTCAGGCCCGTGTTTCTTGTTCCTTTTTCAGCTATAGAAATCGCAATTTATGCAGTATAATTAGTCCTAAGTAAGATATAAATTCTACATAAAATTTAATAACAATATAATAAATGACTATAAAAAACATGATTGGAAGTTCTTTATTCCGATTGAATAAAATTCAAAGTAAATTTTTTGTTAAATTAGTAAAAAAAAATTGTTTTTAATTATAATTTTTGCTATTATTACAAAAAATACAGGGGGCTAATTATGTAACTTGATAATCGTCAATCGTCATTGTGAGCTCATTATTCTATTACCATAAAATGGTACTATATGGTAATGGAATAACATGGAAACGATACGTTTGACGACTATCAACTTTCATAATTACCCCCAGTATATAATAAAAAACGTTAGCTTCATTGGGAAGCTTATAATTTCTTCATAAAAAGGGACAGAAATAAAAAACAAGTTGATGTCTAATATCGCTAACATTAAATACAGGGCTTAGGAAAGATAAAATAACAACCTGTGCCAAATTTCATCATTTACATATGGGGATGAAAATCTCAAGTGACACAACTCTTAAAACCAATAGTAGTATAGTCACAATTTTTCAGCGTGATCGGTAAATAACTTTTTGAGTTAGAAGGGGGCCGTAATTTTACATTTTGGCCAAACAGGTGTTTTTTGAATCCATGTAACTGATTACCTAATGTTCCTAGCAAAATGTGTCCCGAGAAATTCAGATAGCAATTTCTTTAATCTTTCAAAAAAAAAAAAAAATTACTTTTTTTTTGCAAAATCAAAAACTTGTTTGGCATTTTTTTAAAACCGGCCCTTTTTTAACTCAAAATAAAGCTAAGGTATTTCCTTTAGGAGCTTTGTGGGATGCAAGTGAGATATCTATCAAATTCCCAATATTTACTGTAGATCTTAAGAAATTTTCCAGAAGCCGAGTAAACGCTTTGACGACCATACATTTTTGACCGAAGTGTTTTTGATTCTCTTTAAATTTTCGTTATTTCTGACCGAATAATAGTTACTCATAAAAAAATAGGGCCCTCCTTCCCCCATATTACGCTGTTTTGGTACTCGCTGTGATCTTTAAGAAATGCAACTTAATAATAGTTATTCTACAAGAATTTAGATTTCTGAACCCCCTTCTTTACCCTTATTTCGCCTGTCAAGTAAATATGATTTTGTCCCTAATATATTTATTACTTCGCAAACTTTGAGAACTTATAGTGAGTAAGTGGACCCAGTTAGAGACTTATTGAAAACAAAACTTTTGTTTCTCTAAAACTCTTCTATAATTCATATTTTAGCACATTTATCCTATCTTTTACTTGAACAAAAAAAAATCGCAAAAAATCATTTGGGAAGTATAGTTGCCTGTGGTCGTTAAAAGGTTAAAGCATTTTAATGCATTAGGTTATTTCGGGCCATACCCTTTGTCCTGTTCCACCCTCATTTGACATGGAGCTTTAAAATGGTAAATTGACATTATGTATCAAATTAAGTTAGCATGTGTTTAACAGAATCCAAAATGAGACATTTGGCAGTGTTAGGTTATATAGCAGGTGCCACGCCCCTTTTTCCAATATCGCCCACATTTTGTTAGAGTTCTATATGATAAAACAACATTCAGTATAAAATTTTGTTAGCATGTTGTTACATTTTATAACACATCTGCTTGGTGTTTTTAAACATCTTCAGTGCAGTTAGGGCTTTTTGTGTTTCTGAAAATTACAAGACAAAAGGGCGTTACTAATATAACTTTTCAAATATTAAAAATTTATAATTTTTTTTAACCGAAATGAATTTGTTTGTGTGTTTTTACTTATATTTAAGAAATTTGTAATGAAAACTTTTATAGTTTTTATATGAACACGTTTTTTGCTTCTCCTGTAAAATTTATAAAATGTTAGATAGGGCGTTTTGCATTTTAGGTGACGATATACCAATTGTAACAACTAATGGATGTTTAAGTATAAACAACAAAAAAAACATACTTAAAAGTATCATCGAACTTCGAAAAGATCAATGTTGATTTAGTTTAACGCATTTTTTACAACAATAAATCACAAAAATTTACAACTAAAAAACTACATAATTGAGATTAATTGTAAGTGTGTGGTGGCAGACAAAATATTTTATAATATATATATTTTTTTGTGTGTTTATCATACTTATTTATTGAGCCTTAACCACTTTTAAGGAGATGCAGCAGTAGTGGCAGATCCAACATATGTATATTTAAAAATATTTCTAGCCAAGCAGCGGTGCGATAAAAAAAACAATAGTTGTATTCATGTCTTCAATTTTTACGCTTGCAAAGTGCGAAATGCGATTTTTTTTCATTAACACGTGGTGAAATGAAACACAAAATAATTTTATGCGTGTTTGTTTGTTGTAATAAATGTTGAATTTTGCACTTTGAAAGGGTAAAAAGTTCTGACGTGAATACCGTCAAAATAAAACGTGAATACCGTTCAAAATTTACGTGTAAATTGTTTTCATTACAACTACAAATTCCATTAAAATTTTTACAACACGGTGTGTTGCGATTTACAAACTTATAGTTTTTGTGAAATATTTTTTGTTTTAATAAATTGCAGATGGTAACTGACGCACTGCTTAAATGTTGTTCTGGCTTAAACAAAAATTTTTATTTTTATAAAATATAAAATTTTAAATATTTGTGGTCACATTAGCATTTTTTACTGGTACAAAATGCGAAATAAAAATTTTACACAACTAACACATGTGGTATACTAAAACACAAACAAAAAAATTGTGTGTGTTTGTTGTAATTTGCATTTCGCACTTTGCAAAGCAAAATAACGCTGACATGAGTGTCTTCAGTAAAATTTAAATGATAAATAAACATTAACCTTATTAATTAGATATTTTTCATTATACACATCAAAATTAAACAATTTACAAATGCGTTGATGTTTATTTTTTTTATTACAAAACAACACCATTGAATCTTTTTATTTTAATTATTTGTAAGAAGTCTGAAAACAATTAAGTGACAATACGGGCTAAGCGGAGTAGAAGGCATCTTTTGAAAGTTGCCACCTTTTCATCATCAGCGCTTTTAAGTCGTCCACACTTATTGTGGATCAGATTCAAGTTATCTATTAAAATAAGTTGCATTGTGCACTCTGAGTTGTATTTTTATTGAGTCCATTATTAATTAATTAACCCATTTTGGACCAAGATTCAATTTTATTTTTCTTTTTTGGAAAAAGGTACTTTTTTAGGGTAATTAGCACCCGATGATCTCAAAAATTTTGTCAAACAAAAAAATTTCAATGTGCCGTTATCCCAGAAAATCCTGCATTTCAACTTTTAATGCAATTTTAATATTTGGATTTATTTACTATTTTATTAATTTATTTCATTATTTTCAAAATAAATAGTTTCAAAATGATTCAAATTAGTGGAATTTAATAATAAGCTAAGTCTAAAAAAATTTAACATCAATCAAAAAAATTAAAAGCCGAAAATCAAAAAATGCTAAATTTTCGTTTTTGCTTGAAACAATTTCTGTGCTGATTTGCATTGCATTTCATGGACATATAAATTTCGGTGGTCAAGTGGGAATTTTTTTTTCAATTGCAGAAAAATGGATCTTAACATTCGTAACCATATTTACCCGAAATTCCACCATTTTCGTACATAAATATTTTTTTGAAAAAGGTGTTCTCCACTGTTCGAAAAATCGAACAGAGGATCGAAATGGGTTAAAGGTCAATTGTATAATATGAACTCAAAATAAACCAAAATAGATTCAGCTTTAAAATAAATTCAAACGACATAAAAACACAACTCAAAACTACACCATTATAAATTAAAAAAAAAAATATGAATTGGAGTTCGAAGATTCCATTTCAAACTCCATTTGAAATTTAAAAATGATAAGTTAAAAAAAAAAACATTTGTGCTGATATTTGCAACAACCCGATATATAAAAGTATAATAATCTACTCAGGATCACTTTTTGAGTCTATTTATCACGATACAGGTCTCAATTTAATACTTAAGATTTTCCTGATTCAAGGAGTAAACCTACTAAAATTGAAAATCGTTCCATGCTTAGACCTAGCTCCCCTGAAATATGTCTTTAATGACTCTTATAACTGGCAAATGAATTCTGTATTCATAAGTCCGTAATTGGACCAATTTTACTTTAAATCCCCATACTTACTTCCAATGTTCACAAAAATCTCTCAATATAAAATGAGAGATATTTGAATAAAATGTTATTTGTTTTACGTGTACGTAAAAATTAAATTTAATCAGACCATTAGTGGACTAAGGGCGGATTACTCAATGAAAAGTTAGCTGCTAACTGCCGATTTAACGGAGCCTTATGTCAAAATTTGTATGAAAAAGTTAAATTTAACGGAGAGTTATTTTATAACGGAGCATTGAGTAATCCAGCCGTAATCGACAAGTTATACGTGTCGATCTTTCGACTGGGGACCTATTTTCTGAAAAGCGCTGATCGGATTTAACTGACTATATTTTTCTTGCTTGTTTTTTTCCTCGTATTTTAGGCTTCTTATTATTTTTACACATATTTTTTTTACACATATTTTTTTTAATTAATTTAAAAATTAAAACACAGTGTTAAAACTTTTGTTTTCTTTTACACAATAACTAAATGTTTTTTTTTTTTAATTTTTCTGCAAAGATTTTATGTTTCGGAAGACCGAAATGTGCTAAGGGTATTAAGGGGCCATTACTCAATTGGTAATGCAAGGTATGTCTCAGTAAGATCAAGCAACTTCGTTGTTACTTCGTTTAAGAAACATATGATTTGTTACCGCTACTTACCTTACTTTACCAATTGATTACACTGTGCGACAGCCAAATTGGCGGAGGTTTTGCTTACCAAAAAAAGTTATATCGGTGTCCCGGCGTTTCGCTGGGTCAGGGGGCTAATTCTCGCAGTCGTGATCGAAATTATTTTGTTTCGAGTTTAATATCGATAGTTCGAAATTTGCGGATGATGGGACTCGTTACTTCTCGATTCGATTTTATGTTTCAGTGTTTTTGTATTTTTTAAAGCATAGTTTTAGGCATGTAATAAACGAATGATTTGTTTTTGTTTTAAATGTAAAACATGTTTTTGTCGCTCAGCCTAAACATATGCATTTATAAATATTTAGTTTTATTTTAATAATTTCGAATTATAACAGGCCTTTATTGTTGGCATACTTATCAATGTTCTGCCATACAAAGTTCACGGTTATGTGTTAACGTCGAAAATTCGGGTAGATAATATTAAATGCAATACATTGTAAATGAGTTTTTAATTGTAAAAAAAATGTTTTGCCGTCAAGCTGAATTTTATTAAATAATCAAATTTTATCAATATATTTTCAAAAATGTAGAGTTATTTACACGCTTAGTTTAATTAAAAAAAATAAGTGAAAGGTTAAAATTGTCCGATTTGACTTAAATTTTAATAATATAATTTTTAGACTAACTCTTGATTATACATTTTGACAAACAGACTAATTTTATTTTTATTTATTTAATTCATATATATATATATATATATATATATATTTTATATCGTATTCTATTTTCCAAAATTATTTCGTTTGTATGGTGGCGCAAGGGTGTATGATACTTGTTTTTTTTTCAAGAAATTAGTTGCTAACTTGATTAGGGTTTCTTATGAAAATTTCGATAACTTACTTGAAAAAAGCAAGTATCATACAGAGAGATGGAGTAAATTTTGACTCACAGTCACTTACGCTCGAATCACTCACGTAAATTTTTTGTTTTAATCACGCTCACTTACTAATCACGTGAGTAAAAAAAATTGTTCACGCGTGACTAACGCCAGATTTTTTTCAACTCACGCTTGCTCACAATCACGTGATTGAAATAAAAATCACTCACGCGTGATTCACGCAAATCACGTGACCAGCGCCCATTTTTAATACACACTTCAAAAGCATTAAATACAAAGTTCAACTTGTTGAATAAGATTTTCCGTGTTTTTTTTTTTGTATTTGCCTCTAAAAAAATGTTATTTGTAATTTTATACACAAATTTAATACAGTAATATCATAAAATACAGAAATAAACGGAATATCGAAAGCTAATTTGCTATCGAATGAAATACCGCCGATAACGTATAAACGCTCGCTCGATATCGAATGACATCATTAGAAATTTCGATACACATAACTCGATCACGAGTGATATCATCCCAAAAGAAAAAAAATTGCACGTTCGAGTAGAATTTCGATCGCTATCGACTGCGAGAATTAGCCCCCAGGTCTAGGAATCGAGATCTATCGATTTGTAGTAAGTAAGTACGTATAGAAAAATTGTTAATCTTTTGTGTTTTCTTCGAGCATTTTGACCATCTAAAATATATTCATCCGATATTCATCCAAATATCGGAAAATGATGTTTAGCAAAGTTGTAGCCGGCGTTGAGCTTTACAACTTTGGTTAACAGCACTTTGCGATATTCGGACATTTAGATGAAGTTAGAAAGTGTCGTATGGGAGAAATTTATATTTTTTTTTTTTACTTTTTCGTGCATTTGACCGTCTAAATGTTAAGTGATGTTCAGCAAAGTTGTAGCTGACATTGAGCTTAACAACTTTGCTTAACATCACTTTGCAATATTCAATCAAAATGCACGAAAATGGTACAAAAAATGACAATTTCCTCTAAAGGATACTTTCTAACTTCAAATCGATCACGATTCCTAACCCAGATCCAGCGAAACTCCGGTACACTTATAATTTTTTTTGTTGTATTGGTAAAACTTGTCCCAGTAGACAGAACTCCGCCGATCACTGACCCCAACCATTTGTCTCATTATTTTTGCTTATTTGAAGTTAATGTACATATTCTGTTTTTTGTGTTCTTGCATACTATATATTTATACTAGGGTTCTATAGTCGCAACAAAATGTCGACTTCTCGATTTTTGAAAAAATCAAAAAAGTGACTATTTCAAATTCAAAAAGTAGATTTTTCGACTTTTTTTAATTTATCGATTTTTTTAAAGTAAAAGTGCGTTTCTGACTTGTTGTAAGCATTTAGGTGCTATTTATACCCTACACCACTCTGTGGTACAGGGTATAATGAGTTTGTGCTGATGTTTGTAACTATCCGAAATAATGTTCCTAGACCCACCTTCAAGCATACCGATCGACTCAGAATAAATTTTTGGGCAAAACTGCAGTTTACGGGGCACACAAAAATTACAAAAAAAAAATATGCCACCCCCTTTAGAATAAAAAAAGAAAAAAACCGAAATTAAAATTTAAGGGGGCTGGTGCTCCTAGGCCTTACTGAGTCCAGGTGTTTCTGGTATGTGTGGGCATTTAATTTAAAGATAATTACGCAAATAAAAAGTTTTTCTGCGTAGCCGGCCTTCGGCCGGGCTTAGGGATTACAAACTCCATAAATTAGTTTAGCGGCTTCGCTAAATAAAGCTTTTTTTGGGTAGCAGGACTTCCGCGTTTTATTTTTTAAGTGTTAAAATGGGTAAAATTTCATGTGCTCAGCCCCCTTAAATTTTAATTTTGTTTTTTTTTCTCTTTTTATTCTAAAGGGGGTGGCATATTTTTTTTTTTTTGTAATTTTTGTGTGCCCCGTAAACTGCAGTTTAGCCAATTTTTGAACCGATTTAGTGATGTCCGTCCGTCTGTCTATGTAAACATTGTGAGCCCGATACAGGTCGCAATTATCAATCGATTTGTACGAAATTTTAAATTTATGCTTCCTTTGACCCTTCCTTTAAGACCTTGCCCCATACAAACTTCTCTTTATAATTTTGCTCAAATGACTCCAATCCTCCTCCTTTAACATGTTAATGTATTTTATATTCACAAATCATCGTTCCAAATTTTAAAGGAATCGGACCAGTTCTTCTTGTAGTCCCCATACAAACCACCCTCCCGATATTCACATAAATCTATCGAAGTTCATGAAAATAGGAAATATTTAATTAAAATTTCGATTGTATGTGTTAAACTAGGGTTCTATAGTCGAAAAGTCGAAAAGTCGATTAATCGACTTTTTGTATGAAAAAGTCGAAAAGTCGAAATAGACTTTTTGTTCTTAAAAAGTCGAAAAGTCGACTTTTGCTTTCGACTTTTTCGACTTTTTTTCGACTTTTTTTCGACTTTTTTCGATTTTTTTTTTGATTTTTTTTACTTTTGCTAAATGTAAATAATTTCTTTCTTCTGAAAAAAATTTCAAATGAGAGCCGAGTTTAATAACAACTGAAGCTATTGGTGTTTCCATGTATTTTGTATGTGAAGCAAAAATGTCAATGCCAAATTTATTAGTTAGAAAGTGTTAAGTACAATATTTACCAATATTTTTGATTATTGTAAACACCTCATTGATAGGGTTCTATAAATCGAAAGTCGCCTCTTTTGCTTTCGATTTTTTCAACCTTTTCCACATTTTCGATTTCTTTGACTTTTTTTGATAAATAAAATACAACCAAAAAATAGCACTTAAATGCTTACAACAAAGTCAAAACTAAACTTCTATTTACAAAAAAATCTACTTTTTAAAGTTGGAAAAGGTCGAAAAATGTTAAAAAGTCGAAGAAAGTCGAAAAAAGTCGACTTTTTAAAAGGTAGAAAAGTCGACTTTTTAAAATTTGAAAAAAGTCGAAAAGTCGAAAAATCGACTTTTTAGAAATTGAAAAAAGTCGAAAAGTCGACTTTTTGTTGCGACTATATAACCCTATGTTAAACGTAGACTTTGGGTACCCTTATCCAACCTGAATGTAATTGGACCATTTTTGGACTCATATAAAAATTTCGCACGATATTCAGTTGAACCATTCTATTGACAACAAAGTAACCCAATTTCATTCAAATTTGGTTAGTGTGCGTTTCCAATTAAAGATCTAACGAAATATAGATCCAATCGGTCCATGTTTGGACTTAGAACCCATTTTGCGAAACACTGGTGTAGGATTTCATATGGTCGGTCTTGACCGACTATAATTTTCTTACTTGTTTTTAGTGGTATTATTCTTTTTCAAGGTTAGGCACCGAAAGGATTAAGGACTAAAAATTCAAAGAAATGAAAAAATTCGAAAAGGTTAAAAAATTTAAAGAAAAAGTCGATAAAATCGAAAAATAGTCGTTAGCAAAAGTTCACTTTTCGACTTTTTGACTTTTTAACAACAAAAAGGCGATTTCTACCGACATTTTCTTACAAAGAGTTGATTAAGTTGACTTTCCGACTATAGAATCCTAACTTACACTTGATTTAACTTTAAGGGAATCACAAAGGGCCTTATGGCCTCCAAATTGGCGAACGCGATTCCAACTTAACCTAACCTACACTTGATTTGCAAGCTTAACAAGATCTGGAAGGATAATTTGTTGAAAAGAGTATGCACCGCTATTGTTTTTCTCTGTTGTATTTTTTTTTGTTTTGTATATATTTGAATTTTGTTTTATTTATTATTTATTGTTTTTCCTTTATATCTTTTATCATTTCAGACTGAAAGAACTTTGGCCGAACTTATGTTTCGCTAATAATTCCACCTAACTATAATAAATTTAAGTCTTTTTTATGCTAAAACAAAAAACCAAAAAAAAAAAAAAATTAAAGTGAGTAAATAGTAAAATATACCATGGATGACAGACCCAGGAGGAATTTAATTCGTCTTTTGTTTTTTATGTAGCCAAAAATTATTATTATTATTATTTTGTATCATATTGAATATGGTACTTAGTACTGCTACATATTTGCTATGATGTAGTTATAAAATTTAGTTAATTTTTTTTCTTTTTGTTTTCTTATTAATATTTTTTACACTTTTTTAAGTTTATTTTATTTTCCAATGGTGCATCTTTTTTTTAAAAAAAATATTAGAAATTAGCTTGTCTAATAAAAAACTAATACTATTGTATATAAAGTAGCTAATTTTTTTTTAAATAATCATAAAATTATTTTTATTTTTTATTATTGTTTTTATGTAAACAAATGTTCATGTAAAAGGCCGGTAAAAAAACTATTTTCATTTGAAGTTTACACGCCACCTTTTTTTAGACCTTTAAAAATATTAATATTATTTTGACTTAAATCCAGTCCGTGAAAATTCTTTTAACAACAGGCTGCAATCAAATCTAAATGTTTATTTATGGTACATGGTAAAATTTTTGTAAAGAAAAAGTGATTTTGAGTTGATCGGTATTCTTGAGGTTGCGTTTAGAATCAATATTTCGATTAGTAAGCAACATCAAAAGAGGGTATAAAAAGTAAGCAACAAAAAGAGGGTATAAAAATACTGTTCAAAAATAACTAATTCCTTCAAAAGTTGTACTTTAAAAATTTCATACTTTGCAACGATAGTTTTAGTGATTTGATAAACGGATAGATCTCTTGTATAATATAATTTTTTTTTTAAATCTTTAGAAAACAAAATAATAAATGTTTTAACCGGTCTTATGTAGTTTTCCCTAAATATCGTATAAAATAAAATACTTTTTGAAAAACACAAGAACTTGACTATATAGGTTCGATTATACTACCAAAAGGTAGTAAAACCCTATTCGACAATCCGAGTGTCCAGTTTGGTGACCAATTCCTTTTTATTGGCCTCCAAAGATTTAAGGAAGTAGTGGGACCCTCAAAATATGGCGTCAGCAGTTTTTTTCAACAGCTTAATGGAGTTGTTGCTATCGCTTAAGTATTTATAAAAAAGCAATCTTTGTATGGGAAAAACAAAAAACAATGTATTTTTTTTTTAAAGTCCACGAAAAAATTATTTTTTTAACATAAAATGTAAACAGAATTTGTTTAAAGGACTATAAGCCACATTTTTGCTAAATATACTTAATATGCTATTTACATATAGCCCGAAATCCACATAAATTTGGATTTCAAATCCAATTAAAATCTATACCGTTTACATATGCTTTTTTGACATTTAGCGGGATTTTGTTTGTACTAACTCTGTATTTTCTTTTGATTTGTGTACAGGGTTGTTAGTTGGAAAATTACCCAATTTTATAAATATATCTAAAAACAATGATTTTTCTTTGCCGGAGCCAATATTTTCAATCCCACTAGTATATGTTGGGACCACAATATCAAAAAATGTGTTTTTATGAAGAGCTGCTTCTTTAAATGCAAGAAAATTAACATTTTTGCCAAGTTTGGGGCCGCCACCATTGAGTGTTTTTCTTTGTTAGGAAGACCAAATTGGTCAACTAAATTGTGCGTTTACCATTTGCAATGGTAAATTTTAAATGAAACATTGTTAAACATTGTTTTTATTAATCTTTTAATAGTTTTAAAAAAATAAATTTTAATTGTTTTTTACTTTATAAAAAACAACAACAGCTGATAAAAAATCGTGTGCAGCGTTGTAAAAAA
This sequence comes from Pegoplata infirma, assembly GCA_963921195.1. NCBI lineage: Eukaryota > Metazoa > Arthropoda > Insecta > Diptera > Anthomyiidae > Pegoplata > Pegoplata infirma. The sequence goes on along the minus strand of OY992537.1, from coordinate 140,511,990 downwards.
GGCATTAGGGATGATTATTTTGGGAAAACCCATAGTTGTACAATTAAGTAGTAGAAATTTTTTGGATTTTAAATTGCGATTTTACGATTTTCCCAAAATCCAAGTTTTTTTTTGTATGGGATTTGACATTTGAAATCCAAAAAAGTAATTGGATTTACTTGGATTTTCATTGAAATCCCATTTTTTTTGGATTTCGAGGCATATGTAAATGGCCTATAAGCGAAAGCACCAACTCTGATTAATCTGTTGGGCAAAAAGTGATGACACCATATTTTGAAGGTCCCACTGCTTTTCTGAATCTTTGGAGGCCCATAAAGGAATTTGTCACCAAACTGGACAATCTAAGTAAAGGGTTTTACTACCTTTTTGTAAAACACTCAAAAGAAAAACTGTCAAAAAATCTGTGAAACGACTTTCAACTTGAATTAGCAAACTTTCAGCAGATTGTTCTGCTGAAAAGGATGTTTTTACTAAAATCTCTGTCATTCAGTTTAAGAAAATAACAAACATTTTACTGTGTTTTTACTGATTCTATTTGCTTAGTTTTAAAATATTTTTTAAAATATATTTTTAGCAGATAATTTTGTAATTTTATAAAAATAAATTGCTATCATTCTTTTTTCAAGATTTTTTTTTTTAAGTGTATCTTTGAAAATATTTTTAGCAAATTATTTTTAAATTTTACAGAAATAGTTTGCTGTCATTCTTTTTTCAAGAAAATTTTCAAATTGTTAATTTTTTTTTTCGTTTTATATTTGAGTTTACTAACTTAAATCTTCTTTTTTTTATTTTCTTGGCAAAAACAATGGCCCTTACCACAAGAAAACAAAAAGTCTATTTTAACAAAAGTTTTATTTTAAATTTCAAATTTTCAATACATTTTTTGAAAGTCGATTTTAAAAACAAAAACAATTTGTATGGAAATAAAATTAAAAGCTCATTTTAAATTTATTTTATTTTCTTGTGGTAAAGCTGAATATTTGTCGTGAGTCACGCATGAGCGTGAGCGTTTTTTGCTTACGTGATTACTGAGTGAGCGTGATTAAACAAGAAATTTGCGTGAGTGATTCGATTATTGTTTCCGTGAGCGTGAGTGAGTGTGAGTCAAATCCACTCACGCGCCCATCTCTTGTTTGAAGTCATGCACTTGGACTCAGGGGATTAGAAGAAGTCGGGTTTTTTTAGAATTCTAAATTTTGTATTGCACAACACAGAGTCTTAGCAAACTGAGTCTGCTAAAATCAGCCGATTTATCATATGGCTTAAACTCAATGTAAATCAACAGATTTCTAAACTAGATAATCATGACAGATATTTAGCAAACCGCGTCTGCTAAAATCAGCAGATTTCTCATATGGCTCAACATGGGTGTATTTTCAGCAGATTTTTCTATTGATTGGACAGAGAATTTATTTTGAGTGCGGAATCGAACCTATATAGACAAGTCCTTGTGTTTTTTACACTATTGCGCAGTGTAATCCACCAATAAATCCCAAGAAAATGTTAACTGAAAAATATAAAAAATGATGCAAAAATGTTGACCATTTGCAACAATAAGAATTATTTGTAGAATTCAGAACAATGTTCTTTTTTTAACATTTTATTTTAAACGTCAAAAGCTATACCTGTGCGCAGTCTTTAATACTTGTACACATTTAATGCAACCCTGATTAAATAATACTCTGTACTGTGTTGTTAATAGATGGTTAGTATTAAAAATTAAAAAAAAAATACATATAAAAAAAAAAACATAATGCCTCAGAGTTTAACATTTCTTGTCAATAAACATAAATAAATTTATATTTATCAATTTATATTTACATCATTGATAATATTATTATTTTGTCTGTCATAAGCGCCACACACGAGGCAGTCAAGTATATAAATTTTAAGTATATTAAATTTATTAATAAAATTAAGATAACTTAAACAATTAAGAACCTTCTTATTTTTGTATAAAATATATTTTTAAATAAAAATAAACAAAAAAAAAAAAAATACACACACAAAGAGGTATTCAGAGTCTTTCTTGTCAGCCCTGGTGCTGTAGCAAAAAAAACTTTTGTTTCGAAATATCTTTTAAAATAATTAATTTTTGTTAAAGCTCCTAAAACTCTGAATACCTCTATTTGTTAATATTATTTTAAATTTATAATTAAAAAAAATAGAATTTATTAAAAATACTACTATAATTAAAAAAAAAAATAGAAAAAGTATAGAACAAATGTAATTGTATGTCTGTTACCAATAGTATTTATCGTACAAGTAGAAATATGAATGTATAAAATAATGGTATTCATATCTGAAATATTTATGCATGCAAAGTGCAGAATTCAAAAATTATTGCAAAAACCATAGAAAATCAATTGTTGCAAAATATGTATGTTTTTCATTTTGTACTTTGCAAGCAAAAAAAAAACTTCAGATGTGCCTACCAACCACTAGCTTAAGGAATTTATTGTATTTCTTTATAAAGAAATGTATTTTAGAAGTAAGAAAAAAAGGCATTTGCAAATATACATAAACTAAATAAAAAATAAAACAAAATAAAAAAAATAGTTAAAATAAAGCTTTGCAAAAACAAGTGAATAAATATATTTGAAATAAAAAAAATCATAATGAAATTGTTTAATTTACAATAAAAAAGTACTCCAACTTATGCAGTGTGTGTGCTCCATCCACACTTCGGTGTGCTTTATTATTGTGGATCTGGCATAAATGTTATTTTAATATTTTTTGAAAATTAATCAAACTTGTTTTCATGCTAGGTTTCAGATAATTTTATAGGCTACATGTCGTTCGTTACACCATAGTATCACCGGCCCTCTTCACATGTATCTACAGTCGCTAAGACACTTGTGTTACTTTTTCCTTCCCAGCGCACAGTGCCACATTTGGCCAATCTAGCACGACAAAAATCAAAAAAAAAAGTTCCCCGATTTTCATGATATGTTTGTATGTTTTATAAAACATTCCTAATAATCATAAAAGAACGATAATACTGTTCGTTACTAACAGGTGGGTGCACAAAGTTGCATCTTGGCAAAGTACCTTTTATGGTCGATTTTGTGCTGGGAAAGCATCACAGTTTAGTACTCTCCCAGCGTCCAAAATGATAATCACGGTAAACGGTATGCCGTTGCTATTTTTAAGCGCTTTGAAAACGCTTTAAAAAAAAAATATGGTACTATTATGGCACTTTTAGAACAAAAAAATGGGACATATCTAAATTGTATACATAAGTCCATAAGACACAACTTTTTTTGGTGTTTATTTGAATAAAGAAATTTATTAAATTAGAATAAAAAAATTAATAGACTCATTTATTAGGATAAAAAAATTTTGAAAAAACTTTAAACAATTTTCTAAGTCCCGGAAAAAATTTGTTTGCAGTTTTCTTTGCGTAATATTATTACAAATAATATTATTACAAATATAATTATTAGAGTTAATTTTGAAAATTTGATTAGCGGGTATCATCATTTTTTTGAAGGATTTAGGTGAGCCGGTATTTTTTTGGAAAAATTTTCGCTCCTTGGAGTGGTTCAAAGCATCTGAAAACGCGGATTTTGAGCTGTGTTTTCTGCAGGGACAAAATGGCTGAATATATTGCAAATCTGATTTCACCAATCGATTCTACAGCAAAAATAAATACAATGGACGTTTTTTGAACTCTTAAAAAAAGTTCCAAAAACCCACCACAGAGGGCGGAAAAATAAGGGTTTTCCATTTTCATTTTAAATACATTTTTTAAATATACACAATTAAAGGGCATTTTCAGCTTAACAAAATGGTACCAACATTTTCGTTCTATCACAACCCGTTAGAGAGTTATAAGCTGTCAAAAATGGTAAAAACAGGTTTTTTGAGAAATTTAACCTAAATTTTCTCGAAAACATGACTTGATAGAAAAATTTTAAATCCAGATTCAGAATCAGCATCGAAATGTTAATCGAAAACTAGTTGTACGGTCCCAGAATATCATCAAAATATCACAAAAAAGTGCTCTCAATAATGCACAAAAATGCATTTTCTTGTGAACTTTAACCTCAATTTTCTCAAAAACCTGACGTTTGGAAAACTTTGGAAATCAGATTTGGAATCAGCATTTAGAGGGTAATCGAAAACGAGTGTCCAGACCGCTGACCCATCCAAAAATTTTGCAACTGTCGGTCAGTTTTTTACAATTTTGTCATTAAAACAAAAACTTGAAGCCTTACAACTTTTTAACGGGTTGTGATAAAAAGTTGCTTTTTGTACCAATTTTCTTAGCTAAACCTGCCTCTTTATCGTGCATGATCAATTTAAGTTTAAAAAAAAAAAAATCGATTTTTCCGCCCCCTGCTGTAGGATATTGGAACTATTTTAAGAGTTCGAAAAAATTCCATTGTATTAATTTTTGCTGTAGAATCGACTGGTGAAATCAGATTTGCAACATATTCAGCCATTTTTTCTATGCAGAAAACTCAGCTCAAAATCCGCGTTTTCAGATGCTTTGAACCACCCCAAGGAGCGAAAATTTTTCCAAAAAAATACCGGCATTCTTTTTAGCTCCCCTAAATCCTTTACAAAAATGATGATACCCGAAACAGATGAAGTGACGTAGTCACCAAACGAACTCTAATAATTATGTATAGAAAATGTACAGAATTTAACAGTTTTTTTTTTTAATTTTTTTAAACAATTTCTTTATTTTTTACGCGTTTTTAACAAATTTGTGACTTGTTAACATTTTATTTATAATACCGGTACGTACCGGTATTGACATTTCGGTAACGCTTCACCGTTACCGAAATAATCGAAAATACCGTTACCTTTACCGTTACCGATATAAAAAATATGTAATACCAATACCGTTACCGATACCGTTATTCGTTTCGGTTGCCAACCCTGCTTTTTTTATTTACTCTACACTAAGTTATATCCAAAAGACACAATAAAATACTTCCTGTCTTAACAAATAAGTTAAAGGTAAAAAAAGCTCTGAATTCTAATCTGTAACTTTTTTGTTGGTCGGTAAAAAAGTTATACGATACCGGAAAATGAACAAACGAATTATTACTAAAAACACTAAACTGTGAACTTGAAAAAAAAGCTATTCATATTGAGAGACCTGTATCTAAAAATATTTTAAAATAACTGATTTTTACAATCCGACCTTCGTAGCATTTTTATTAATTACACAATCAGCTCTAGATCAGACTCAAATAACAGCTAGATTAATTATCTACGTAGCACTTTTTAATTTTTAGTAATACACAATTTCGTTTTAAAGATATGCCCTTTTCAGTTTTCATGTTTGGTGTAATTATTTCGTTTCCCTATTATATTCATAAATTAAAGTGAAATTCGCCCATATCTCAAAAACGGTGAGGGATACGAAAAAAATTGTAAAGAAAAATTTGTTCATAATTTTATATTCTTTAAGTTCCTTAATAGACATTTAAAGCGTATCACTCATATCAAGCGAGATATTAGCAAAAAACTGTAAAAAATCTGGTTTTAGTGAATTTTGGCCTTAATATCTCAGAAACGGAGAGAGATACAAAAAAAGTATTAAGAAACATATTGTAGATAATTTTATATTCTACAAGTTTTGTAATAGACTCTTAAAGCGTATGACGCATATCAAGGGAGATATTAGCAAAAATCTGTAAAAAACCCGGTTGTGCCCTTTGACCTCAATATCTCAGCAAGCACATGGGACTTTTTTTTCTTATTAAGATTGTCAAAACTAAGGTTTGTGCAAATTTTTCAGAGAACCTATTCGATTTTCCGCAGATTGCCCTTTTTCCCCTTATTTTCCTGGGCTACTTGCCCTAGTGATGAGTTACCAGTCCAAAAACATTTTAAATATAAAACCAAACGTTTTTTTCATATTTTAAGTAAGTGAATTAAAACAAATAATTTTGCATCTTATTTTCTTCTATTTTTTTTATTTTTTATTTTAGTTAACGTTTCTTACAAAAAATTTATAATAACGCTACTCCAAATGGAGCTTCAACAAATAATATATATTAACTAGTCGAATAGCCTGTCCCTGCTAGGCGGAACACCAAATCATTTTTTTAATAATTCTAATTTTTTACCAAACTTTATAAAAAATTATGTTTGTGCTTCAAAAATTTTATATTGCTAGATTGAGTAACATCAATATATTTCCCAAACTGGAAAAAAATTTTATGAGTATAAAAAGTTTTATTGATAAAATTTTACAATTAAATTTAGCACGCCCATTTTGTTTCCGTCCTTAAACCGGATATCAAAAATCCATCGTGTGGATCTGTCCCATGGTCACTCCTATATACATGGCAATTTGTATGTTTCTTAGTCATGAAGGGTTTTAAAATTAGAAAATTTTTTGAAAAAACACAATTTTTTTCACTTCAATTTTTCATTATAATTCTCCGTAGACAGTTGACTTAATAAGGATATGATACACTGTCAATACCTTATGCTTTACAATTTTCAGCTTCCTTAGTCATTAGGGGTTGCAGAAATAGTTTAAATGATTAAAAACTTAATTTCGCCGTCTTCCGCCACTCCCCCTGTCTCAAAGGCCGAAAATCCGGCTAAGTTACAGATTATATATATAAACTGAAAAAAAATCACAACGGATTTTTTTGTATCTCCGCCATTTCGCTGGATATCCAGGTCAGTGTTGATCTTTGCCATAGTCCGTATTTCAAGGTCATAAGGTGTCTTCAAAATTAGGTAAGATGTAAAAACATAATTTTTCCACGCCCATTTCTTCTCTTAATTCTCCGTCCATATTTCAAAATCTTTAAATCTGACTACTTTAGGATAAGCTCCATTGTTAGAACTATACTCGTATCCACGCCCCTTTTCACTCTTAATTCTCCGTCCACAGTCTGACTACTTTAGAATATGATCCAGTGCCAGGACAATATGCTTGCCAATTTTCGGCTGCGTAGGTCATAAGGGCTTTAAGGTTAGTTAAATTAAAAAAAAAAAAACAATATTGCCTTGCCCCTTTTTCCTCTCAATTCTCCGTATACATTCTAAAAATGTTAAATTGTACTACTTTAGAATATGCTTCATAGTTAGGACTATATGTTAGGGATTTTCAGCTTCCTAATTCATTGGGGCGGAGCTTCAAATACTCTAAAATGTTGCCAAGTCCCCTTTTTCTCGTAATTCGCCGCCCACAGGCAAAAAATCCGGCTTCTTAAGAGTCTGTCACCGGTGTTTTACTATATGCACGCCAATTTGAAGCGTTTAAGTCTATCAATGAGATTCAAAAGGCGCTGGATACTCAAAAAATATGAGAAACACAAAAAAATATATATACACATAAAACGGATGGAAATAAATTTACCACGGCCCACAGTGATTCGTTCCCATATATCGAGTGGGCAAAAATAGAATATTGGTCGCAGATTTCTGAAATTTGGTACACAAGCATTAAATTATCTAATCAAGAAAAAAACGAGTTTTTGGAAAAATCGGAGCAAGGACACGCCTACCCCCCATATATCCTGAAATTTAAATATGTGATTAAAACTACAAAAATGGTCACAAAATTCCCAAACTTTGTCATTGTTACCAATTTTGATATAGTATTTTATGTGTAAATTTTTTTCTAAATTGAAGCAAGGACTCGTGTGGCTGCCATATATCCTTTTTCTTAAAAATATTGTAAATCGCTCAAAAATTACTCGATACCCTTGAAATTTTTTGTAAAAATTTGAATAAGTGATGTCAATGTGTGTGCCAAATTTCGCTGAAATCGGTTTTTTAAAACAAAAGTTATTTACATATCCTTTTTAAAAACTGCAATAAAGTGTTAATATAATTTAATCACAAAAATAAAATAGAAAGAGTTGTCAACGATTTTCCAAATTTGGTACGCAAGCACAAAATTAATTAGTACAAAAAAAATAAAAATTTTGAGCAAATCGGTCGAAGGACATTTGTACCTGTCGTATGTCCTGAAACTTAAAAGTGGAGTTTTAGCCACAAAACTTGCTATAAAATTACTAAACTTAGTAATTGTCTTAGAAATTTAGATAACTATCGACGTACAACATTTGTATTTTAATCTGAGCAAGGACTCGCGTGGCTGCCACATATCCTTTTTCTTGAGATCGCTGTAACTATTTTAAAAATCTTTCAATTGCTATCAAATTTTAAATATAGATTAAATCAAATGGCGTCAATAAGTGTGCCAAATTTCGTTGAGTTGCTTGCGGTAACAAAAAAGCTGTTAATATATCCTTTTTTTAAATATAGTCAAAAATATAAAAATACATAATAACTGCAAAAACAAAATATTCGCAACACTTATTTCCGAAAAATAAATTTATTCGAAATAAATTTTAAGTAAACTCGTTTAATATTTGCTTTATTCCTAAGTATATACCCCGTTAATAACAAAAAACTTAAAAAAATTTTTTTTTTTGGGTACTTAAAATTTTTATTTTTTTTTTTTTCGTTTTTTTCAAAAACTTAGTTATTTTTATTATTTGATCGTATAGAAAACAGTCCAGGATGTTAAAAAAATCAATAAAAAATAATTTCTAAGTACGAACTTTTTTTATGTATCTCAAAAAAATTTTGGTTTTGATTTGGGATACCAATGAAAATCAAATACTGGTTTTAAAGCAAAATGGCCCACTGTATACTTATTTTATCGAATTATTTACTGTAAATTTATGGTATACAATATAATAAATCCCTTTATATAAAAAAAAACACTAAAATGTTGATGTATTTTTTAAATTTATTTACAGTAAATAAAATAAATAAAAAAAAAAATAATCCAATTTTAGATTTTTTTAAAAATTTTTTTTTTTTCAACTTAAAAAAAAAACTTAGTTATTTTTATTTTTTGATCTTATAAAACATAGTTAAAGCTACAAAAAAAATAAAAAACAAAAAAATTTTATTCACGAACTTTTTTTATGAAGGCCATTAAAATTTGGTGATTTTGGGGATTTTAGTAAAAGTCAAAGATAACTTTTAAAGCAAAACGGCCCACGTACTGCATATTTTTTTTCTGATTTTTTTATTATATTTTTACAGAATACTATATAATATATCAATGTGTAAAGAAAAAATACTCAATATTGGATTTTTTTCTAATAGTTTTTCCATTAATAATATAGCTTTTGAAAAAAATTAAAAAAAGACGCAAAAATAACCTAACTTTTTTCCAACTTCAGACAAAAACTTAGTTATTTTTATTGTTTTGTCTTATAAACCATAGTCCGAGCTATCGAAAAAGCGAAAAAAATTATTTTTTGACTCACGAACTTTTTTTATGCATTCCATTAAAATTTGTCAATTTTTGGGAATTCGGTAGAAAAAATATAGATTTCAGAGCAATACAAAAATGTATTTTAAGATTAATTCTAAAAAAATGGAAATACAACATTTAGCTAATATATTAAAGTAACTTTTGCAAAAAAAAGTTCGTTGATTTCTTTAAAATTCGATTTTTCATAATTATTTTAGTAAACCTATAAAAATCAATTTTTAGGTTTTAACACAATAGCGTTGAATTTCCATACTTTAGCGCCCTCTTGTGGCAACATATGACTTCTTAAAAATCAGGAAAGTACATATTTCTTTTAGTTTACTATTAAACTGTAAAAATACAAAAAATCATCAACATTGAAGACATACTTTTTTTTTGATTTTTGCCAATGAAACGAATCACTGTGCGGCCTTTTGCCTTTCTTGTTCTCCACTCATATACTGGATATCAAAAATCCAACTCAGAAAATTATGTAAGTTACTACATGTTAGTTGTTTGTATATTTTACAGTAGTTAGTTGTTTTCAACTACAAAGTCAGTTGTTTTTGTATGAAAAATATCAAACAACTATTTCGGTTAGTTATTTTAAGTCGTTTTTTTTAATAACTAACAAAAAAGTACTGTAATGTAGTAACAGTTATTTAAAGTAGTTAATTTTATTTTTTATCTCTGAAAAATTTTCAAAGTTTTTTCCAAAAAATAAAAATAAATTTTTGTTTTTTTTTTTATTTTTCGCATCTTTTTAAAAAAAAAAAAACTTGGAAAAACTTGGTCTTCAATTTTTTTTTAAAAACAAAAATTATATATTGATTATTTTATTTTTACAACATTTTAGTTGATTTGACTACAAATGTAAGTAGTTTTTACTACATAAGTCAGTTGTTTTTTGTCAGTTAAAATAACTAACATTGTTAGTTGACCCCAAAACAACTTACAAAGTAGTTATTTTAACTGACATTTTCAGTTGATTTTACTAACATAATTTTTTGAGTGAGGTTCGTGTTGATCTTTCCCATGAAACCTTCGATAAACATGCTAATTTTCATCTTCCTAACTCATTGGGGGTCTTTAAATTAGTTAAAATATTTAAAAACCCAATTTTTCCACGCTCTTTTATCTTTTAATTCTCCGTCCACAGTCGAGAAATTTTAAATCCGATTACTTCAGGGCCCGAATTACCGCATTCGTGATCGAATGAAATTTCGATACATACAAAACTTTGGTACCAATTTAAAAATAAACGAATAATAATATCACTGTATATTCACTACATTTGTACTTCATCCCTGATTAGGTAGAATTCAAGTAAATGTTTTATTTTAGAAAATAAAAAACAGATTTCGATAGCAAAATTTCGATATCGAATGCCGTAATTCGGGCCCAGGATATACTACATCGTTAGGACTATACGCTATGCATTTTCCGCTTTCTTTGGGGGCTTCAAGTTAAAATGTTAAAAATCCCAATTTTGTCACTCCCCATTTCCTTTCAATTTTTCAATCTTTTAATTCTCCGTCCACAGTCGAGAAATTTTAAATCCGACTGCTTAAGGATATGCTTCATCGATAGGACTTCCTAAGTCATTAGAGGACGTTAAAATAAGCAAAAATGACAATTTTAATCTTCATAAGTCATTGGGGGGTCTTAAAATTAGTTGAAATATTAAAAGACACAATTTTGCCACGCCCCATTTTTCTCTTAATTCTTCTTCCACAGTCTAAAAAACTGAAATCCGATTACTTCAGGATATGCTTCATTGTTACAACTAAATGCTATGCAATTTTTCGCTTCTTAAGTCATTTGGGGGCTTCAAAAGAAGTAAAAATGTTAAAAAATCCCAATTTTGCCACGCCACTTTTCCCCTCAATTCTACGCCCACATTGCGAAAATTTTAAATCCGACTACTTGGTGATATGCGCCATCGTTAGGACTATATTCTAGGAAGTTTTCAGCTTCCTAAGTCATTAGGGGGCTTTAAATTAAGCAAAAATGTCAAAAAATTGAGTTTTGCCACGCCCACTTTTCCGCTTATTTCTCCGCCCACAGACCAAAAATCGAAAATCCGGCTACGTTAGGATCTGCCCCAGGTGTTTTACTATATGCATGCCAATTTTCAGCTTTGTAGCTCATCAGTTGGGTTCAAAAAGCTCTGGATAGACAAAAAAAGAGGAACACACAAATAGGGAAATTATATATCGTGAACCTATATTCAAAATATGCCAACTCAAATTTGACGGAAATGAGTTTCCGAAGGCAAATAGCTCCCCTATGTAATACCTATCTGCCATAAAAATTTCAGAGCAAAAAAATAATTTGTTGTCGTTTTACATCCATTTTTGTTATTCTGCTAACTCAAAGTACATATTTTTTTGGTGGAAATAAATGCCAACTCCCATTGTAATTTTCCAAAAAATTTTCAAAATTTTTTTTTTTTTAAAATAGACCACATATCTTATTGCATTTGCCATGCTGAACACGAATCTTGTAAAGATTTTGATATCTAACGACTGGTTCTCGAGATATTGCCATTTTAAAAATATCGGTAAATAGTGTTTGCAAAAAAAAAAATTGCTTATATTTATGTAACTTTCAAACTATTTATCAGATTGAAACATTATGAATGGGGCAAATAAAGTCAATGATATAAGCTTTAAAAATAGCTGGTTTGGAGTGACCCTATTGCAATACAGCGTGAATTGTAGAGTGCCAAAGTTGACCACCCTGAGATTAAAAGGCTTTCGGAGCTAGTAACTTTTAAAAATATGCAAAGATTTTTATTTTTTTGTTCAGTTTTTGCAATTACCGTACTAAGGATAACAAAAACCAAAAAAAAAAAATTTAAAAAATTTTTCCAAAAAAAATTTATTTTTATTTTCCGACAAAATATGCCAACTCTAAAAAAATATTTGTTTTTTGATATAGTAATAAATGCCATCTCTGAAAAATACGCAAACAAGTGCAAAATATGAAAATTTTTGCATAGGTAAAAATTGTTTAGAATATTTAAACCATCTTGTGGAAGGTACATTGTTTATTTTTGCAATAATATGCGAAATAACAATTTTTTTTGCTCTCCTGAACAGTAAGCTTTTTCGAGTTGGCATTTATTGAATATAGTTCGACGATATATAGATATATATGTATTAGGGTGGCAGCTATTTTGCAAAACTTCGAATTTGAAGGAGTGCACCCCTAATTTTTATTACATTTGGTCTAAAAATGCTATGCTAAAAATTTCAGCCAAATCGGACAACGTTAACACGAGGCGCATCGAGGTCAAAGGTCAATGGTCAAAAAATAGCCATATTTTGATGAAAAACATTAAATAAATGGTGTTGTTTTTTTAATATAATGTTAAAAAGTGGTACACGAGTTGTTTTTAGTATAAGAAGATAAATTAAAAATTTGTGGGTTTTCAAAAATTAACCCTTGTAAGTCTTTCGGGGTCAAAATGACCCAATTTTCACAAAATGACCCCTAAAACACGAAAATCAGCCCCAATTTTCTAAATTTATTGAAATAAACCAATGTAAACCCATATTTATATTCTAGTCTATCATAAATACTCAGATATGAAATACTGTCTTTGTAGGATGTCATTCACCCGTTTCACGGTAAGGCCAAAAATATGCATTTTATTTGGCGTGATTCTCAAAACTGATATTTTGGTTTTTTCAAAATTTTCTTAAACAAAATTAGGAAAAATGCTGAAAAAACCACAGAATCTTATAAAATATATGTTAACATATAAAAAAAAAAATTTTGGGGGGATATCCCTCGGATCGTTTGGCGGGGGCATCGATTTAAACTCAGCGGATTTCGAGGAAAATCCCTTTTTTGCCCACAATTTATTCAATATGGAAAAAATTTGGTAAATATTTTAAAATTTGACAAAGTCAGGGCCATAAATTATTAAAAACTATGTTAGACATTAACCCTAAACGTTTTAGGAAAATAGAATAATATTAACCCGGTTTTTATTCGGGTCAAAGGTCAAATTTAGGGATATTTGTATTTTTTTTGAAAAAAGGCATCTAAATATGAAATGTTTATTGCGATTTTTTATAAAACTTGGTATAATTATCAAGGATGGGTACCAATTCGATAAAAGTATTGGTATTGGTTTTTAAAATTATATTAGTATTGGTATAGGTATTGGTTTTCATTTTTTGTTGAATTGGTATAGGTTTCGGTATTGGTTTTGAATTATTTAGGTATTGGGTATTGGTATTGGTTTTAGCCTCGAATTGGTATCGGTTTTTAATAAGTATTGGTATTTATCTTATATCGGTTTTGGTATTTGTATGCAAAAGGTTTTGTCGTTAATATTAATTTATTTAACGTACGTCGTCCTTCTGTCCGCCCCACAGTGCACACTGGGGCGTGATGGTAGGTTTTTTGGCCAAAAGTCTCTACAGGACGTAAATGTTAACCGATCTCAAGGTAGATTTATGCAAGGTAAGATCCAATAACCGCACTTTTCCTTCATAGTAAGTTTTTTGACAAATTTAAAAACAATAATATTTACGAATTTTCAAAACGAAATAAAAATATTTTGTTCGGCATAAATGACTTGAGTTTACACTACACTTTTTATGCTTAAAAATATTTTAATTTTTTTTAATTTTTGTCGTGGGAAATAAAAGAATTTTATTGAATTTCAATATTTTTGTATAATTTAGTTGTTTTCTAAAATTTTAAAGCCTTAAAAAGTGTTTAAATTGGTTAATGTGTGCACTGAACATTTAAGTCGTTTTTGCCGACTAAAATGATTTTGGAAGAAAATTGTTGTCATTTACGTCACTAAAATATTACCTTATATAAATCTACCTTGACCGATTTTTTTGAAATTCAGAAATTAAGCCTATATTAAGGTAATTAATAAGTGCCTTGAAAGTTTTTGAAATCGGACCTACAAGGAAACTATTTCAGGGTGGACAAATGAAGAGACACTTGTCTTTTGTTTATGTATTTAAATTAGAGATGGTCTGTGGTCCCGTTATTTGCGTGACTCAAAAAACCACGTGATTAAGGCGTGAGCGATTTTTATTTAAATCACGTGATTATTGAGCGATTTTCATTTAAATTAAGTGACTATATTAGGGTAGGTTAACCTAACATAACCTAGGGTAATAAATAAGTGCCTTGAAACTTTTTAGATTCAGACCTACAAGGAAATTTTTTCAAGGGTGGACACTTCATTTTAATTAAAATTTACAGATGTTATAGATTAAACAAATGAAGAGACACTTGTCTCTTGTTTATGTATTTGAATTGGAGATGGTCGCTGGTCCCGTGATTTGCGTGACTCAAAAAAGTGATTTTCATATAAATCACGTGATGTTGAGTTGAAAAATTCTAAGTGAGTGTCTAGAGAGTGGGTCGAATTTTTGTGTGAAGGATTTTTTTTTTGAAAACCCCCTTTAAAAAAAATAAATAAAAAAAAAATTGTGGAAACCTCATTTTTAAACTCATCGTTATCAAAAGTTCTACGCCCTTTCAAAAAACTGTCTGGGCCAGAATTATCCTTTCTATCCCAACTTTCCAAAAAATTTGCCCGCTTGTGTCCGTTTTCAAAAATGGAATTAAAATAAATTTTATAAAAAAATTAAATTTATAAAAAAATTAGAATTTTTTTTTTTTTTTTTGAAAACTCCCTTTTAAAAACTCATCGTTATAGAAAGTTCCACGCCCTTTCAAAAAACTGTTTGGACCAGGATTATCCTTTTTATCCATACTTTACAAAAAACTTGCCCGCTTGTGCCAGTCAACACAAATTGAAATGCCAAAAATTAAAAAAAAATAAATTTTTTTTTGTGAAAACCCTCTTTTTTTAAACTCGTCGTAATCAAAAGTACCACACTACTTCAAATCGGTTTTTTGTGTATTCGGGTTTCATTTTATCCAGTACTAGCTATACCCGGTCCGCGTTGCTGGCCCTAAGAAAAAAAACTATTTTATATTGCATCTTAATTTAAATATAGTGTCAGACAAAATTAAAGCACGGGTCCGGGCCCAGCTAGTAACCTTTGGTTCCACCCTCAGTTAGCACTATCTATAGAGAAATCTTAGCAAAATTGGTTCAGCCGTTTTTGCGTGATTTCGAAACAGACAGACATAACGTTAAGTATAGTACACAGGCATGTAATTTAACGCATTTTTATCGAATCTTGATAGCCTAAAGTTCTATGCTGCATCCTCGATTAGTACTATCTGTGCTGCAAATTTCATTGACATCAGCTTTGTCGTTTTTGTGTGATTGCGAAAGAGGAGGAAATAACTTTTTATTTATGAAAAAACGGGAGTGATATTGTAAACCCTTTTGCCGAATCGCGCTATACATATGACCTACAGTTCCCGCTCGGTTAGTTCTATCTGTAGTGACAGATTCGGCTTATCCGTTTTTGCATGATTTCACAACAGGCAGATATAACGTTCAGTATAAATCAAAGGGGCTTGTCAATTTACGCCTCTTTGTTCAATCGTGGTCAGTATAGTACTGAGGGCGTTGCAATTTTGATCCCTTTTTCTAATAACGATCTTTTATGGCCTACATATGTACTTGGTTAGCACTGTATGTAGTGAAAATGTGAAGAGAATCGGTTCAGGTGTTTTTGTGTGATTGCGAAACAGCAGACAATGTCCAGTATAGTACAAAGTGGCGTGGCAACTTACGCCCCTTTTTCCAATCGTAGTAGTTGCGGAGCATGCAGAAATAAAATTCAATTCAATACAAAGGGGCATGGCATTTTACGCCCATTTGTCCGATCACGCTCTAATTTGGCACACAGTTAGTACTTGGTTAGTACTATCGTTGGTCTAAATTTCATCAAAATTTAAAAAAAGAAAAAAAAAGTGGCATGTTTTTTAATAAATTGACATTTTTAAAAAATGGAATATTTCAGAACGGGTTCTAAAAATTTTCAAAAAAAAAAAAACTTTAATCGATAGCCCATAAAAAACTATATAAGAATGTAAATTTTGGAGATTGTGGTGCATTGCGTTTTATTGTGATACATATTTAATCAAGGCAACTCGTCACAAATTTGACAATTTTTCCAATATTTGACCACGCCTTCTAAGCCCAGTTTTTGAAAATTAGAATAGGGCTATCCAAACAACTTATTCAGAAATTTACGGGACACATGTTTTTCTGTAGCGGGACATTTGGTGTGGAATGCCTCATAGATGTCATTAGTGGTGCAATGCTAAAATTCGATTTTGCCACGCCCATCCGCCCACACGCAAAAAAATTAAAAATCTGACTACACAGTGTTATTCCCTACGATATTCTGAATATTCCCTGAAAATTTCATCAAGATCGGTCCAGCCATTTTCGCGTCCATAAGGAACAAACATATAGCCGTTTTTTGCATTATTGAAATAACTTTCAATTCAATACAAAGTTGCATGGCATTTAACGCTACTTTATCCGATAACGCTCAAATTTGGCACATAGTGAGTACTCAGTTAGTACTATCCTTGATATAAATTTCATCAAAATCGGTCCATCCGTTTTTTATATATAGATGTCATTGGTGGTGGGATGCAAAACTTGGATTTTGCCACGCCCCTCCGCCCACAGACGGAAAATCAAAAATCCGACTTGACAGTGTTACTCGCCAGGATATTCTAAATATTCCCTGAAAATTTCATCAAGATAGGTCCAGCCGTTTTCGAGTCCATACGGAACATACATACATACACACATCCATTTTTATATATATAGATTAATATACAAATAAATATGTTTGTACTTTTGGAAAAACTTAAAAATTGTTAATTCATAAAATTAATTTATTCAATTATAAAATGCTCATTTTAACAACTTTAGATTTGTTCATCTCCCTTTCTATTAATATTTTAAACGCAGACGAAAAAACGGGAAAAAGGGGCAGGTCAGTCTTAATGCTAGTAAACCAACGAAGATTTTGGCGTCCTAAGTTTTGGATTATGTCGCGGAACATTTTGGAAAAACTATTCAAAATTGAACAATTTTAAAAAATTTAAATAAAAAAAATTAAAAAATCACAAAAAAACAGAATCAAGAACTTTCCATACCCATTTACAAGTTGTACATCCTTTTGTCTTAATAATGTATAAATTTGTTAGCTTTTTTGATAACGGTATATGGAGATTTAAACATAAATATTTTATTTTTGATTGATCATTCCAAGAGAATGGCTGTATCTATTTTTACAAAAATTACAGACAATGTGGCATCAAGTCATACTTAATACAATAGAGCATTCACTTTTTCTAATTTTCTAATTTTTTTTATCAATTGTAAATAGTTTTTTTAGGCATTTGTGCCTTTTCATTGCACTCAAAAAAAAAACCTTGTAAAGTTACCAAAAAATCTCGTGATTTTACGAGGCTATTCTCGTAAAATATGACGTAGGTAAAATTCTCGTAAAATTACGAGGATTTCCTCGAAATTTTGAATGCGCCATAAATTGGTAAAATAACCAATTTTATTGGTAAAAATATTGTTATAAAACCGGAAAAATAAAAAAAAATAAAATGTTAAACTTACAAGAAAAAATGGTAAATATATTTAAAAAAATGGTAACCAAAATGGTAAATTTACAATTTTTTTTATTGTTAAACAACATATATCCTCGTAATAAAATCATTTTTGTAAAATAACTGTTTTTTGTAAATTAACTAGAATCCTCGTAATCAATTTTTCAAAATTTTTTCAACTTTTTTACAAATATTTTTCAATAAAAAAAAAAAAAATTACAAAAAAAACAGTTTTTTTGTAATTCAACTAGAATCCTCGTAATAAAAACTTTGTTGTAAAATTACAGTTTTTTTTTGTAAAATAACCTTTCAAAATTGTAGAATACAATTACAAAAATAATATTGTAAAATTACCAATAAAACTGTAGTTCTCGTTTGAGCAAAGTACAAGATTTTTTGTGAAAAAACAAGGAAAATTGTTAAATATTGGTAGAACGGGATTACAAGGCATTTTACCAGGCGTTTTACCAGTTTATTTTTTTGAGTGTGGCATTAGTACAAATAATGCCAAAAAATTTCATTGGCAATAAATGCTAATGCTTTTTTTGGCAGTGGCATTAGTTCCAACTAATGCCAATGAAAATTCAATGTCAATTAAAAATTCCCATGTATGGGTTAGATTGACCATTGTACAATCGTCAATATTACCCACACACGATCAATATAAAAGAAGAAGGAGAAGAAGTGCAAAAATCATAATAAATATATTTGACAGCATTCATCGCGCGGAGGAAAAATTAAAAAAATCCCTAACATTTTTTTATATATTTATATTTTGGAGGGTATAAAAAATAAAAATGCGTAACAAATTACCTAATTTTTATTGGTCAGTTTTTACTCCATTTATGTCCACTGTACCAATGCGAGAAGAACTTATTTTTCGCTTCTTTTTTAAATAATAATGATAAAATTAAAGTTAAAGCCAACTAAATCAAAAGTGGTTTACAAAAATATATATTTTAAGGCCCGTTAACATTAAAAAAATTAACCTGGGGTTAGCACTAGGGATGCCAATCGGGAAATCCCGAATCCCGAAATCCCGGGATTTTTCGGGATTGACAAATCCCGAATCCCGGGATTTAATTTTTTCAATCCCGGGATTTTTCGGGATTTTCCGGGATTGACAAATCCCGAAAAATCCCGGGATTTCGGGATTTTTTTTGTCAAATTTTGTAATAAAAATTGACTATTTCTTCAGTGTTTGTTGTCCGATGGTAACAAAATGGATATCGTTTGAAAGGTGTTTGAAATATCTTTCAAATGAGGTATGTTGGGCTTAAATTCTCTTACTTTTTTGGAGTACAATTTAATTTTTAGGGCGTATTACTTAATATACAGAAGGGTGGAGCAAGGTTTTCCTTTTTTGAATTTAAAAATCGTCGGAGTCAGAATTGATTACTTTAAAGGTCAATATTGGACCTGCAGGGCAATGTCTTTGGTTCCTTTTTTGACTTGAAAATCGGAAAATTTCGAACAAAGTGAATCATATTTTTACTCTGTTTGAAACTTTCAGATTTTCATGTCTAAAAAGGAATCCTACATGCCTAATATTTGTTTGTACAAATATTGACCCTAAAAGGCAAATATTCCGACCACGATGATTTTGAAATTCGAACAAAGGAAAATTTGCTTCACCCTAATATACAGTTAGCTGCCGATTTATGCATATGCCAACAATTTTAAGAAGCAGTTAAATATTTCCGAGAGTTTTATTTATAAGGGAACATTAAGTAATCCTTCTGTAAAGTTTCTTTTTAACAGTTTTAGTTCATAAATGAGTAAAAGCGGATGAGGGGAAAATTTCCCACTTTAGGAACCAAAACAGCCTCTGAAAACCCTATTTTTTTACCAATTTATACTTTTGTTAATAAATGACACATTTTTAAGTTGTACCTAGCCAGAAAATGACATTTTTCTCGTCTCGCCCCTTTTTGTGGGCGTGGATATAAAAAAATAATATAAATTACGATAAAATTCTGTTACTTAAGCTATTTAATTAAATGCATTTGTAAACATTTATCGCAAAGAGAAGGAAACTGTTAAAGTGCGATTCGCCTACCAATTAATACAAATTTTGTATTGACAGATGACATTGGGGGACATCATTCCCTCGCGAGAAATTGTAACAAATTTGTTAATACAATTTTATCATTATTTAAACAAATATTTTTTATCCACGTCTACAAAAGAGGCCGACAGAAAAAAATTTATTTTCTAACTTTTGAATTCAACTTCATCGCGTCTTTCACAGACGGGCATCGCTCGAATTTGAGGTCATAGTTGTTCGATTTGAGGTCATAATTGTTCGATTTGAGGTCATAGTTGTTCCTAAATTTTCGGTTTTTCTGTGCTAAATATGTAGATTATTATTCAATGGTTATGAATTAATTGAATATTTATTTATGAAAAAAAAAAATTATTAAAAATATAACGTAAAAAAGCTTAATTTTAATAAATCCCGAAATCCCGAAAAATCCCGAAATCCCGAAAAATCCCGGGATCCCGAAAAATCCCGAAATCCCGAAAAATCCCGGGATCCCGGGATTAGGATTTTAAAATCCCGAATCCCGGGATTTGTAAATGTCAATCCCGTTTGGCATCCCTAGTTAGCACTAACATGCACTTTAACCGAAGGTTAAAACAAAAATCGTTAACTCAATGTTCGGGTTAGCAGTAACTTCCAGTTATTAATGTCAATATTTCTGGTTAATTTAATCCAAAAAAATCTTGCGGTTAAATATATAACTGGAAGTTTTGTTTACATAATGAATTAAGTAAATATCAAAAAATTATTGCAAATAGAGAAATAGCTTAACAAATAAATGGCTGAATCTCATTTATTTAATATTTATTCTGAAACAAGTTGTGTATTTCGAAAAATATACGCTTCTAAACCTAATTTAACTTCAATTTTAATATGGAAATAATAGGAAAAATATCTCAGCATCTAAAATATTTTTTCTTTAGCGTCCAACCTGAATCAAATTACGTCGCGTAAGGCGTAACGCCCAATAATTTTTCGTTTCTAATATTTAAATGTGAGCTACCTAAATCAAACGGACGTAAAAATTTCAAATTTGATGTGTTTGTTTTTGTTTTTTTTTTACGTCTTGCGCGACGCATTTGATTCTGGTTCGACCCTTAGAGAGAATCTAATAAGAGAGAATCTGGAAGAAGTCTCAGATTCTGAAATTTTTTTTTTTTAGAAAATGTCTTAGATTCTGAGGCATTTTTTCTGTAAAAAATGGTCTTAGATTCTGAGAAATTTTTTCTATAGAAAAAGTATCAGATTCTGAGATTTTTTTCTATAGAAAAAGTATTAGATTCTGAGACATTTTATTTATAGAAAAAGTCTCAGATTCTGAGACATTTTTTCTATAGAAAAAGTATCTGATTCTGAGACGTTTTATTTATAAAAAAGGTATCAGATTCTGAGACGTTTTTTTATAAAAAAGGTATCAGAATCAGAGACATTTATTCTATAGAAAAAGCATCAGATTCTGAGACACTTTTTCTGTAGAAAAAGCATCAGATTCTGAGACATTTTTTCTATAGAAAAAGTCTCAGATTCTGAGACATTTTTTCTAAAGAAAAAGTCTCAGATTCTGAGACATTTTTTCTATAGAAAAAGTCTCAGATTCTGAGACATTTTTTCTATAGAAAAAGTCTCAGATTCTGAGACATTTTTTCTATTGAAAATGTCTCATATTCTGAGACATTTTTTTCATAGAAAAAATGTCTCAGAATCTGAGACTTTTTCTATAGAAAAAATGTCTCAGAATCTGAGACTTTTTCTATAGAAAGATTCTTAGGTTTAGAGCCATTTAATTCGTGGAAAAAGTCTTAGATTCAGAGACATTTGAACTATTACAAGTCTCAGATTCTAAGAGTTTCTGTCTATTCAAAAATAAAAAAACACTTTCAGTAACATTTTTATTATTAAAGATTAATTTATATGGGATGATGTGGGATGAATGACTTTCTTTGTATTAGGCGGTTTGGGTTTCTTCGCTGCTCAAAATTTAGATGACTTTTTTATTATTTTAACCTAGAAAGGTTCCATGTTGACCAAATTTCATACTACAAAATTGAGGATTTATGTAATAATTGCCTTTTGCAATTCCGGTCCATCAGCGACATCGGAGCGGTTATCAGTAGTTTTTAAAATTTGCCATCCTTTAGTAAATATTTTTTGCATTTTTATTTAAATTTTTTTTTGTTAAAAATATTTTCATAATATTTTGACTTTTGCTGTTTTAAAATAATTCACAATAACACCTAATCGGAAGTTAACTAACTTTTTTCATTTGTTAACGAAATTTGTTAACTTGGAGTTAAGAGTTTAGGTTAGTGTAACTGGAAGTTAGATAACTTTTAGGATAAATTTAACTAACTGGACTTTGTGTTAACAGGCCTAAGGCGTTTTAATTTTATCTCTTTTGAGAAAAATTAAAAACAGGAAATTTTATAAAACTAAAGGCCTATTCACACCTGAGGTGAAATCTCGTTCGAACGAGATTTCGATCATATGGTCTGTATCATTTTATACACAACCATATGATCGAAATCTCGTTCAAACAAGATTCACCTCAGGTATAAGATTCAATTTTATTTTTCCTTTTTTGGAAAAAGGTACTTTTTTAGTGAAATTAGCACCGGCAGATCTTAAAAATCTTGTCAAAAAAAATGTTTAATATTCCGTTATTCCAGAAAAGCCACATAAATTGCGGTGGTAAGGGTAAATATTTTTTAATTGCAGAAAGATGACACTTAACATTTGTAACAAAATATACCTGAAATTCATCCTTTCATACATATTTTTTTAAGTGATTGAAATGGGTTATCGTGCAGGGGCCCCTTTTCGATTTTAGATCTTTTTGTAATTACACGGGCAAATTTTTTTTTCTTATATGGAGTTCACAAGTTGTTTAACAAAACACCAATAACTGAATAAAAACGTAATGGATACAGAACAAATAATTTTTTAAACACGTAGCTCTCAAAAATAGCAAGTGTGAACCGCACATTATGCATTCTTAAATTCTTTTATAATATGACTGTGCCTCTAATAAAACAAACAAAATTTTTTTTCTGGATTCTGGTGTTGTGACATATAATTTTGTAACGACTGCTTGGTTAAAATTTTGGGATTTCCAAAAAAGGACATTAGTATTTTTTTTACAACGCAAAGAACAGTGCAGTGACATTCAATATATGTGCATCACATATTAATAATGTTTGCAAAAGAAAAAATTTCATTACAGAAAAGGTCTAAATTTTTTAAGATATACTTTTATTAGGGGTCATAAAAATCACGTAACGTGACAAAAATATTTGTTTTATGTTTTTATGGCTTTTAAAATTCAAGTAGCTAAATCCGTTTTGTTATATGACTTTGCATGCAAACGATTACTGATTGATGTAACATCTTTTGTAAACATCTGTAGCAATTCGTTAGTCAGGTAAAACCTAGTAATGTGATGGAAAGAAAATGTTTGACGTCACAATTAAAACAAACGAAAATAAGAATACAAAAAAACCGAAACAAAACCGATACGAAAGTAGAAAAAAAATGAATTGGTATTGGTTTTTTATTGGTATTGGTTTTGAAGAATAAAAGTATTGGTTTTTAATTGGTATTGGTAGTGGGGAATCAGTATTGGTTTTTTTATCGGTATTGGTATCGCACAAATAAAGGTATTGGTTTTTAATTGGTATTGGTTTTCAATTTGAATTGGTATTAACGGGTATTGGTATCGAAAAGGTATTGGTACCCATCATTGGTTACAAATGATGTTTTCCTTGTGTGAAAACGCAATTGTAATTGATAAAGAAAGTTTTTTGCTGGGATACCATCGTTGTTTAACAGTACAATTACAATCTCTTATTTTTCATATTTCTCTTCGATTTTATTTTAAAGAGCTGACTTGACAACAACACAGTAAATACGCGGTCGGTGATGCCAGATACGGGGATTTGTCCCCAAAATGGGATTTTACAAAAATCTACTATGTTCCTATATTAGCTGTCCAAAAAATAGCGTTTTTTTTTAATTTTAGTCTTTTGAGCAGGGATGTGGATTTCGTTTTGATGTCAAAGGCGATTTTAATTTTTTTTATGATTCTGCATAGAAGCAATAAGTAGCGGGCGTATCTATATTAGGTATATAACTTTTTGCAATTTTTGCAAATATCAAAAATACCACCGCATAGCTGTGTGGGGCATGAACAAATATAAAAAATGGGGTGTCAATTTTTCTCTATCGTGAAAAAAGTATCAAAAAAAGTACATTTGCATTAACTTTTTCTGTCCTGTTATTGAGCTTTGTGTTACAGGGATTAGAAAAATTTCCATTTCTTTGAAGGGTCTTGGATCCTGACTTGACTTCCCTTAATCCTTTCACTGGCCATGAAACCGAACCCTTTATTTGAAAACGATTAAAAGTAGATATGGGAAGTCATTATTGGATTTGCAAAATCGAATTGGGGATTTCATATTTAAACTTGGGTATCTGACCCAAGATTTTTCTGGCAACATAGCATACGATATACGGTTTATTGGTTGACTGATATTTTGTTTTTCTGTTTTTGTTCAGTTTTCTCAACGAAGTTTCACTTAAAAATTCTTTATTCGCTGCAGAAAGATCAGTTAAGAAACAAGATCGGTCGGTTACGGAACGTATAAAGCGTAACGGTCGTTACAATACAAATCACGATACATATTTCACTTGCATACAATTTTGTTTTCCTATATAAAATTGTAATATTATTATTATTTATGTACATACATATATTTATATATATAAATATCTGTATTAATATGTATATAATATTTTCTCTTGCCATTTTGTAAATGATAATGTTTGTGCGTACATGCGACAAGTATTCCAGAAGCAGCAGCAACACACTTTTTCGGACATGCAAAATTATTAAAAAAAAAATAATTTAAAGGATATTTGAAAATTAAAATTGAATAAAAAATTTAAAATAATAAGACCTTAAAATAAATAATTTATTTTAAAAATAAAATTTCTCAATACAAAATATAAAAAGATAAAAGTTAAAAGTGTCGATAATTAATTAATGCAGCTTTCATAGTGAAACAAAGGTGCAACAGGTGTATTAAAAGCAGCAAAAATTAAATAAAAAAAAATTAAAAAAAAAAAAAAATTGTGAGTTATTCGTATAATAAAAACTTATAATTTTCTGATGATGCACAAATATTTGAATTTAAAATGATTTAGACCCCTTTCCAATTTGAACAGTTCATAATAGGTTTATAAAATTAATTTCCATACAAAAATCGTTTCATAAACCCGTTTTAAGTTTTTAAATGTCAATACGATTGGTCCTTATATCAGTTTTATTAAATCCGTTAAAATATGTATCTGAGAACCCACAAAGTAAAAATTAGCTTTTGAAATTTTTTTAAAAATTAATTTTGCGCTGAACACGAATATCAAAAAGTTTTTAAAATCGTTTTGAATTTTTGGTGAACAACTGCGATTTTTCGCAAATTTCAAATAGTGATATCTCGAAAACCGTTTGACCAATTGTAAGATTTTTTGAATATTCGTGTTCAGCGTATCAAAATTAATAAATGTATCGCAAGACATTTTTTTTAAAAACTTTTTCAGTAATGTCCGAATCATAGAGAAACAAAGAGGCGAAGGTGAAAGAAAAAACAATATTGATATCTTTTTCTGATTTCTCACACGTACGTTGTCGATGTGAATTCACCACACAATACATGTTTACAAGTCGTACTTTGTCAACAAATACATGCATACAAGTTGTACTTTGACAACTTAATTTTTGACACCTTCGCCTCTATGTATACTCTATGGTCCGAATATCGCAAGACATTTTTTTAAAAATTTTTTCAATAATGTCCGAATGTCCCAGCTAAACGTTGGTAATGGGTGGTGATTATATAACACATTACCAGGTAATGTATATCCATTATTTATATCATTATTTTGGGATGTTATAAAATACTAATTTTGATCCAATGATCAGTTTTACAGCATACTAGAATATTGTATTGACTACTCATTTATAGAAAAAGCTCTCTCTCTCACACACATCCTAATGTTTGATTATGTGTAAGACTCAAAAATTTATTTTCACACAATTTCTCATTTAACGGTGAGTTTAAAAGAAATTTGTTTTAAACATCATTGTTTATTATTATGCTTAAGGTGAATGTCTGCTGCAGAAGGTTCTTGGATCGAATCCCCACGTAGATTAAAACAAATAATGGAAAAAAAAATATAAACAATTAAATATAACTAATAAAAAAATGTGAATTAAATAAAACAAATACAATTAATAAAAAAAAATATTTTTTTTTCGAAAGCTAAATTTGCTCCACCATACTAAATAAGGTAAAATTTTACGTGAAAATCCAATGCATTTTGATTGTCACGTAGGATCTTATTTGTTACTTGCTATTTTTTTTTATTTATTATAGCTGGATTTTGGATTGAAAACGTAGTAAAAATATTTTTTTAACCACTCTAGTGCATATGTATTAGAGCGTCCCGTCAAATGTAAACTTTCGAATTTCGTGTCGTAATACCTGCCGAAAGATGGCCACGGAAGAGCTGATTGTGGAATAATTTATGAACAAGTTTTGCACGGGCATCTTCAGTCGGCAACCAGCGGTAAAAGTTTGAAAAAATTACCCTTTCGACCAAAATATGTGTCCGAATTTTTTTTACAAATCCAACTCAAAGATTAGGGCACTTATTCATAATACTTATAGTTAGGGTTGCCAGATACAAGAAGTCAAATATCTGGACAATGGAAAGTTTTCAACTGGATTTTGAAAAAATAACTGGACTCAAACATATTTTTTTAAAATTTAAAAAAATTAACCAATTTTCATATGTGAGAGATTTTAGACTACTTTTCAAATATAACATCAATTAAAAATCTCGGCCATGGAAAATGTGCATTTTTTAAGCATTTCCATTACTTTAAAATTTCTTAGAGGTGCGATATCAAAAAAGGGGCGACAATAACTGACATTCATTTGCAGATTTGATCCATATATATTTTTTTGGGGGTTATTTGAAAAGCAAAATGTTCGAAACAATCTTCAGATCATCAACGTGCTCAAGGAAAACACTCCTGCCGAAATTAATAATGAAAAAAAGGAATGAAAATGCAGCAAAAAGAAAAAGCACATTTTGCTGTTTTATTCATAATTTATGTTTTATTCAAAAATTAGTTAAAAATAACTGTAAAATATATTTAATAAAAAAAAATAATTGCTAAAGTTGAAGAAATTCGTTTTTAACTGGAAAAATTATGTTTTAACTGGAAACTGGACCAGACTCAAAATAACTGGAAAATCCAGGCCATTCCAGGCCGTCTGGCAACCCTACTTATAGTAGACATATTGTAGGTTTATTTGACAATTATTCCACACTCAAAAAAAACCCTTGTAAAGTTACAAAAAAATCTCGTGATTTTACGAGGCTATTCTCGTAAAATAGGAGGTAGGTAAAATTCTCGTAAAATTACGATAATTTTCTAGTAATTTTGAATGCACCAAAAATTAATAAAATAACCAATTTTATTGGTAAAAATAATGTTTTGAAACCGGAAAAATAAAAAAAATGGTAAACTTACAAGAAAAAATGGTAAATATGTTTTAAAAAATTGTAAATTTACAAAACCAAAATGGTAAATTTACAAAAATTTTTTTTTTTGTTAAACAACATAAATCCTCGTAATAAAATCATTTTTGTAAAGTAACTGTTTTTTTTTTGTAAATTAACTAGAATCCTAGTAATAAATTTTTTAAAATTTTGTCAACTTTTTTTTTAAATATTTTTTAATAAAAAAAAAATTTGTCCGGGACTTGGAAAATTAAAAAAAAAAAAAATGGAAAATTTCCAAAAAATAATGTTTTTTTTTTGTTAAACAACATAAATCCTCGTAATAACATAATCTTTGTAAAATAACAGTTTTTGTTTTGTAAATCAACTAGAATCCTCGTAATAAAAACTTTATTGTAAAATTACAGTTTTTTTTTTTGTAAAATGACCTTTCAAAATGGTAGAATACAATTACGAAAATAAATTTGTAAAATTACCAATAAAACTGTAGTTCTCGTTTGAGCAAAGTACAAGAATTAAAAAAAAAAGGAAAATTTTTAAATATTGGTAGAACAGGATTACAAGGCATTTTACCAGGCGTTTTACAAGTTTTTTTTTTGAGTGCAGCAATATCTGTCAAATAAACCTACTTTAAAAATATTTCAGGTTTAATGAATAACAATCTAGGATTTTTTGCGTACTTTTTACGAAAAATACACAGTGCAACAGCCCATTTAGGGCCTCAACCAAACCAAGACAGTTTGAAAGTACTTGTGTGTAGTACACACAAAAAAAACTTTGTCAAATTACTAGGAAAAGTCTCGTAATCCCATTTTACCAATATTTGACAGTTTTCCTTGTTTTTTTTTTAACAAATCGAAAGTTACATTTTATTTTGTAATTTTACATTTTTTTTGGTAATTTTACAAATTTCCAAGATAATTTTACAAAAATCTAGTAAATTCAGGAGACTTCCATGTAGTTTTAATTGCGCCAAAAAACTGAAAATTTACAATTTTATTGGTAAAAAGCTTGTAAAAATAAAAAATTTTTGGTAAAAAGCTTGTAAAATACTAGCAGCGGTATTCATAAGCAAAAGTTAGCAGTTGCTTATACATCGCAGACAACGAGCTGCTTACTAGAATGTGTTTTTTCCTTAGCAAAATGTTAGCATAGAGTTTATTCATAATGATTTTTAAAATCTGTTGGCTAAGAACACACAGTAAAAAGTTTTGGTTTAATTTTAATTCCTAGCTGGTGTGTACACCCAAAATAATCCTACAGTAAAAAATACAGTAAAAGTGTTATAACTTTAACTTTACTACTTTTTTAGTCATTTACAGTATAAATTTAGTTTTACAGTATAAATTTAGTTATTTTTTGAACTTGGAATTTACTGAATACTGATTTTTTTACCGATTTTTTAATAATTTTTGTTAGTAATTTTTAAAAATTTGAAAACTTATTTTTGACAACTAAAAAGGTAAAATCTACATTTTTGAATATTTTTTTTCAAGTAAGAGTGCTCAATTCGGCTGTGCCGAATCTTTTATACTCTCCAACATGCAAAAAAATAAAAAAAAAAATGCAGGGGCGTTTTATTTTTTTTGGGGGGGTGGTCGTGGTGATTGGGGGGGACAAATTTTCTCTCAAATATATGTTTAAAAATTCATTCCTATGTTTTTTGCACTAAAGAAATGCAAGTTTATCGTAATTTATTTTTTTTTATTCTACGCCCATTAAGGGGGGGGCGTACCAAAAAAACGACATTTTCTGATTCTCAGGGTCCAAATGCAGGAATTTGAACTTCTTGTAGCATAAAAATGTTGAATTTGTTAAACAAAAAGACAAAAATCATGTAAAAAAGTGATTTTTTCTGAGGTTGGTTTAGTTCTTCTAGGGGGAACTTTTTTCCCCCAGATCTAATTTTGCCCATTTCCGAACTTAGCCTGCCTAGGACCACAAGACATATTCGTGCCAAACTTGAGGAGTCTAGCTCTTTTATTTTGGACTGTATCGTGTTAACTACAGACGGACGGACAAACGGACGGACAGACGGACGGATAGACGGACGGACATCGCTAGAATGTCTTAGAATCGATCACTGATCAATAATATATATACTTTATGGGGTCCCCGACCGATATAACGATGCGTTACACACGGAATGACAAAGTGAGTATACCCCCATACTGTAGTTGGAGGGTATAAAAATAAATGTATATTTTTTTTTATAATTTCTAAAATAGAGTATTGCCAACCATCAAGCTCAATAATTATATATTTTTCAGCCAATTTTTTTATTAAAAAAGTTGTCAAAATCGGTTTTGGATAGGTTTCCGCTTTTAAATTGTTTTACCGTTTTTTTATAACTGTGTTAGTAAAAATTAACTAACGCGTTGTAGGGCCCTTTAATACTAACAATTAGTAAAAACGGCCAACTTTTTAGTAAGGAATACTGTAGGATTTCTATGAGTGTATATATAACAATGCCAAAAATAATTTAATTTATTCCATAAAAAGTTTACTTTTAAAGAGATAAAAAGAGAGTGAGAGAATGGATTTTGAATTTATTTTTGGGTGTTATAATAAAACCAAAATATGGAAATAATTTTACACCTAAACAGGTGTTTATTTGAACAAGGCAGGACTTAAATTTCTCCAAAAATAAATAAAACAAATGTAAGGTTATGTTTTTTAATATTTTTGTGTATTGAATACAAATACAGACCAAATACATGAATAAAGTTAACATCCAGAGGACTGTTGATTTGTCACCCAAACTCAGCGCAACTCTGCATAAAATAAACTGCTACTGCTTCTATATTAAGAAATTATTCCTGGGGGTAGGCACCGTCGTGA
The DNA here is from genome assembly GCA_963921195.1 of Pegoplata infirma. Taxonomy (NCBI): domain Eukaryota; kingdom Metazoa; phylum Arthropoda; class Insecta; order Diptera; family Anthomyiidae; genus Pegoplata; species Pegoplata infirma. Next base: position 140,481,715 of record OY992537.1, on the reverse strand, counting down.
TCTAAAAATTCCATCTCTCTGCCTTCTGCTTCAAGATTCAGCTGGCCTAAAAGTTAACCAAAAATCAATTAAAATGATTGATAAACGTTTGTAGTCAATACTTGATATTTATATTTCGGTCGGAGTAAAATCTTCACTTTCTGGATCACAAATTTTGATAATATAAAGATTTAACTTTTGTGTACATTGCTAACCTCTTTTCTCACTTTCATTGAATGATGAATGAATAAGCATTTTTTGTTCACTCAATATGACAGCTGTTTTTAATTCCTTGCCAAGTGTTTATCTTAAACTTGATGAAATACAATTTTTTGATGACGTTTGACGTTTATTTTTTATAAGTTTTTCAAGAGAGAAATTTAATTATTTTTTGGCATCAAAATAAAACTAAAAAAAATGACATAAAGATTATCAAATTTTTAATCCCTATGTGGTTTAGCATATAACCCATTTCGGATTTAACTTTGAGTTTAATTCCAAAGTAGTTTAAAATGTGCTCCGCTAGGTTTTAAATATAACCCAAAACTTTTTATTGTGCAACCCTGTTTTTGAAAATCAATTGCTTTTAGTTACGTCACAATGCAGCAGCAAGCAGCAGATAGTAGACAACAAAAATAAAAAGTACTGTATTTAATTATAATTACAAATAAATGCCGTATTTTGTATTTCTTTACATGAAAATAGCATACACCAAGCTGCATATACAAAAAATACCCCTTTTTAATTACAATTATAAGTAAATACAGTAATTTTTATTACTATTGCTGTCTTCTGCTTGCTGCTGCATTATGAAAAACATTTAATTGTCATGAGAGAACGTTACTCAATTGAGAACATTAATTGAGAGAACTTTAGTCAAGATTTAACAACATTTTGTTTTGTTGTTAGCAAGGGTTTTAAAATTTGTTATGAATAAAACACTTGTTAAATTCATTCTAACTTTTCGTTTTGAATACGGCTGTAGGAATTCTCGTAAAATAGGAGGTAGCAAAAAATCTAGTAAAATTATGAAACCTCTTTGTAAATTTTATCGTGTCAAAAAATTTGTAAATTTACAATTTTGTTGGTAAGAACCATAGAGAAAAAAAAGATAAGAGATTGCGTGTCTCTCATCTCTCAATTTTTCCTCTCAATTGAAGTCTGGATGGGATTAAATGGTTTTTTTGGGGTTTTTTTAAAATCATGAAATTTGTACTTTATTTGCAATTTTAATAATTTTTTATAAAATATATTGAATCATTAACATCTTTAAAGTGTGAAACACATAATTTTTTTTTGTTTAAAACAATACAAAAGTGTTTATTTTAAAGAAATCAAAAATGCCTTTTTATTCAATTCCTCTTTCAACCATCATTCTTTTAATCCCACCTGTTAATGTTTTTTCTCGTGAGCGACACAAATACCCCCTGTAAGAACCTTGTAAAATTACAAAATTATTGGTAAAAATCTTGTAAAATTACAAAATTATTGGTAAAAATCTTGTTAAATTACTAGGAAATTTTGTCAAATAGGAAGTAGCAAACAAAAAAAGTTACAAGTTTTTCTTGTAACTTTACAAGGTTTTTTTTTTGAGTGTAGTAAAAACCCCAAAGGGTGTTGGTCTGTAACGTCTCAAATTTTTTTTTATAGCCCACTGAATTTTTAATTTTTTTTTTTCAAAGGCGTTGAAAAAAGTCGAAAAAAAATGCAAATATTTTTTGAGCTTAAAATAGTGTAGGATATCTTCAATAGAATTTTATGTGGATTTTTTGCTTCTTTTTAATGGGTAATTTAAGTGCATTTTTTAAGAAATGGTTCAAAAGTCTACTAAGACATGCGTTTAAAGGGTTAAAATGTTCTACGATTATCCCGTGTCTGTTCTTTTGCATTATATATTATTAAAGCTTACATATTTAGAGAGCCCCTAAACATACTTAAAATTTTTTTCGGAGTCATTTTTGGAACGGAAAATCTTGTTTGATCCAAATGATTTTCTTTAGATAACTTTGACCTCAAAGGTGTAAGGCTTAAAGTAATCCGATTTTGCTCAGTTTTTTTCACATCAGTCTTAGACTATATGCCACTATATTCCTTCCGGGAGACGGTGAAAATCGAAAGTTTAAATTTAGCTGCCACCAACGGCGTATGCAGGACTGTTTTTTCAGGGCCCAACAACAACAAAAAAATTTTTGTTGTTTTTTTCGTGAGATTTGTGTTTTCCAATACATATAAAAAAAATATTTTGTTGTTGTTGTTGTTGGGCCCCCCCTCTGTATACGCCGATGGCTGCCACCCTAACAAATTTTGCACCCTACTTTAGAAATTGTATAAGAATAGTAAGTCCACATCAAGCTCCAGTTAATTAAATAAAAAAACTTTAAGAAAATATATATAAAGATATACAACAACAAGTAGTAGTGTATATTGATTTTTGTGTGTGCGTAACGTTTCCTTAAAAATAATGATTATTTCCAAAGATCTTTTTATTTTTGGTGAACATATTTTTGGTATAATTATACCAGAAAATACAGGAAACATAACTTCAACGGCCACGTCAACAACAACAACACAGCCATCGGCAGCACCAGCAACAATAGGATTAACACAATTACAGCAGCAGCAACATCATCATCAACCACAGCATCATCATCATCATCTTCAACTTCATTACAATCCAGATAATCCGGAAAATAATACAATTAATGTGTCGTCTAAGCCAATTATATCCATAGAATCGTCATTGTCATCAGACGATGTTAATAAAAACGAAGTAACGTCAGCAATTACTGTTGAACCATTACCGACCGATATTATTAATAAAAATCAGGCGTTGTCCAAGCAGGAAGCAGTTACAACGACAACTACTGACATACCAACAACAAATAATACATCATCACCAACTACAACAACATCTCAGAATGATATTCAAAGAATAACTGATGATAAAGATTCGAGGAATAAAAACAGGAAATTTAAACAACATTACAGCATACCCTCTTCCTCGGTAATTACAACGTCCTCCTCATCTCTGTATTCATCATCGATGCAGCCAACAGTTCTTCTTGATTCTTCATCTACCAATACTTCATCCATGGAAGGAGGAGACGATCAAAGTATATCGTTACAATCAAAGAGAGAGAGTTCTCCTCCATTCAGGAATTTAAACAAAAATAAATCAGAAATCAGTAAACACTCAAAAACAACAAATGGAGAATCTTGCGATTACGAGTCACGATCATGTCAGAAATTAGAAAATTCAAAATTAACATTATTGAGAGAAACATTACAATCCCAACAAATTCAAGAAGCTAACGGTGCTGTTAACTTAACACTAGCACAGCCACAAATACAACAAAACATTATTGGTTCAAAAAGAGAAATACCATTTAATAACCATAACTACCAAAGCGGTATGGACAATGTCACATTGAACAAGAATTCAAGGTTAGTACACTTAAAAAAAATTAGTATAACTACTTTAAGCCTTTCAACGAACAAATGTAGTTATTTCAACTGTGTTTTTTTTTTTGACCTGTATAAAATGTTCATATACCTAGTTTCTTTTGAAGAAATGGGAAAAATTAGCAAAAAAACGAAAAGAATCCCGTTTTCCCCCTTTTCTTTGACCCGCTAAAGGTGAGGTTTGGTAACTAAAATAAATAGGTAACTCTTATTTTTCACCCCTCATTCCAATTTTCAAGTTTCAGGACAATAGGAAGGAGTCCTTTGAAAGACCCTTTCTTGTAAACCAACACAGAAAGAAATAAAAAAAAAATTTGAGTAAATTTTTAATACTATTGAGTAAAAAATTACTCAATTTTCCACCAGTAAACGATTTAATAGTATTGAGTAAATTTTTAATAAAAATTTATTAAATGTTTGCCAAAAAAATTTGAGTAAATTTTTAATTGACACTATTAAGTGCAGGAACAGAACAAGAAGCACCACCTTTTAAAAACAGAACAAGTTTTATTTCACATCGGCGCCGGCCACCGGTTTAATCTGCCAAACCGTATGGAAAAAGTCGTGCCGGGCTTATTCTGTTTCTACTCTAAAAAAAACAAAGTTTAAAAAAATTTCATATTTTTTTACAAAGAAAAAAAAACATGTTTTTTCAAGCTTTACCAAATATATTTTTGTCTTAAAAACATAAAAAAAATTTATAAATATGATTACAAACTTTCATGTATATATACAAAAAACTATAAACTAAACGAGAATTAAAAAAACTAAGAAAATTCCAAAAAAAATTAAAAAAGCTATTAAATTCTTATTAAATTATTTACTCAATTTGTTTTTAAATTTTTGAGTAAATTTTTAATTGCGTCAATTAAAAAATTACTCAAAACTTTTTTTAAATTTAAACAAGTGATTACTCAAATTGTTTTTCCCCATATTTTTTTCTGTGAAAGGGTTTTCTTTAAATTATAAAAAAAAACAAATTTGATCACATCTTCTTAATTTTGGATTTTATGTGATTTAGTTAATCATACACTCAAAAAAAAAAAAAACTTGTCAAATTACTAGAAAAAGTCTCGTAATCCCATTTTACCAATATTTGACAGTTTTCCTTGGTTTTTAACAAATAATTTTCGATCGAAATTTACATTTTTTTTGTAATTTTGCAGTTTTTCTTGTAATTTTACAAATTTTTAAGATTTTTTACAAACAAATTTAGTAAATTTACGAGAATAGTAAAATCACGAAACCTGCTTTTAAGTTTTATCGCGTCATAAAAATTGTAAATTTACAAGTTTTTTTGATAAAAACTAGTAAAATTACAAACTTATTGTTAAAAAGCTTGGAAAATAACAAGGAATTTTTGTCAAATAGGAGGTAGCAAGAAAAAAGTTACAAACTTTTCTTGTAACTTTACAAGGCTTTTTCTGAGTGTATCTATTTAGATTTTAACTGGGCTATTCATAATGAGTAAATTAAATCTATTGTAGGTTTATTTGACTGATATTGCATGAATATTTGTCAAATAAACCTACTTTAAGTACACTTTAAGTATTATGAATAAAGGCCTAAACCTCTAAAAACCAGAGGTGAAAAATATGCATACATTTTAGAGAAACCGTAAAATGAACTTTTAGCAATAAAGTAAAAAAAATCACATTAAAATTCCAAAATATGATTTTTATCTTCCCAACTTTGAAAATAGACTATCCAAGGGTTCAAAAACCGTTAAAACCAAAATATACAAAATTCTTAAACAGGATGTGGACCGATCTCAATTAACGATATTTTTAACCAATTAATTTTAAAAGATTTTTTTTTAAAGAATTTCGTTTATTTTTTAATGAATGGTTTTGGAATCCTTGGGTAGCCTATTGTCCAAGTCGAGAGCAAAAAATCATATTGTGCAATTTTAATGTAATTTTTTTTACATTATTGCAAAAAGTTGGCTTTTGGGTTTCACCAAAAATTCTATGCAAATTTTCCCACCACTGGTTTTTGGAAGTTATTGATATCGATTTGAAATCTAAATAGATGAGATTAACTAGACCACATAAGATCCAAAACAAAGATATCTGATCAAATTTGAATTTTGGAATTTTTTTTAAATGCTCTTTGGCTAAAAAAATGGGGAAGATAAAGTGCGATCTTCCTGAAATTTAAACCACATTGTTCCCAGCAAAAATTGGCATTACTAGTAATGGGTTTTGTAATCCGAAACAGATGTTAATAAGTAGTTACTTATTGAATGAAACACTAATTATTTTAACAAGGGCGTGAGACAAAAATAACTAGTGAAGAGTATGGAGTTAAATAAGTAGTTACTGCCTCAGATTACAAATAAGGAGTAAAAACCCATTACCAATAAGAAGTAAAATAATTAGTTAATTAAAACTTTTAAAATTTAACTTGTTTTTACTAAAACTTAAAAATTGCGTAATTTTTATTAAGTTTTTAAGTACTTTTTAAGTTAATTGAATTGTAAAGGTTAAAAACTGCAAGTGCAAGAAGATATTATTACTTAGAGGTGCTTTTAAAACATATTACTGAGAAGTAGTTACTTTTGGGCTTAAAATAATGTTAATGGTAATGGGTACTCATTATAAATAATGTACTTGGTAATGATTACTTTTCACTACTCATTACCATGTTTTTGCTGGGTTTTGGCATTTAATTTTACCAATCCCGCATAACGCCAAAGGGAAATACGCGAAAAAGCACTTTATCTTCGCCCTAGTACACATTGCAGTTGATTTACAGAATGTTGTTTTCATATACAAGACAGACAAATTTTTGTTAGTTAAAACAACTCTATTTGTGAGTTGTTTTAACTAAAAAGTACACTAAAATACAATTACAAGAAAGGTTTATAACTTTTTTTTTTTTGCTACCTCCTATTTGACAAGAATTACTTGTTATCTTACAAGCATTTTACCAATAATTTTGTAATTTTACAAGCTTTTTACCAAAAAAATTTTAAATTTACAATTTTTTTGACGCGATAAAACTTACAAGGAGGTTTCGTGATATTACTAGATTTCTTGCTAGCTCCTATTTTACGAGAATTCCTAATAAAAATTACGAACTTTTTGGTAATTTTACAAGATTTTTACCAATAAAATTGTAAATTTACAACTTTTTTGGCGAAGTAAAACTTACAAAAATGTTCGTAAATTTTTTTTGGAAAAAATCTTGGAAATTTGTTAAATTACAAGAAAAACTGTAAAATTACAAAAAAATTTAAATTTCGATCGAAAAATATTAGTTAAAAAACAAGGAAAACTGTCAAATATTGATAAATGGGAATACGATACTTTTTCTAGTAATTTGACAAGGTATTTTTTTGAGTGTAGTATACCTAACCTGACCAACTGTTTTTGTCTGAAAAGCGGGATGTAAAGGTTGAAAAAGCGGGATTTTGGTCTAAAAAGCGGGACTTTATTTATACTCTCCACTTAGTGATACACTCAAAAAAAAAGTGAACTAAAATCTGGGAAAATTAACTAAATTTTGAGAAAAAGAGGGAATGATTTGGCTCCAAAGATTTTTTTTCTTGGTTTTAGTTCATAATTTTTCCAAAAATAAGGAAAACAAAGTTATTTAATTTTAACCCAATTTTAACTAGAAAATGGGAAAAATTATACTTCACATTTTAGAAATAGATTGGGTCTAGACCCTGGACCCATGGGTTCGGACCCCATTTAACTCGAGACCCCGTTGGGTCCTTTAAGGGTCCCCAGAGATTTTGAACCAAAACTTGTGTCCGTTTCGCTCTAACTTGCTTAGTTTTTGAGATACGGTAATAAGGGGCCTGATAGGGTCTTGAGAATCTTAAAAACCGGATAACTCAAAAACTGTTGATCGGAGGGATTTCGGGTATTTTGCGGAAGTGTTCTACGAGTCAAGAGCTACAAAAATGCCGTTGGATTTTTTCTCGTGTTGGCAGTATTTACCGAGATATGGGCATATATAAAATCCAGGGAATTTCAAATTTTAGATCCGAAATTAGGGTCTTGAGACCCCGACAGATATGCAGAGCTAGGCTATTCCATATTTTTCTTTGTAGTCTTTCTTTTGAAAATTTCATCCGTTTCTCTCTATCTCGCTTAGTTTTCGAGATATCGCCATTTTGAATTTTTAACTAAATTCTAAGAAGTTATTTACTAAATTCTCAGAAGTCATTAACTAAATTCTAAGAAGTGCACTTCCTCAATTCAAAGAAGAGAAATACGATGATATTTTTTTTAGTAAATTTTAACTAAACTTGAACTAAATTGTTTTTTAAGAAATATGTCTTAAAAATAAAGATACCATTCTTAGATTTGTGGAAAATTTCTTTGCCAGTAAGAATTTTTTTCCTAATATTTAAAAAATCCATTTAAAGAAAACTTTGAACTAATTATAAGTAAATGAACTAAAATTTTTTCCTCATAGTTAAGAAAATTTCTCATTTTTAAGTTAAATTTAACTAAATTTTAGGAAAAATCATGATAAATTTTCAAAGACATTTTTTCCTTAAATTTAGTTATGTCTTTTTTTTCAGTGTAGTAGGTTTGTAACAGTTCGAAAAAGTATAAAAATTCATCATTTTCAATCGATTTTAATTTAACGTAGTTATGTCCGTCCGTCTTTCTGGCTGTCTGTAGAAAACACACTTACTTTCAAAAGAAAGTAGTTTGTAATTTTTCTGGTCAGGTTGATATTGAATTTCAGCGGAATCCGTCCAGTGGTTCAAAATTTTTTTAGCAAAACCGTGAATTTTGGTTTGGTTTCGCCTCCAATTCACGTGATAAATAAAAGCCAAATAAGCCACAAAAATAGTTTTCAAAATATTTTCGTCACTTTAAAAGTTTTTTAATAATTTTACACTAAAAAAAATTAAATTAAAAATCATTTACAAATCTAAAAATAAAAAGTGTAAGAAATTACAACTGTGTTAGAAAAAGTTAAAATTAGCTTGATTAAGTTCGTGCTAAACGTAACATATGGGTGATGAAATGTGATATAATTCTCGTCATCTTTTTCGCGTTAATGTACGTTTAAATAGCTGATTTTAATCTTACACACCTACAGTGACAATCGAAGAGTGCTGACGAAGGAAGGGTGGTTTCTTCCGAAAGCTGTCGACGTCTCCACTTAGCCTGTGTTGTCAATTAATTTTTTCAGATTGTACAACAAAAATAATTACTTCTCAGAAATAATTAATATGGACTCAAACCGAAATAAATAAAAACTTCAGTAAAAAAATCATTTACTTAAAAAAAAATATATTCCTAGTCAAAGTCTTCAAACAGGGTGGATTTTTTTAGAAAATTTAGGACTTTCGATGCTCCTCAACACGGAATTTGCAAAACAAGCTGAAATACCTGCTAATTTTTATTGAGGAAATTTAAAAAAAATAATTTTGCAGATTTATAAAAATGAGTCAAATTCCAAAATAATATTTTGTACCAAATTAATATGGGTTACCGATGCTCGAAAACTATATATTTCTTATCTGAGTACGTTTGGGCAACGTTAAACAAAAATTATTTTGTGTTAAGCATATTCCTAAAATTTGTTCTTAAATTTAGTGATTTTTTGCCCAAAACTCGAAACTTTGACTGATTTTCGCGGGGTCAAAGAGTTACATATTTGGCTCAAAATTTTACCAGGTACTTATTAAGGTCATTAAAAAATTTTCAAAATATGGACCACCCTATTGTACACGTCTCGAAAATAAAGTATTTTTTTTTAAATTAAAAAACTAATTGAAATAAAACAAGTAAGAGTGTTAAATTCGGCTGTGCCGAATCCAGGGACGTTTTTTTTTTTTGGGGGGAGGTCGGCAGTGGTCTTTGGGGGGACAAATTTCCCCTCGAAATATATGTTTAAAAATTCATTCTTATGCTTTTCGCACTAAATAAATACAAGTTTATCATTATTTTACAACTTTTTTTTAATCCACGCCCACAAAAGGGGGGCGGGCCGAAAAAAACGATATATTCTAATCCCCCGGGTCCAAATGCAAAACTTTAAGCTTCTTGAAGCATAAAAATGTTGCATTTGTTAAACAAAATCACAAAAAATCATGTAAAAATATGGTGTTTTTTAGAGGCTGGTTTAGTTCCTCAAGGGGGAACTTTTTTTCCCCTGGTCCGATTTTGCCCATCTCCGAACTTAACCAGCCTATGAACATAAGACATATTTCTGCCAAACTTCAGGAGTCTAGCACTTTTATTTTTGACTGTATCGTGTCTTCCACAGACGGACGGACAGACGGACGGACGGACGGACAGACGGACATCGCTAGAATGTCTTAGAATCGATCACTGATCAATAATATATATACTTTATGGGGTCATAGACCGATATTTCGATGCGTTACACACGGAATGACAAAGTGAGTATACCCCCATACTGTAGTTGGAGGGTATAAAAATCTTAAAAATTTAGTTCCGAATTATAATTTTTTTTTTTAATTTTCAAAATTCAAAATCAATTTATCTAACTTACATAGTAGTTGTTTCCACTGTCATATTCAGTTGATTTTATTTAAATTTGTTCAAGTCCACGCTTACTTTCCAGAGCAAAGCAGGAGGCTGGTTGAGCATGGCGGTGTAATGATTTAGAAGTTATGATCAAAACCCTTAAATTTAGATAGGTTTTATTTTTTTTAAAACAATACTAAACACACTTTGAACAACATTGCTAAGCCACAAAACTAATTTAAAACAACTATTTTGTCATTCAAACAAATTTTTACACTAACAAACATTTTTACACTCAAAAATGGGTGACTAAAAAAAGTTTTTAAGAGCATATACATAGATACTAACAGAATTGAATTTAGTAGAACTATTAAAAACTAATAAACAGAATACAAATAAAATTTTATTGAATACGCTTGTATGTTTGTTTTTATTATTATGATTATGTTCTAGCGCAGCGGTTACCAACCTATGGTACGCGTACCACTAGGGGGTACGCGAAACTGTCCGCGGGGGTACGCCAAATTTTAGTAATTTGGACATTCGTTTTAGATTAACCTTTCAATGCTGGCTCCGCATCTGGTTTACAAAGTTTTCCATAACGTCAGGTTTTCAAAAAAGTTGAGATCAAAGTTCACAAAAAACGTATTTTTGTGCAATTTAAAAAGCATTTTTTTGCAAAATTTTTTGGATGATATTTTGTTTTCGATTAACCTTGCTGATTCCGATTATGTTTCCCAAATTTTCCTATGATATCAAGTTTTTGAGCAAATTTATGTCAAAGTTCCTAAAAAATCGTGTTTTTGTGCATTTTTGAGACGGGTTGTAATAGAGTGGAAATTTTGGTACAATTTTGTTAAGCTCAAAAAGCTCTTTCATTGTAATTGGGGGTGTTTCATTCAAAAAGTACGGAATTATTGATCTGCCCTCGTGTTAAAAAAAAAAAACATTAAAAAAAAATAAAAAAATTATATATTTTTTTAAGAGTTAAAAAAACGTTAGTTGTTTTAATTTTTGGCGTAGAATTGACTGGTGAAATCAGATTTACAATAATATCAGCCGTTTTTGCTCTGCAGAAAAATCTGCTCAAAATCCGCGTTTTCAGATGCATTGAACCAACCACCCCAAGGAGGGAACATTTTTCAAAAAAAAAATACCACCATTGTTTTGATCTCCATCAAATCCTTCAAAAAAAATTATAAACCCGCAGATATAATATTTCAGAATTAACTCTAATATTTATATGTGAAGTTTTTTTAACGAAAACAAAAAACTCGTTAGGGGGTACGCGGCAGATAAAATTTAAAATTAGGGGTACGTGAGCCAAAAAGGTTGGTAACCGCTGTTCTAGCGTATATAACATTAGAGTGGCACATAAAAAAATTAAATTTTGATTTTCAATATATTCGGGAATATTTGGGTCTAAAAATTATTGTGTAATTTTGTAATTATTGTGTAATTTCAGAAAAATCGAACAACTTTAGCCCGTGCCACTTTAAGGTCAAAGTTTCGGGTTTTAGGGAAAAAGTACAATGACTTAAAATGCTCTTAAAAACTTTTAGTATAAAATAAACCACCATGGTGGTTTATTTTATACTAATTTATAGTGTCCAATAGAGTATACGGCTTCGGCATTGTACAAAAAGCAGTATTCCGCCTATATTGGGCTTTGGCCACATTTTTTTTCGAATATGGCCGATTACCGAATAATTATAAAAAAATTGTACTTACGTTTTTATGACAAAAAAATATAACGTTTTTGTGACAAAAAAAATATATATAAATTTGATTTGGACGAATCCATAAACATTTTTCAGTCATTTTTGTAAAAAACTTTTGAGTGCAAATTTTTTTTTTAGAGTAAAATATTTTTTTTGAGTGATGAACCGTTCAAAAGATATCGAATTTTTAAAAATTGGTAGTTTGTTCCTTTACTCAAACTTCTTTTACTCATAACTTCTTCAATAATGGTCCAAATTTAAAATTTTTTGTTTTTTTACGTACTTTCTAAAAAAAAATCCCAAAAAATTCTTAAAAGCGTTCTAGTATGCGATTTTTAAGTTTTTTAATTTAAATCTCATTTTTGAAAATGTTTGTACACTTCGATTTTTTTTAAATTTTTTTGTGTAAAACTTCTATCGATTCTACAAATTTTTTGCGCAGGAGGATCGTGGATAACGATTATTACTATTTTTAAAAATTTTTTGAAAAAAAAATTATTGTAATTTTCCAATCTTAAAATCATTTCTACTGCTCCAATGGTGCGTCATAGAGGGGTCATTTCCAAGACCAACCCCCATTAATTTTTAAGTCTTAACATTTCTTTGGAACAAACTAATACCCTATCTCCAATTTCTAAGGGGGCTCCCACACAAAACGACATTTTTTAAAATTTGCTCCAACCGCTCTAACTGCCCTAATAGTGCCCTAGAGTAGAAATGGGCGCGTGAGTGGATTTTGACTCACACTCACTCACGCTCACGCAAAAAATAATCGAATCACTCACTAATCACTCACGCAATTTTTTTTGTTACTCACGTTCACTCACTATTCACGTGAGTAATAAAAAAGTTACTCACGCTCACGCGTGACTCACGCAAGATTCAATCACGCTCACGCGTGAGTCACGCAAAATCTACTCACGCAATAAAATTTCTTACCAAAAAAAGAAAAAAATTCGAAAAAAAAAATTTTTACAAAAAATTATAAAAAAAAATTGGGCAAATCAAAAAATCTAATCACGCAAACTCACGCAAAAAATAAATGACTCACTCACTAATCACTCACTCAGATTTTTTTTCAACTCACACTCACTCACAATCACGTGATTGAAATGAAAATCACTCACACTCACGCGTGATTCACGTGAATCACGCAAATCACGTGACCAGCGCCCATCTCTACCCTAGAGCAACAAAATGTATGACCGACCCACAATATTTTTTTAGTCCAAACATTTTCTCTGAACACACCTACCCTCTATCTCTAATTGTTAAGACGGTCCCCATACAATTTTTTTTTATTTTTTGTAAATTTGTTTTATTTAATCATCTTCTACCGGTCCAATGGAGCCTAATTAGGGAGTGGAGATAGGGCGTAGGTATGTTTTAAAAAAAATTAAAAAAAAAAAACATTTTCAAAAATGAGATTTAAATTTTAAAACTTAAAAATTGGAATTTTTTTAAGAATTTTTTGGGATTTTTTTTTTTTAAAGTATGTAAAAAAAGAAAAATGTTGAAAAAAAAATGAAATTCGGACCATTATTGAAGAAGTTATGAGTAAAAGAAGTTTGAGTAAAGTTACAAACTACCAATTTTTAAAAATTCTATATCTTTTGAACGGGCATTAAAAAAAATCTGAAAATTTATCACGAAGGAGTTTTCGAAGGGTACTAAAAACTGTAAACAAATTGGGAAAATCTAAAAAAAAAATTTTTCAAAGTGTCCGATTTGACATGGAATGCCCCATATATACATATTCACAATTTTTTGAATATTTAATCCTTACGATGTTTTTTTAGTGACTTTTATAGAAATATTTAATTTAAAAATTTTGTTTAATAAAATTAAAAAAAAAATCGAAAATACTTATTTGAACACACAAAAAAAAACCTTGTCAAATTAATAGAAAAAGTCTCGTAATACCGACAAATGTCTACTATGAGGCCAGTCACCCCATATCATCCGACATTTTTTATGTTTCATGCAATGTGTCCTTATGCCTTTGGACCCCTCCAATAACAATTCGAGTTTAATCACGTGATCCAGTTTTTTTTCTAGAAAAAATAAAATTAAATAACGTGTTTTTTAAACAAATTAAAATTTTGCGAATATTGGGCAAACTGTTGACGAATATTTATTTCACCGAATATTCAAAAACCATGCCGAAAACCGAATATTGACGAATATTCGCGACATCCCTACATTTTACCAATTTTAATTTAATTTTTATTGAGACTTAAAAGTTTAGATCACAAAAGCAGCTGTATAAAGATAACATAGAGCGCAAAAAAAACTTAAAACTATACAGCATGGTTTTAATAAACATTTAAGACGCTTTCCCCCAGTTTCTGTATGACGAACAAGTGACGAACGTCAAAAGTTTACATGTATTTTGTTTTTGTTACAATTGCTGTGTTTTTCAATAAGTGGATTTATTTTCGGATTAATCTTATTTAGTTCAAAATAAATAAATTAAAATGCCAAAACAAATTTGGAATATTTTTTTGCATAATCTACGATAAATAAGCAATTATTATCCTAAAAAAATAATAAAAAAATCTTGAAACTTAAAAAAGTTATAAATAAATCAAAATAAATCCAAATAAATTTTAGGATTTAATAAATCCGTTTTGGATTAATTTTGTTTTATTTATAACTTTTCTCATTTTCCAAATTTGTTCATTATTTTTTTCGGATTATAATTGCAAATTTATTGTAGGTTACGGAAAAAAATATTCCAAATTAGTTTTAGTATGTTAAAATATTTTTTTTAAGCAAAACAAGATTAATCAGAAAATAAATCCACTTATTGAAAAACACAGCAATTGTAACAAAAACAAAATACATGTAAACTTTTGACGTTCGTCACTTGTTCGTCATACAGAAACTGGGGGAAAGCGTCTTAAATGTTTATTAAAACCATGCTGTATAGTTTTAAGTTTTTTTTGCGCTCTATGTTATCTTTATACAGCTGCTTTTGTGATCTAAACTTTTAAGTCTCAATAAAAATTAAATTAAAATTGGTAAAATGTAGGGATGTCGCGAATATTCGTCAATATTCGGTTTTCGGCATGGTTTTTGAATATTCGGTGAAATAAATATTCGTCAACAGTTTGCCCAATATTCGCAAAATTTTAATTTGTTTAAAAAACACGTTATTTAATTTTATTTTTTCTAGAAAAAAAACTGGATCACGTGATTAAACTCGAATTGTTATTGGAGGGGTCCAAAGGCATAAGGACACATTGCATGAAACATAAAAAATGTCGGATGATATGGGGTGACTGGCCTCATAGTAGACATTTGTCGGTATTACGAGACTTTTTCTATTAATTTGACAAGGTTTTTTTTTGTGTGTTCAAATAAGTATTTTCGATTTTTTTTTTAATTTTATTAAACAAAATTTTTAAATTAAATATTTCTATAAAAGTCACTAAAAAAACATCGTAAGGATTAAATATTCAAAAAATTGTGAATATGTATATATGGGGCATTCCATGTCAAATCGGACACTTTGAAAAATTTTTTTTTTAGATTTTCCCAATTTGTTTACAGTTTTTAGTACCCTTCGAAAACTCCTTCGTGATAAATTTTCAGATTTTTTTTAATGCCCGTTCAAAAGATATAGAATTTTTAAAAATTGGTAGTTTGTAACTTTACTCAAACTTCTTTTACTCATAACTTCTTCAATAATGGTCCGAATTTCATTTTTTTTTCAACATTTTTCTTTTTTTACATACTTTAAAAAAAAAAATCCCAAAAAATTCTTAAAAAAAATTCCAATTTTTAAGTTTTAAAATTTAAATCTCATTTTTGAAAATGTTTTTTTTTTTTAATTTTTTTTAAAACATACCTACGCCCTATCTCCACTCCCTAATTAGGCTCCATTGGACCGGTAGAAGATGATTAAATAAAACAAATTTACAAAAAATAAAAAAAAATTGTATGGGGACCGTCTTAACAATTAGAGATAGAGGGTAGGTGTGTTCAGAGAAAATGTTTGGACTAAAAAAATATTGTGGGTCGGTCATACATTTTGTTGCTCTAGGGTAGAGATGGGCGCTGGTCACGTGATTTGCGTGATTCACGTGAATCACGCGTGAGTGTGAGTGATTTTCATTTCAATCACGTGATTGTGAGTGAGTGTGAGTTGAAAAAAAATCTGAGTGAGTGATTAGTGAGTGAGTCATTTATTTTTTGCGTGAGTTTGCGTGATTAGATTTTTTGATTTGCCCAATTTTTTTTTATAATTTTTTGTAAAAATTTTTTTTTTCGAATTTTTTTCTTTTTTTGGTAAGAAATTTTATTGCGTGAGTAGATTTTGCGTGACTCACGCGTGAGCGTGATTGAATCTTGCGTGAGTCACGCGTGAGCGTGAGTAACTTTTTTATTACTCACGTGAATAGTGAGTGAACGTGAGTAACAAAAAAAATTGCGTGAGTGATTAGTGAGTGATTCGATTATTTTTTGCGTGAGCGTGAGTGAGTGTGAGTCAAAATCCACTCACGCGCCCATTTCTACTCTAGGGCACTATTAGGGCAGTTAGAGCGGTTGGAGCAAATTTTAAAAAATGTCGTTTTGTGTGGGAGCCCCCTTAGAAATTGGAGATAGGGTATTAGTTTGTTCCAAAGAAATGTTAAGACTTAAAAATTAATGGGGGTTGGTCTTGGAAATGACCCCTCTATGACGCACCATTGGAGCAGTAGAAATGATTTTAAGATTGGAAAATTACAATAATTTTTTTTTCAAAAAATTTTTAAAAATAGTAATAATCGTTATCCCACGATCCTCCTGCGCAAAAAATTTGTAGAATCGATAGAAGTTTTACACAAAAAAATTTAAAAAAAATCGAAGTGTACAAACATTTTCAAAAATGAGATTTAAATTAAAAAACTTAAAAATCGCATACTAGAACGCTTTTAAGAATTTTTTGGGATTTTTTTTTAGAAAGTACGTAAAAAAACAAAAAATTTTAAATTTGGACCATTATTGAAGAAGTTATGAGTAAAAGAAGTTTGAGTAAAGGAACAAACTACCAATTTTTAAAAATTCGATATCTTTTGAACGGTTCATCACTCAAAAAAAATATTTTACTCTAAAAAAAAAATTTGCACTCAAAAGTTTTTTACAAAATAAATTAAAATGCCAAAACAAATTTGGAATATTTTTTTGCATAATCTACGATAAATAAGCAATTATTATCCTAAAAAAATAATAAAAAAATCTTGAAACTTAAAAAAGTTATAAATAAATCAAAATAAATCCAAATAAATTTTAGGATTTAATAAATCCGTTTTGGATTAATTTTGTTTTATTTATAACTTTTCTCATTTTCCAAATTTGTTCATTATTTTTTTCGGATTATAATTGCAAATTTATTGTAGGTTACGGAAAAAAATATTCCAAATTAGTTTTAGTATGTTAAAATATTTTTTTTAAGCAAAACAAGATTAATCAGAAAATAAATCCACTTATTGAAAAACACAGCAAATAACAAAATACATGCAAATTTTTGACATTCTTCGTTCGTTCGTCATAAAGAAACTGATTTTAAAATAACGCTAGTTAAAATGGACGGATACAAATACATTTTTTTCAATATTTGGCAGTTTTCCTGGTTTTTTAACAATCCATTTTCGATCGAAATTTAAATTTTTTTTGTAATTTTACAATTTTTTTTTGTAATCTTAAGAATTTTTCCAAGGTAATTTTACAAAAAAAAATTCTAGTACCTTTGCGAGAATTCCTTGTTAATTTTATTGCGACAAGAAACTTGTAAATTTATTGGTAAAAATTTTGTAAAATTACAAAAAAGTTCGTAATTTTTACCAGGAATTCTCGTAGAATAGGAGGTAGCAAAAAATCTAGTAAAGTCATGAGAACACTTGTAAATTTCATCGCGTTAAGAAAGTTGTAAATTTACTATTTTATTGGTAAAAACCTTGTAAAATTACAAAAACTATTGGTAAAAAGATTGTAAAATTACTAGGAATTCTTGTCAAATATGAGGTAGCAAAAAATAAAAATAACAAGTTTTTCTTGTCATTTTACATTTTTTTTTAGTGAAGTACTTCACCAAATTCATGCACATTTTTGGCTTAAAATTTTGAACGGGTTAATGATGTCATAGAAAGTTGACATAATTTTTTCCAAGTAGTTTTTAGTACATGTTAAATACAAAAATCATAATTTATTTAATTTAATTTTTTTTTTTTTAATTTTTTTTAAGTCATGGTCTTCTTCCTAAAAACTCTAAAATTTGACCTCAAAGTGGCAAGGGTTAAAGTTTTTCGATTTTCCTAAAATTTTTTACCCAATCACTTTTAGACACAATTTCACAACATATTGTCAATCGAAAATTTAATTTTTAGGTGCCACTCTAATATATATTTTTCCAAGTCATATAGATAAACTTTATTTTGTTATAGGCCTAAAAATGTTTTTTTTTTCCTATTTTGTTTTTACTTTATGCTGTACGATAAGGAATATGTGTATTAGAGTGGGGCAAAATTTGTTAATGTTAAATTTCGAAACGTTCCGGAAGCATTATGTAACCCCTTTCAACTTTACCGAATCGATATCATTATTTTCCATCGTTAAATATAGAACAATAAAATACAAAGATAATTTTTTGATCGAATGAATATCATTAGATTTTTTTTCAAATTTGATAACTTTAAAAATCGAATAACATTTTTAGAAATCAAATGGGTTGCATTCGATTTTTATAAGTAACAAATCGAATGGTAAGAAATCGATTTCCTTTCCATATTTTGAAATCGTCTGGCAAATGGAAAATTTAATTGATTAGTAAATTCTCAAGAAGCTCGAATGGATTGTACTATTATGTTTTATATTATTGAAAATATTTTTTTTAAACCACTGTAAATTAGCACACTGTGCAGAAAGTTATACATAATAGATAAGTATTATGCGTTGCAAAGAAATTTTCACATAATTCATCGACCCTTTTAGTTTCTAGAAATTTGATAAGAAATTCGCAAAAAAAATACAAAATCAACTAGCTGACCTTGAAATTCTGAAATCTATCTACAATTTTTCATATATGAAGAAATATGTACACTAGGCTGGCATTTTTGTGTATGGCAAAAATATTTTTATTCTACTAGGCCTAAAATTTCTGTGATAGTACATTCACACTCAGCTCGAAACCTCGTTGAAAGTACGTACTTTCATTTTGAAAACATAACCGTTCACACCCGAAATTTTTGACGGTTATCACGTTTTCGAAAATTACCGAATAAAATTTGCGAACATACCGACATTAATCGCACACAATTAATTAATTTTCGCACTAATTTACAATAATTTATTTAAATCTTTTGATTTAATGCTATTTTTTATGAAAATATTTAAATATTTTTATTTTTTATTTTTGACACTTTCTTTAATTTATTTTCTTTATGAAATTTAAGAGCTTTCGAACGTACTTTCGTTGAAAACTCATAACAAAAAGTTTTCAATTTGTATGGGAAAATACGTACTTTCAAATGAGGTTTGAGGCGAAACCTCGTTAAACGGGCTTTCGATGCCAATGTGAATGCACTATGATACAAATTCGAAGGCAAACAGATTAAATTAACCTGCGGCATACAGCGCACAGTGGCCGAAACATCCAATCTAGCGGCGCTTAATTCGGAAATGTAAAATAATAAAGCCCAATGCATATTTGTGATTATAAAACTTATAAAGAATTTAATTTTTAACCATATTTATTTATTTCAGTGTTTTTATGTATTTTGGGAAATTTATGTGAATATCGGGAGGGTGGTCTGTATGAGGACTAGAAGTTAAAATGTTCCGATTCCGTTAAAATTTAGAGTGATTATTTATGGCTGCAAAAAACATTTACCAGTCGAATTTCAAGAGGATATTTGTTAAAATACCATTGTTAGGGCTTTTTAGTAAAACTGGAAGGGGAAATTAACATGGGGGCTATGGGATAACATGGACCGATTTTGTCAAAAATTTAATAGGTTTTGTTCTTTCGATAAAAAATCTTAAATTTCAAATTTTAGCCAAATCGATTGAAAATTGTGGTCTGTATCGCGTTTATACTGTTTATTTGGACAGGCAGATGGACCATAAAAACCGAACAACTTGCGCGAACTAGCACCCCATAATAAAACGTCACAACAAAAATAACCCAAAATAATAAACAAAACAGGAATTGGACCGAATACGATCGAATTTCAAAAGTTGCAGTCCATGAAACTATAGTTTATATCACAAATGTCAACTTCTATAATGCACTAATAATAAACTAGATACACACAGGCCACAAACATTTATTTTTTAGTTAAAACATACCTTTTACTTTCAATTAAAACTTTTTGGCTCAAAATGTATAAACAATTGACTTAAAAGTGTCAAGAAAAACTCACTGAGTAATTAGGCCCCAAATTCCTTTAATACACTTGCTGCAGAAAATGTATATTTGACAGCTTACAGCTGTGCGAATATTGAAAGCAAAACAAAAGTAAAAACGTAAATTTTTTCTGTAAAGTATAGGTAAACGATGCAGTGCAAAAACATTTAACGATCTTAATTTTTTAATTTTGACTTAAGCGACGCTAGATCAGTGATTTCGGCCACAGTGCAGCGTTGCGACTTCATGTAAAGAGTGTCCAAAAATGGAAGGAGCTAAGTTAGAGGCTTGAAATTTGGAACACTTGCTAAGATCGATATATATATATACTAGCTTACCATCCCGGTACTTCGTTACCGGTTGTGTTGAATACTGGATAATAGAAGGATCAGGATTACTCCATCGATTTCCAAAAAATTCCCCTACGTAGTCTTTGTTTTATTTACTTGTGGACGTTTAAGTCTTTCATAAAAAAATATTTCAATAAATAATTTAAACAATAAAATTTGAATAACTTCACTGGTATGTTATCATGTTCGTTCCGGGGGATAAATATATTGACAATTTTCTAGCCCTTTTGTAGGGATTTTGGATTTTAAGTGAATAAATATTTCAGTGAAAAAAGAAATTGGAATAAAAAAAAATAAGTTTGAGTAAAAACATATATAGAGGGAAAAAATATGGAGAAAAAAGCTAAACACGAAAAATTTGAGTAAAAAATATCATTCCATATTGTTCCTGCTCTATTCCATTTTTTCCCCGTTCTACCCCATTTCATTTCCAATTCCATCTCTTTCTTCTAAGGTCGTTATTATAGGAACAAAAAAAGTACCAAAAGTACACTTTATTACCCCCATTAGAAACGGAATTTCCAAAAAGTACCTTTTCCAGAATGTTTTTTCTTCACGGAAGTATTCTATACTCCATATTTCAATTATATAGGATCATTGTTTCATCAAATATTAAAAGTACTTTTTATCCCCGTTAAGAAACGGAATTTCCAAAAAGTACTTTTCCACATCTTTTTTTTACCGAAGGATTTTACATTCCAAATTTTAAGTTTCTGTGACCATTATATTTTTTGGAACCTTTTCCAATTTCAAGTTTCTATGATCATTATTTCAGGAAATAAAAAAGTACCAAAAAGTGTACTTTTGGTACTTTTAACAAAACATACTTTTTATAGAAGGTACTTTTTATAAAAGGTACTTTTTATAAAAGGTACTTTTTATAAAAGGTACTTTTTATAAAAGGTACTTTTTATAAAAGGTACTTTTTATAAAAGGTACTTTTTATAAAAGGTACTTTTTATGAAAGGTACTTTTTATAAAAGGTACTTTTTATAAAAGGTACTTTTTATAAAAGGTACTTTTTATAAAAGGTACTTTTTATAAAAGGTAATTTTTATAAAAGGTACTTTTTATAAAAGGTATATTTTATAAAAGGTACTTTTTAAAAAAGGTACTTTTTATAAAAGGTACTTTTTATAAAAGGTACTTTTTATAAAAGGTACTTTTTATAAAAGGTACTTTTTATAAAAGGTACTTTTTATAAAAGGTACTTTGTATAAGGGTACTTTTTATAAAGGGTACTTTTTATAAAAGGTACTTTTTATAAAGGTACTTTTTATAATTGGTACATTTTATAAAAGGTACTTTTTATAAATGGTACTTTTTATAAAAGGTACTTTTTGTAAAAGATATTTTTTTAAAGGTACTTTTTATAAAAGGTACTGTTTAAAAAGGTACTTTTTATAAAAGGTACTTTTTAAAAAGGTACTTTTTATAAAAGGTAGTTTTTATAAAAGGTTCTTTTTATAAAAGGTACTTTTTATAAACGGTACTTTTTATAAAAGGTACTTTTTATAGAAAGTACATTTTATAAAAGGTATTTTTTTATAAAAGGTACTTTTTATAAGAGGTACTTTTTATAAAAGGTACTTTTTATAAAAGGTACTTTTCATAAAAGGTACTTTTTATAAAAGGTACTTTTTATAAAAGGTTCTTTTAATAAAGGTACTATTTTTAAAAGGTACTTTTTATAAAAGGTACTTTTTATAAAAGGTACTTTTAAAAAAAGGTACTTTTTATAAAAGGTACTTTTTATAAAAGGTACTTTTTATAAAAGGTACTTTTTATTAAAGGTACTTTTTATTAAAGGTACTTTTTATAAAAGGTACTTTTTATAAAAGGTACTTCTTATAAAAGGTACTTTTTATAAAAGGTACTTTTTATAAAAGGTACTTTTTACAAAAGGTACTTTTTATAAAAGGTACTTTTTATAAATGGTACTTTTTATAAAAGGTACTTTTTAATAAAGGTACTTTTTATAAAAGGTACTTTTTATAAAAAGTACTTTTTATAAAAGGTACTTTTTTAAAAGGTACTTTTTATAAAAGGTACTTTTTATAAAAGGTACCATTATTTCAGCAAATTAAAAAAGTACCAAAAGTACACTTTTTTCCATTTTACCCCCGTAGAGTCAACATTGGCAAAAACCCAGCCTTGGTGAATATTTTTTCCGGGAGGTGAACCTACATTGCAAATTTTAAGTTTCTAGGACCATTATTTAAGAAAATATAAAAGGTACAAAAAGTACAGTTTTTTACCATTTTTACCCCTTAGAATCAACATTGGCAAAATCCAGCCTTAGTAGATTTATATTCCGGGAGCTGAACCTACATTCAAAATTTCAAGTGTCTAGGACCATTATTTCAGGAGATATAAAAAGTACCAAAAGTACAGTTTTTTACCCTTTTTACCCCCTTAGAATCAACATTGGCAAAAATCCGCCCTTACTGGATCTACATTCCAGGAGTTTATCATACAGTCCAAATTTCAAGTCTCTGTGACCATTATTTCAGGAGATATAAAAAGTACCAAAAGTATAGCTTTTTACCCTTTATGTCCCCTTAGAATCAACATTGGCAAAAATCCGGCCTTGCTGGATCTATATTCCGGGAGGTTAACATACAGTCCAAATTTCAAGTCTCTATGAACATTATTTCAAGAGATATAAAAAGTACCAAAAGTACAGTTTTTTACCCTTTTTACCCCCTTAGAATCAACATTCCGCCCTTACTGGATCTATATTCCGGGAGATGGACCTACAGTCCAAATTTCAAGTCTCTAGCTTCAGCGGTTTGGGCTGGGCGATGATGAATGAGTATGTCAGTCAGTCGGTCAGTCAGTCACATTACTCTTTTATACATATGGGGGTTTTCGTGTCAACTGACACAACTTTTGAAACCGATGTCTTCCAATCGGGATGAAATTTGCACCAAGATTAGTCCTATTGGATAGTAGTTCAGACACAATTTTTCAGCGAGATCGGTCAAGGACTCTCTGAGTTAGAGGAGGTCGAAATTTGACATTTTGGCCAAAGAGGTGTTTATTCTCATACATGTAACTTCTTACCTATTGTTTTTAGCAAAATGTGTCCCAAAGAGTTTAAATAGCTATTTCTTCAGTCTTTCGAAAAAAAATTATAAAAAAAATAAAAAAAAAATTTTTGATTTTTTTTCTTAAAAATCTAAAACTTTTTTGACTTTTTCCTCAAATTGGGCCCTTTTTTTTTTTTTTTTTTTTGATTCAAAAAAAAGCTTAGGTCTTTTCCTTTAAGAGCTATGGGGTCGCTTAGTGGGATGCGAGTGGGATATCTATGAAAAAATTATTTTTTTAACTTTGGAACACAAAAAACAGTTCTTCAATTTGCACTATTAGGCGTGGGATAGCTAACCAGTTTTCTATTTCGATCCGCGATACCCTCTAATTTTTATAGGTTCGAAAAAGAAAGCATGAGCCAAAAAATAAGGGCGGTGGGGTGGGGCCATATGGCCCCCCATCGGGGTCAAAGTTGGGCGTAAAGAGGTAAAATCCTCAAAAAGCCCCAAAACTGCCCTAGAAACGCCCCTGGAGGGGTGCAATGTGAGACGAACCTCCAATAATTTTCTGCCCCCAACATTTTTCTTGAACATACCTTACCCCTATTTCCACTTCCTATGGGGGCTCCCATACAAAACATTTTTAAAAAATTTTATCCTACCATTCTAACTTACCCTAAAGTGCCCCAAGTGGAGCCAAATGTATGACCGACCCCCATTATTTTATTAATTCCAACATTTTTTGCGAACACACCTACAATGTATCTTTAACCCTTAAGGTGGTCCCCATACATTTCTTTTATTTTTTATAAATTTGTTTTATTAAACCAGCTCCTACCGCCCCTACCGTGCCTCCTAGAGAGGCAAAAATTATGACCAACCCCCATTATTTTTTAGTTACCAACATTTTGTCCGAACATAATAACACCCTATCTCCACTCCTTAAGGGGCTCCCATACGTTATAAAAACATGTATTTTTAAAAACTAATAAAAAAATAAAAAAAAATGTATGGGGACCCCCTTAAGAGTTGAAAATAAAGGGTAGGTATATTCTGAAAAAATTTTGGAGATGAAAAAATATTGGGGGTCGGTTATATATTTTACTTCTCTAGGGGCACCCTATGGACAGTTAGAGCGGTAGGAGCAAATTTTATAAAAATGTCATTTTGTATGGGAGCCCCCTTAGGAAGTGGAAATAGAGGTTAGGTATATTCAAGAAAATTGTTAGGGGCAGAAAATTAATAGAGGTCGGTCTCACATTGCACCCCTCCGTGGGCAGTTCTAGGGCAGTTGTGGGGCTTTTTGAGGATTGTAACCTCTTTACGCCCAATTTTGACCCCGATGAGGAGCCATATGGCCCAACCCCACCGCCCTCTTTTTTTGGCTCGTGCTTTCTTTTCTGAACCTATAAAAATTAGAGGGTGTCGCGGATCGAAATCGAAAACTGGTTAGGTATCCCACGCCTAATAGTGCAAATTGAAGAACCGTTTTTTGTGTTCCAAAGTTAAAAAAATAATTTTTTCATAGATATCCCACTCGCATCCCACTAAGCGACCCCATAGCTCTTAAAGGAAAAGACCTAAGCTTTTTTTTGAATCAAAAAAAAAAAAAAAAAAAAGGGCCCAATTTGAGGAAAAAGTCAAAAAAGTTTTAGATTTTTAAGAAAAAAAATCAAAAATTTTTTTTTTAATTTTTTTATATTTTTTTTTCGAAAGACTGAAGAAATAGCTATCTAAACTCTTTGGGACACATTTTGCTAAAAACAATAGGTAAGAAGTTACATGGATCAGAATAAACACCTCTTTGGCCAAAATGTCAAATTTCGACCCCCTCTAACTCAGAGAGTCCTTGACCGATCTCGCTGAAAAATTGTGTCTGAACTACTATCCAATAGGACTAACCTTGGTGCAAATTTCATCCCGATCGGAAGACATCGGTTTCAAAAGTTGTGTCAGTTGACACGAAAACCCCCATATACATATATAGATATGTCCTTTATTTATTTAAATACAATATAGATACAGCGATGTAACATAAAAATACTTAAATGAATTGTTCACAAAGAACATAGGGCGTCAACGAATTCTCTCCATCTAATTCTGTCTCTGGCAAGTAGTTTAATTTTGTTCCAGGTTATTCGAGCTGTTTCATGTTCGTGTCTTATGCACCTGATCCATGTATTTCGTGGTCGGCCTGTTTTTCGTTGACCTTGAGGGTTCCACTCAAGTGAAGCTCTAGCAATATCACTTGCAGGTCGCCTTAAAATATGACCGATCCATGTCCATTTACGTCTCCGTATATCAAATTCGATGGAACTACAATCTGCCAGATTTCTAAGATCGATAAGATAAAAAAAAAAATTTTGCACTTAGTAAATACACTGTTCGACACCAAAAACCTCCCAGTGAAATGTCTAACTGGTCTTTATAGATTTTGGTCTCCTGATTCCAAATCTGCCATCAAAATTTTTCTAGCACGTACCGTTTTGGAGATATTCGTTGTTAAAAAGTAAAAAAACAATGTTTTATATAAAATGGGCATCCTGATTCCAAAACTGTTATAAAAATTGTTCTAGCATATTCCATTTTCGAGATATTCGCGTTGGAAAATTTTAGTGTGATTTATAAAGAATATAAATGCCTTACAGTGGAGTTTGAGTTTTTCAAACGACAAATATTGTCAAAAACGGTACGCGTTAGACAAATTTGAAAGCCGGATTTGAAATCAAGAGGTCTTATTTATACTAAATCAAGTGATATTTTGTGTGAGCAACTTAAGAATACGTTACAGGGAAGGCCCAAAAAGTGCTAAATTAGTGTTTTTTTTTTTTAATATTCAAACGCGAATATCTTAAAAACCTTACATAATAGAAAAATTTAGAACGCAGATTTGGAATCAGAAGGTCAAAATCTAGTAAATTCATGTATTCTGATTCATGGAAGTGCGAATTTCTATGAATTTGTTCAACAGTGTTATCCGCCCAAGGATTCGTATCCTTCCCATGTATCCTGAAATTAAAATATGTAATAAAATGAAAAAGACCACTTCAATCTTCATGTTTTAATTTGCTCGGACACCTGAAAAAATCTAAAGTTGAAATTTTTTTCTTCAATTTAAAAAAAAAATGTGGATAATAATTTTAAAAATTCTCGAAATCGTCACACTAAAAATGGCTAGTTTTTATGCTTTATACTTATTTTATACTTATTTGGAATTGTCCTGGTCGGTTCAAGTTTCAGCGATAATGGTCCAGGGGTTTAGAAATTATAAGAAAAAACGTAAAATTGTTTTTCGCGACTTCACGCGTGGAAAGACAGACTAAACATGCTTATTAGTGTATTCAAAAAACCGGCCATTTTCAAAAACCGGTTTTCGGTTTATTCGAAAAAGCTTATTTTTAAAAAACCGGTTTCCGGTTTCGGTTTTAGCAAAAAATCGGTTAAACCGGTTTTTTCGGTTTTTATTTTTCAGGTTAAAAATTAATTAAACTTAGTGCGGTTAACACAATATCCAGTTAAATCAAAGTTAACGTAACCTCCGGTTAGTCCCATACCAATTTGACATCTATAACCTCCGGTTAGCACTAAACCCAATTTATCTTCCGGGTAGTTCGTTTGTGTTATCGGCCCTTAATTATATTTTTACAAAACAGGCATAACCCAATAAACACAATATCGATAAGTCATAGCGAAAATAGTATCATCTGTATGACACCGTTTACGTCGCACAATTTCGCTGGAAACTTCGACAGAAAGTAACAACTAAATTTTAGTTCTCTGCAATTGCGAGCGGAAATCCGTAGAGATGTTATTTACAAATTTGTTTTTATTGAATTGTTTAAAGAGCACAATTTATAATAAATTCAGACATCGGAATTTGAAATTCAGATTTCAACAATTTCAAAAGGAGAATTTAAAAAAATGGTTTGCCATAGAACTCCAAGGTGCCAAATTTAAAAAATATATATTGATTTCAATATTAAACGAAGAGACGGACTTCCGGAACTTGTTGATATATTGATATTTACATACCAACATATCCACAAGCTGATTATGGAAGTACCGCTAAGTTTTGTGAGTGTTTCTAAAAACTGTGTAATGTCAATTCATATTTTAAATCATTATATTATAACTTTTTATAAAAAACCGGTTAACCGACACAAAAAAACCGGTTTCTCGCGTATTCGAAATTCAAAACTATTCGAAACCGGTCGAGGTCCTGGCTAAATCGGAAATCATTAACCAAGATCAATTCTTGACGACGGGCGTCATCCATTTCATCCAATCTTGCAATTTGCCAATTCAGAGTTGGAAGGATTGCAGACCCTTCTTCTCTTCAGTGGTGTAGCAACTTGTCCACGAATGGATGGATAAAAAGGTGACCGGAGACACCTTTGTGGGCTTTTATTTTTTGTGGACACAATGGAAGAGTGAAACAAAGCTTCCTTAACACGTGCGTGTGTTAAGACACCGTTGTCTAACGATACTCGCGGATTAATAGCCAATACTAGCGACCGACAAACACAAACACGTTTTCAAATTTATGAAATAATTTCAGCGACGAGTAGATGCTTCTCCGACGCAATCTCGATTAAGACTCCAATAGATTGCATACCCTGATCATATTCAAAATGACCTCAGTGTCACTTGTATCCATCGGATTCCTTGCATGAACTCTGGCCAGCGACGGGATATCATGCTTGTTTACGACCTCCAGTTTGGCTCCAGGCCATATCCCTCCCACCTGGCTAATTTCGACCTTAAAATGGCTGCTGATCTTCAATTTCCAAAAGCAACCATATTTACTCGCCCTTGTTACCAACCAGCGTTGGCAGTAGTTAAGGAGCCTAAAGCAGATTTCATTTAATTTAGTTTTCACTTAACTCAACTTGTCCCTTGGGATACTACAATCCATACTCCCCCTGTTGATGACAGCCATAACGAGGTTAGTTTTTACCTTAGACCTCTTAGTCACCTTAGACCTCTTAGGTAAAGGTTTCTCGCCTGGCGAGCGCAATCTTTTACCAGACTTCGATTATGAGGCTAAAACTGCGCCCTGTTTGTCAGATGAAAGTTTGTCCTGTTTTGATAGCAATGTCTTCTCGCATTTTGAAAGCGTCGCTTGATGGAGTTGGCGCACGCAGAGAAGAGATATGATTGTGGCAGCCATAATTTTAGAGCGTCATATTATGATTGAAAATTTTATCACAACTTGTTTGTAGCAACCAAAACATTTTTGCAGCAATCATGTTATGATCCTTAATATACGAAAAATTATGATTTAGGATCATAATATAATTGTTAAAAATAATTTATAAACTCATAAATTGCTATAAACATATTATGATACGATTTTTAATCATAATATGACGCTCTTAAATTATGGTTGCGACAATCATATCTCTTTTCTGAGTGCGTAGTTTGTTAATTAATTTAAAACAAAATCTTCTCTGGGTGTTCCTGAACGTTGATCTTTGTTTTTGCGAATGTTAAAATGGTTCGGCACCGATCGTGATTAAGTTTTCTCTAATATTTTTTTTTCAATTATTCAGGCAACTTAACAGCCAACTTATCGTATCGGTCTAGAGTGATCGTACCTAAGAGGCAGTTAATAGCAAAAACATTACAGATCATGGGTTCAATCCTTGGCGGCTGCGATCTGGTTATAATATTCACATATAGAATATAATTGACTATTAACTGAATAAATTTGACATTAAAAGTTTTTCTGATGATTATAATAACTGGATTATATGAAACTAGTAAAAAACGAACCAGGATGTCTTAAATTTTTAGAAAAATAAATTTTTCTTTCACACCTTTCTCAATTCAAACCATATATACCATACTGTTATTTGTTCCTGTTTTATTTTGGTTGTAAAACGACAAAAAACCAATAAAATTTGTGGTGTTTTAGGAATTGCAATCGGTATATTGTTATCAATATAAAATTGCCCATACCGTTATGATAGTTTCTTATTTTGGAACACCCTTACCAGATTAAGGGCCGGACTCCAGGGTCGCAACGTTTAGACCAGTCTATAACAAGCACCAGTCGGTCAGGAATACTTAGAAAATTATGTAATTACTACACGTTAGTTGTTTGTATATTTTACAGTAGTTAGTTGTTTTCAACTACAAAATCAGTTGTTTTTGAATGAAAAATATCAAACAGCTATTTCTGTTAGTAATTTTAAGTCGTTTTTTTGAGCAACTAACAAAAAAGTACTGTGATGTAGTAACAGTTATTTAAAGTAGTTAATTTTATTTTTTTTATCTCTGAAAAGTTTTCAAAGTTTTTTTCCATAAAATAAAAAAAAAGTTGTATTTTTAATTTTTCACAACTTTTTTTAAAAAAAAAAATTGGTCTTCATTTTTTTTTTTGAAAAATATTTGAAAAAAAAATAATTATATATTGATTGTTTTATTCTTACTACATTTTAGTTGTTTTGACTACAAATGTAAGTAGTTTTTACTACATAAGTCAGTTTTTTTTTGTCAGTTAAAATAACTAACATTGTTAGTTGATTTAACTGAAAAAGTAGTTGACCCCAAATTAACTTACGAAGTTGTTATTTTAACTGACATTTTCAGTTGATTTTACTAACATAATTTTTTGAGTGAAGAGCATCGAACTAAATCGGTACCGTTTGTATCCATATTTTCTTTTTCTTGCTTTAGGCATGAAAATATCCCAAAAAACCTATTACGAAGAATTTTATACTCTAATTAATAGCACGGAGTTAAACTGAAAACACGTCCATACTTGTCAACAGTTAAAACGAATGCGAATTTTATATAGGTCCTCAGTCCAAACAGAATATCGAGAAGGTGGCTTGTATGAGAACTGTAAGAACAGCCGGTCTTTTTATCAGAGTCGGTTATCACTAGGGATGAGATTTTCATGCACTAAAAAATCTAAAATATGCGCTTAAAATATGCGCTAAAAAACTCAAAATATGCACTGAAACACCTAAAAATATGCACTAAAAAATAAAATGCGTACAATAAAAATCTTTTATTTATAGAAAAAACTTTTTAAAAAGCAAAACGTAACGCCGCACTGTGGTCAATATTTTGAGATAGCGGCCAAAACTCCTTTTGGTTTTTGTTCTCCGATTTTAAAGTTATTAGACTCATATGAAAGTAGACAGTAGTAAACCTCGGGAGCCAAAAAATTAGAACTCTATTTCAATTATTTCACTGAGAACAGGGTGGTCCAAAATGGGATTTTTCAGAATTTAGTAAATTTATGATATTTTTAGTTAATTTTTAAAGTTTAAATGATCATAACTTTTTTGTTTTTCAAGATTTTTGGACGAAATAAATTTTGTGTTGTAAGTTAACTTATTTCCTATTACTGGTAAAAAAAATTGAAGATCTACTGTTTTCAGAACAATTTAAATATTTTTTTTAAAAAAGGTCAAATTTCTCGGAAATTTCCTACTTCATAGAGCACAACTCCTGTGAGTCAAGCTGAGTCAAAACACAAATTTACTATTTTGTAGTCCTAACTCTCCCCTACATTCCTATATATACATGTCCATGCATCGGGGCTGCACTTTTTGAGCTACAGCAATTTTTCTGACCCAAGGTAAGATATTCGGTACAAATGCACGTCATATTTTTTGAGAAGTTATTTTTATGTGAAAGTGGCTATTATGCATATATTTTGATGAAATTTTGTACAAGAGTTCTTAATGACCCAAAAAATAATTCTGTTAAAATTAGGAGAAGTTGGCCCATATTTGGACCTAGTCCACATAGAAGGGTGTATCAAAATTTTGACAAAAATGACAATAGAACTCTCAAATTATGTGGTATCTGGCAATTCATTTGGAAAAGGTAAAAAATGATTTTATTGCCATCTAATATTACATAACTTAAATACCTGATAATTGCAAATAAATTTAAAACCAATGGAAATAACCTGTGGATCCTTGGACCTATCAAAAAGACCTATCAAAAGGACCTATCCATTTACATATCAAAAGGACCTATCCTTGAACCTATCAAAAGGATCTATCCTTGGTCCTATCAAAAGGACCTATCAGAAGGACCTATCCTTGGACTTATGAAAAGGACCTATCCTTGGACCAATCAAAAGGACCTATCCTTGGACCTATCAAAAGGACCTATCCTTTGATCTATCAAAAGGACCTATCCTTGGACCTATCAAAAGGACCTATCCTAGGACCTTGATCTATTAAAAGGACCTATCCTTTTACATATCAAATGGACCTTTCCTTTCACCTATCAAAAGGACCTATCCTAGGACCTATCAAAAGGACATATCCTTGGACCTACCAAAAGGACCTATCCTTTTACATATCAAAAGGACCTATCCTTGGACCTATAAAAAGGACCTTTCCTTGGACCTATCCTTTGATCTATCAAAAGGATCTATCATTTTGCATATCAAAAGGACCTATCCTTGGACCTATCAAAAGGACCTATCCTTTGATCTATCAAAAGGACCTATCCTTTGATCTATTAAAAGGACCTATCCTTGGACCTATCAAAATGACCTATCCTAGGACCAGTCAAAAGGACCTATCCTTGAACCTAT
Organism: Pegoplata infirma; assembly: GCA_963921195.1. Taxonomy (NCBI): domain Eukaryota; kingdom Metazoa; phylum Arthropoda; class Insecta; order Diptera; family Anthomyiidae; genus Pegoplata; species Pegoplata infirma. Next base: position 140,449,746 of record OY992537.1, on the reverse strand, counting down.
CAAAAGGACCTATCCTTGGACCTATCAAAAAGATTTATCCTTGGACCTATTAAAAGGACCTATCCTTTTACATATCAAAAGGACCTATCCTAGGACCTATCAAAAGGACCTATCCTTTTACATATCAAAAGGACCTATCCTTGAACCTATCAAATGGACCTATCCTTGGTCCTATCAAAAGAACCTATCAGAAGGACTTATCAAAAGGACCTATCCTTGGACTTATGAAAAGGACCTATCCTTGGACCAATCAAAAGGACCTATCCTAGGACCTATCAAAATTACCTATCCTTGGACCTATCAAAAGGACCTATCCTAGGACCTATCAAAAGGACCTATCAAAAGGACCTATCCTAGGACCTATCAAAAGGACATATCCCTGGACCTATCAAAAGCACCTATCCTAGGACCTATCAAAAGGACAAAGGACCTGTGAATATTGAGACCAAAATTAAGTTTAGGAATAATAAATAAGAATTGGTTGTAAAATACGATTGAAGAAAATAAGAAATTATAAAAAAAATACCTATTTAAAATGTCAAAATATACAACTTTTACATGGAAACTCAACAAAAAATTAAAATGCATTTTTAACTCCACATTACTCACGTTCCTATCAGTCGATTTTTACGTTTGAACACGCAAATTGAAGCTTAAAGTCCCTCCTATTGAACAAAACAAATTGCGTAAAAAAATACCAATCCGGTCAAAAGTTATAGAGTTTTGACCGCTATCTCGCCAAATTGACCACTGTGCGCCGGGTTTAAATAGTAACATTTAAAACTTTATATAAGCAAGATTTTTTTAGAACTTACACACAAAAAAAAATCAAGGTAATATTACCTAAAAACATAGTATAACTTTATCTAAGTGCCAAGATAACATAGAGCCTACAAAGTTTTTAGACAATATTACTAAAAAGCCAAGGTGATTTTAAAAAAATGATATGTTCGAAAAATTAACTATGCTTTTAGGAAATATTCCTACTAAACTTTGTAAACTTTACAAATTTTTGCAAATAAATATTTATACATAAACTTTGGTAGTTTATCTATTTTATTTTGTTAATAAGCAAACTTTAAATAATGCCACCCTCAAATAAAAAAGTTAATTGATTTTATTATGGTTTTATTTGTAAAAAATATTTTTTTAACAGTAAATTACAATTGCTTTTTTCTAAAAACTATTCTGAGACATTTTTTCTATAGAAAAAATCTCAGATACTGAGACATTTTTTTATAGAAAAAATCTCAGATACTGAGACTTTTTTTCTATAGAAAATATATCAGATTTTGTAATTTTTTTTCTATAAAAAAAATCTCAAATTATGTGACTTTCATTTTAAAGAAAAAATATTAGATTCTGTGACATTTTTCTATAGAAAAAAATCATAAATTCTGAGACATTTTTTCTATAGAAAGTATCTCAGATTCTGAAACATTTTTGTATAGAAAAAATATCATATTCTGAGACAAATTTTCTGTAGAAAAGTTTTAAATTCCTATAGAAAAAGTATAGGATTCTGAAAAATTTTTTCTATAGAAAAAGTCTCATTTTCTGAGACATTTTTCCTATAGAAAAATCCTCAGATTCAGAATCTGATACTTTTTCAATAGAAAAAATGTCTCAGAATCTGAGACTTTTTCTATAGGAAAAATGTCTCAGAATCTGAGACTTTTTCTATAGTTTTTTTTTTTTTTTTTTTTTTTTTTTTTTTTTTTTTATCCTCAGATTCAGAATCTGAGACTTTTTCAATAGAAAAAATGTCTCAGAATCTGAGACTTTTTCTATAGGAAAAATGTCTCAGAATCTGAGACTTTTTCTATAGAAAAAATGTCTCAGAATCTAAGACTTTTTCTATAGGAATAATGTCTCAGAATCTGAGACTTTTTCTATAGGAAAAATGTCTCAGAATCTGAGACTTTTTCTATAGGAAAAATGTCTCAGAATCTGAGACTTTTTCTATAGGAAAAATGTCTCAGAATCTGAGACTTTTTCTATAGGAAAAATGTCTCAGAATCTGAGACTTTTTCTATAGGAAAAATGTCCCAGAATCTGAGACTTTTTCTATAGGAAAAATGTCTCAGAATCTGAGACTTTTTCTATAGGAAAAATGTCTCAGAATCTGAGACTTTTTCTATAGGAAAAATGTCTCAGAATCTGAGACTTTTTCTATAGGAAAAATGTTTCAGAATCTGAGACTTTTTCTATAGGAAAAATGTATCAGAATCTGAGACTTTTTCTATAGGAAAAATGTTTCAGAATCTGAGACTTTTTCTATAGGAAAAATGTATCAGAATCTGAGACTTTTTCTATAGGAAAAATGTATCAGAATCTGAGACTTTTTCTATAGGAAAAATGTATCAGAATCTGAGACTTTTTCTATAGGAAAAATGTCTCAGAATCTGAGATTTTTTTTATAGGAAAAATGTCTCAGAATCAGAGATTTTTTTTATAGGAAAAATGTCTCAGAATCTGAGACTTTTTCTACAGGAAAAATGTCTCAGAACCTGAGCCTTTTTCTATAGAAAAAATGTCTCAGAATCTGAGACTTTTTCTATAGGAAAAATGTTTCAGAATCTGAGACTTTTTCTAAAGGAAAACTGTCAATCAGAATTTGACACTTTTCCTATAGGAAAAAGTCTCAGAATCTGAAACTTTTTCTATAGGAAAAATGTCCCAGAACATGACACTTTTTCTATAGGAAAAATGTCTCTGAATCTGAAACATTTTCTATAGGAAAAATATCTCAGAATCTGAGACTTTTTCTATAGGCAAAATGTCTCAGAATCTGAGACTTTTTCTATAGGAAAAATGTCTTAGAATCTGAGACTTTTTATATAGGAAAAATGTCTTAGAATCTGAGGCTTTTTCTATAGGAAAAATGTCTCAGAAATGTGCCAGAATTTCTATAGAAAGTCTCAGATTCTGAGACATTTTTCCTATAAAAAAAATCTCAGATTCTGAGACATTTTTCCTATAGAAAACAGTCTCAGATTCTGATACATTTTTCCTATAGAAAAAGCCGCAGATTCTGATACATTTTTCCTATAGAAAAAGTATCAGATTCTGATACATTTTTCCTATAGAAAAAGTATCAGATTCTGAGACATTTTTCCTATAGAAAAAGTCTCAGATTCTGAGACATTTTTCCTATAGAAAAAGTCTCAGATTCTGAGACATTTTTCCTATAGAAAAAGTCTCAGATTCTGAGACATTTTTCCTATAGAAAAAGTCTCAGATTCTGAGACATTTTTCCTATAGAAAAAGTCTCAGATTCTGAGACATTTTTCCTATAGAAAAAGTCTCAGATTCTGAGACATTTTTCCTATAGAAAAAGTCTCAGATTCTGAGACATTTTTCCTATAGAAAAAGTCTCAGATTCTGAGACATTTTTCCTATAGAAAAAGTCTCAGATTCTAATACATTTTTCATATAGAAAAAGTTTCAGATTCTAAAACATTTTTCCTATAGAAAAAGTGTCAGTTTCTGAGATATTTTTTCTATAGAAAAGCCTCAGATTCGAAGACATTTTTCCTATAGAAAAAGCCTATGATTCTAAGATGTTTTTCCTACAGAAAGTCTCAGATTCTAAAACATTTTTTCTATCGAAAAAGTTTCAGATTCTGAGACAGTTTTTCTACAGAAAAAGTCTCAGATTTTAAAACATTTTTTCTACAGAAAAAGTCTCAGATTCTGAAACATGTTTCATGTAGAAAAAATCTCAGGTTCTTTAGAATCTGACATTTTCCCCATAGAAAAAGTCTCACAATCAGATTCTTAAACAGCTTTCGTATAGAAAAAGCCTTCGATTGAGAAACATTTTTCCAATAGGAAAACTCGCAGATTCTGATAATAAAAATTCTATATTACACTGGTCAGTGGTGTCGTCTGGGTTGTTTGCCGATGACTCATTCAAATCGTTATTACAGCTCGAAAGGTCACGAATCAGCGAGTTTCTGGAGATCATTTTACTGGTCATTCCTGTAAGAAATGAAAAACACGACATTTACAATTAAATAAGTTCTTAATTTCAATTTCGTTATCACTTACCGCATTGAGAGATATGATTGTGACAACGATAATTAATTAATTGTTGGGCTTACAGATATGTTTTCGGGATGTGCATTAAAGATGAAATCATTGAATCTCCTCATCTCCGATAATATTAATAAATAGTATTACAATATGTACATATTTTATTTAATAAATTTTTTTCTAAAATGAAAATTCACAATGACACAAAAAAACAAAATTAATTTAATTTCGAAAATTTATCTATTTTTCTTTGTAAATCTTACATGGAAATTGTGAAGTAAAATTATACTGGTGGCATAGGTAATAAGTCGTGGCTTTTAGGTTTCATACAAAATTAATTTACCTAAGCCAGCATAGATAACATTACCTCGACTGTTTTTTTCTGTGTAAGACAATTTAAAGAAAAAAAAATTAAAGAAAAAAAACAATTTTTCTTATTTCTAAAATAAATTTTTAAAATTTAAAATAGTTTTTGAAACAAATAAATTTCAATTTGTGTTTTTGCTAATTTATGCCAAAATATGCAAAAATATGCACTTAAAAGTTGGAAATATGCACAAAATATGCATTTAAAACCAAAATATGCAAAAATATGCATTTTCACCAAAATATGCAAAAAAAAATCGATGCCATTTTAACGCAAATTTCTTGATTCGGAAAGATAATTGATCGATATCGTTTTTAGACTAAAAACATGCATTTGCATGGAAATCTCATCCCTAGTTATCACAGTCATTTAATCTAAATTTGATTTGTATGGGTGTTAGGACGAACCATGTACCGATTTCTTTTAAATTGGCTGAATTAGTTCAAAAAGAGGTTCTGGGTCGATCGATATACTTGAAGTTTAGTACCAATATTTCGGGTAGCAACAAAGTCATCAGCACAAAGTCATAAACCATGTACACTAGTGTAGGGTATAAAAGAGCTATATAAAAAGATGAGTAAGGGATCATGCTTGACGAGTTTCCCCCTTAAACTGCAGTTGTTATCAGCATGTGATGCTCTAACAGTACGTGCATATTTAGTTACATTTTTTATTATTCTTAGTAATTGTTATTTGCATTACTTTATTAGATTACAACACGAGTAGTAGAATAGAGTGCATTCACTTCTATTTAAAGTTGACCTTTAAAAATTTAATTTACTTAAACCGATTTATGTATGTTGTTGTGTATTACACCATTCCCAATATTATTTTAGCAGTTATCAATTGTATTTCAGAAGCTATCAATTGCATTTCAGAAATTTGTAGTTTGTAGAAGAAAAGTTTCTTTTAAAGGACTAAATTAAACTCTGAAAACCTATTTTTTTACAGGGTTTTATTCAGTTTTTTGCCCCTTTTGTGGCCTTTGATAAAAAATATTTAATTTTGTTTTCATGAATTGTTGGACTTTATAACTGAAGTTTAATTAATTTCGGTTTGAGTCCAGTTTAATTATTTCTGAAAAATAATAATTTTTGTTGTACATTGAGAAAGTCTGAAAAAATTAATTGACAACACAGGTTGAGGGGATATGTCGACAGCTTTCGGAAGAAGCCACCCTTCCTTCGTCAGCACTTTTCGATTGTCACTGTAAGCGTATCAGATCAAAATCAGCTATTTTAACGTACATTTAAGGAGAAAAGAAGACGAGAATCATATTACATTTCATTACCCACACTCTAATCAAAATTTGTTGAAATTTACCCAATTTATAGTAGGAAACTGGACTCCTACTATAAATTGGGTAATTTTACTCTGAATGTGTAAATAGAATAAATTGACCACCAGCGGTCAATTTAAATAAAAACAAGTGAGAGTGTTACATTCGTTACCCTCCAAAATGTAAAAAAAAACAATATAAAAAATCCAGGGGCGTCTTTTTTTTGTTTGTGGGGTGGGGGGGGGGGTTGGTGTGAGACGTTAGAGTACACCTTTCCCTTACGATTTTGAACTTCTTCTGAGATAAGAATTTTGCATTTGCTTAGCAAAAGTACAAGAAACCCTGCAAAAAAATGCGGGTTTTATTAGGTTACTTTAGTTCTCCAAGGGGGAACTTTTTCCCCCTTGGTCCGATTTTGCCCATTTCTGAACTTAACCTGCCTAGGAATATAAGACATATTCGTGCAAAACTTAGGAAGTCTAGCTCTTTTATGTTGGACTGTATCGTGTCCTCTACAGACGGACAGACGGACGGACGGGCATCATTAGAATGTCTTAGAATCGATCACTGATCAATAAAATATATACTTTATGGGGTTCTAGACCGATATTTCGATGCGTTACACACAGAATGACAAGGTGAGTATACCCCCATACTGTGGTTGGACGGTATAAAAAGGTGAATAAATATAACAAAAAAAACAAAAAAAAAACATTCGGCGCCAGCGAGAATCAAACTCGACACCTTCCGATTTGAAAGTACACTTCTTAACCACTACGCTGCGGAAGCTTATACTTTTGTCTTGCGTTTTAGTTATTTAACATGTGTGTATGTATGTTGGTTGACAATTTTATTTACACATTTGTGTGTAAATTATTTGAATTAACGGATAATATTTATAATTTGCTGTGTTTAATTGGTTTAAAAATATTTTCCGCGTTTTGTGCTTATATTAACACCAAATGCGTTAGGTTAGGTTGTAGGTTGTAAGTGGCTGCTGACGTTTTACGTCAACACACGTAGACTCTGAGGTCCAAATGCGTACTATTCAACAAAAGTTTACCCAATTTATAATAGTAAGTTTACATGCGTTTTTTAGAGTGCATATTTTATCGGTAATCGGATTGATTAAATTCGTGCTGAACGATTGGAAAAATGTTAATCACGTACGATTTTGCATTTTTCTTACGCTCATGCAGTTTTAGTCACGGGCACAATACTCACGCGAACTTGAGTATTATGCGTGATTAAAATGTTTCCTTCGTGAGCGTGCGTGATCGACAAAAAACTCACCAACGATCACATCTCTATTTTAAATGTTTCTTTAGAATTATTATTAAATCAAACGCACACGTACTTCATGTTCGTGTTCAACATTTTTTTCTCGAAAACAAGGCAAAAAACATCTCTGAAAATTTCAGAACAGATAGATTTAAATACTAGAGATGCGCGCGTGACAATAAATTTTCTCTCGTTAATCATGCGTGATGATTTATTTTTGCTCACGTGATTGTAAGTGCTCGTGATTAGAAAAAAACAGTTTCGTGCGTGAGTAATTTTTGTTTCGAGAGCTTGCGTGATTGTTTTGTGCTGTCTGAAAACGAAACAAGTAAGAACATCGTCATCTTATTTAATTTAGAGGGTATGTTAGGTTAGGTCGTAAGTGTCTGCTGACGTTTTACGTCAACACACGTAGACTCTGAGGTCTATTGCGATACCACGGGACTGTAATAGGTTTCCCTACTAGGCCCTGTCGTTAAACCAATTTGAGCTTCTTATGAAACTCCTTAGATATTGAATTTTGACATCCGACAAATCAGAAAGATGGCGCAGGTCCCTGACCAGAAAGTGCCGGGCAATGGCAGATAAAGTGTTCGATAGTTTCCAACTCCTCCTCGTCCATGCAACTCCGGCAAAAGTCATTCGACATCACGTTTAACCGCTTTGCGTGCTTCCCCGTCGAAATCTCTCCTCTTGGAAGCGATATCAACTCACTTGTGCGCCCCTGATTAAGAAAAGGCCAAATCAATCGTGTTGTCTCACACGTCCATCCATTTGCCCATCTTTGATTAATCTCCGTCGCTGAACAAAACTGTAGGTTTGCTTGCAAGTTTCTAAAAGCGCTCTATTAAGTCGAATTGCCGACGCAGCCGCATGTTGCCGTCCCAATATGTCCAATGCTATCAGGTGAAGGAGGATTTCTAATGCAGCCGTAAGTGTAGTACGAAGAGCACCAGTGATGCACATCGATGCCGTTTTCTGTACCTTCGTGATAAAGACACAGTTCGCTTTTGTTTCTAAGGCAGGCCACCAATGAACGATTTGAGGGTAATTAATACAAAATTGTGATTTAAATATTTTTTTATAATTGTTTTTAAGAAATTATGTATATAATTTTTGTGCAAGAAATCAAAAAAAGTAAAATAAAAACTTGTTTATATTATTTTCGTGAGTCTTCATGAGCGTGATTATAGGATGAGCGTGAGAAAAATGTTAGCAGCTCACGTGATCGCGCGTGAACATGAGCAGAAAAAAAAATTTCGCGAGCGTGAGCTAAAATTGACTCATGCGTCCATCTCTAATACATACACCTTAACTATTTTTTAAACATGTAAAAAATATAATAGTAGAATGTTTTTTGATAAAAAAAATTCAGAACTTCTTCTGAAAATCTTCCAATTTTTATTTGTTTTACAAAAATCTTTAAAAAACTATTATTTTAAAGACATCACTGTTAGAATGGATCGAATTTGGCTTTTTGGCGAATTTCGTTCCGGCTCAACGACAGATTTGTTGGAACAGACCTAAAAACAATGTGGTTAAATTTTCATGCAGATCGGCGGTCATCTTCCGCTGCCGAAATGACGTTGAAAATCCGCAATTTCTTAATTTTTATTTCAGTCGATCTTTTCAATTCGATCATATTTTCTTAGAAAAAAATTTCAGCTTAATAGGACATTGTTAACCCCTCTAAAACGGTTGCCGAAAATGACCCATACATTTTGCCCTAAACTCAAAACCACCAAATTAAAAAAAAATAATTTTTTTGATTTTAAGTCGCACAATCTAAAGTTTTTATTGCATTTATTTCAAGTATATATAAGTTCGTTTGACAAAAATTTTTTTTGAAAAATACGAGATTCTTAAACAGCGCGTGTAACGGTCTATTTCCAGGACATTTTGGGAAAATTGCACTTTTTCTTAAAAAATCAAAATTTTTAGTTAAAAACTTTTCATTTTGAACTAGATTTATTATAAATTATAAAACTTAATATAGAAATGTTGGATTTTAAGGGTCGAACCAGAATCAAATGCGTAGCGCAAGACGTAAAAAAAAACAAAAACAAACACATCAAATTTGAAATTTTTACGTCCGTTTGATTTAGGTAACTCACATTGAATTTATATTTGATTCAGGTTGGACGCTAAGAAATTCTTTAACCCTAAACAACTTTGTGCCCTAAATGACCCATGATGAACAAATGCATATAGCAATAAACCGCTTTTGGCGGGCGACTAACCATTAGGAACATATTTTTTTAGTTAAAAATGGGAGCGTGAGTAGAGATGAGAGCGTGAGTGAAGTTGACTCACGCTCACGAAGAAAAATAAAATTTCAAGCAGGAAATTTTTTAAGTTTGCATACATTTTACGCAGGATCACGTGAGCGAAACATTTTAAACTCGTTCACGCTCACGAAAACTCAACATTACTATATTGTCACCATAAAAAATCATGCAAACTCAAGAAATTTCACTCAAGTTTACGAGTGAATCACATGAAATTTGTGCCACGTGTGCATTTGTACAAATTATATTTTTAATGCAAAATAAAAAAGTGATCCATATATTTTATTTAAACAAGTTTATATATTATTTCCCGTTTAAATGCACCCACCCCGAAAGCATTATCCCTTTAAATGCCAGAATGCAGCAAGTAAATATTCTATTGAAATTATTCAGCAATATTCTTGTTTAAATGTGAATTACTTTTTGTGTCAAATATAAATAAATGGTTAATGGTGGGTACAGAAAAAGCTTTAAGGGTGGGTGCATTTAAGCGGGAATACTATTTGAATGCTATTTGAACTTTTTTTGTTTCATTTGCATTAAAAATATAATTTTTAAAATTGCACTGTCATGATTTTTTATGGTGACAGAAAAATGAAACACGTCAAAATTCAGCTTGAGTGAAATTAAAATGTGACACTCATGTAACCCTTCGTAAAATGTATGCAAAAATCAAAAATTTCTTGCGTGAGAAATTTTTTTTTTCTTCGTGAGCGTGAGTTGGTCGAATTCACTCACGCTCCCATCTTTACTCACACTCCCATTTTTAATTGAAAAAATATGTTTCCAATGGCTATTCGCCCGCCAAAAGCAGTTTATTGCTAGATGAATTTGTTCATCATGGGTCATTTAGGGCCCAAAGCTGTGTAGGGTTAAAGAATTTCTTAAAATCCAACATTTCTATATTAAGTTTTATAATTTATAATAAATCTAGTGCAAAATGAAAAGTTTTTAACTAAAAATTTTGATTTTTTAAGAAAAAGTGCAATTTTCTCAAAATGTCCTGGAAACAGACCGTTACACGCGCTGTTTAAGAATCTCGTATTTTTTCAAAAAAAAATTTTGTCAAACGAACTTATATATACTTGAAATAAATGCAATAAAAACTTTAGATTGTGGGACTTAAAATCAAAAAAAAAAAATTTTAAATTTGGTGGTTTTGAGTTTAGGGCAAAATGTAAGGGTCATTTTCGGCAACCGTTTTAGAGGGATTAACAATGTCCTATTAAGCTGAAATTTTTTTCTAAGAAAATATGATCGAATTGAAAAGATCGACTAAAATAATAAAGAAGATTACGTGATTTTTGTAATTTTGGCAATTTTTTAAAATAAATACTATTTTTAAAGAAATCGCGGATTTTCAGCGTCATTTCGGCAGCGGAAGATGACCACCGCTCTGCATGAAAATTTAACCACATTGTTTTTAGGTCTATTCCAACACATCTGTCTGTGACCCGGAACGAAATTCGCCAAAAAGCCAAATTCGATCCATCCTAATCACTGTGTTTCATTTAATTGGCATAAATAATGAAATATATAAAGATAATTAGGCTAAAAATGCTGAAATTTTCAATATTTGACCATGCCTAAAGGCCCACTTTTTGAAAAATCTTAAATTTATTTAATATTAATAGTACCCTAAGTGCGAAAACTTTGCAAATGATATCCTATTGAAACCACTATAGGTATTTAAGCAAGTACAAACATATTTTTTTAATTCAAAATTTTTTTCAATAAATTTTCATAATCACCAAATACATTTTTTCCGCGGAAATTTTTTTTCAAAACGTATTTCTTTTGAAAATTTGTTCAACAAAATTTTTTCACATTTTTAAAAAAAAAAAAAAAAAGTTTTTTGTAATAATCTTTTTTACATCTGTGGGGGTATTTATACATTCGGCAATTCCGAATTTAACTTTTTTACTTCTTAAAATTTTCGGTGTGTCATAAACTAGGTCAACGCATTACGACGGCAACAAATTCATTGGATTATATGCAATTTAAAAAGTACTGCCATCATTTCATACAACCCGTCTCCACAAAAAAAAACGACAATGACATTGTTTTTTTAGATGTCATTGCCTCTAATGTTAATGTTTTCATTCCTACATTCTTCTGACTCTTCAGTTTTTTGTTCGTCTTATCTAAAGAGCAGTAGTGCAGGCAACGAGTATTCACTTTCGCCGTAGATTTATAAAAAAAAAATTAATGCAATGCGTAAACGCCAGTATTGCCACCAGTCGACTATGGCCGAATTTTCAATTTTGGCGGCATAAAGTCAATTCTACAAGTATAGATTTTTACAAATTTTTTGATTGTGTTCAATTCTCAATATATTGATTAGAAAAAATTTAAAAATGTTAGACAGTTGGCAACCCCTTTTTTTGCATAAAGAGCTACTAAGGCTTACAAATATTTTACAAGTTGTAAAGCAACAAAATTTTAATAAAACTATTTTTTTTTAAATACATTTTGTTTTTAAAAAACTTTTTATGACTTCTAGTACTCGATGTGAGTATTTTTACTAGTTGTAAACATATTTAAATAAAAGTTTTAATTTCGTTCTTTTAGGGGTAATTTTTTTTTTAATTCTGAATAGTCTTATCGTCGGGTTTTTGTGGAGTATTACCTGCGATGTTAACAATTGTTACAGCAATGTTATACATGTAACTCTTCGTAGAAAGCCCAGGTTTAGTGTGCAATTACAATTCTGGCGTTGGCTTTGAATTTTGCTTGTTCCCATACGTTTGGTATGTACAGCAAAAAACGCCAGCGTTGGCTTTGAATTTTGCTCTACACACAAAATGCATTGAAACAAGCTAAATTCAAAGCCAACGCCAGAATTGTAATTGCACACTTAATTGCATGGTAATATTGTATGCAAACAAGCGCACAAGAATGATTTATTGGGAAAACCGTGAATTTTGGATGGGATTTTTCACGAATTCATGTGTTGAAAAACACGCTAAAATCTTTGAAACTTATTTTTTTTTTAATATTTGAAAAGAGTATTTCAAAATTATTAATATTTTTCTTTATTCGATTTATTCGATACACTCAGAAAATTATTGCAGTTACTTACTACATGACGGTCGTTTGTGTAGTAAGTAGTAGCTGTTGTTTTTAACTACAATTTCGGTCGTTTTTGTATGAAAAAATCTCAAACAACTTTTTTTTGTAGTAGTTTCAAAAAATAACTACAAAAAATATACTACACTGCAGCAATAGTTGATTTATGTAGTTGTTTTTAGTTTTTTTTTCTAAAAACTTGTTTTTTTCTAGAAATTTTTGTTGCAAACGAATGTGTCGAACGAGTTGGTCGTGCGGGATGCGGAAGGAATTATTTTTATACCAAATAAATAATATCTAAATAAATTAAATTACAATTTATTAAATTTAATTATAACAAAAAATATGTTTTTGGAAAAATATTCTTGAGCGAAAGAAAATAAGTGGATAAAATAGAGAAAACAAGTGTGTATAATGTAGCGCTCACATAAGCGTGTGTAAAAACCAATCTAAAAAAAACAAAATACAATGTATGCAGTGTCTTGTTTTCTTATGAGCGTGCCATCTTTCTTTTCTTTGTATACACAACAGAACAGGTACATACTTTTTTCAAACATTGCAAATTAATTCTTTTTTTTTATAAATCAATTTTGCCAAAGCATTTCGTTTTTTTTTTTATTCCAGACAAATTTTGATCAGTAGCGGTGAAAATTTTAAATGAACTATTAAAAAACAAAGGTAAATACAATCAATTTATTTTGTTTAACATTTTATTAATATAATTTTTTTCTTCTATAATTCCAGATAAATACACCAAAAAATTTTAATTTCATGTCGAAATTCTATACAACCAACTGAAATGTATTGCTTTTTAAATAAATAAAAATCAATCACTTAAACGTTTAAAAAATTTTTTAAATAAAATTTCAGGCAAGTATAATAAAAACAACTGTATACCGTCTTTTGTAGTAGTTTTTACTACATTTTGTAGTTGAAAATCAATAGTTAAAAACAACAACATATTCAGTTGTTTTTACCGTAATGTGTAGTGGACGCATTTTCAACAACAAAATGTAGTCAAAACAACTGTCTTTTGTAGTAGATTTTACCGACATACGTTTTTGAGTGTAGTCTTAGATTTACGTATTTTTCTTAAGACAAAGGTTCAGTTGCCGAGAATTTTTTTCTATAGAAAAAGTCTTATATTTTAAGGTTTTTTTTCTGTAGAAATACTGAAAATTGTTCTGTAGAAAAAGACTCAGATTCTAAAATATTCTTTCTAAAGAATAAGTCTTACACTCAAAAGAAAAACTCTGTCAAAAAATCTGTAAAACGATTTTCAATTTGAATTAGCAATCTTTTAGCAGATTGTTCTGCTGAGAAGGATATTTTTACTAAAATCTCTGTGATTCAGTTTAAGAAAATGACAGACATTTTACTATGTTCATACTGATTTTGTTTGCTGAATTTCATTATTTTTTCAAGAAATTTTTTTATATAAAAATAAAAAAAGCAGAACAGATTGTTCTGCTGAAATCAGCAGATTGCTCTGCTGAAATCAGCAGATTGTTCTGCTAAAATCAGCAGATTATTCTGCTCAAATCAGCAGATCGTTCTGCTAAAATCAGCAGATTTTTCTGATAAAATCAGGAGATATTTCTGCTAACATCAGATTTCTCTGCTGTCGAACAACACACATGTTTAATAACTAAAACGCCAGATAAAAGTATAAGCTTCCGTAGCGTAGTGGTTAAGAAATGTACTTTCAAATCGGAAGGTGGCGAGTTTGATGCTGGCTGGCGGCCTATGTTTTTTTTTTTTTTTCTTGTTATATTTATTCACCTTTTATGACAGATATTTAGCAAACCGTGTCTGCTAAAATCAGCAGATTTCTCATATGGCTCAAAATGGGTGTATTTTCAGCAGATTTTTCTGCTGATTGGACAGAGAATTTATTTTGAGTGTATTAGTCTGTGACTCTGTACTACAGAGTACCATCTCTAAAAATAGAGATACCATCATACAAAAAATGTGTAAGTGCGAAAGAAAAAGGAACAAAATCCACTCTCTGGCACAGAGTACTCCGTCATTGTGAATTCAACTTTAGAGTTGATAACTGCACTCAAAAAATTATGTTAGTAAAATCAACGGAAAATGTCAGTTAAAATAACTACTTTGTAAGTTGTTTTGGGGTCAACTACTTTTTCAGTTAAATCAACTAACAATGTTAGTGATTTTAACTAACGAAAAACAACTGACTTATGTAGTAAAAACTACTTACATTTGTAGTCAAAACAACTAAAATGTAGTAAAAATAAAATAATCAATATATAATTTTTTTTTTCAAAAAATTTTTCAGAAAAAAAAAATTGAAGACCAAATTTTTTCCAATTTTTTTTTTTAAAGTGGTGAAAAATAAAAAAACGAAAATTTATTTTTATTTTTTGGAAAAAAATTTTTCAAGATAAAAAAATAAAATTTACTACTTTAAATAACTGTTACTACATCGCAGTACTTTTTTGTTAGTTGTTCAAAAAAACGCCTTAAAATAACTAACAGAAATAGTTGTTTGATATTTTTCATACAAAAACAACTGACTTTGTAGTTGAAAACAACTAACTACTGTAAAATATACAAATAACTAACATGTAGTAACTTACATAATTTTCTGAGTGTGAACTCCCCTAGTATTTTCATATTTTTAGCGAATATTTTTAGAGTATGTGAGCATATTCTACTTAAAATTTGCATATTTTGTAGAAAAAATCATAAAAAATGTCGGTATTGGTGGATACAAAAAACAATATATCGCAAAAAAATCGTGAGGTAAGTACTTTTCAGTGTGTTAAAAATTTTTACATTTTATATTAAATTTTTTAGTTTAGTTTTTTATATAAATTTTGGTTCACAAACTATTTGAAAAGTGTTAATTTTTGAAAAAATTGCAATACAGTAGTTTAGTAGTATAAATTTCTTAAATAAAACTTAAAAACTTTGCATTTCTATTGTTTTTATGTAGAATTTTAAAGAACTAAATGGTTAAGAGCACATTTTTCACATTATTTATGTTTTATGCTGCTTAATTCAAGCGCATAAAATCTGTTTTTAGAGCATATTTTTGGTTTCCCTGCTTATTTGTAATAATAATCGCAGATCGTTGATTGAAGTAAGTTTATGTTAAACACTTAAACTACTTAAATTTATAAAATGCGTTTCTTGAAGTTGATCTAGATTGAAGTATGAGGACAATTGAATACATATGATTGCATACAAGTCAAGTGTCACTTGGTGAAGGTACTCGATGAGACTTGTTATACATACTTAAGAGTGGATTATTTCTGTGGTCGTATTTCATTTATGATATAATTAGGCTGACCATTCGTACTGATTTGATCAGTACATGTACTGATTTTTGAGCACGTGTACTGATCAAAAATCGTTGTACTGATATGTACTGATTTTTTGATGATATATGTACTGATTTTTGAACATTTCAACATAAAACATAATTTTATTCGAAAGTTCTATATAAAAACTTGAAAAACCTTTGAATTTAGTATAAGTCGTTTGAATTTAATATATCGTCGGAGTTGTTTTGATAACATAAGTCTGACCATGAGATAATTTATAATGAATTAATTCTACGGAGATTAGAGTTAGTTAAATTTAACAAAAAGTTGTGAAATTTTCTTAACTATTAGGAACAAATTTTAGTTCTTTTTTTTCTTAAAGTTTTCTTAAAAAAAAAAGTTGTCAAAACTTGCGAAAAAAAAGTCCTCAAAATCTGAGAATTTATTTTATTCTTAAAATCTGTGGAATTTTGTTATATTTTCTGCAGTGAAACGATCAAAACATTCAAATAAAGTCGTTATATAACGACAACAGTTGTTTTTAACAGTTGTTTTTTGCAGTGGTTTTTTAACAGTTGTTTTTTTGCAGTTGTTTTTACTCAAAACACTTGTCAAGTTAGTTTAACTGACATTTTTTTGTTTTGAGTGTAAAAAAAACACCAGTGTTGTGCCGTAAAAAAAAATAGAGGGTTATTTCAAGAAAAAAAAAACATAAAAATTTGGGCGTACTGATTTGAGCTCAGAAAAAAATGGTCACCCTAGATATAATGCAAGTGCATTAAATTTTTTTTTTTTACCAACACTCAGAGGATACCCCCTATAAATGCAATGCAGTGTGATAAGATCATGAAATATAGGTGTGGGAAGGAGGAAAGAGGGAGTAGATTTATGGATATTTGATTTGAATCTGCTTATTTTCTATGTGTCTGGAAAAACGTGGACGGTTTTTATAATCAGAGCAAAAATGCTCTGAACAAAAATGCTCTGATTATAATCAGATATGATAAGGTTATTAAAGTACGCTTTAAACACAAACAAAACTTTAATAAAATATTTCTATTTTCATTAAATTTGAGAGATTTATGTGAATATCGGGAAGGTGGTTTGTATTGCGGCTACAAGAAAAACTGGTACGATTCCTTTGAAATTCAAAATGTTTATTATAGAACTAGTCGAATAGCCTGTCCCTGCCAGGCGGAACACCAAATCACTTTTCTCAATAGTTCTAATATTTTACCAAACTTTAAAAAAAACAAGTAAGGAAATTATAGTCGGTCAAGACCGACCATATAATACCCTACACCAGAGTTTCCCGGAAAATGGGTCACAAGTTCAAACATGGACTGATTAGATCTATATTCTGTCAAATCTTTAATAAGTGTGAAAAGCACTCACAAATCAAATTTGAGTGAAATAGGCTTCTTTTGTTGACAATAAACCGTTTCAACTGAATATTGGGCGAAACTTTCACAAGGGACCTAAGTCCAAAAATGGTCCGATGATAACCAGATTTGATAAGGTTATTAAAGTACGCGTTTAACATACACAAACAGAATTTTAATTAAATATTTTCTATTTTCATGAAATTTGAGAGATTTATGTGAAAATCGGGAAGGTGGTTTGTATGGGGGCTACAAGAAGAGCTGGTCCGATTTCTTTGAAATTCGGAATGATGATTTGTGTTTATGAAACATGATTACCTGCCAAATTTCGAAAAGATACCTATTAAATTGCGGCTATTAGAGTCATTTGAGCCAAAACTAAAGAGGACCTTTGTATGGGGGCTAGGTCTAAATATGGACCGATTTTTCCTAATTTCAATAGGCTTCGTTCTTGGGCAAAAAAAGGCTTAAGTTTCAAATTTCAAGTCAATTGGTTAAAAATTGCGACCTGTATCGTGTTTACACCGTTTACATGGACAGACAGACAGACGGACGGACGGACGGACGGACGGACAGACGGACGGACGGACGGACATCGCTAAATCGACTCAAAAAGTGATTCTAAGTCGATCGGTATGCTTAAAAGTGGGTCTAGGACCAATATTTCGGGTAGTTACAAACATCAGCACAAACTCATTATACCCTGTACCACAGTGTGGTGTAGGGTATAATTATGTTTGTGCTTAAAAATTTAATATTGCTAGATTGAGTTACATCAATATATTTACCAAACTGGAAAAAAATTAATGAGTATAAAAGGTTTTATTGATAAAATTTTAGAACTAAATTTAGAACGTCTATTTCGTCTCTCCGTCCATAAACCGGATATCAAAAATCCATCACATGGCAATTTTGATCTTTCTTTTTATCATGAAGTGTTTTAAAGTTAGTTAAAATGTTAAAAAACACAAACATTTTTCCACTTAAATTTTTCCTTATAATTCTTCGTACACAGTTTAAATATTAAATCTGACTTCATAAGGATATGATCCATTGTCAACACTTTATGCTTTACAATTTTCAGCTTCCTTAGTCATTAGGGGTTTCAGAAATAGTTTAAATATTTAAAAACTAAATTTCGCCGTCTTCCGCCACTCCCCCTGACTTAAAGGCCGAAAATCCGGCTACGTTACAGATTATATATACAAACTGAACAAAATTCATAACGGATTTTTTGTATTTCCGCCCTTTCACTGGATATCCAGGTCAGAGTTGATCTTTGCCATTGTCCGTACCATATGTATTCTAATTTTCATCTTTCAAGGTCATAAGGTGTCTTCAAAATTAGGTTAGATGTAAAAACATAATTTTTCCACGCCCATTTCTTCTCTTAATTCTCCGTCCCTACACAGAGAGAACAGTTTAGTTGTGCCAGCCGAATTTAGAGCCAACTGCATAGTTTAATAACAACAACCGAAATTTTCGGTTGCCATAACTAAAATTTGTTTTGAAAATTTAACTTCTGTTGGTCCAAATAAATTTCGGTAATCGCAACCGAAAATTTCAGTTGTTGTAATTAAATCATGCAGTTGGCTCTTAATTCGGCTGGCAAAATTAAACTGTTTTTTCTGTGTATTCCAAAATTTTTAAATCTGACTACTTTATGATAAGCTCCATCGTTAATACTATACTCGTATCCACGCCCCTTTTCCCTCTCAATTCTCCGTCCACAGTCCAAAAATTTTAAGTCTGACAACTTAAGGATATGCTCCAGTGTCAGGACAATATGCTTGCAATTTTCGGCTGCGTAGGTCATTAGGGCTTTAAAGTTAGTCAAATAAAAAAAAATAAAACACAATATTGCCTTGCCCCTTTTTCCTCTCAACTCTCCATCTACATTCCAAAAATGTTAAATCGGACTACTTTAGAATATACTTCATAGTAAGGACTACATGTTAGGGATTTTCAGCTTCCGTATTTATTGGGGCTGAGCTTAAAAATACTCTTAAATGTTAAAAAAAATTTTTTTTGCCAAGTCCCTTTTTTCTCGTAATTCGCAAAAAATCCGACTTCGTAAGAATCTGTCCCTGGTGTTTTATTATATACATGCCAATTTTAAGCTTTTAAGTCCATCAATGAGATTCAAAAGGCGGTGGATACACAAAAAATAAGAGAAACACAAAAAAATAAAATATATATTCAGAAAATAGATGGAAATAAATTTACCACGCCCTTTGCCTTTCTTATTCTCCACCCATACACTGGATATCAAAAATCCAGGCTCGTGTTGATCTTCCACATGAAACCTTCTATATACATGCCAATTCTGTGCATTTTCCGCTTCCTTTGGGGCTTCAAAAGAAGTTAAAATGTTAAAAATCTCAATTTTGTCACTCCCCATTTTCCTTTCAATTCTCCTCCCACAGTCCAAAAATTTAAAATTTGACTACTTCAGGATATGCTTCATCGATAGGACTATACGCTAGAAAATTTTCAGCTTCCTAAGTCATTAGAGGACTTCAAAATAAGCAAAATGCCAATTTTCATCTTCATATATCATTTGGGGTCTTCAAATTAAATATTAAAAAACACAATTTTGCCACGCCCCATTTTTCTCTTAATTCTCCTTCCACAGTTTAAAAAATTTAAATCCAAATACTTCAGGATATGCTTCATTGTTAGAACTAAATGCTATGCAATTTTCCGCTTCCTAAGTCATTTGGGGTTTCAAAAGAAGTAAAAATTTTAAAAAATCCCAATTTTGCCACGCCACTTTTCCCTCAATTCTCCGCCTACATTACGAAAAATGAATCCGACTACTTGGGGATATGCGCCATCGTTAGGACTATATTCTAGAAAATTTTCAGCTTCCTAAGTCATTAAGGGGCTTCAAAAGAAGTAAAAATGTTAAAAAATCTAAATTTTGCCACTCCACTTTTCCCCTCAATTCTCCGCCCACATTGCGAAAATTTTAAATCCGACTACTTGGGGATATGCGGCATCGTTAGGACTATATTCTAGGAAATTTTCAGATTCCTAAGTCATTTGGGGGCTTTAAATTAAGCAAAAACGTCAAAAAATTGCATTTTGCCACGCCCACTTTCCCGCTTATTTCTCCGCCCACAGGCAAAAAATCGAAAATCCGGCTACGTTAGGATCTGCCCCAGGTGTTTTACTATAAGCATGCCAATTTTCAGCTTTGTAGCTCATCAGTGGGCTTCAAAAAGCTCTGGATAGACAAAAAAAGAGGAACACACAAATAGGGAAATTATATATATAGATACAAAACACGTTTACCTGCCATATTTCGAAAGAATATCTATCATAATACGGTTATAAGTCGTTTGGACCAAAATTATAGCGGACCTTTGTATGGAGCTAGGTCTAACCATGTAAAGATTTTTTCCAATTTCAATAGGCTTCGTCCTTAGGCCAAAGGAAGCTTAAGTTTCAATTTCAGCCAAATCGATTGCGACCTGTGTCGTGTTTACAACATTTAGATGGACGGACGGACGGACATCGCTAGAATGACTTAAACAGTTATTCTGAGTCGATCCGTATACTTGAAAGTGGGTCTAAGACCAAAATTTCGGGTAGTTACAAACATAAGCACAAAGTCTTTATACCCTGTACCAGAAGAGTGGTGTAGGGTATAAAAATTTAAACTTAACTAAAAATTTAGGAAAACAATTTTATTTTTTGCTAATTTTTAGTAGAAAAATTTTTCTAAGTCCCCCAAAACTTGTTTGGAAATCTTTTGAATTGCGCTTTGAACTATAAAAAGTTCTGAACATTTTCTTAAATTAACAAACATGGTTGCTAATTCTTAGTAGAATTATTTTATTTTCCCGAATGTCCTAAAATTTTTTTAAAAATTTCTTAGTCCCACAAAATTAGTTTGGTAACTGTTTGAATTGCGCTTTGGAGTTTAAGAAGTTTGTTAAACACAATTTTTTTGTTGAAAACTCTTAAAAAAAAAATCAACAACCACAAATAAGTATCTACTTTAAAGTTCCGTAGTTGCATTACTAGAATGTTAACTTGTGGAGATGCTGTTTTGTTAGTTACTGTTTTATTCGAAAGTTCTATATAAAAACTTGAAAAACCTTTGAATTTAGTATAAGTCGTTTGAATTTAATATATCGTCGGAGTTGTTTTGATAACATAAGTCTGACCATGAGATAATTTATAATGAATTAATTCTACGGAGATTAGAGTTAGTTAAATTTAACAAAAAGTTGTGAAATTTTCTTAACTATTAGGAACAAATTTTAGTTCTTTTTTTTCTTAAAGTTTTCTTAAAAAAAAAGTTGTCAAAACTTGCGAAAAAAAAGTCCTCAAAATCTGAGAATTTATTTTATTCTTAAAATCTGTGGAATTTTGTTATATTTTCTGCAGTGAAACGATCAAAACATTCAAATAAAGTCGTTATATAACGACAACAGTTGTTTTTAACAGTTGTTTTTTGCAGTGGTTTTTTAACAGTTGTTTTTTTGCAGTTGTTTTTACTCAAAACACTTGTCAAGTTAGTTTAACTGACATTTTTTTGTTTTGAGTGTAAAAAAAACACCAGTGTTGTGCCGTAAAAAAAAATAGAGGGTTATTTCAAGAAAAAAAAAACATAAAAATTTGGGCGTACTGATTTGAGCTCAGAAAAAAATGGTCACCCTAGATATAATGCAAGTGCATTAAATTTTTTTTTTTTACCAACACTCAGAGGATACCCCCTATAAATGCAATGCAGTGTGATAAGATCATGAAATATAGGTGTGGGAAGGAGGAAAGAGGGAGTAGATTTATGGATATTTGATTTGAATCTGCTTATTTTCTATGTGTCTGGAAAAACGTGGACGGTTTTTATAATCAGAGCAAAAATGCTCTGAACAAAAATGCTCTGATTATAATCAGATATGATAAGGTTATTAAAGTACGCTTTAAACACAAACAAAACTTTAATAAAATATTTCTATTTTCATTAAATTTGAGAGATTTATGTGAATATCGGGAAGGTGGTTTGTATTGCGGCTACAAGAAAAACTGGTACGATTCCTTTGAAATTCAAAATGTTTATTATAGAACTAGTCGAATAGCCTGTCCCTGCCAGGCGGAACACCAAATCACTTTTCTCAATAGTTCTAATATTTTACCAAACTTTAAAAAAAACAAGTAAGGAAATTATAGTCGGTCAAGACCGACCATATAATACCCTACACCAGAGTTTCCCGGAAAATGGGTCACAAGTTCAAACATGGACTGATTAGATCTATATTCTGTCAAATCTTTAATAAGTGTGAAAAGCACTCACAAATCAAATTTGAGTGAAATAGGCTTCTTTTGTTGACAATAAACCGTTTCAACTGAATATTGGGCGAAACTTTCACAAGGGACCTAAGTCCAAAAATGGTCCGATGATAACCAGATTTGATAAGGTTATTAAAGTACGCGTTTAACATACACAAACAGAATTTTAATTAAATATTTTCTATTTTCATGAAATTTGAGAGATTTATGTGAAAATCGGGAAGGTGGTTTGTATGGGGGCTACAAGAAGAGCTGGTCCGATTTCTTTGAAATTCGGAATGATGATTTGTGTTTATGAAACATGATTACCTGCCAAATTTCGAAAAGATACCTATTAAATTGCGGCTATTAGAGTCATTTGAGCCAAAACTAAAGAGGACCTTTGTATGGGGGCTAGGTCTAAATATGGACCGATTTTTCCTAATTTCAATAGGCTTCGTTCTTGGGCAAAAAAAGGCTTAAGTTTCAAATTTCAAGTCAATTGGTTAAAAATTGCGACCTGTATCGTGTTTACACCGTTTACATGGACAGACAGACAGACGGACGGACGGACGGACGGACAGACGGACGGACGGACGGACATCGCTAAATCGACTCAAAAAGTGATTCTAAGTCGATCGGTATGCTTAAAAGTGGGTCTAGGACCAATATTTCGGGTAGTTACAAACATCAGCACAAACTCATTATACCCTGTACCACAGTGTGGTGTAGGGTATAATTATGTTTGTGCTTAAAAATTTAATATTGCTAGATTGAGTTACATCAATATATTTACCAAACTGGAAAAAAATTAATGAGTATAAAAGGTTTTATTGATAAAATTTTAGAACTAAATTTAGAACGTCTATTTCGTCTCTCCGTCCATAAACCGGATATCAAAAATCCATCACATGGCAATTTTGATCTTTCTTTTTATCATGAAGTGTTTTAAAGTTAGTTAAAATGTTAAAAAACACAAACATTTTTCCACTTAAATTTTTCCTTATAATTCTTCGTACACAGTTTAAATATTAAATCTGACTTCATAAGGATATGATCCATTGTCAACACTTTATGCTTTACAATTTTCAGCTTCCTTAGTCATTAGGGGTTTCAGAAATAGTTTAAATATTTAAAAACTAAATTTCGCCGTCTTCCGCCACTCCCCCTGACTTAAAGGCCGAAAATCCGGCTACGTTACAGATTATATATACAAACTGAACAAAATTCATAACGGATTTTTTGTATTTCCGCCCTTTCACTGGATATCCAGGTCAGAGTTGATCTTTGCCATTGTCCGTACCATATGTATTCTAATTTTCATCTTTCAAGGTCATAAGGTGTCTTCAAAATTAGGTTAGATGTAAAAACATAATTTTTCCACGCCCATTTCTTCTCTTAATTCTCCGTCCCTACACAGAGAGAACAGTTTAGTTGTGCCAGCCGAATTTAGAGCCAACTGCATAGTTTAATAACAACAACCGAAATTTTCGGTTGCCATAACTAAAATTTGTTTTGAAAATTTAACTTCTGTTGGTCCAAATAAATTTCGGTAATCGCAACCGAAAATTTCAGTTGTTGTAATTAAATCATGCAGTTGGCTCTTAATTCGGCTGGCAAAATTAAACTGTTTTTTCTGTGTATTCCAAAATTTTTAAATCTGACTACTTTATGATAAGCTCCATCGTTAATACTATACTCGTATCCACGCCCCTTTTCCCTCTCAATTCTCCGTCCACAGTCCAAAAATTTTAAGTCTGACAACTTAAGGATATGCTCCAGTGTCAGGACAATATGCTTGCAATTTTCGGCTGCGTAGGTCATTAGGGCTTTAAAGTTAGTCAAATAAAAAAAAATAAAACACAATATTGCCTTGCCCCTTTTTCCTCTCAACTCTCCATCTACATTCCAAAAATGTTAAATCGGACTACTTTAGAATATACTTCATAGTAAGGACTACATGTTAGGGATTTTCAGCTTCCGTATTTATTGGGGCTGAGCTTAAAAATACTCTTAAATGTTAAAAAAAATTTTTTTTGCCAAGTCCCTTTTTTCTCGTAATTCGCAAAAAATCCGACTTCGTAAGAATCTGTCCCTGGTGTTTTATTATATACATGCCAATTTTAAGCTTTTAAGTCCATCAATGAGATTCAAAAGGCGGTGGATACACAAAAAATAAGAGAAACACAAAAAAATAAAATATATATTCAGAAAATAGATGGAAATAAATTTACCACGCCCTTTGCCTTTCTTATTCTCCACCCATACACTGGATATCAAAAATCCAGGCTCGTGTTGATCTTCCACATGAAACCTTCTATATACATGCCAATTCTGTGCATTTTCCGCTTCCTTTGGGGCTTCAAAAGAAGTTAAAATGTTAAAAATCTCAATTTTGTCACTCCCCATTTTCCTTTCAATTCTCCTCCCACAGTCCAAAAATTTAAAATTTGACTACTTCAGGATATGCTTCATCGATAGGACTATACGCTAGAAAATTTTCAGCTTCCTAAGTCATTAGAGGACTTCAAAATAAGCAAAATGCCAATTTTCATCTTCATATATCATTTGGGGTCTTCAAATTAAATATTAAAAAACACAATTTTGCCACGCCCCATTTTTCTCTTAATTCTCCTTCCACAGTTTAAAAAATTTAAATCCAAATACTTCAGGATATGCTTCATTGTTAGAACTAAATGCTATGCAATTTTCCGCTTCCTAAGTCATTTGGGGTTTCAAAAGAAGTAAAAATTTTAAAAAATCCCAATTTTGCCACGCCACTTTTCCCTCAATTCTCCGCCTACATTACGAAAAATGAATCCGACTACTTGGGGATATGCGCCATCGTTAGGACTATATTCTAGAAAATTTTCAGCTTCCTAAGTCATTAAGGGGCTTCAAAAGAAGTAAAAATGTTAAAAAATCTAAATTTTGCCACTCCACTTTTCCCCTCAATTCTCCGCCCACATTGCGAAAATTTTAAATCCGACTACTTGGGGATATGCGGCATCGTTAGGACTATATTCTAGGAAATTTTCAGATTCCTAAGTCATTTGGGGGCTTTAAATTAAGCAAAAACGTCAAAAAATTGCATTTTGCCACGCCCACTTTCCCGCTTATTTCTCCGCCCACAGGCAAAAAATCGAAAATCCGGCTACGTTAGGATCTGCCCCAGGTGTTTTACTATAAGCATGCCAATTTTCAGCTTTGTAGCTCATCAGTGGGCTTCAAAAAGCTCTGGATAGACAAAAAAAGAGGAACACACAAATAGGGAAATTATATATATAGATACAAAACACGTTTACCTGCCATATTTCGAAAGAATATCTATCATAATACGGTTATAAGTCGTTTGGACCAAAATTATAGCGGACCTTTGTATGGAGCTAGGTCTAACCATGTAAAGATTTTTTCCAATTTCAATAGGCTTCGTCCTTAGGCCAAAGGAAGCTTAAGTTTCAATTTCAGCCAAATCGATTGCGACCTGTGTCGTGTTTACAACATTTAGATGGACGGACGGACGGACATCGCTAGAATGACTTAAACAGTTATTCTGAGTCGATCCGTATACTTGAAAGTGGGTCTAAGACCAAAATTTCGGGTAGTTACAAACATAAGCACAAAGTCTTTATACCCTGTACCAGAAGAGTGGTGTAGGGTATAAAAATTTAAACTTAACTAAAAATTTAGGAAAACAATTTTATTTTTTGCTAATTTTTAGTAGAAAAATTTTTCTAAGTCCCCCAAAACTTGTTTGGAAATCTTTTGAATTGCGCTTTGAACTATAAAAAGTTCTGAACATTTTCTTAAATTAACAAACATGGTTGCTAATTCTTAGTAGAATTATTTTATTTTCCCGAATGTCCTAAAATTTTTTTAAAAATTTCTTAGTCCCACAAAATTAGTTTGGTAACTGTTTGAATTGCGCTTTGGAGTTTAAGAAGTTTGTTAAACACAATTTTTTTGTTGAAAACTCTTAAAAAAAAAATCAACAACCACAAATAAGTATCTACTTTAAAGTTCCGTAGTTGCATTACTAGAATGTTAACTTGTGGAGATGCTGTTTTGTTAGTTACTGTTGATAGATTCATGTTGATGTCTTACGCCAGTTTATTTCCTATAATCTTCTCTTTGTTTTCTCTTTTTTGTATTTTGAATGCAAAATGTCAATGGCCCTCAAATGTGCCACTTATACGTTTCTTTTTGTAATATTATTAAAAATACAACCATCCATTCATAAATACAATTTATATGCTAACAATATGTGTGTTTTGTGACCGATTACATTTTTATTAATTAAAATATATGGGAGATTTCATGCCAGATCGCACAATTTCGGAAATGGTCCCCTTCGAATTCGCTCTTTTTTTTACACTGACAATAAGAAAATTATGTCATTAACTGTTCGTAGGTTATTTTAAAAAGTAATCACTGATTAGTAAGTTATTTTAAAAGAAAAATCACTTATTTTATAAAGGATTTATTGTTTAATACTATTTCTGTAGTTAAAAAAAAATAAAATACTGTTTGAAAACTGAATTTTCCGTTCTATTCAATTTTAGCAGTAAATATTGTCTTCTATAGTTTTAATGTTTTTCAATACAAAATAAGTGAATATTCATTAGTTTTTTAATGTTTTGGTTAGTCATTAAATCAACATTAAAAATTGACTGTAATATGATTTTATTTTAAATGAAAAAACAGGGAAATGGTTTTTAAATAAAATTTTATTTGTTTTAAGTGAATATTCACTGGAATTAACCTACATAATTCTTTGAGTGTACGTATTTTGTACACCAATTTTCAGCCTTTTATTCCAAGTTAGTTTTGAGTAATTAAAATTGCGATTTTTAAAAAAAAAAATCAAGATATTAAAGTTTTCGGTTAATTTTGACCAGTAAAAATATCGATATCTTGAAAAAACTTTTAATACATTTAATACGCACTTAAAAAATTAGCGAAATGGAATGCCCCATATTGTTATATTTTGATGCTATTGTTACTTTATTATTTATTATAACATTATTTATAAACAAATATTTTTTTTTCATAAAATCTATGAAAGTTTTTTATTAAATGTATGAACGTTTTCTCAGAACTTATGAACGTGTTCATAAATTTACTAGTGTTATGGCGAACTATGAATTTATTCTTAAATTTTATGAATATGTGCATTGGTAAATTTACTATGTACTTTTACATAATTTTCAAGTACTTTTCCATAATAAATAGGAACTGTTTCATAAAAAATAGAACGAACATTATCCCAGTATTTTTTAAAAATAATGTATTTTTTCCTAAAATCTTTGAAAAGT
Source organism: Pegoplata infirma (assembly GCA_963921195.1). Lineage (NCBI taxonomy): Eukaryota > Metazoa > Arthropoda > Insecta > Diptera > Anthomyiidae > Pegoplata > Pegoplata infirma. The sequence continues at coordinate 140,422,157 of OY992537.1, read as the reverse complement.
TTTTAATTCGTTCATTGGCAAATTTTTTATGAAATATTCATAAATACTATAATTTTTTTCTGTGCACTTACAAGGGAAGTCTCCCTGGTGTCACCCTCCGATCTTCATGAAATTTGGATATATTGTTAAGAACGAAAATTAATTCGACACGTATTTTTTTAGCGGCAAATACTCATTTTTAGGGGGTTTGTATGGGCGGAAATTGACCTTTTTCAGTTTTCCACGATTTACGCCTATTTAAAATTAATATGGGCATGTGTGGTATCAGAATAAAGGTATTAAAAATACCTATCCCGTGGTGCTAAAAACGGTCGAAAGAAGTTAATATTTTTCGACTTATTAACAAAAATGTCCTGAAATTTTTGTATTTTATTCAACATGACGAAAAGTTTTGCATGTTTGGACACGTTCTTAGCACACGTAGATAGGTTTTCCAAAGATCTTTCATTTGGTATGTAACATGACTAGGTTTCTTTGCATAATATAGGAGATAAAAAAACTGAAAAATGGCCATGTCTTCTCCCCTCCTTTTTACCCCCTAAATATGAATTTGGGCCGCTAAAAAAAATACGTGTCCCTTTATTGTTTCTGATCAACAAAATAAAACCAATTCCATAAAGATCCGCGGGTGACACTAGGGAGACTTCCCTTGTAAGTTGATTTTTATCAAGTCCAAAAATTAAAAATTTAAAAAATAGTACAGTTGTTTAAATCCAAAATTAATCAACTCATTTTTCCAACGACCCAAACGACCCTTGTTAGTTGAGATGCCTATAGCCTCAGCCACCTCAAATACATTCTTTCCGATCGTTCAATATCACTTCATAGATTTTATCAACGATTTCTTTTGGGCAACCTAAATAGTGTTGGGTTGAATAGCTCAGTAAAGTGATCGCTCTTTTTAGCTCAGCTCTCTTTTTAAGTGAAGTATTTCATTCTTTTAGCTCAATAGCTCTTTTATATTTTTTGAGTTGTGTCGTAGCTCTTTTTTTAAATTTGTGGAAAGACCGGTTCCGATCTTGCTTATTTTATTTATTTTTTTAATAAGAAGGAGAATTTTATTAAAAAAATAAAAAAATCTTCCTTTTTCTTTTACAGAAGGAATTTAAAAACAATGGCTTGAAGTTATCTAATTTATAATAGACAATGTCAGTTTATAAAAACGCTTTTTATCGGTATTTGGTTTAAATATCATAACTGGCATCTGGAAGAACTTAAAATGAATGAATGAATGAGAAACATTGTGAAAGATGAAAATGATAAAGAATGATTAATTGATAAAAAAGCTAAAGAGCTTAAAGAGCGGATATGAACGAACTAGTTCACATAGCTCAGTTGAGTGAATCATTCAACTGAAATACTTCGTTAAAGAGCTTCACAACTCTAAACCTAAACGTTCGTCGACACTTGTGCTAGTACAGCCAGAATGGATTTTAGTGGAGGACACGATACGGTCCAAAATAAAAGAGCTAGACTCCTGAAATTTGGCACGAATATATCCTATTGTCATAGCTGGTTAAGTTCGGAGAAAAAGTTCCCCCTTGAAGAACTAAACTAACCTCAAAAAAACTTAATTTTTTACAATGTTTTTTATACTTTTATTGAGCAAATGAGACTTTTTTTGTCAAAAGAAGTTTGACATCTTGCACTTGGACCCAAGGGATTAGAAATTTCCGTTTTTTTTTTGGCCCGCCCCTTTTGTGGGCGTGGTTATTGAAAATGTATTTAAATAATGGTTAAACTGTATTACTTTAGTGCAAGAAGGTTAAAAAATGAATTTGTAAACATTTACCGCGAGAAAAAAAAGTGTACCCCTCCCCCGAAAAAAAAACGCCCCTGCAATTTTTTTTTTAATTTTTTACACGTCAGAGGGTATAAAAGATTCGGCACAGCCGAATTTAACACTCTTACTTGTTTTTTGGGGGTTTTTTATGAAAAAAAATAATGCTTGATGAGAACACGAAATTTCCGTTTTCAAGTTTTGTCAAAATTCCAAGGTTATCCCCTTTCAGGGGCTTTTAAACACAAACTTGGCAAAACTTGACAGCAATCTGTTAAGAGATGGTAATTGACCGGGACAGTATTGAATTTTAGTTTCGAGGAAAGCTCCAAAAGTCATGGAATTGACAAATCGCCCTTGTACTTATAACTTATTCGGAAACCCCACTTTTTATATAATTAATTTTTTTTTTATATAATAATGGCGGTTCTCATCTTGATAGAAAACAAAAAAAGAATCAGAGAAATGAAGAAAACAAGAAAATATTTGGCAGTGATACATGTATTTTGTTGTTGTATATGTCAAACATTTTCTTGTCTTCTTTATTTCTCCGATTATTTTTTTGTTTTCTATCAAGGGTTAGAACCGCTAATATATTAAAATACTCATTAATTTTTCTAATATTTTAAAATACTCATTTATTTACCTCGTATTAAATTTTTTTTTTTTGTAGAAACGAATCTGAAACGGTGAGAATACCCTTCATAACTGAAACTCAACGAAGTCTCCAATTATCGTTTCAAAATGTTACCGTATTACACAACGAGCGCAAAATCCTAAATGATATCAGTGGTATTGTGAGGTAAGTCATATTGCCAATAATCTTCCGTCATCTCCTCAGAGCGATGTACAAACTTGTGCCACCAAAATATTTTTGACATTTTTTATTTTTACTAGGAATTCTCATAAAATAGGAGGTAGCAAAAAATTACCAATTTTTTTGGTAAAAAGCTTGTAAAATTACAAAAAAGCTCGTAATTTTTACTAGGAATTCGCGTACAATAGGAGGTAGAAAAAAATTAATATTACAAGTCCCTTTTGTCATTTTACAAGTTTCTTTTTTTGAGTGTATGAATAACACAGCTCAACATGAAAATGCGTATTGTATTCTGGTAAGTGATTTAGGTAGTATTTGTTGCGCTGATTCCAAATCCGCGACCCAAATGTGTCTATTACGTCAGGATTTTGAGTTATTCGCGGTTAAAGTGCCTAAAAAAGGCCATTTGGACCCTTTTTGAAAGCTTACAACATAAGATCCTGACATGCGATTAACTGTTCATTCAAAATTATGTAATTTTCTTTATAAGATAAAATGTTCTTGGAATTTAATTTTCTAAAATGGTAAAAAAATCATTAACAAAAAACCTTCCATTTTTTAATTATTTAGTTTATTCACACAGTGTTTTTTAACAAATTTCTGTACAAATACGCACGTAAATATTGAATTGTAAGCACTTGTGGCTAATGATTTTTTCACCATTATAAAAAATGAAATTCCAAGAAAATTTGATTTTGTATCAAAGAGAAAATTACGCACTTTCTAATAAGCTTGAAATCAAGTCATTCGCATGTCAGGATCTTATTTTATAGGCGCTCAAAAATGGACAAAATGGGCCTTATTTGACACTTTAACCGCTATTTTCTCAAAATTGTGACGTGATAGAAAAATTTGAGTGACCGTTTTGGAATCGGGAAGCCAAAACCTATAAACTTTTTTTGAATTTCATTCAAAACGCAGCGACAAACCTTAGATTTGTAGAGCGGTGTAATCAATGGTCATTGAGGAAAACTAACGTACATTATGTAAAAAATATAATAAATGAAATATAGTCTATAATGTGGATAATGTATTTAATTTTTTGAAATTATATAATTTAAGAATTTAATTCCAAAAATGTTATTACATATCCACATTTTTTAATGTACAATAAAAACAAATCGCTCATTTACTTGTATAGTGTCATAACTCAAAATATGTCGGTTTTGGGTAAACGATACAGAATTATTTGTTATATCCTGCTTTATATTGTGTCAAAAATTCGTATTAATATCTTTTAAACTCACCGTTTGAGAAGAGATCACGCCATTATAACATCTTCTATGTACGGGCCTTTTGCAATGTAATCCAAGATTCAATTGTAAACTTTAAACAGGTTTTCTGCACATTCAAATATTTTGTGTTATGACACTATACAAAAAAATGAGCGAAATGATATTGTACACAAAGAAAACATTGCAGTTACCACATGACGGTCATTTCTCTAGTTAGTAGTAGTTATTGTTTTCAACTACAATTTCCGTTGTTTTTGTATGAAAAATTTCAAACAACTTTTTTTTGTAGTCGTTTGAAAAAAAAAATAAAAAATTACTACATTGTAGTAACAGTTGTTATATGTAGTTGTTTTTAGTCTATAAAAACCAAGAAAAACGGATGTGTTGAACGAAGTGTCAATGCAGCAGGAATTATTGCCAAACAATTTTAATTATTTTTACGTCTAGAAGTTTTTTTTTTGATAATAAAAAAATTCCGACAATTGGAGTTACATTAAAAACAACTGTAATTTGAAGTTCTTTTTACCGTATTTTGTACTTGTTAATCAATAGTTAAAAACAACAACAAATTTTGGTTGATTTTACCGTAAAATACAGTGGACGCCTAAACAACAACAATTGTAGTTGTTTTAACTGCCTTTTGTAGTGGAATCTACCGTCATAATTTTTTGAGTGGCACATACATCATAAGTATACTCAAGTGATACTGTAACCGCGACTCCAACAGACTCTTAATATTTCAAACATATTTTGGCCGCACAAGTTTTTACATCCTCAAAGAAATTGGTTTCTATTGAAACTAAAAAAGGATGTTTTCTAATATACATTTTTTTCAGTCCAGGGGAAGTTTTGGCCATTATGGGTCCCTCAGGATGTGGAAAAACTACTTTACTGGACTGTCTTAGTGGTCAGAGGCATATCGATAGTGGAAGTATATGTGTTAATCGTGAATTTTTGTCCAAAAAGTGGCGGCGCAAAATTTGTTATGTCTTGCAAGACGAGATTTTCTTTTCGGGCCTTACACTGAGAGAGACCGTCATGTACACAGCCCTATTACGATTACCCGAAAAGACACCGACGTTTGAAAAAGTAAAATTGGTCGATAGTATTCTTCAGTCACTAGAACTTACATTTTGTCAGAATACGAAATTTGGCGATTACATGAATAGAGGACTATCGGGTGGCGAAAAGAAAAGAGCAAATATTGCATGTGAACTTATAACCAATCCACTGTTAATGTTATTAGATGTAAGTAAAAATAGTTTAATGCTAACTTAAATATCATAGCAAGGGTTTCTTCAAAAAAAAAAAAAATAGTATAAAAAAAATTTGCAAATTTTGTACTCTAGCCCAAAACATTAAATCATGATAATGTTTTGCTGAAGATTTGGGTGAAGTTGCCAAAGCAAAGTTTTTTTAGAAGAAACAATGTTATATTCATTTGTAATTCCATGCAAAACGAATTGAAATATCGGTCGAGTACCCATTTCTAAGACACTCTAGCTATATATGTACATTAGGCCGTATCGCTTTTTGCTTTTATTTTTTGTTTAAGCTGAAAGGGGTCCAAAAAATTTATGTTGGGTGTCAAAATGGCTCCACAAAATTTTCGTGAAAATCAAAAATGTCCTTACCCTCCCGCATCGCGGTTAAAGTAAAAACACCAAAAATTACATATTTCATATTATTTCTAGGCAACGAACTTTTTTTGTTAGTGTGATCCATTTGAAAAAATAGGTCTTCCCTGTCTAGACAAGATCTCATTCAAAAATATTGCAAACAAATTTTTTCGCGAATTAAGTAATAAAAAATCGCGAAACTGTAACTTCATTAGTAAGGAAACAAAATTTTTACAGACCAAAAAAAAATTGTTTACTATTAATACACATTTAAGTCATTTGTTACAATTTGATATCTGTCTTATTTTGAGAGATAAGGGGGGGGGGGGAGGGGTGGCGAATGTTTTTTTATAAATTGGTGACACAAAAAATTAGACTTTAGGTCAATGAAATAAAAATGTTCAGTCACTGTGCGTCGGTTTAATTGAGGTGTCACATTTGTCTACACATAAATCGTTACTAAATTGTTCTACTTTTTCATAAACTTTATAATACCTTACACTGTCGAAAAAATCTCAACCGGTTATTTTTTTTTTAGGAACCAACATCTGGTCTGGACAGTCACTCTGCGATATCTTTAATGAAAATTTTAAAACGTTACGCTATTCATGAACAAAAGACAATCGTGATAACAGTTCATCAGCCATCGTCACAAATGTTTCATATGTTTGATAAGTTGTTGCTACTTTACAATGGCTGTACAGCGTATTTTGGCGAGGTGAATAACATTTACAGATACTTTGAAGATATCGGTGTGGCCATAGAACCCCATTATAATCCAGCTGAATTTGTACGTAAGTAATTAAATATGTATGATAATTCTTTGTTTTTAGATCATATAGTCTTTTGGTTAAAATTTACATATTATAATGCGGGGGTGCAGGAGGAGAAAAAATTCACCGCCCCCAAACCATTATTAAAAAAACATGATCAAATAATAAATATTTTAAAATTTGTATGTAGATAAAAAAATGCCTTTAGAACCTGAGATTTTTTCTTGAAAAAAAAATGTTTTACAAGAGAAACATTTGAGCACGAACCAATTTTCTTGAAATTTGGATATGTTGTTCAGAACAAAACAAAAATTCAATAGATACGTATTTTTCTTTAGCTTCCTGATCACAGTCTCAAACTATATACAGACTCGACAGTAGAGTCACAGACTAATACAGACTCGACAAATATGACAGGTGTCAAAAAAGTGTTTTTTAACCATATATGGTTAATATTTTCAAATTATTCTACGAATTAGGTTAGAAAGAGAAAACTGATATAACGCGCCATAAGAAAAATGGATGCCAGATCCATTTATGTTGTTTCACTCACTGTTGTTTCACTCACTCCTAAGTCGTAGAAAGTATTGACATGTTAGCGTAAAACGGACTAAAAACCGCTGTGTTTTCTCCTAAAATCGCTTAGTTTTTCCCCCATTTTTTCTTATAAAAAAAAATTAAAAAAAAAAAATGGGGAAAAACTAAGAGATTTTAGGAGAAAACTGAGTGGGTTTTAGCTAGTTTTAAGCTAACATGTCAACACTTTCTACGACTTAGGAGTGAGTGAAACAATAAAAACCGATCTGGCATCTATTATTCTTTCTAACCTAACTCGTAGAATAATTAAAAAAAAAAATAACCAGATGGTTGAGAACTACTTTTTTGACACCTGTCACTTATATCGAGTCTGTATTAGTCTGTGTCACAGTTATGGTTTCGATTTTTAGGGGGGAGGGGTTTTTTACGTTTAATTCATATCTTAAAGAAACAAACATGGACACAGAGCTTCGAAGAATGAAATCCTTTTCAAATGAATTCTAAAAAAAATTCAATTTTCATAGTCAGTGAAAGCATTCGATTTCATAAATCAACAATGAATGCAGTCATTGGAATTCATTCGATTGAATGGAAAAAAATTAATCTATTCAATTTCTTGTTCATTCGATTTAGAAAAATCGATTTTTTATCATTCCACTGCAAATGCAATCAATTTTTTAAATAGATAGACCAAAACGGAGCTAAATTTTGGTCCATAGTATCGCCGACTCTCTTTACATACGATGGCCCTAATTTTGAATCCAAAAAAAAATGGTGTTCCCGAAAATTTTAAAAATGCACATATCAACTGCCTACACACAGAAAACGGATTCGTTGTGCCAACCAAATTTAGAACCAACCAAATTTTTGTAGTCCAGCCAACTATCACTTTTATCAGTTGTGATTACTAATAATTTCATTCCGGTCTACCGAATTTCGTTTAATCAATTGGTAAGAAATGGTTGTTATGAACGATATTATAGCACCACAACCTAAATATTTTATTATTTGGGCTCCTTCAATTATAAAATAAAAATACAAAATTTATGTGTTTTGTAATTTATTTATTATATAAGTTAATTTTACAAGAATATTTACATACACAAGTTGATATTTACTACTTCTACAATTTTTTAGAATATTTTTTTTTTTTTTTTTTAATTCTCAGAATCTGCGAAAAATGCCTTAGCACCAGAGACTTTTTTATAGAAAATATGTCGCAGAACTTTTTCTACAGAAAAAATTTGACTTTTTGTGTAGAATCTGAGACTTTTCCTAAAACAAAAATTTTTCAGCGTCTAAAACTTTTTTTACAAATTTTTTCTATAGAAAAAAATTTTCCGAATCTGAGACTTTTTCTATAGACAAACTGTTTCAGAATCTAAGACTTTTTCTATAGCAAAAATGTTTCAGAACCTGGTAATTTTTTTAATTATGAGACTTTTTTATAGAAACTCTCAGATTCTGGGAATTTTTTTTTTCAAGTCTCAAATTCTGAACATTTTTTCTATAGAAAAAGTCTTAGATTCTGAGATATTTTTTCTATAGAAAAAGTCTTAGATTCTGAGATATTTTTTCTGTAGAAAAAGTATCAGATTCCGAAAAAAATTTTCTATAGAAAAAGTCTCAGATTTTAAGACATTTTTCTTTAGAAAAAGTCCCAGTTTCCGAGACATTTTTTCTGTAGAAAAAGTCTGAGATTCTGATACATTTTTTCTATAGAAAAAGTCTCAGATTCTGACACATTTTCTCAATAGAAGTAGTCTCAGATTCTGACACATTTTTTCTATAGGAAAAGTCTCAGATTCTGAGAAATTTTTTCTATAGAAAAAGTCTCAGATTCTGAGACATTTTTTTATAGAAAAAGTCTCAGATTCTGAGACATTTTTTCTATAGAAAAATTATCAGATTCTGAGACATTTTTTCTTTAGAAAACGTCTCAGATTGTGGTACATTTTTTCTTAAGAAAAAGTCTCAGATTCTGACATTTTTTCTATAGAAAAAGTCTCAGATTCTGAGACATTTTTTCTATAGAAAAAGTCTCAGATTCTGAGACATTTTTTCTATAGAAAAAGTCTCAGATTCTGAGACATTTTGTCTATAGAAAAAGTCTCAGATTCTGAGACATTTTTTCTATAGAAAAAGTTTCAGATTCTGAGACATTTTTTCTATGGAAAAAGTCTCAGATTCTGAGACATTCTTTCTATGGAAAAAGTCTCAGATTCTAAGACATTTTTTCTATAGAAAGTCTCAGATTCTGAGACATTTTTTCTATAAAAAAATTCTCAGATTCTGAGACATTTTTTCTATAGAAAAAGTCTCAGATTCTGAGACATTTTTTTATAGAAAAAGTCTCAGATTCTGAGACATTTTTTTATAGAAAAAGTCTCAGATTCTGAGACATTTTTTCTATAGAAAAAGTCTCAGATTCTGAGACATTTTTTCTATAGAAAAAGTCTCAGATTCTGAGACATTTTTTGTGTAGAAAAAGTCTCTGAGACATTTTTTGTATAGAAAATGTCACAGAATCGGAGACATTATTTATATAGAAAAAGTCACAGAATCTGAGACAATTTTTCTTTAGAAAAAGTATCATATTCTGAGAATTTTTTTTTCTATAAAAAAGTCTGATATTTAAAACATTTTTTCTAAGATTCTGAGACATTTTTTCTCAGATTCTGAGACATTTTTTCTATAGAAAAAGTCTTAGATTCTGAGACATTTTTTCTATAGATAGAATCTCAGATTCAACTTAAGACATTTTCTCAAATATGAGATATTTTTCTTATAGAAAAATTTTACCCCGAAAATTTGGCGTAATACGTGGACTGATCATTCTTAAAAACTTTAGCACTATACCTTCAATTTTCAAAAAACGCGTCTATACCATTATGGCTCATCTTTTTCCCTCTTGGTTATATACGCTCCTCTTTGTAATAACGGTATTTGAAAACTTTTTGAGATCTTTCTGTTAATGTACAAAAAAATTAGGATTAAAAGTTTTAACAAATATTTTAAAGTTTTTACCTTCATTTATTTGAGACCTATGAAGTCATTCTTCTTCACATTATATGAACATGTAAAAAAGCTGTTTCGGATGATGTTTTTGGTAAACGCTCCCATGTTTTCCTCTTCTGAATCTTTGAAAAATAAATTGGTTATTCACTTTTAGAGCGAAATTTTTGTTATTAAAAAACTTACCGACTTTTAACGAATTCTTCATTTGTCCATACATATGTATTTGTTATGTCCTTTTACGAAATTTTCTTTTATTAAAATTATTTTAGTAATAATAAAATTAAAAATAAAATAAATATAATAATTTTTTTCTGACATTAATCGCAGAAAACAATTTTTCTTACAAGCGACAAATTAACGATGCTGATATCCAATTTTTGTTTTTTAAATGGTTACGTTTACTAATGGTTACTGGAACATTTTTAATTTTTAAATATTTTGTTTATCTAACCAATATATGCTCATTAAAGCTTTTTTACATTTATTAATATTGCTTTTTTTCTCTAGCTGTAAAAAAATAGTAAGATAAAATGAATTATGTATTTAATAATAGAAATTTGATAATTCCAACTGAATCCCAACTACTCTTTTTTCTGTGTGTACACGACAAAAAGTGTGAAGAGCGATACTATTTACAAAAAATTGGCTCCGTTTTGCTCTATCTTGGTTAGTTTTTTATGCAATGAATGAATAAGCCATTCGATTTTTCAATTTGAATGAAAATCGATTGCATTCGCAAGTGAATTCATTCGATTTTTAAAAGTCTAATGAAAAAAAAAAATCGAATGCATTCGATTTTTGAAAGTCGAATGAAAAATAAATCGAATGCATTCGCTATTTATAAATTGAACGAGTCTAAACCGAATTCATTCAATTCGCTAAAATATGATTGGGGAATGCAATCACTAAATTTTCATTGAGAATGCTAAAACGAATTGAGGAATGAAATCCTTCGAAGATCTGCATGGGCATTAGGATTGCGAAATTTTTTATGTGGAAGATTTTTTTTAATTTCGAAATTCGAATCCATGAATACCCTTCACAATGCCCTCTTAAAGTTATTGTAAATTTTCTAATGTAACCAAATAACAATTTCGATTGGAAACATTTTATTTTGGGTAAAAAACTTTTTTTATAGCACATTCATACTGACCTCGAAACCCCGTTGAAACCTCGTGTTTTCATTTTGAAAACTTTGCCGTTCACACCACAAGTTTTTGAAGTGTATTGAGTTTTCATAAATTTGCTGAACAAAATTCTGTAATTTTACGCGTTGAAACAGGCACATTTATATTAAACACAAGTTTTTTTACAATAATTTATCGAAAAATATTGTTTAATTGTTGTTTTTTGTTTAAATTTGTAAATATTTTTATTTTTTTATTTTTGACACTTTCTTTAATTTATTTTCTTCTCTTCTTACAGTTGTAAAAAAGAGTAGAACTATGAAATTTAAAAGGTTTCAATTGTATATTCGTTGAAACCTCATAATTAAAAGGTTTCAATTTGTATGGGAAAATATGTATTTTCAAATGAGTTTTGGCACGAAACCTCGTTAAACGGGGTTTCGACGCCAATCTGAACGTACTATTAGACGTTTTTGTAAAGAAAAAAAATTTTTTTTTTTGAGTTAAAATTGTTTTTTAGTGTTATTTTTTTTCGAGTGTAGAGTTTTCAAATCTAAGATCAGGCTTTGATTTGCCGATAAAAAAACTTTTTGATAACTTGTAATGTATGTGTAATTTTTTTTTTGCAAATTTTGCTAGGGCTACTAAGTTTTAAATTTACAAGGAAAAAAAAATCGAAATTTACAAGAAAAAATATTTTTCCGTTTTTTTGTTAGTTGAACAGTTAAAATCCAATCCAGATATACGAGAAAAATTATTTATTGCCGCAAAGGAGTCTCACGCTAATTTTCTTAATCGAAATTGTATACGACAGAGTGGATTTATCAATGATGACTTAGGGCCAACGTTGATGACAAAGACCTCACATCCCCCAATGGATGTTAGTAATAAGAACTGTATGCAGCACGATGTTCTGATTACCAATATACTTAGTAATTATTATACAGATATGCACAACAATCATAGTAAAAATATACTGCTAGTTAATAATCATATTACTGATGTTCATCACCATCACGATGATAGTGGCAGTTGTGAGGAGGTTACTCAGCAGTTATGGTATGGTGGAGATTCACAATCGAACTTTAGCACAACGTCCAGTGATTGTAGGAATTATGATTGGCTCGACTATCCCACTAGATTTACGACACAATTTTGCGTACTCTCGAGCAGAAATTTCAAAGAAGCCAAATCACGTATGCTTTCTAAGCTGAATTGGTTTCAAACTATTGGCTTGGCATTGATGGCCGGTGCCATATGGTGCAACATACCTCGTACTGAAGAATATTTACATGATCTTCAAGGATGGATGTTTTTCTCACAAACCTATTGGATGTTGTTTGCTCTATTTGGTGCCTTAAATTCTTGTAAGTAGGTACAAACATTGCATAAATATCCAGATGTATTATATTTTTTTTTTGTTTGTTTAATTTACTTTAATACAGTTCCATCTGAACGGGAGGTTATAAATAAAGAACGACGTTCTGGATCGTATAGACTGTCAGCCTATTATCTCGCCAAAATGTTTGGTGAATTGCCATTAGTTATTACATTACCAACGGTCTACCTCATGATATCATATCCAATGTTGGGTTGTCCAAGGTAAGAAATAGATTTTTGGAAAACTATTTTACATGATGTGTCAGGGAGTAAATTTCATTTAAATTGTATATTGTTAATAATAATATTAAACATGGAAAATGTGACCGGTATGCGACTGGACCTTATACACTTGATTATAATTGTTCTGCTGGTCAAAAATCCAGTCTCCAAACTTTTCCATCACGTCGGATTTTGAGAAAATGACAAAGTTTCAAAAAATCGCTCATAGCGGATGAACCCGATGTTCTGGTGACTCAAAAATAAGTCTAGGGTAAAGCTCAAACATAACTCTATTCCAATCAGAGTTAAGTCTGTTGATGAAAAAACATATAGAAAAAACAGTCTTACAAAAATCAAACAATTTAAATGTAATGTATTTTTCTCCACTGATGACGTAGAGGTGGCTACAGAAACCATAGTCTGGAATAAATCCACATTAAAAACAGAGCTCCCTATTACTCGAGTAGTCGAGTACTCGAGCTACTCGAGCAGCTCGAGTAGCTCGTCAATTACTCGAGCAGCTCGAGTAGCTCGAGCTACTCGAGTAGCTCGAGTAGTAAAACACACATTTTTTTATATTTAAACTCTTGTAAAACAAAAACTATTATAGCTATTTTCAAAATTTTTACATTTTTGGAATGCTATGCTTCCAAAGAATATACATAATAAATATCAAATTAATAGGATTATCGTAGTGGCTTTGCTAAACTACTACTCGAAAAAGATCGGCGAGTTTTCATACAAATGTATGAAAATCCGCCCTCCTTTAAACTTTAATATCAAATTATGAGAATATTTTCAAAAAAACATGTCATTATTTTTTACCAATTATGATCGCATATACGATTAGAATAATTCCTCGAAATTTCAACTCATTTCTACAAAAAATGTGGCATTGGCGATCTACTACTCGAAAAAGATCGGACGCTTTCCATACAAATTTATGAAAATCAGTAGAATTTAGTTCTTTGAGTAGTAAAACACACAGTTTTTATCTTTGAACTCCCGTAAAACAAACACTATTATACCGATTTTACAAGTTTTTACATTTTTGAAATGGTATGGTTTCAAAGAATAAAAATAATAAATATCAAATTAATAGGATTATCGTAGTGGCTTTGCCACACTACTACTCGAAAAAGATCGGCGAGTTTCTATACAAATGTATGAAAATCCGACCGCCTTTGAACTTTAATCTCAATTTGTAAAAAAAAAAATCAAAATAACATTAAATTATTTTTTGTCAATTATGATCGCATATATGATAAGAATACTTCCTTAAAATTTCAACTCATTTTTACCAAAAATGTGTCATTGGCGAACTACTACTCGAAAAAGATCGGCCCATTTCCATACAACTGTATTAAAATCAGCCTACTTTTGAACTTTGACGTCACTTTATGAAAATGTTTTCAAGAAAACATAACGTTATTTTTTGCCAATTATGATCGTATATATGATGAGAATTCCTCCTCAAAATTTTAATTCATTTCTACAAGAAATGTGGCATTGGCGAACTACTACTCGAAAAAGATCGGCCGCTTTCCATAATAATGTATGAAAATATGCCCTTATTCCAATTTAAATGTTAAATTGTGAAAATATTTTCAAAAAACCATGCATTATTTTTTACCAATTATGATCGCATATACGATAAGAATACTTACTCGAAATTTCAACTCATTTCTACCAAAAATTTGGCATTGGCGAACTACTACTCGAAACAGATAAGCCGCTTTTTATACAAATGTTTGAAACCCAGCACTTGTTTGAAGTTTAATTTCATTTGTGAAAATCTTTTTAGACCACTAAATTTATTTTTTTACATATTATAATTTTGACATAATTTACCTATTGTGAATTTTTTAACCCAAATTCTTTTATTACCTAAAATTTCCCATTTATAATGTACCGTACATTTTTTTTTTTCATTTTGCCTTTTAGTGCAATATTTATAGGCAGTGTTTTAAAAAAGGCACAGCAAAAGATTTTACAACCTAATAAAAGAACACGTGGTCTCAGCAAATTTTACTGCCATGGATTTTCCAAATATTTGTTTATGACTCCTTTCATAAAAAAACAATTATCTTTAACATGTTTACGTAATTTATTTAAATTTTTTTGTTTAAATTTTACTGAAGTTATCTAGTCTATGAATGGAAAGCGGCCGAACTTTTTCGAGTAGTAGGTCGACAATGCCACATTTTTTGTAGAAATGAATTTAAATTTTGAGAAAGTATTCTTATCATTTATGCGATCATATTTGGCAAAAAAATAACTTTATGTTTTCGTGAAAACATTTTTACAAATTAACATTAAAGTTCAAAAGAGGGCATATTTTCATACATTTGTATGAAAATGGGCCGATCTTTTTCGAGTAGTAGTTCGCCAATACCACATTTTTAGTAGAAATGAGTTGAAATTTCGATGAAGTATTCTTATCATATATGCGATCATAATTGGTAAAAAATTATTTCATCTTTTCTTGAAAATTTTGTCACAATTTGACATTAAAGTTCACAGGAGGTCGGATTTTCATACATTTGTATAGAAACTCGCCGATCTTTTTCGAGTAGTAGCGTGGCAAAGCCACTATGATAATCCTATTAACTTGATATTTATCATGTTATGGGTTATCATGGAACCATACCATTTCAAAAATGTAAAAATTGTAAAAATCGGTATAATAGTTTTTGTTTTACAGGAGCTCAAAGATAAAAACTGTGTGTTTTACTACTCAAAGAAATAAATTCTACAGATTTTCATAAATTTGTATGGAAAGCGTCCGATCTTTTTCGAGTAGTAGATCGCCAATGCCACATTTTTTGTAGAAATGAGTTGAAATTTCGAGGAAGTATTCTTATCGTATATGCGATCATAATTGGTAAAAAATAATGACATGTTTTTTTTGAAAATATTCTTATAATTTGATATTAAAGTTTAAAGGAAGGCGGATTTTCATACATTTGTATGAAAACTCGCCGATCTTTTTCGAGTAGTAGTTTAGCAAAGCCACTACGATAATCCTATTAACTTGATATTTATTATGTATATTCTTTGGAAGCATAGCATTCCAAAAATGTAAAAATTTTGAAAATAGCTATAATAGTTTTTGTTTTACAAGAGTTTAAATATAAAAAATGTGTGTTTTACAACTCGAGCTACTCGAGTAGCTCGAGCTACTCGAGCTGCTCGAGTAATTGACGAGCTACTCGAGCTGCTCGAGTACCGAGCTACTCGATTACTCGAGCTACTCGAGTAAAAGCGTAGGCTCTGATTAAAAATAATCTTTAGAAATACAATGTTTTCTTCTTCAATCACAAACCCTTAATAACAAACAGAAATGACATGCGCCGATAAAAACACTTAAATAACTCTTTATGATTCAGAACTCAGTTGCCTTAACCCTTATAGCACCAATTGTGTTTCAGTGATGTCTTATTCCAAAGTATCGGAAAAAAAGTTTTTTGTGGAAAAGACAGAAATTGGTGTTCCAACGGTTAAATGGATTGATTAAATCTTAAAGAACAATGTATACGCTTTACCCTTGACTTGTGTCAACACAACCAGGTTAATTTATTATGGGTACCAGGACACAACGGAATACAGGGAAATGAAAGGGCAGACGAACTCGCGAAACTTGGAGCTGATGGTGTAGGTACCACGGTGCTAGTTTTACCATCGCTCCAACACTTCAAAAAAAGACGGGATTCCATAAATGTTGCAGTAGCGAACAGGAAGTGGGGACAACTAACAACATGCAAAATCAGCAGAACTTTATGGCCAACTTATGACCAAGGGAAAACTAAATACCTTTTATCACTTACGAGAAGGGAATGTCGAGCTCTGACGGGAATAATAACTGGTCACTGTTTAATCGGCATTCATGCTAAGAATATTAGACTCATCCCGGACGCCAGTTGTAAAAGATGCTGCTCACCAGGAGTGGATGAAACGATAGAACACATAATTTGTCACTGTCCAGCGGTGGCAAGAAGTCGCCGATCGATTACTGGTCAGATAAGCTTTAATACTTTGGAGGATATAACGCGAATGGATCTTAGAATATTAAAGAGATTCGCAATGGCTTTGAACGTGTTTAACTTGCGCCGCTAGCGGAAAAGAAAAAAGTTTTGTGGTATCGCTATGGACCAAAAGGTCTATGCGAGGTGTAAATCGTACACCGCCACCCTAACCTAACCTACCCTTGACTTATTTTTAAGTCGTCAGCACGTTGGGATCATACGCTATGAGTAGTCAGATATGTCCAAAAACGCGATTTTTTTGAATTAAAAATTTCTCAAAAACCTGATGTAATAAAAAAGTATGGAGATTAGATTTTTGACCAGGAAAATAATTGTAATCATGGTTATTAGATGGCGTTCCATTCGCAACAAGATTTTTTACATGATTAGTAGCGGAAAAAATCGTTTTTGGGTAAAAGACATCATTAAAAGACAATTGGTGCTCTAAGGGTTAAGGCTACTAGCCACGTGACTTCTGCATCCATAAGAGCAATGTTTTAGCTCAACCCTCGACTTGTCTTTAAGTCACTATCGGGTTCATCCGCTACGAGTTGTCAAAAATTTTCTCAAAAACCTGACGTGATGGAAAAGTTTGGAGACTAGATTTTTGACCAGCATGCAGCAGAACAATTGTAACACCATCCGACAGCCAATATTAAACACGCACCGGATGATATAGGTCTGAAAGTAGAGATCAAATGGAGTGAAATTGCATTTACAGTTTTTCATTTCCTGATCCTGTTTACTTTTAAAAGGACTTCAAAGTTTTAAAGGATACGTGTTGAAAAATTTTTGAAATATTTGTAATAGTCCTAGGATGACACTGGTGACAGCATTTGAAATAGGAGGATCTCCCGTAATTTTTCCATTTTTATATTTTGCCATATCAGGATAAAAGGATGTAAATAAAGTCATTTGAAAACTTTATCAACATATTTTGGTAAAAATTTTGAATGATGAAGGACACATTTTTGAATGGACGTAACTTACCTCCTTTTTCCTAATATGTAAAAATAATAAAATAGGAAAATTATGGGAGATCCTCCTCTTTCATTTGCTATCAATAGTGGCATCCCAGGACAAGTACAATATTAAAAAAATATTTTATAAAATTTAATCCTCTAAAACTTTGAAGACCTTTTAAAAGGAAACAGGATCACGAAATGAAAAACTGTAAATGCAGTTTTACTACATTTAGTCTCTAGTATCAAACTTATATTATCCATTTTGTGTTCAACAAATTTTGTTCATTTTTGTCGGAAGGTGTAATCAAGTGTATAAACAAAATTTACTCCAATTCAGTAGTGTTAATTGTGATTGAGATTTTTAAGAAAATAATATTTTAATATTTCGTGGGTCACAAAAACAAATTAGTAAGGGATGTTTAGTAAATTATCCCAAATAATCTTTTAATGTTTACATAGACTATCGAAAGTCTAGGCAAAGCTCTCTGTCAACGCTTTTGATGTGAATAACACAATATGCATCACAGCTCGAGTTTGCAAGTTTCTAGAGGGGTATAAAAACAATATTCCTGTAGAAACCTGTTGTCTTTGCAATTCCCTGAAATGTTTCTGGAACCCTAATGAGTCGGTTGGCTGCTTATATATCTCATTTGATACATGCGGCAGTTAAAAACATCTAATATTTTGATGAACGTTCCGGTTGTAGATCGCACACGTAAACAATATTGTTTTCAGTTGCACCCTTATTAACGCTTCATGATCTATCGTCTTTGGCTGCCAAACTATCGAGAAATTTGAAATAATGAAAAGCGGTCGCGAAGCAAAAATTGGTGAGAAGCACTGTTATAAACAAATGCCTGCAGATTTTCAATCTGCAATCCGAATTTTTTTAACTCGATCCATTTTCATTAACTCGAATTTGGAAAGCCAATTTTCGAATGAACTTATTCAAAAAAAAACTTATTTTTAGATAATCAGAAGAAAAAATATTCCGTTAGCTGTTTCGCGGAGAGGAATTTTTAATTATAAATTTGACATTCCGTTCGTAAGTCATCGAAATATCGGTCTGAGACCCCATAAAGTATATATGGGGCATTCCATGTGAAATCGGACACTTTGAAAAACTTTTTTTTTTTAGATTTTCCCAATTTGTTTACAGTTTTCAGTATTCTTTGAAAACTCCTTCGTGGTAAGTTTTCAGATTTTTTTGATGACCCGTTCAAAAGATATCGAATTTTTAAAAATTGGTAGTTTGTTCCTTTACTCAAACTTCTTTTAATCATAACTTCTTCAATAATGGTCCAAATTTCAAATTTTTTTTTTCAAAATTTTTGTTTTTTTGCGTACTTTTAAAAAAAAAATCCTAAAAAATTATTAAAAGCGCTCTAGTATGCGATTTTTAAGTTTTAAAATTTAAATCTCATTTTTGAAAATGTTTGTACTCTTCGATTTTTTTGAAATTTTTTTGTGTAAAGCTTCTATCAATTCTACAAATTTTTTGCCCAGGAGGATCGTGGGATAACGATTATTACTATTTTTTAAAATTTTTTTAAAAAATTTTATTGTAATTTTCCAATCTTAAAATCATTTCTACAGCTCCAATGGTGCGTCATAGAGGGGTCCTTTATAAGACCGACCCCCATTAATTTTTACGTCTTAACATTTCTTTGGAACAAACTAATACCCTATCTCCAACTTCTAAGGGGGCTCCCACACAAAACGACATTTTTTAAAATTTGTTCCAACCGCTCTAACTGCCCTAATAATGCCCTTAGAGCAACAAAATATATGACCGACCCATAATATTTTTTTAGTCCAAACATTTTCTCTGAACACACCTACACTCTATCTTAAACTGTTAAGGCGGTCCCCATACAATTTTTTTTATTTTTTGTAAATTTGTTTTATTTAATCAGCTTCTACCGGTCCAATGGTGCGTCCGAGAGGGGTCATTAGTGAGACCGACCCCCATTTATTTTTACCCTACAACATTTTTTCAAAACATACCTATGCCCTATCTCCACTCCCTAAGTAGGCTCCCATACAAATAACAGTTGGAGCAAATTTTATAAAAATGTAATTTTACATGGGAGCCTACTTAGGCAGTAGAGATAGGGCGTAGGTATATTTTGAAAAAATTTTGTAGGGTAAAAATAAATAGGGATTAGTCTCACTAATGACCCCTCTCGGACGCACCATTGGACCGGTAGAAGCTGATTAAATAAAACAAATTTACAAAAAATAAAAAAAATTGTATGAGGACCGCCTTAACAGTTAAAGATAGAGGGTAGGTGTGTTCAGAGAAAATGTTTGGACTAAAAAAATATTGTAGGTCGGTCATACATTTTGTTGCTCTAAGGGCACTATTACGGCGGTTGGAGCAAATTTTAAAAAATGTCGTTTTGTGTGGGAGCCCCCTTAGATATTGGAGATAGGGTATTAGTTTGTTCCAAAGAAATGTTAAGACGTAAAAATTAATGGAGGTCGGTCTTGGAAATGACCCCTCTATGACGCACCATTAGAGCAGTAGAAATGATTTTAAGATTGGAAAATTACAATAAAATTTTTTAAAAAAATTTTAAAAAATAGTAATAATCGTTATCCCACGATCCTCCTGGGCAAAAAATTTTTAGAATTGATAGAAGTTTTACACAAAAAAATTAAAAAAAAAATCGAAGAGTACAAACATTGTCAAAAATGAGATTTAAATTTTAAAACTTAAAAATCGCATACTAGAGCGCTTTTAAAAAGTTTTTAGGATATTTTTTTTAAAAAGTACGTAAAAAAAACATAAATTTTGAAAAAAAAAGTAAAGGAAGTTTGAGTAAAGGAACAAACTAGCAATTTTTAAAAATTCGATATCTTTTGAACGGGTCATCAAAAAAATCTGAAAATTTACCACGAAGGAGTTTTCGAAGGGTACTAAAAACTTTAAACAAATTGGAAAAATCTAAAAAAAAAAATTTCAAATTGTTCGATTTGACATGGAATGCCCCATATATTATTGCAGTGATCGATTCTGAAGTGGTTATTCATAAAACCTGAAATATATTTAAAGTAGGTTTATTTGACAGTTATTGCAGGAATAATTGTCAAATAAACCTACAATAAGTCTACTTTAAGTATTATGAACAAGAGCCTTAGACATTCTAGCGATGTCCGCCTATCTGTTTGTTGAAATGGCAACCACTATCAAAATATTACACTTGTATTTACTTGTTTGGTATTGCATTTGAGCTATATCGGTTAAGAGGTTCAAAAGTTATGGCTTTTTTTTTTTTGGTAAATTCCTCATAACCTAAAAAGACAAAATGCTATAATTCGGCTGCTGGTTGACAATATGTGAACTCTATTTGATACGGAATGTTAACGACACAATATAAAAATATTTTTTTTCGCGAATTTTTTTTCACCAATTTGTTTTTTTTTTTCAAAATTAATTTCTTTTACCAATTTTTTTAAAAAAAATTTTTGTTTAATTTTTTTTTTTTCAAATAAAGTTTTTTGACATAATATTTTTTCCATTGTGGAGGGTATAAATAAGTTCGGCAAGGCCGAATTTCAATTTAACTGTTTTAAGCAGGAAAATCTCAAGAGCAGAACATGTTAGAATTTTTTGAAAGAATAATTTAGAATCAGTTTATATTACTTGAATATTTTTTTTAATGTTTTCTTATTTTGTAAAACTGTTTTTGTAGTTTTAGACTGTTCTTCTTGATGTTAATTTTTCTACTGCTCAATACGTTGGTGGCTCAAAGTGTTGGCTTTTTCATCGGTGCCTGTTGCATGGATATGAATGTTAGTATAACCCTGAGTGCCCTTTACACATTAGCTACACAGCTATTTGGCGGTTATTTATCGACACGAATACCGGATTTTCTAAGTTGGATACGTTATACATCAATGATACATTATGCCTATCAAAATATGCAAATATTGGAATTTAGTGAAGGTTCACCAATAGAGTAAGTCAAAGAATATGCATGTAAAATTTATATGACATTAACCAATTTTTTTATTTTTTGTATTATTGCATGTTTAGATGCAGCCAGCCGAGTAGTTATGAAGTGTGTAAACATAATACAACAAAATATATACCGTATGAGGAAATTTTAAAGGCTCAAAACTCCACATCACCTCTATGGTTAAATACTCTTGTTCTAACGATGTTCTTTCTTGTCTTTAGAGTTTTAGGATATGCAGTATTACGTTATATACGTTGTCCAAAAACGTGATAATTGCCATTGATATTCAAAATGAATTATTTATTGCTCGCTCAACCATTTGCCACAAAAATAATTGTCAATTCCAAAGTTATTAATAATGATTAGTATGTATTTTAGTTTTATAATTAGTCAGAATAAGAACAATATGGGTTTCACGGTGTGCCTTGCAGAAAAAAAGAATTGTTGTTTTAGCAAACAATATCTTGTATTTGTTTGGTTTTTATAACCAATCGTGAAAGCCCCTATTATTTCTAATTGTAAGTACAATTTTATGAACTAATCCTATAAGCGTTAGCTACACCTTCCATAATTATGTAAACAAAAAGCAACAAAAACACACAAAACAATAAAAAAATTTTGTTTATTGTTATTGTTTTGTGTGTGTTTCTTGCTTAATGTTTACATAATTATGGATGGTGTACCTGGGGGGATATATAAAGTTTGTTTACAAACATTATTTACCCCCATATTTTTAAACGCAACGCGTTGTCAAATATTCTGTGTAAATTGTTTTTGTTACAACAGTAAATTGTATTGAAATATTTACAACGCAACGTGTTGCGTTTTACCATTCGGCTACACCTTCCATAATTATGTAGACATAAAGCAACAAACACACACAAAACAACAACAAACAAAAATTTGTTATTGTTTTGTGGGTGTTTGTTGCTTTATGTCTACATAATTATGGAAGGTGTGGCGGGAGGGTTAGAAAATAAGGGCATTAATAAGCAAATGCTTCCATAATGTCGTAGTTTTAAATGTATTAAAGGTATTCATGATTAATCTTGTTCAATCAAAAAGTCATATATTTATAAATATTTTATTTGAATGCCTTCCAATAAAATTATTTTCTTTTTTAAATTTAAATTTAGTTTTAATGTAATTGTTTTAAAAACAAATATATTTATTTTTTTTCATTTTAGTATTTTATTGTAAATTTTAAATTATATATGTATGCTAATATTTAATTTATTAATAAAAACAAAAACAATATTTATTAATTGAAATATCAATATCCAAGACTTGCTTTTCACTGCTTTATACAAATGCGACAGTTAAACCCTATTATAATTCGGTATCAGTACCGTTTTAACCATTAGGGCACGTGCCCAGGGCCAAATCTCGCGGGGCTCAAGAGGCCAATTATTCGCTTACACCAAAAAAGGATCTTAATTTTTTAGGATAATATTTCAGTTTTATACCTACTGCTGTTTTTGAAATAATAAACATTTTTAAATCAAAAACCTTTTTATTAATTTCTTTAAAAAAAAAAAATACAACATTTTCTTAGAGAATTTCTGATTCTAATACATTTTGCATATCAAAAAAGTCTTAATAGTTCTTCTATAAAAGAAATTCTCCCTACATAGAAAATCTCAAACTCTTTTTCCTACCCGGTGAAAAATGAGCATATGAGGCATTCCACACCAAATGTCCAGCGAAAAAAAACATGTGTACCGTAAACTTCTGAATAGGTGATATGGATAGCCCTATATGGAACTTAGAAAATTGCGTTTTTGGTTTTTCAATTTTTCAAAAACTGGGCTTAGGAGGCGTGGTCAAATATTGGAAAAATGGTCAAATTTGTGGCGAGTTGCCTTGATTAAATATTTATCACATTAAAACGGAATGCACCACAATGTCAAAAATTTACGTTCTTATATAGTTTTGTATGGGCTATCGACTAAAATTTTTTCTTTTGGAAAATTTTCAGAATCCGTTCTGAAATTTTCCATTTTTTAAAAAAGTCAATTTATCAAAAATCCGGCCACTTTTTTTTTCTTTTTTATTTATTTTTTTAAAAGTTTAGATGTTTGTTCATCCACACAAAAAAAATCAGAAACACGTTCATCTTTTTTTTCGAGAAAATCGCATTTGAACTTTAAATTTCATAACAATTTAGTAATTTGCTTGTATTTTCTTGTGTCAACAGAGCGTATGACGAATATTTATGCAATTAATATTACTCATTCGCAACTTTAAAACAAAGAAATACAAGCAAATTACAAAATTGTTATGAAATTTAAAATTCAAATGCGATTTTCTCGAAAAAAACGAAAAATACATTTCTGATTTTTTTTTGTGTGGATGGACAAACATCTAAACTTTTAAAAAAATAAATAAAAAAGAAAAAAAAAAGTGGCCGGATTTTTAATAAATTGACTTTTTTAAAAAATGGAAAATTTCAGAACGGGTTCTGAAAATTTTCCAAAAAAAAAATTTTTAATCGATAGCCCATACAAAACAATATAAGAACGTAAATTTTTGACATTGTGGTGCATTTCGTATTAATGTGATAAATATTTAATCAAGGCAACTCGCCACAAATTTTACCATTTTTCCAATATTTGACCACGCCTCCTAAGCCCAGTTTTCGAAAATTTGAAAAACCAAAAACGCAATTTTCTTAGTTACATATAGGGCTATCCAAACAACCTATTCAGAAATTTACGGGACACATGTTTTTCTGTAGCGGGACATTTGGTGTGGAATGCCTCATATACGGATACATATATGTAAATATATGGATGCATATATGTACATATATGAGCATATATGGTCATATATGAAATTGTATGCAGTCATATATGATCATATTTGCAACATATATGTCCATATACGTAAAATGAGGGCATATGCCCATTAGAGGTGTCCTTAAAAACGAAAATCACATTTTTATACCTGGTAGGGTCCTATATTGTTCTTTAGTATCTAAAACTGAGTGAGCCAAAATTTGGGGACAATCGGCTACAAATAACTCGTGCCGAAAATGGATTGAAGTTTTGGGACATTCTTATAAGATCGAAAAACTCGTTTTTTCTAGTTTTTGGAAAAACATTGGTATTTGATATTTTTTGTTAAATTTTTTGTGAAATAATATGAAAATGGTACTAAATTACCTTTTCAAAACGACTAATAAAATTAAAATCGGATGAAAAATAAGCATTTTACGCATACATGCCCCAGCACGGTGCCCTGGAGAGGATTTAAATAAAATTTTGGTGTTACTCGAATTTTTAAGCGGATTATGTTTTTGGACTATAAAAGAAAGAAAATGAGCCAAAAAAGAAAAAAAAGTACTAGGCGCTTTTTTTTTGGCGGGCAAAAAGATGAATTTCAAAAAAACAAAAAAGAATTTATTCTTTCAAATGCATTCAAAATTTGTTATACAGATGTAAATTCATCACATATTCACTTGTCAGTGAGATTTAAATATATATGTGACATATATTTTTAGATATGAGACTTAAAAGAATAATTTCACTATTTTGTGAGACTAAATTAAATTTCTTCTTTATTTTGATTAAAATTTTAACTCTAGCAGTTACTTCACATTTAATATTGATCCTGTTTCTAGATTTTGAAGGAGGGAAGTGACCCCAACAACACGAACAAAATTTACAAAGGATTTTTGGAGAAATAAACAAAATTAAAAAAGGATATTAAGTCCATCCATAAGTTTCGCAATAAACAAATAGTTCAAACCACTTTCTGGATCTCTTTTTAAACTATTTACTTTTTTTTACTTTTCCTTAGGCATTGCAAAACACATTTTTAATGATTTTTACTATCGTTTTCTGAATTTTCTTAGTTTTTAAAAAACATTTTTAACAAAAAAGTATTAATTCTTTTAAAATTATTTGACTTACTAAGGTCTAAACTGAGGCAACTTTGTGTTCTGCTGTCCGTCTGAGTAGTACACTGAAAATTTTTAAGAACTTACATTTATAAAAAATTTACAAGGACATATTTCATTTAGTTTCAATTAATAGTGAAATTATTCTTTTAAGTCTCATATCTGGAAAAATATGTTACATATATATCTAAATCTCACTGATAAGTAAATATGTGATGAATTTACATCCGTATATACAAATTTTAATGCATTTGAAAGAATAAATTCTTTTTTGTTTTTTGAAATTCATCTTTTTGCCCGCCAAAAAAAAAGCGCCTAGTACTTTTTTTTCTTTTTTGGCTCATTTTCTTTCTTTTATCTTCTAAAAACATAATCCACTTAAAAATTGGAGTAACACCAACATTTTATTTAAATCCTATCCAGGGCACCGTGCCAGACCATTGTACGGTTTTTAGAGCCAGAATTTCAAAATTTTCAAAATTTTTAGGCAAAAAAACAGTAAAAATTTAATTTTACTTTATGATCAAATTGAAAACATGTTTAAGATTAAAAATAGCAGATATGGTAGTCAAGCTTTTTTTTTATTTGGCGCGGGTAGTGATAAAATTTCCGCGGATTCCAAATAAAATGCGTTTTTCTACAATAATTAAGCAAATTTTTTAAAATTTGTGCTCTATTGTGCGAATCGAAGTGTAAAACGTAAATTCTGTAACTTTTGAGAAATCGGATATATGCAGATATTTTGTATTATAGAAATGTATAACGTCTCAAATTTGTCATTTCACCTCGACGAAAAGGGGTTAAAGATGCCCGAATTCTCAAAAAATTTACAGAATTTATGTATTTCACTTCGTATAATACAATACAGAAAATTGTTTCCCATATTTCCTAAATTATTTTAGAAAAACTCATTTTCTTTGGAATCCGCGGAAATTATATCACTACCCACGCCAAATGAAAAAAAAGTTAGACTACCGTATCTGTTAGTTTTTATCTATAACATGTATTTAATATAATTATAAAGTAAAATTTAATTTTTTTTATTTTTTTGCCTAAAAATTTTGAAAATTTTCAAATTTTGGCTTTAAAAACCATGCAATGGTCTGGGGCATGTATGCGTAAAATACTTATTTTTCATCCGATTTGAATTTCTTTAAGCTTTTTGGAAATGTAATTTATTACCATTTTCATATTACTTAACAAAGAAATTAACAAAAAATAGCATATACCAATATTTTTCAAAAAACTAGAAAAAACGTGTTTTTTCATCAGATAAGAGTGTCCCAAAACTTCAATCCATTTTCGGCACGAGTTATTTTTATCCGATTGTCTCCAAATTTTGGCTCACTCATTTTTAGATACAAAACTACAATTTAGGACCCTACCACGTATTAAAAAGTGATTTTGAAAAATTACCTTAGTCGTTAGGACACCTTTAATGCCCATATGTGACATATGTGGACATATATGGAGCATATATGTCATATATGTTCATATGCCCTCATTTTACGTATATGGACATATATGTTGCAAATATGATCATATATGCATTCATACAGTTCCATATATATTCATATATGCTACATATATGGACATACATGACGCTGTATGAACGCATATATGATCATATTTGTACCGTTTTCCACCGGGTACAGAAAAAAATTGATATTCGGAAATATTTTTCCTACAGAAAAAGTCTTAGATTCTGAGACATTTTTTCTATAGAAAAAGTCTTAGACTCTAAAACATTTTTTCTATAGAAAAAACCTTAGATTATGAGAAACTTTCCCACGGATAAAGTCTCAGATTCTGAGATATACTCCGTTTAAAACAGTATCAGATTCTAAGATTCCCATAGAAAAAGTCTAAGATTTAAAAAAAACCGTTCTCCACAGAAAAATACATTTTTCTATTGAAAAGGCCTCAGTTTCTAAGACCTTTTTCCTTTAGAAAAAGTCAAAGCTTCGGAGAAATTTTCTTTTA
The DNA here is from genome assembly GCA_963921195.1 of Pegoplata infirma. Taxonomy (NCBI): domain Eukaryota; kingdom Metazoa; phylum Arthropoda; class Insecta; order Diptera; family Anthomyiidae; genus Pegoplata; species Pegoplata infirma. The sequence continues at coordinate 140,394,810 of OY992537.1, read as the reverse complement.
GATAAAGTCTTAAACAAGAGACCCTTAAAACTTACCGTCAAATAACATTTCCAAATTTAGAGTCGATATCCCAGCTTTTAGAATTTTGACCAGAAAATACCAAAACCAAAAAATCCCTATAGTGCACTGTAAAGAACCTACGGGCTCCAAAGAATTATTTCTTTTTCTAATCAAAGTACTGCGCTAAACACTAAAAAAAACGTGGGTATTCAATATTACAAATTTAACTCATGAACTAATATTTTAGTTCAAAACGACCTAGTGCTGGTAGGGTTACCAGATTTGAAATAGGGAATAATAGTACATTTGGTCTCAAAAAACTGTACATTGCAAATAAAAACAGTACTTTTTTAAAAGTCTTATTTTATATCAAACTACAAAAACTTATATGGAGTTCACACTAGCGACCTTAAACAAGTTGTTTTACAAAACACCAGTAGCAGAATAAAAACGTAATGGACACAGAACAAAGACTTTTTTAAACATCTCACTCTTGAACACTTCAAAACAGCAAGTGTGAACGCCGTATTAGCCCTGATTTAAAACAGATTTCAGCCAAAACGAGCATAAAAGATTGTTTACAGAACGGGGGAATAGTTAAATATAATAATAATAATAGTTTTGATCACATGATCAATTATTTTTATTTATTTTTTCAACTCATTTTTAATAAATTCAACCCAACCGATAACTGGTAACAATCACCGTCGTCTAGTTGTAGCGAAAAAAACCAAGGGTTCTGGTGGGTATCGAACCCACGACTACCACGTTCAAAGGCTATCGTGCTACCAACTACACTGAAAAAAAAGTGCGAACTAATTTTAAGGAAAAATTGACATTAAATTAAAGAAATGAATTTTTCTTTAATTTTAGTAAAATTTTCTTAAGAAATAGAAAATTTCATAGACTTGAAGAAAAATTAACTTGACTTGATAACACCAAAAAATGTTGCTTCTTTAAAAAATTAAAATTTTTTTCTTTAACTTTTATTTCTTGAATCAAATAAAAAAATTCTTTAAAAATAAACATTAAAGAAATTATTCTTAAAAACTATTAATAGATTTAAATAAGTATATATTAGTTTTAAGGAAGACATTCATATTTATATGCACACTGAAATTTTTTCGGAGGTTGAGAGAAATGGCAATCTTATCTTTAAATTCTCAACTAGCATAAAGTTGAATAGGTTTAAATGTTTTAGTTTGGACACTAACGATTGGCGATTGTCATTCAAATTCACTACGCAACTTGCAGTGTAGATTTTTTAATTTTTTGGTTAAAAGACTGATAAAGTTTTTTTAAAACAGATAAATGACAAAATATTAATAGCATAAAAAAATATAAATACAAAAAGATTTTTCCTTTTGAGCTAAATTATTCCCATTTTTTCGTAATTTTAAGAGATATTTCTTTAATTTTAATATGTTTTCAAACTTAAATTGAATACATGTATACTTAATTTTATTAAATAAATGCACAATTTTCACACTAAATTTAAAGAAAGATGTTTTATAACAATAAGGAAATTTTTCTTTGGAGCCAAATTATGTGCAGTTTTTCTTTAATTCTAATAAAATTTCTTTAATTTTAAGAAACTTTTTTTTCAGTGTAGCCAACGGGGAAACATTTAAGGCAAACCGTCTCAAATTTATTCTATTTTTTTTATCAGTGTTGAAAAAAATTGCGATTGACTTTTTGGATCATTTGTCTTAGTTGCCGCGATATCTTACTTGTAAAATTGATGAAGTTTTTTTTTCAGGTTTAGTAAATGTTGTGCAATTTGAGGAAAATTTGTTTTTCAAAAAACTGCTTCAAAAATTTCCAAAACTAAGCCAGAAAGAGCAAAAAAGTGTTCATTTCCGGTTCTAAGAATTTCTAAAGAATCTCCGGTCCTCTTTTAATGTATGGACTCCTCAATTTGAATCTAAAAATTTGGGCATTCTCAGAAAATATTGCCGAAACAAAAAAAGATAAATACATTTTTGTAGTTCTTTACACGATCGTCTTAATCCCTCCGTGTAATAGTTTTTTAGTTATCCCGTTAAGATTCTAAAAACCCTTTTGGGCCCTTAAATTCCCGTATCTTAAAAACTAAGCAAGGTAGAGCGAAAAGGGCAAAGATGTTGAATCAAAATCTATGACGATCCTTAATAGACCCAATGTGACTGGGCCTAAGGTGGTCTGGACCCATGGGTTCCGAACCTAATGGGGTCTGCCCGCAATCGGAACTTTAAATGAGATGCACTCAATAAAATAATTTTTTTCCCATTTTCTAGTTTTTTCTTATTTTTCAGAAAAATTTAGATAAAAAGAAGGAAAACATGGCAATGAAGCTAAATCATTATTGAATTTAGTTAAGTTTCCTACTTTTTAAATAATTTTTATATCCTCCAACCCAGTATGGGGGTATACTCACTTTGTCATTCCGTGTGTAACACATCGAAATATCGGTCGGGGACCCCACAAAGTATATATAATATTGATCCATGATAGAATCTAAGATATTCTAGCGATGTCCGTCCGTCCGTCTGTAGAAATAACGATGCAGTCCAAACCAAATCGGCTAGACCCCTGAAATTGAGCAAGAATATCTCTTATTTTACTGGTAAGGTTATTATTTTACTGGTAAGGTTCGAAGATGGGCAAAATCGGAGCAGGGGGAAAAAAGTTCCCCCTTGAAGAACTAAAACGACCCCTAAAAAATACAATATTTTTTTGAGTTTTTTTTTAATTTTTGCTCAACAAATGTAACATTTGTAAGTCATATTATGTTCATAGACCCGCGCTGGACCAAGGGGATTAGACGATTCGATTTTTTCAGGCCGCCCCCCCTTGGGGGTCATGGTTATAGAAATTAATTAAAAATAACAATAAAAATTTATTATTTAATATGTTAAAAAATAAAGTTGTTCAAGCTCGAGGTTGAACAACTTTATTTTTTAACATATTAAATCTGAAAGGTCGAATAAAAAACAACTTTAATTTATTATTTAAGCATAAATATCATAAACAAATAATTTGTAAACATATATAGCGGGGGTACAGGTGTACCCCTCCAACTTCGCCGACCCCCCCCCCCCCCCCCCACACCAAAAAAAGACGCCCCTGCGATTTTTTTAATTTTAACGTGTTGTAGGGTATAAAAGATTCGGCACAGCCGAATTTAACACTCTTACACTGAGGGGAAAAAACATATTTAAATCACATATGTTCATGTTTATTTTAAGTATGCTACATATTTTTGAAAAAAAATTAATTTTAATATTGTTTTTTTTATTGATTTTAACTTAACATGTTTGTTATAAAATTGCATACAATTTTGATTTAAAATTGATCCCTTTAAACTTAATATGCTGTCATTAAAAGTCGTTACAAATTTTAAAAATATTTTTTTTTTATTTTTTTTTTTCTCATTCATTTAAGTATTCAAATCTTAAAACTAATATAACTTAATATTAAGTCCAGCCAGTGCCAGACAAAATTTCATTTGCTCATAAATTATCAAAAATATCTTATTCAAATATTTGTATTAAAAACAATATTTTTCATGCTTATTTTAAAGTTGAACAATTTTGTTTTTTGAAATTTTTTTTCAAGAAATATAATAAAGTTGGGCAATTTTATTTTAAGTAGAAACAATGTTAAAATATTGTTTCATTAAAAAAAGACGTCCATTGTTTTACTTCTCAAGATGTGAAATTAATTTAAGTGAAATTAATTAAATTAACTAATATAAAATTAAAAATAAAAAAAAAAATAAAAAACTTATGTGAAATAGAAAATTATTAACAACAAAAACAATAATAAAACTAAAAAAAGTTAAAAACAAAGTGAAAAAAATATAAAGACGGAAAAATATAAAAAAGGAAGTGTTCTCGAAGGAGAATGGGATGATCTACGTAATTGGCAGAAAATGAAGACTTCTAACTTTAGTTTTTCATTTATGGAATATAAGTATTAATCTAAATGTGTTTATTTTTTATTTTCGGTATTTAATTACATTTCTTGTAATTAGATGTAGTGCTATAATAAGGGAAGAAGTACATTCAAGGCTTTGGCTTTGATTTTTTTATGTATAGCGAAAACCGAAGCCAACAAGCAATATTTAAAGCCAAAGCCTTGGATGTAATTCTACCCTTAGATGTACAATTAGAGTCAGACCTTTGAAGATTTAATTCCCTAATTCAATTTCTTAAATCTGATTTAAAATAATTGAATTAATTCCCTGTCTCTATAAATCGAAAAGAATTACTTCATTTTTTAATTCACTTAATTTCATTGCAAAAAATTAATTCTTTGATTTGATTAAATTGAATTAATACATTTTGATTTGAATCAGCTGATTCAAATCACCTTGATTTGAATCAACTGATGCAAATCACTTTTGATTTAAATCAACTGATTCAAATCACTTTTGATTTGAATCAACTTGATTTAAACTTTTTTCACTTAAGTCAATCACTAAAAATGCACATTATAAAAATCTTATCATGTCTGATTGCGTTAAAGTCATTGGAATATCGTCAATTTTAAACACACGCCATCAATAAACAACACTCCAAATTGTACAGTATTATTAAATGTGTACCTTTAGTCTAGAGATGGGCGCTGGTCACGTGATTCACGTGAATCACGCGTGAGTGTGAGTGATTTTCATTTTAATCACGTGATTGTGAGTGAGCGTGATTTGAAAAAAACTGAGTAAGTGATTAGTGTGTGAGTCATTTATTTTTTGCGTGAGTTTGCGTGAGTTTGCGTGATTGGATTTTTTGATTTGCCCATTTTTTTTTTAATTTTCGTAAAAAAATTTTTTTGGAGTTTTTGTTTTTTTTTTGGTAAGAAAATTTTATTGCGTGAGTAGATTTTGCGTGACTCACGCGTGAGCGTGATTGAATCTGGCGTGAGTCACGCGTGAGTGTGAGTAAGTTTTTTATTACTCACGTGAATAGTGAGTGAGCGTGAGTAAAAAAATATTGCGTGAGTGATTAGTGAGTGATCCGATTATTTTTTGCGTGAGTGAGTGTGAGTCAAAATCCACTCACGCGCCTATCTCTACTTTAGTCAATAACGAATTTGTCTCATCAGCATATAAATAACTTTAAATTTAACACAAAAAAAATTAATGATTTACATTTTTATTATACACATACATTTCCATTATATCGAAAAGTCGTGCATTATCCCACCCTTAATATACATATATGTATGTGCAAATTAATAAATGTTATATTAAAGCAATGTCTTGCATTTTTGTGATTCTTATGCATGCGGGCTTATAGGCTAAAAAAGCTGCTTGCGCGCTGCCAATAAAATGTACACTATAAAATTCTGTTGTTTTGACTTTTTGGTTGCTAAATGTTATAGTATGTGTGTGCGTGTGTAAAGTAAATACTTTGATTTAAGAAAAAAATGTTTAAATCAACTGATTCAAAACATTTTTGATTTGAATCAATTGATTTGAATCAATCGATTTGAATCAATTGATTTGAATCAAGTGAATTAATTCTTTTTTGATTTGAATCAAGTGAATTAATTCTTTGCTGATTTGAATCTTGTGAATTAATTCTTTATTTAAACAAGGAATTAAACAAAAAATTAGTTAATTCTTTCAACAAATAGTTGAAATTAATTCTTTTGAATCAAATCATTAAGAATTAATTCCTTGATTTATTAATATGAATTAATCTTTTTGCGAGTCAAATCAAAAAGTGAATTAATTCTTCAAAGGTCTGATTAGAGAAGTGTTGATTTTTTTGTTGTGTTATTAAAAAATAGTGTAAATATAATTTGAAAATAAAAAAACTTAAACAAAAATATGTATTGTTTTATTTTAAATTTCATGGTTTATAGGTAAGTAAAAAGCTGCAGAAGAAATAAATGTTCCATATTTAAATTAATATTGGTCAACAAATTAAAATTTGTTGCATATTTAAATTTAGCATGGCCAATTTTAAAACAATATTGTTACATCTTAATTTTAAAATGTTGTCTACAAATCGTGGGATGTTAAAAACAACTAGAAACATATTTAAATTAAATAAAAACAAACTTTGTTCTATTTCGTCACTGTTTTATATTTAATTTAAAGTTGTTTCTGTTTGATTTTAACATTTTTTTTTTCTTAGTGTACTTGTTCTTTTTAAGTGTGGTATAAAATTTAATTGCATTTAGCTCCTTTTTAAAAATTGAATTAAAATTTTGTCAAATATAAAACATTTTTCGAAAAATGTTACATTTTGGTGATGAGTATAAGAAAAACAGTACAAAAACAATACACGCTTTAAAAAACAGTACTTTTGCGTACTGTTTTAGGTGGTGTGTATTAAAAAAAATATTAAAATCAAACAGAAACAACTTTAAATTAAATATAAAACAGTGACGAAATAGAACAAAGTTTGTTTTTATTTAATTTAAATATGTTTCTAGTTGTTTTTAACATGACACGATTAGTAGACAACATTTTAAAATTAAGATGAAACAATATTGTTTTAAAATTGGCCATGCTAAATTTAAATATGCAACAAATTTTAATTTAAAGTTGACCAATATTAATTTTAATATGCGACATTTTTTTCTTTTGCAGCTTTTTACTTACCTAAAAACCATGAAACTTAAAATAAAACAATACACATTTTTGTTTTAGTTTTTTTTATTATTTTTACAATATTTTTTAATAACACATCAAAAAAATTAACACTACTCTAATTGTACATCTAAGGTAGAATAACATCCAAGGCTTTGGCTTTAAACATTGCTTGTTGGCTTTATTTTTTGCTATACATAAAAAAATCAAAGCCAAAGCCTTGGATGTACTTCTACCCTAATTGTAGCACTACATCTAATTACAACAAATGTAATTAAATACCAAAAATAAAAAATAAACACACTTAAATTAATATTTTATACCATATATCAAAAACTAAAATTAGAAGTTTTCATTTTCTGCCAATTACGTACATAGACACATCCCCTCCTCGTTTTCTTTGTCTTCCCGTGTAAAAATGAAATATATATGATCATATATGAAGATTAGAGTGTCCCTTATTTTGGAAATGTTGGAAATCTTGAGACGGTACCCGCTCATTTTTTTCCTTTTGACTTAAAAATAACTCAGGAAAAATTTTACGCCCCTAGGACCACGCCTTCCCTACGCGACGGGGCCTTAAAGAGCGGGGCCTAAAAAATCATTTTTCCATACAAACCAAAAAAATTTTTTTTTTATTTTTAATTTTTTTGTTATTAATTATTATATTACTTGGTTTGCTTATTCACGACAAAAAATTTGATTTTGGAGGGATAAGTCTTTCAGCGCTAAAAAATTTTTCGCAAAAAAAAAATTTGGGCGGCCGGGGTCCTACAGTAAAAAATTTTTAAAAAATATTTTTTTTTAGTTTTGACCAGCAACAGTTTTAGTTGCTATGTTGCTTTAAATGATATATATTCCAAAAAAAAAATTATTCATATCTGTGACATCTTTATCTTTTTCGAAAAAAAAAATTTTGAGCCGTAGGAATCCTACGGTAAAAAATTTTTAAAAAATATTTTTTTTTAGTTTTGAAAAGCAATGGTTTTAGTTTTTATGTTGTTTTTAATGATATATATTCCAAAAAAAATATTATTCATATTTGTGACATTTTTATCGTGTATCGAAAAAAATCATCAATGCATTTTTTACCCTTTTTTAGAACACGATTAAGATGTCACAGATACAAAAAATATTTTTTTATGAATATATATCATTTAAAGCAACATAGCAGCTAAAACCGTTGCTGGTCAAAACTAAAAAAAAATATTTTTTAAAAATTTTTTACTGTAGGACCCCGGCGGCTCAAAATTTTTTTTTGCGAAAAATTTTTTAGCGCTGAAAGACTTATCCCACCAAAATCAAATTTTTTGTTGTGAATAAGCAAACCAAGTAATATAATAAATAATAACAAAAAAATTAAAAATCAAAAAAAAAATTTTTTGGTTTGTATGGAAAAATGATTTTTTAGGCCCCGCTCTTTAAGGGCCCGTCGCGTAGGGAAGGCGTGGTCCTAGGGGCGTAAAATTTTTCCTGAGTTATTTTTAAGTCAAAAGGAAAAAAATGAGCGGGTACCGTCTCAAGATTTCCAACATTTCCAAAATAAGGGACACTTCATTGAAGATATATGGATCATATATGGATTTATATAACCATATATTATCATATATGCCTCCATATATGTTCATATATGATCTGATCCGAAAAGTGGTCCGATATGAGGTCGTATCGGGCCAATTTTCGGATCAGATCATATATGAACATATATGGAGGCATATATGATAATATATGGTTATATAAATCCATATATGATCCATATATCTTCATATATGATCATATATATTTCATTTTTACCCGGGTTTATTTTTTTTACTTGGTTTTTTACTTTTTCTTCAGTTTTATTTTTGTTTTTAATGTTAATAATATTCCTTTTCACTTTAGTTTTTTAATTTTTAATTTTACTTTAGTTAATTTAATTAATTTCACTTAAAACGCGTCACATTTAGAGATGAGAAAATGTGCGTCTTTTTTTTAATGAAAAAATATTTTAACATTGTATCTACTTAAAATAAAATTGCCCAACTTTACTATATTTCTTAAAAAAAACTTTAAATGTCAAAAACCAAAATTGTTCAACTTTAAAATAACCACGAAAAATATTGTTTTGAATACAAATATTTGAATAAGATTTTTTTAAATTTTTAACGACTTTTAATGACAGCATATTAAATTTAAAGTGATAAATTTTAAATTAAAATTGTATGCAATTTTAAAACAAACATATTTTGTTTAAATCAATCAAAAACAATATTAAAATTTAAATTTTTCTAAAAATATGTAGCATACTTAAAATAAACATGAAAATATTTGATTTAATTATGTTTTTTTCCCTCAGTGTAGTGTTTGGGGTCCGGGAATTCCCGGGTCGGATTTCCGGGAATTCCCGGGAAAAGACTGACGGGAATTCCCGGGGTTTTTTTTAATTTTTCCCGGGAAATCCGGGAATTTTATAAAATAAACAATTTTATATAAAAACGTTTATTTTAATTTAATTTTTAATTTGCTATTTTTTGTAGTTTTTCTGTTTGGAAGAACAGTGCAAATATATATTCATAGGAAAACTGACCAAGTGTAAAAAGTATGACAATATCATGAAAAAACTTAAAAAGTCAAGAAATACACGTCGGTTAATGATAATTTTGCTAAGACTGTCAAAAAAATATAAAAATTTTGAGCCTGGAAGTTTCATTTCCAGAACAAATATTAAAAGTATTAGTTTTTGCTCGAATAACGCATTTTTTAAGTTTTTTGCGATTTTTGGCTATTTTTTGCGATTTTTTGCGATTTTTTGTGGGGGAAAAAGTTGCAATACTTTTTTTGTTTTGTTTTATTGTATTTCAGGATTTTTAACTTTTATTTTTTGATTTTTTACACTCAAAATATTTTGTAGGCAAAAACAAATGAAAAACACACTTAAAACCAGTGAATAAACAATTGAAAACCATCCCAGTAATTATTCATTTGTTTTAACAAACACCAACATTTATTTTTTACTGTTGACAAAATTTTCTAAAATAACTAACATTAAACATTAAAAAATTAAGTTTTTTTCACTCTTTTTTACCAACAAATTTGAAAAAAATAACCTACCAAAACATTAAAAATTATTGATAGTTCTGTTATTTTTACCAACAAATTTCAAAAAAATAACCTACGAAAACAATAAAAATTAATGATTTCGTAGGTAATTTTTTACAATTTTTTATTGAAATATTTTTTTTAAAAATTTTTAATAAAATTTTGGGGAATCGATCCCGCAATCAACTACATGCTGGCCAGACACTCTACCCATCGTGCCAAAGTCACTTGATACAAACATGTTTTTATATTTCTATAAATAATTTTTTGATTTTTTTTTTTCTACAAAAAAATAACTGACTTGTGTAGGTAAAAACTAATGATATTTCATTAAAAAATACCAACAATTTAAAAAAAAATTACTTACACAAATCATTAAAAATCAAAAGAATAATCAGTAGTTTTTACTTACAGAACAAAAATAAATGACTTTAAAAATTAAATGTTAATGAAAGTCTTTATTTTTTAGTGCATTATTTTTGAAACAAAGGACTGAAGTAGTCATTAATAAAAACTGAACATCAAACAAATGTTTTTTCTTTTAAAAACGACTAAACGGAAAACTTTTTAAATAAACTACAAACAGTTAATGACATAATTTTTTGAGTGTATGTTTTAATTACTTGTATATCTGTAATAAAACTGTTTTTAATAAAAAGTTGGTCAAATTTTAATGTTTTTTATGATTTATATTAATATAGAAAATTTCCCGGGATTTCCGGGAATCCCGGGAAATAAATTATTTTTTCCCCGTTTCCCGGGAAATTGAAAAGTCCGGGAATTCCCAAACACTAGTGGTGTGCAAAAAAACCGTACTTTTCATAAAAAACAGTACATGTACTGTTTTAAACAGTACGAATGGCAACCCTAAGTGCAGGCGTTGGTAATCAACACTAAAATTTGTTACTAATATTATTCAAAACCAGTAAAAATTACTAATTTTAGTACTTTGTACATACTAAAAAACTACTGTACTACTGTTAATTAGTAACTAGTGTTTGGGAATTCCCGGACTTTTCAATTTCCCGGGAAACGGGAAAAAAATAATTTATTTCCCGGGATTCCCGGGAAATTGTCATTATTAATGTAAATCATAAAAAACATTAAAATTTGATTATCTTTTTATTAAAAACAGTTTTATTAGAGATAAACAATTAACTAAAACATAAAAAATCAAAAGATAAAAGTTAAAAATCCTGAAATACAATAAAACAAAACAAAAAAAAATATTGCAACTTTTTCCTTCACAAAAAATCGAAAAAAATAGCTAAAAATCACAAAAAAAAATTTAAAACTGCGTTATTCGAGAAAAAACTAATATAGTTGGCAGTACTTTTAATATTTATTCTGGAAATGTTAATTCTAGGTTCAAAATTTTTATATTTTTTTGACAGTCTTAGCGAAATTATCATTAACCGACGTATATTTTTTGACTTTTTAAGTTTTTTCATGATATTAACATACTTTTTACACTTGGTCAGTTTTCCTATGAATATATATTTGCACTGTTCTTCCAAATAGAAAAAATACAAAAAATATCAAATGTAATTATACCTGTATGTAAAAAAAATGGTAAAAATTAAAGTAAAATAAACGTTTTTATGTAAAAAGGTTTATTTTACAAAATTCCCGGATTTCCCGGGAATTCCCGGGAAAACACTGACGGGAAATCCGACCCGGGAATTCCCGGACCCCAAACACTATTAGTAACTTATTAGTAGATTTTGGTACCAAATCATTTACTAATACTTTTACTGTAGAATTATTTTGAGTGCAGGTTGGGTCGATGACTTGCATATTTGCGAATCTTGTTAAATAATAGCAAAAAGTCGTTGCACATTTCTGATAACGGGAAAATTATAAAAATAATTTAGGAGGTGTATTTTTAGTCTCTACAAGCGGTTTTAGTTCGCGGTTTTTGAAAATAAAATATATATATATATCTGTTCCTTTAAACTCCTACAAGGAGCATAGGGCCAAAACAAGTTCCTTCCAATAATCTCGATCTACTGCACGATGTTTGATTTCATTCCAATTCAAGTTTAGTTTGGACGTCTCGATCGTTATTTGGCGTTTCCAGGTATGCGATGGTCTACCTGTACGTCGACTGCCTTGTGGGTTCCACTCTATAGCTTGCTTTGCTATGTCATCTGGTGGTTTACGTAAAATGTGACCAATCCAGGACCATTTGCGCCTACGGATTTCTTGATGGATCGGTTGTTGATTAGTTTCTGACCACAGACGTATATTTGAAATTGTTAAGGGCCAGAACACCCATAAAATTTTACGTAGACATTTGTTTATAAAAACTTGTAAGGCTTGTATGTCTCGTGTTGCAGCGTTCCACGTCTCGCATCCGTATAACAAGGTGGATTTCACATTTGAGTTGAATAGACTTAGTTTTGTACGACGTGATATATATGATGAATTCCAGACGGGATACAATTGCCCAAACGATTGTCGAGCTTTATTTATTCGGCTGTAGATATCTGCGGCAGAACCACCACTTTTGTCGAATATACTTCCTAGGTAGCAGAAAGACTCTACATCTTCAAGTTGATGGTTCTTTATGTTGAACCTATGCTCGTTATTTACGTTTATGCGCATTGTTTTTGTTTTACCCATGTTTATCTTTTGACCAACGGATAGTGCGGTTTCATAAACTAGTGTTAGCTTCGCTTGCATGTCGGAAAATGAGTGTGTTAACAAGCAGATGTCATCTGCGTAATCAAGATCCTCTAATCGACCTTGCAAACCCCAGGTAATTCCCCTTCTATGGAGTGTGGCCTTTTTCATAACGATGTCAAGGACACAATTAAAAAGCAATGGTGATAAAACACAACCTTGACGTATTCCATTTTCTACAAAAATTTTCTTACTGAGTTGTCTCTCATGTAGTATGCGACATATGGCATTAGCGTATAGTCCCTTGATAAGATCTATTAATTTGCTGGGAACTCCTTTACACAGTAGTGCTTCCCATATAGCTGGGTGGTTTATGGTGTCAAATGCCTTTTCAAAGTCAATGAACGTAAGGTATAACGGAGACCTCCATTCTACTGACTGTTCCACAATTATCCTTAAGCTATTTACATGGTCGATACATGATTTGTGCGCACGGAAGCCGGCTTGTTCTTTTCTGAGCTCAGGAAGAACAGTTGTGGATAATCTTCTGTTTATTATATTAGGAATCACTTTGTTGGTCATGTTCAATAGTGTTATACCTCTCCAATTTTTACGTGCTGTAAGATCCCCTTTTTTGGGAGATTTATAATCACACCCTCAGCGAGATCCTCTGGAAGAGTTTCAGTTAGCCAGAAGTTTTTTATAACGGGCGCCAGTAATTGGGCACTGGTTAATGGGTCAGATGAAAGCAGCTCCGGTGGGATGTTGTCTGAGCCTGGAGATTTGTTGTTTTTCAAGAGTTTTATTGCCTCGAATATTTCTGTGATATCCGGGCTGTCGACGGTAATGTTTGGATTCGGAGTATGTGTAGCGCAACTGCATAGCGTAAGTTGCGTGGGTTGGGGTGTAGAAAGCATACTGGAGTAAAATGATTCCCAGAGATTTAGTTGTTGTTCTTTAGATGTAACAAGTTGTCCAGAGTCGTCTTTCAATGGTTTACCGGTGGACATTGTGTTGTTGGTCAATTTCTTTGCAGCGCGGTATAGATCTCTAGCGCGATTAGTTTCAGCAGCAGCCTGCGCTTCTTTGGCTATGTTATTGGCCCAATTCCGTTTATCTCGACGAGCGCTGCGTTTAACTTTCCGGTTTAGGTCGCTATGCATTTGTTGACACCTTGTTTTATCCGAGCGTGTTCTGCTGGAGTTAATTGCCTCTTTTGCTTCTTTTCTTTCTGATACGAGTTTCCAGGTTTCATCACTAATCCACTCTTTACGGGCGTTGTTTTTAAAACCGACGTGTTGTTCTGCTGCATCAATAAATACTTTTTTGGTTTCTTCCCAACTACGATTTTCATTTCTGTTACTCAAATGTAGTGATGATCTAAGTGCACTGTTGAAAGAGTTTGCGACTTCTTCATTTTTGTGTCTGTTTATGAAAATAAAATAATTTTTTTAAATTATTTTATCCAAAAAAAATTAGATGATCAATTTTGGTCCATGAAAGCATTTCAAAAGCCAGAAAATTTAGATTTTTTATATTAAAAATACATTTTATTTCAAAATATTAGTCAAATGGTGCATTTATGTACAGGAAAAATAAATAAAAATTGGCAGGTATTTATCGCTATCCGCAAAAACTTAGCAATGTGCAAAAAAATAAAATTGCTATCAAAAATTTGGTAAAATAAAGCGTATTAAGAAAATAAAATAAAAAAAAACTAATCGGTATGGTCCATTTATATATGCATGCATTTTATACTTTACAGATTTTTTAAAATGAATCCATGGATCATATCGATCCCTTTAGATATTTTTTGATTTTATTTTCTTGATACGCTTTATTTTACCAAATTTTTGATACACATTTGAATTTTTTTTTGCAAAGTGACAATTTGTTGGACTTCGCGGATAGCGAAAATTACCCCCCAATGTTTGTTTTTCCTGTACTTAAATTTTTTGGAAAAAATCCCCATTTTGAAAAATTGATTACTCAACACCAACTTGGTATAAAAGGCTGACAATTAGAGTGAAAGTTGCACTTCATACGTAATATAACATATCCATAAAAAAGGGGATCCGGTCTAAAAGTGAGTGATTTGGACTGGAATGCCCCATATGTATATCGCTGAAATATCGCTAAAATAATGATATTGCTTTATTGACTTAGGGTGCTGAAGACAAAATATTACAGTTTTTATTTTTTTTTTTTGTTTTCAAGATTAAAAAACATTTCCATTTACTTAAAAAATATCCGTCCATAAGTAAGTTTTTATTAACAGTAAAAGCATTTTATTAAATTAAAATATTTATTTAATATCTAATCACAATCCATAGATTTACCTTTGGTTTCATCTAAATATAATAACAAGTATATAAAACTTACACCACAAACCAGGGCACAGGACCACATGGTTATCGAAATACCAAATGAATGCATATAAATTGGAAATATTTTCAGCACTGCAAAAACCAAAAAACTTAATACAGATATCGATACCGAAGCAGCAATTGGGCGGATCTGCAAAATGAAAAAAATAAAACTTTAGTTAACACAAATTTCGCCAAAGTAAAAACATTCAAGCTTCCTATTACCTTTGCAGGAAATATCTCTACCAGTACAACAAATGTTAATGCTACCAGTCCCATATTGCCAACAAAGACAACAAATCCCATTAGTACGAGAGGTATATAGGAATAGTCTGTTAAGTCCACACGACCAGAGAAGTAGGTGTACACACCAAATATTGCCAAGCCGACAGCCATGCCACCCGTAGACCAAAGCATTAATATTTTACGGCCATAAGTGTCGACTAGCAGTGTTGCAGCATAAGTTCCAGCGATTTGTAATACACCCATAATTATAGTGGAAGTATTCGGATCAACCGGAGAGCCCGAATCGGCAAATATATTTGACATATAATTGACAAATGCAAATAAACCACTAAATTGATTTACAAACAGAACGACCGCAGCAGTTACAATAGCTTTTATAGCCGGTTTAGTTACTAGAATTAAAAATCGGTTAAAAAATATAAAAAACTACATTTATATATCTGAATTTTAATTGGCCATTTTTAAATTACAATTGTTAGATTAAAAAAGATTTCAATTGTACTTTTACGTTTTTCTGTATTTTTATTGAGCTTTTCTTAATTTTCATGTGGATTTTCTAATTTATAATTTGGAGTTTCTGAAATACAATTATGCTATCAAAAAAAAATCAAATACGCAGAAAATTTTACACGGAAAATACGTCTCCCTATACCTTATCACTGTTTTTGTACCCATACCTAATATAAAGTCGTTTGCTTAGTTGTTATTACTAGCAAACGGGTAGGGTACCTAGAAATTCTCGTTTAGTTATTCGACCAGATTCCTTTTCCCAACTCCGTCCTTGGCCGTAGTTGGTTCGTAGTTAAAATATTGTAGTTAGTAACCCAAACGCCACCGACTCACCTGCACCCGATTATCGTGGTAAAGGTACCTAGAAATTCTCGGTTTGTTAGTAGACTAGATGCCTGTTCCCAACTTCGTCCTAGGCCGTAGTTGGTTCACAGTTAAAACCTGGTAGTTAGCAATCAGATCGCCTACTCAGCCCGAACGACATCTATAGTTATTGTTTCCCCGACTTTACTGCACCGTATTCTCGTGAGTGACTTAGACTGGGTTATTGAGATGTGTATTAAGCTTAAACTTAGTTTAACGTAGTCTAAAACTCGGATTTTTTCGGCGAAATGTGATTTATTTTAAATATTTCATCACACCTTCATTTCAAGCAAAATTTAGCTGTTTCGCCAAAATGTTGTTAACAAACTTGGTAATGGCAAATCAGTTTTCAGATTAACTAAACTTAGTTTAACTAAGATCTCAAGAACCCAGCCTCAGTATACTTACTAATCGTAGTAAGCCACCCGATCGCCCACTGATACTCGAACGCTATTAAGCTGACTCACCTCATTTTCATGAGTTACTTAGTATTTCTACTAATCGTATTTAGCAGCCCGATCACCTACTGAACCTGAACGCCAGCGTTCGTAATAATCCAACTGATCTATAGCACCCCATTCTCGTGAGGTACTTAGTACTTTACTAATCCTAGTTAGCCACCCGATTACCTACATATTTCCGAAGCCTAGCCTGAGAGCCAGCAACTGACGTCAGAGTTGCCGTGGACCTTAAAGCGAAACACGTCATTTCCGAAGACGATTAAGAAGAATAAGGTATATATGCAGGGTATATAAGGTATATATATGCAGGGAGGCCCAAAATGAACGAAGGGGTTTGAATTCCTTATAACTTTTATAATTTTTTTTTTATTTTTTTTCAGAATTTTGTAAAAAGGACTTATATCCAATTCACACCTGAGGTGAAATCTCGTCTATTGTTTTGACTCAACGTGCATATGGTCTTTATCGTTATCGTAATGTATGAGTTGGACCCTCAAAGTCAATAAAAAAACCGTGTGGTTGCACATTTTCGACAACATGGGGCAGTAAACAACCTTCCTGGAGCCGGCAGACGACGAACGGTAAACACGTGTTTATTTCCTAGCGAAATAATTTAAACACGGTTTTTTGTTTTTTGGTTTGTATTTTAATTCACGTTTTATTTAAAGAAATTTTTGTTTTGTGTTAATATTTATTTTAATATTGTACACTTTGTTTTTGTTTAATAAAATTACAATTTAATTTGAATTTGTTTGTTTTGTCTTTAACTTTTAAATTTACAATTTAGTTTTTTGTTCTTTGCTCTTCACTTGTTAAAACTGGAGTGCATTTGTGTTATAAAAAGAAAACGACGATAGGCAGAAGTTAAATGTACATATGCATTGGAAATATACAGTTAGAGTACTGCATAGGATGCTCGTTGAGTCAGGGTCATATTAGTGCGTGGGTAGGTTCAGAAGTTTTGGGTCATTTCTGAACATTCCGCCCCCCATGAGACGGTGAAGTTACCATGGCTCGTGTGAGGGTCCGGTAAACAAATATCCGAATGCTGATTTTTGGGCAACTATTTTTCCGACCTCAACATCTATAGCTCCATCTCGACGAATTTCTGGAAATATATCTGCTCCAAGCTCCAGTTCGATCGAAGTGTTCGATTGTGGGTCAATATCGGCTAGAGTATTTTCCGAAAAGTCGACAGCTGGGTTAACTCTTATGGGGCTTGAATATATTTTGCGTGGCAAGTCTTTTGTTATAAGAGCAGTTAGCGTTGTTGACCAGCGGCTGTGGGGCTGACGAGGTCGTATGCAAATCGTGGTGACTCTATGTGATGCTGTGGGTGTTATGGCAAGTCCCAACTTAAGTACTGTGGAATGAGCGATTCTTGTTATTGGTGAAGACTGAGAAATTAAGGCTCTCACACTTAACCATCCCTGTTGGTCTCCCTCCTTCTTTATTTCCACGGTAGCAGTTGGCACAAACACTAGCGAGTTTGCAAACGGGATTTTGCCTGGGGTCTGGGTCATTTCATCCTTTTTTGATGGTTTTGAACGACTTGTCAAACTGGAGTTATTTTGTTGTAATTGTGGTGCACCATGCAGCAACGTATGGTGGCGTTTAGTGCAAACACGACATCCATATTCGTTTGGACAATCTCGTAGGCGATGGGACTTTGCAAGACAATTTGAACAATAATTGTATCTTGCGACGGCATCATAACGTTCTTCATCGTTGTAGCTCAAAAAACGAGAACAGTTTTTGAGAGGATGGTCCTTATCGCATACGCGACACGAGTAGCTCCAGTAAGACGGTCTTGATGACATGACTAGAAATATAAAGGAAGATGACGAAAAACAATTGTAACTATAAGACGAATAATTTGATTTGATGATTAGCATATTGGGTCAATTTTGAAATAGTACTACTATTTTTGTAATGGGTCGTGTACAGAGTCCTGTTGCGGTACGTATGTCAACAACTCGACTATTTCTGTCAGATCCCAAGTAGGTTTTTTCAATTCGACCTAGCTTCCATTCATTGGGCGGTAGATTATTGTCTTTTATGACCACTAAATCGTTGATTTTAACGTTTTCTTGTGGATTTTTCCACTTGTAGCGGCGGTGGAGTTCTGACAGGTATTCAGATTTCCATCTTTGACAAAACGAGTGATAAATGAGTCTGAGTCTTTTCCAGCGGTTTACATGGGTCAGATTTTCGTTGCTTGAATCGGGTTCGGCTGGGGTTAACAACGGCGAGCCGATGAGAAAATGTCCAGGGGTCAGCGGAGAAAAATCGTTAGGGTCATCGCTAGCAGGACTTAAGGGTCTAGAGTTCAAACAAGATTCAATGCGGGTCAAAATTGTAGACAGCTCTTCAAATGTGAATTTCATGTTGGGAATCATTTTTCGAAGATGGGTCTTGAACGATTTTACACCCGCTTCCCAAAGTCCTCCCATATGAGGGGCACCTGGGGGTATGAATTTCCAGTCGATGTTCTGGTGGCTGTAATAATGAATTACTTGAGTCTTGAGAGTTTTGATGAATTCTAGGCGATCCTTTTTGATGAGTGCTGCAGCTCCAACAAAATTAGTTCCGTTGTCTGAGTGTATTGTTGCTGGACATCCGCGTCTTCCTATAAACCGGGAAAAGGCAGCTAAAAACGCTTGGGTCGATAAATCACTGGCTGCTCAAGGTGAACAGCTTTTGTGGCGAAACACACGAAGATGCAGATATAGCCTTTTGTAATGAGACAGCCTCGACCCGTGAAATTTCGAATGTCGAAGGGTCCTGCATAATCAACTCCAGTTACAGCAAAGGGTCTAGAGAGGGTCGTGCGTTCAGGTGGCAATGATGCCATAATTTGATTTTGTGTCTGTTTTTTGTATAATATGCACGTTTTGCAATTATTAATAACAGATTTTACCAGGGGTTTTAGTCGAAAAATCCAAAATTCAGTTCGTAAAACCCGAATCATTAGTTGATTTTGTCCATGTAGAGTGATTTTATGTGTAAATTGTACGATTAATCGGGACAAAGTCGAATCATAGGGCAGCAAAATTGGGTGTCGTTCGTTGTAAGTAAGCGCTGGTGATTGAACGAGACGACCATTTGCTCGAATGATTCCTGAAGAATCCATAAATGGGTTTAGGGTCAGAAGACTACTGCTTGTTGAAATTTGAATTTGTTGTGTAAGTCGACGGTGTTCATCAGGAAAATGATGCTTTTGGGTCAGAGTGATGAGTCGATTTTTAACAAACTGTATTTCTTCAGCGGTGATTTCAATTGAAGTGATTCGAAGATGCCTTCGGTTTGTTCCTGTGTTTCTCCAGATGCGTAAAGCGTAAGCTAGTACTCGATAAGCGCGAGATAGCGATGAAAAACGGGTCAAAGGTTCAGTGTACGTTGTGGTGGTGCATGCTTTGATGTGTTTTTCTTCGAACTTTGTGTCTTGTAGAGATATTTGGAGTGGCCATTCAGCTTTGGGTAATTTTAGCCATGAAGGTCCATACCACCATAAACTGTGGTTTTCAAGTTCACTTGGGGTACATCCTCGACTAGCTACATCTGCTGGGTTTTCTTTCGATTCGACGTGTTGCCAGTTTTTGTTGCCTACTTTTTGAAGTATTTCCGAAACTCGATTTCCTATGAAGGTATTCCAGGTACACGGGGGCTTTCTTAACCATGCTAGCACGATTGTAGAGTCTGTCCAATAATAGGTATTTAATACCGGGGCCTGAAGGTTTGGAAGGATTCCGGATACTAAATTTGCTAATAGGACAGCACCGCAGAGTTCGAGTCGGGGCAATGATATACTTTTTAAAGGGGCAACGCGTGTTTTCGACGCTAAAAGAGCTGTATGGGTATAGGTGTCTTCTAGTTGTACTCTGATGTAGACTGCCGCAGAGTAAGCTTTTTCAGAGGCGTCACTGAATCCATGAATCTCAATAAGACATAAGGGGCTAAATTTAATCCAACGTGGTATTTTAAAAGTGTGGATTGAGGGACAATTTTTGACGAATTTTTGCCATTTCATGCAAGTCAGGGTCTTTAATATGTCATCCCACTCTATTTTGTCTAACCAGATTTGTTGCATTATTAATTTAGCATTTACGATGATTGGGGCTAACCATCCGCAAGGGTCAAAGAATTTTGCAATTGTTGACAAAACTTCTCGCTTGGTGTAGTTTTGTTTCAGTTCTATATCTGGGGCTGTAAAACTGAAAGAGTCTGAAGAAATGTTCCATTTAATCCCTAGGGTCTTGGTTCCAGCATTTTCTGACAAGTTTAGCCAATCCAAGGGTAAAAGAGTCTCCTCTGGTAAATCTTGTATTACTTGAGGGTCATTTGATGTCCATTTCATCAGGTCAAAACCGGCTGATTTTAGAACTGTGCTGAGTTCTTTTCTGGATCTGATGGCATCTGTTATGTTGTGTTCACCTGCTAAGACATCATCTACGTACATGTTTTGCTGCAGTATTTTTGATGCTAAGGGGTGAGTCAACTTGGTATCTTCCGCTAATTGAAGTAGGGTTCTGATGGCCAAGAATGGGGCGCAATTGACTCCAAAAGTCACGGTGAGTAGCTCGTAATCTTCAATTGGGTCATTGTCGGATTTTCTAAACAAGATTCGTTGATAACTTGTTTGAGTCGGGTCAACTAATATTTGTCGATACATCTTGGTGATATCGGCGTTGAAAACATATCTGAAAAATCTCCATTTCATTATCAGAAGAACAAGATCTTGCTGAAGGATGGGTCCTGGATGTAAAATGTCATTGAGACTCTTCTTGTTCGAAGTGGGGCTTGAGGCGTTAAAAACCACTCTAAGTTTTGTGGTCAACCGGTCTGGTTTTATTATTGCGTGATGCGGCAGATAATAATTTGGGGCCTTGTATATCTCCAGGGCTGAGACTTTTCTCATGTGTCCCAACTCTAGGTATTCTAGTATGACCTGGTCATACTGTGTCTTTAAGTCAGGTTTTTGACTTAGCATGCGTTCCATTCGTAAGAACTGGGCCATGGCTATGTTACGAGAAGAACCAATTTCTTCTCCATGTTTAAAGGGTAGGGTAACTATATACCTTCCTGAGTCGTTTCTACGTGTGGTAGATCTGAAGTTTGTGTCACAAAATGTGTCCTCGTCTGACCTCAAAATCTTTTTTGGGGTTTCCTCCACCTCCCAAAAGCGTGTGAGGATTTTTTCCAGGGACGTGGCGTTGTATAGTGATACAGTAGTCGCCTTTTGTGTCGTTTGATGAATTGGTCCCCCCACAATCCAGCCAAATACTGTTTTCTGGGCTAACAGGGATCCAATAGCGCGCATCGGGGTTTCCATACAATAAATGGAGGGTCCTAAATCGAGTCCAATCAAAAGGTCTACAGGACGGCTTATGGTGAAGTGAGGGTCTGCAAGTTCAAATTTAGCAGATTCACTTTGATACTTGATATCTAACGTCTGGGGCGGTAAATTAGAGGGAAGAGTCTTTAGTACTGGGGCCCATACTTCTAATTTAAAACTAGGGTCCACCCGTGAGCAAATGTTAAATAAGCAAGCTTTGGTCGATGTTTCCGATACGGCTTGACTTAGTCCAGTGACATGAACTAAGTTGGGTTTCGTGGGTAATTTCAATCGGTTTTTCAGTTTTTCCGATATGAATGTTGACTGAGATCCAGGGTCGATGATTGCTCGAGCCTCAAATCTCTGGCCTCTAGCTTCGATGTGTACAAGAGCGGTGAAGAGCAGTGTTTCGTGATCTATTTTGTTCGGAGGATTTCGTTTGTCTTGTTGTAGGGTCAAGGAAGTCACGTTTGGAATTGTTGAGTTTTGAGTGGACTGTATCATGGATGCTTGTGCAGCAGCACTCGTACTGGGTCGAGGGGCAGCACTGTTGTGAGCGGCGCTGTTGGACTGGGTCTCGTTGGCCTTATGCAACAAAGTATTGTGTCTTTGTTTGCATAGTCTACAGCTGAAGTGGCTCTTACATTCCCTGACGCTGTGTTCAACACCAAGACAATTGTAGCAAGAGTTCGTATTTCTCACTGCTTGTATACGGTCGTTAACGTCTTTCTCCAAAAACTTGGGACATGATCGCAAAGTGTGTGATGATTTGCAAAGTTGGCAAGTTATAGTGTCATTGTGAACAATTTTTGTGGGTTTCGAAAAATTTTTGTTTTTCGATTTGTTGGGTTGTGATAAATTTGTGTGAAAAGTATTAACGCGTTTTTCTCTATGGGTCGATTTGTTAGGGTCTTGTTTAGGCTGATTAACTTTTTCCTTTGGTGTTTTGATATTTCCGACAGATTCCAAAGTTTTAAATTTATGGGTCAGAAAATCATCAAATAATCTCCAAGTTGGGATTTTAGAACAGTCCTCTCTTGAGTCTTCAAATTCCTGAACGAGGGACTTTGGGATTTTTTGGGAGCAAATGTGTATTAAAAACGATTCCCATGTTGTGGTGTCGATACCTAATGTGAGAAGGGTCGTTTTGCAATCATTGATTGTTCGTTGCAACTTTTTTAGCGACGCTCCTGAGTCCATGGTTACTTGAGGTAAGTCGAGGATAACTCTGTACTGTTCGTTAACCTGCATCCATGTGTTCTCATATCTGTCCATTAAGTTCTTCCACGCCACAATAAAGCCATCGTTCGTCAACGGTACGTGTGATATTATTTCCCGGGCCTCCCCCCCTGTTTTCTGTGTCAGGTGGAACAATTTTTCCACATCACTAAGCCGTGTATTATTTTTGTAAATGGCAGTAAATAAATCCCGGAATGTGGGCCACGATTTGTAGTCACCGTAAAAAGTGTCGGTGTCACAGGGTGGCAGCCTCATAAATGAGTGGTTGTCATTTGCGGAAGTAGACGAGCGATCTTTTACGTGTAGGGTCTGAAGGGGTTCTGGGGTCGGTGGGGGTGCCGTTAAGGTATTTATGTCGGCGTTAATCGAGGCTAAACATTTCTTATAAACTACTAAAGTTTCTTTGTATCGAGCCCGAAGCTTGATTTTATTGACAGGGGTTTCACCTTCTACGGGTTCGCTATCGCGGCATTCCTCGTAAGCCCTCTTGATTTGAGTCCACAGCGAGTTAATTTCTACACGAAATATCTCCAGGGCGTGAACGTCATCTGTAGATTTGCTTTCAGCATAAAGCATTTCCAAATCCATCATGTCGTTGGTGCAATTTGTAAATTTGTTTAGGGTCATTTTGACGGATTTTTGATTAAAATAAGGGGTCAGACGAAAATTTCGGTCAAAAAATGCCTGCTAGCGAAAAAAATGAGTGATAAAAACAAATGAGTCGGTGATTTTTCAAAAAAGTGGTGATTTTTTATTTCCCCAGACGGGCTGCGAAAACGTGTAAGCTGGCAACTCCGTAGTATAACACAGTACAAGTAGTCAATAGTATAAGGGGTCAGAATTTTTCCAAAAAATTTTTGGCGATTTTTAATTTCCCCTTAAATGTGTCAATATGGGTCGATCTGGCAACTCCGCGTTCAAGTACAGCTCGTTCAGAAGTTGGGTCAAGGGTCTGTCAGTACTGATTCCAAAATTTTTCCAAAAAATTGGGTGAACCGTTTGTTCCCCGGATGTTTTTTAAATATGAATTAGTTGGCAACTCTACTGTTGAAAGCAAAAATATTGTGAATTTACTTTGTATACAATGGAAGTATACGATTTGCCGAAATGTTTTTTTTCTATTTTTGCTCTCACTTTTTTTTTCTTGCACTTACTTGACTGTGTATGTTTGTGTGTATACTTTTTCCCTTTTCTTCTGTTGATGGTACGATCGCTGCTGTACGTTGTAGATGAGTTGACTGCTGCTGCTACTGGATGACGTTGACTGCGTTTTTGGGTCTGGGTTTTGTTGTTGCTGCTTTCTGTTGTTGATGATCAGTGCTGCCAGGCTTTTTTTGTGAAAAATCGTCAAAATTTCGAAAAAAAATCGTCAAAATCGTCAAAAGTTTTAAAAAAAGTCGTCAAAAAATCGTCACTTTAAAAAATGTTAAAAAACACATTTTTTGATATATTAAAATTTTAAAACGCACAATAAATTTTTTTTTGTCTACTTTTGTTTAATGAATTTTTTAAATTTACGTACACAAAATATTTTTTAGCTAAATAAATAGGAATTTTCTTTTAAAACAAGTGACAAAATATTTGAAAGTCATTCCATTTTTTATTTGTTTCAACAGACAGCAAAATTCAATTTTAACTGCTGATAAAATGAATATCATTAATATCATTTCTACTATAGAAAACAAACTGCAAGTGTTATTTGTTTTAGAACTTCACTACGTTTCAAAATATGACACTGATAAGACCCACGGAAAAATAATGTTTTTTTGGACACCTTTTTCAGATTTTAAAAGGATATACATTTAAAAAAAAAATTTTAGTATCAAAATTTTTTGTCAAAAAACTCAGCTTTTTGGAGCTAAAAATGAGCCTTCGAACCACTCCAAAAAAATTACTCAAAAGAGCTTAAAATGAACGTATCAAGTATTTTGTTTGAAAATTTATCGATAAAGACTCCAATTATTCTCTGAGTCTAAAAAGAGGGTTTTTTTGGATGAATCGTTTTCATACAAAAATTTAAAATATTTGCTCCATTTTTGGAGTCACTAGAGAGTATGTTTGTTCACTGGGATTTCAAATTAAAAAAAAAAAAAGATTTTTCATACAAACAATTAAAATTAAATTAAAAGAATAATCATTTTTTTTTTATACAGAGCAAAAATTAATGACTCTAAAACGACATAATTTTTTAAGTGCAGTTATATTTCCAAAAGAGAATGAAATATTGTAAATTTGTGTCTTTCTTCAGTATTTTATTTAATCGAATTTTATTTAATTTTTGTTTTCAAACCATTGTAAAATTACAAAAATTGCAAATTTTGATTTTTGTGAATAAAAGCGGGGTTACAAAAAATCGTCAAAATGTATGGGAATCAAATCAGAAAATCGTCAGTCGTCATTTTGCAAAATTTCATGAAAAAAATCGTCAAAATGACGAAAAATCGTCACTTCTGGCAGCACTGTTGATGATGATGTTTTAAAAATTTTGTTATTTTTTTTGCAGTTGAAACCGTTATTTTTTTTATAAAGTTTTCAAGGTTCTTTTAAATTTTAACTTTGTTGTTCTTTTTGGATTTTGTAAAAATTTTTTGTACAGTTTATTCAAAACGTAATTTTTATTTTTTAGAAAATTTTGTTTTTAGAAAAAAAAATTTACTTTTGTCACTGTGTTGTTTTTTCTTTAACCCACTTTTTGTCTTTGTGTTTTTAGAAAATTTTAATTTTGAACCACTTGTTGTTTTTGTGTTTTAATAAAAAAAAATTTTAATTTTAAACACCAATTTTAGTTTTAGAAAAATTATTGTTAATATGTATTTTGAAAAATTTTAATTCACCGATTTGTTTGTTATTTAGTTTTAAGAAAAATTTTAACCACTGTTGATTTTTTGTATGTAGGAAAAATTTTTTAAATCACTGTTGTTGTTGTCCGTAGAAAAATTATTTTAATCACTGTTGTTTTTGTTGGATTTAAAATAATTTTAATTTTGTTCACTGTTCTTTTTGTTGTTTTAGGAAAAAGTTTTAATTTTAACACTGTGTTTGTTATTGTTGTTTATTTAAAAAAATTTAATCCGTTTTTGTTGTTGTTTTTTAATAAAAAGTTTTTAAATTGTTTTTGTTGGTAGAATGTTTGCCACAATTTTTTGTCTTTTTTTTTTATAACTTTTTATAAAATTTTTTTTTTTTTAAACACTTTTCACTTTTTTGTTCACAATTTTTGATTATTTAAAACACCAAAAAAGTATCCGGTTCGTATAGGACCAATGTTTATTTCCTAGCGAAATAATTTAAACACGGTTTTTTGTTTTTTGGTTTGTATTTTAATTCACGTTTTATTTAAAGAAATTTTCGTTTTGTGTTAATATTTATTTTAATATTGTACACTAGACTGGGTCGACCATAAAGGAGAAAAAAAAAAGTTCCCACTGTGCGGGCTTTATTTTAAAGCTTACCTCGAAAAAGTTCCATAGCCAAAATATTAGATTTTTAGGTCGCGATTTGGTACCGCCGAAATGGTTTTTTGTTTATAGCTTTGTCAGTTGATGTCCGATCGTTTTAAAAAAATAATTGTTAGAAAGTCCTCAGCGAGTACTAAAGTTGACTCATTTCTGGTTTTAATCTCAGAGGTCATCTTCTTGTTATGATTGTTAGTTTCTCATCTTTCTACCCACTTAAATGATTTTTATTTTTCCATTAAATTATAGCACTAAAAAATTCATGAAATTCTTCCCTTGGAAGTATCCAGTTAAATTTATTTACAAAAAAGTTACATTTGATTTAAGATTTTCATATACAATATAAAGAAAATTAGAAAAAACACTTGTTATTATGCCTTTAAGCGTCCAACCTGAATCAAATTACGTCGCGTAAGGCGTAACGCCCAATAATTTTTCGTTTCTAATATTTAAATGTGAGTTACCTAAATCAAACGGACGTAAAAATTTCAAATTTGATGTGTTTGTTTTTGTTTTATTTTTACGTCTTGCGCTACGTATTTGATTCTGGTTCGACCCTAAACTATATTTAATTTTTTTAGTTTGTATTTAAATACATACGAACAAGTGTTTTAAATCTTTTTCTATGGAAATTTAAAATTGAATGTAACTTTTTTGTTAATTAATTTAAGAGGGTACTTCTAAGGGAAGAATTTCATGAATTATTTAATGCTATAATTTAATGGAAAAATAAAGATCATTTAGGTGGGTAGAAAGCTGAGAAACTAACACTTATAACACGAAGATGACCTCAGAGGTCAAAACCAGATATGGGTCAAATAGAGTACTCTCTGAGGACTTTCAAACAAATTTTTTTTACAACGATCGGACATCAAATGACAAAGCTATGAACAAAAAACGATTTCGGCGGTACCAAATCGCGACCTAAAAATCTAATATTTTGGCTATGGAACTTTTTCGAGGTAAGCTTTAAAATAAAGCCCGCACAGTGGGAACTTTTTTTTTCAACCCGGTCTATTGTACACTTTGTTTTTGTTTAATAAAATTACAATTTAATTTTAATTTGTTTGTTTTGTCTTTAACTTTTAAATTTACAATTTAGTTTTTTGTTCTTTGCTCTTCACTTGTTAAAACTGGAGTGCATTTGTGTTATAAAAAGAAAACGACGATAGGCAGAAGTTAAATGTACATATGCATTGGAAATATACAGTTAGAGTACTGCATAGGATGCTCGTTGAGTCAGGGTCATATTAGTGCGTGGGTAGGTTCAGAAGTTTTGGGTCATTTCTGAACACACGGATGACAATATTAAACGGGTACAGGAGAGTAATCGGGAAGATGGAGAAACAACGACGTGACACAACTTTTAATAATCCACAAGTAAAAAAAAAACATCATTAAAATCGGTTCAGTAGAATTCTACAATTGAGTGGCAACGCTGGCAATTCTTGTTAAACAAATTTTGTGTTAAAAATTTTAAAAATATTACAATAATTCATCTTTCAAATAAAAAAAAACAGAATTAAAAAATATTGCTCACGTTAAGACTGTTTTTTTCCTTTAAACCCCTCTTAAGTGTGAATTGCATATAACTAATACTTACCAAAATCACGATATGTTAAACTACTTTGTTGACTGACAGTTTCAATATTTAATTTGAGGTTGTCAAAACTGTCACCACACTGTTGCCCCTGCTTGATGCTACATCTTTTGTAAAACTCAAAGGATTTCTCAGCAGCATCACATCGATTATTTCTCAATAGATACTGGGGTGTTTCGGGAAAGAAACACGATCCTACGAAATAAACTATGGGTAAGCAAATCGCTATGAATGGTACAATATAATAATTTAAATGTGTGGACAGAATAAACCCAGTTAAAACTCCAAAGTTGACCGATAACATTAGCATTGCTGTCAATGTTCCACGAATGCTGTAAAAGAGTGTGTTTAATAATAATAATTAATATATTTATGGGAAAATTACAAGAACTCTTTGACAGAAATTAGTTGGATCAAAGTCAATCATTACCAACAAAAACTATCCATACATACTCTTTATATGAGTATAACTCGAATTAATCAATTACAATGCCCAAATTAAAAAAAAAATGACCAAAAACATTTAATTTTGTTTCTGTATTATTTATGTTGTATCAACACTCGGGGGATGACCCTACTAATGCAGTGCATTATGTTGCTATAAAAAAAATAGAGTATGAGGAGTAGAAAAGAAGCAGTAGTGTTAAATTGAATTAATCTACATTGAAAGAAACTGGGAAAACCTCTACGGGGAGAATATTCTACATACAGCTAGTTCGACTGATAATCGAACCTTCTCTGTAATACGCTGTGCAATCAACTGGGCAATCGAAAACACACGGTTGTGATCTACTAGACAACCGAGTGTTACAAACAAAAGCTCGGGTTATGGGGATAAGTTCACTTATCATTTCGACGATACCCCATTGAGTCAATATAGTTTGATACCCTATTGCCATTGATAAGCATCAACGGTCGGAAGTAGGTTGTATAAATGGTAAGGAGATCGGATGAGGTGAAGTACTTCTTATTCCGGTTTAAAAGGAAATAGAACTAACAGATTGAAGCTGAAACTTATTTTATGATAACCCATCTACAATATCACGTATAGAACGATCTCGGAGGAAACTTAAACTAAATCGCAAGAAGTCATTACAGACCCCAAAGGCTTAGGTATGAGCGCACTACGCCACTCACAATAACACACCTTGGAAATATACAGAGTAACCACCTTACTTTCTCCAAAATGGTGGATCGAACGACTCCAACGTTCCGAAAGGAATATCAACAGATCTACAGTAGAACGAGTTCTTCGAAAACCATACTGTCGATTGTTTAAAAGTAAGTTAGCCTCCAGATACCTAACAATATGGCAATTTACCATGCACTCCATCGCCTTCGAGGGCGCTGAGCATATTGCGATTGGGCGATAATACTCAGGGTTATTAGGAGCCACAGTAGCAATGAGTCTATAAATACAGAAGTAACAGTAAACGTAAAACCGGCAGCCGAAATTAAAAAAATAAGAGTTGCTGTTCTTTTTTATGATGTATCATTCTACCATGGTCTGGTACTTGATTTTAATATTTTTTTTATACCCTACATCACTCTGTGATATAAGGTAAACGTATTTCGAATTCACAAATCATCATTCCAAATAAAAGAAAAGGACCACTCCTTCTTGTAGTCCCCATACAAACCACCTTCACGATGCATGAAAATTGGAAATGTTTTGGTAAAATTTTGTTCAAATCAAATTTGATCATAATTGGAACATTTCTGGACTTAGTCCCCATTTTTAAATTTCGCCCGATATTTAGATATATCGGTCTATTGGCAACAAAAAACGCATATTTCACTAAAATCTGGTTTGTTTGTGTTTTTACACTAATTTAAGACCTAAAAAGGTATAGATAAAATTGGATCCATGTTTGGACTTGAGACCCATTTTCCGGGTATTATATGGTCGGACTTGACCAACTATTATTTTCTCACTTGTTTTTATTGGACAAATGAGAAAATAAAAATGTGTAATTGATATAACCCGAGTAAAAATTTTTATATGATGCAATATATAATGATATGTAATACAATATATAATTATACGCAATTTGATCCGAAAAATGGTGGATGTTTTTGCATTAAAAAAGATCAACTTGTATAAAATATGATTTGATTTCATCCGAGTTTTGACCAGACATTGCCATATATTGGTGGATCTAATTAGATCTAATTGCATAAAAACATAAAAAATCCTGGTGTTTTTTGGTTTGGGTTGAGATACACCACAGGTCAACGATACATTCACCAAACATATAATTTTCTAAAACAAAAAAATGTTTGGGTACGCTTCGAACCAGATAGGTGATATACATAACCCTAACAAGGAAATGTTTAGGAACATTTTAAAAAGTTTTTTATACTTTGCCTAAAAAACTAAGAAAATTGTTGGTTAGTTAGAAACATTTATAGTTATATATGGAACAGAATGAAAAATATATAATTTTATATTAAATTATACAGAAAACAAATTTTGTATTGACCCTCATATAATTAAATATAATTATATCAACCGTACGCATTTTAATCCGAATCATGATTAAATTATATATAACTACATATGACTGCATTTAAAAAATTTAGCAAATAGCTCACGGAATATATGATCATATATGATTCGTTAGGTTTGTATCAAGTTATATATTGTTATATATGTTTATTTTTACTCGGGAAGAGTTATTTTCGGTGGTGGCAATTATGACTAGGCTAGAATGTGACATTAAGAAATTATTTTTAATATTTAATTAAACCGGTTAATATCCAAAAGGGAAACATTTATTGATGGTTTGACTTTAATCCGACTTTATTTTGGCAAAGTATTATTATAAAGTAACAACTAACTCACTCTGTATCAGCAATTTCACTAATAAACAGCGGAAATAATACATAACAGGAGCCACCAGCAAAACCGCCAAGAAACCGTCCAATCATCAAAAACTCTGCATTTTCAGCGCAATAAATTAAAATCCACAGGCACTACAAATACAAAAAAAAAATTTTGAAAATTATTCACAATTTCAATCAAATAATCAAAAAACAAACACTTTCCTCAAAGAACCAAAATTAAAATTAAACAAGGAACAGTAACCGGATTTTTTTTTCGAACGTGTATAAACTGTCCCATATAAATTTGACAGTCCAGGAAAATTTTTTAGAACCGATTCTGACAACACTCTTTCTAGAATAGGTTCTTCAGTAATCATACACTATTTCACTTTAATTATTCAGAACAAGTTAAGTGAAAATTATTGTGAAGTTTGCTCTCTGCAATTTTGGTTCTCAAGAATTAAAAAAAATTATGTGTCAAAAAAATTAAAAAATAAAATATATTTTTTTTGTTAACCAAGAAAAAACACGAAATTCCATTAAAAACTCAGGATATAATCGAGAAAATTGTTGAAACAAAGGTGAGTAAATTAACCTATTAATGCCCACAGCGATCTAGACTAGATAGAAGCTTGAAATTTTCAAAGCTAGGTATTAGAGTGGTTCAAAAAACAAAATGTTGTAAATCGTTAGCTCCACAACTATACCTACTTGAAAAAAAAAAATAAGTTCTGTCCAAAAACCAATTAAAAAAAGTTTTTTCTTAAGGTCGCTCAAAGAAACTAAAGTTTATCATTTTAATAAAAAAAATATAAAAATTTAATAATGGAATAACGAATATTTTTTGTGATTGTTTCAAATCAAATCTAATAAATAATTATGGTAAATACCAAACTAAAGTATTCAGCGGTTCAAAATTTATGAAAGAAAATGTAAGGACACCTTAAAAATGTTGCTAAAATTAACATAACATAAAAATACAAAATGCTTTAATTCGGCTGCTGGTTGACACATGTGTACAGAATGGATCAGAGAATGGTATTTAAACAAACAAACATATTTTTTTACAAAAAAAAAATTTCGCCGAATTTTAATTTTTTTTTTTTTATTTTAATTTTTTTTTTTTAATTTTTCGCGGATTTTTTTTTCAAAAATTTTTTTTCGTTTTTTTCAAATTAACTTTTTTACATTGTGGAGGGTATCAATTAGTGTTTGGGGTCCGGGAATTCCCGGGGCGGATTTCCCGGGAAAACACTGACGGGAATTCCTGGGAATATTTTTAATTTTTACCGGGAAATCCGGGAATTTTATAAAATAAACCATTTTACATAAAAAACGTTTATTTTTATTTTTTTTTCCGAACGGTCCCACCTCACACTTACCCACCCCAACCGACAGAGAGGGCTCGTTCCCATGACGAAGGAACACGTACACACCATGGTCCGAACCATAGCGGATAAGGCTGGATAAGTAATGATAGTAATAAACCAACTACAGACTCTTAGTCATCAGTCGGTTTATTATAAAGACACTAAATACATTTATATACAATTACTACAACATACAAATAATTAAGAATTGATAGTCCCGAATTAACTACAAACGTTCAAAGAAATTAAAATAATCATCGTCACGCAATCTATTCAAATATGTCAAAATAGTCGATTTCACAAGAGCACAATTCTCCGAAAAGTCAACAAACCTGTACAAAGTATTAAAATCAGTGCACATCCTACGAATAGGATCTGCACAAGCATAATTCGTGCGACAAAAATCAATATAGAAAGCTGTAATATCTAGTAGGCCGAAAAGGGACATTGAAAAACAACTTCCCGACAAGAAATTCAGAATCAACTTCGCCCTTAATAACCTTTAAAATAAACACAGTATTCAACATAATACGTCTACTCTTCAGAGTAGTAGGAAGTTTTATCAACGCCAATCTTCCATTATATGATGGAAGATTGCTATAGTCCGGACCCCAGTTAAGGTTCCTAAGACAAAAAAGTAAGTAATTGTCAAAAGAATTCCGAGATCCAAAATAGAATCAACCGATTCAAAAATTGAACCATTTAATAGGTACTGAGAAGTCAAAAACTTCGACCTAGCAAAAGTCCTGTGCTTACACTTTTTCAAGTTCAGCTCCATGAGATTACAATTGCACCAATTATAAAATCTATTCAAGTCATGCTGCAGCAATAATTGTCCAACAGGAGAACTGTAAGACAAAAAAAGCTTAACATCACACAGTGGTTCCAAGTCCAAATCTAGCTGGACAAAATTATTTTATCACCGTTTTATATGTTTTTGGGGTCGCTGAGTTCAAAAAACGTGTTTTAATTTTTTTAAGACAATTACACTAATCGACAAATTTTTATTTTTTTCTAATTTCAGTAATTCATTAATGACAAAAATGGTTTATATGCAGAACAGAAATATGAAATGCAAAAACTTATTTTTTTTAAAGTTTTGTAATCTCTAAAAAATAAAAAAAAAATTTTGTCGAGAAGTGTAATTGAAAAAAACAAGTGAGTGTGTTAAATTCGGCTATGCCGAATCTTCCCTCAAAAATGTAAAAAAAAAATAAAAAACCATTGAGAGTGTTACATTCGGCTGTGCCGAATCTTTTATACCCTCCAAAATGTAAAAAAAAAACATATATAAAAAAATCCAGGGGCGTCTTTGGTGGGAGACGTTAGGGAGCACCTTCCCCTTGCGATTTCGAACTTCATCGGAGAGAAGAATGTTGCATTTGCTTATGCCTTTATGATACTTGCTTGTTTCAAGTTACTTGTTGCTGCATTTATTAGGGTTTTTCTATGGAAATTTCGATAAATTCAAAATTTTTAGTTGAAGTTATCGAAATTTTTATAGAAAAACCCTAATAAATGCAGCAACAAGTAACTTGAAAAAAGCAGGTATCATACCCACTTTAGCAAAAGTACAAAAAACTCAGCAAAAAATGCGATTTTTCTTAGGTTGGTTTAGTTCTCCAAGGGGGAACTTTTTCCCCTTGGTCCGATTTTATCCATTTCCAAACTTAACCTGCCTAGGAATATAAGACATATTCGTGCCAAATTTCGGAAGTCTAGCTCTTTTATTTTGGACTGTATCGTTTCCTCTACAGACGGACAGAAGGACAGACGGACGGACATTTTTGAGTTTAGTCGAAGTGTGTAGTTGGCCGCGGTTTAATAGGAATCATCACATTTAATGCTTTATTCAAGCTAAGCATAATTATAATACTTAAAAGTTATTAAAAACGTACAAAAATTCGATACTTTATTTAGAAAAAAAATTTTAGGCGAAAATCTATTTTCATAAAAACTGTGATTAATTTTAAACCTGCAAAAACCTGCAAGAAATGTCTGCATTACAACGTTCAGTAATAAATTACCTATAAGTTGTATGTAGTAATTCGACATGATATGCCTGGATTCGGTTTTGGCAAGCTGCGAAAGTTTCATAAGTCCTCAAAAATATTGATATTATTGACCATACTTCAAAGTACAAAAAATATAAGAAGAAGATCGATAATAAATTTCTTATTAATGTCCAGAATAAGTATAAATCTGTATCTTTCTTGTACATAAACCGTTTTGAAACCATTGATGTAACATGGATAATATGATGTTATTAGTTGAACACTTTAATATATATATATATTTTTTTTTAATATTGGATACCAAAAATGTTATTTCATTCGCATATTTAACAAAGTTAAAGACCTAATTCCAAAAAATGGTTATTAGTTTGATCAGAACACACCCTTAGCTTGCCCCTAGCACTATTAATTCCCAATTTTAAGGACACTAATTTTTGGACTTTTGTCCAGCTAGATTCTGATTTGGAACCAATGTGCATCATCAGCAAACATCAAAGTATTAGAATGAATAATAGAAGATGGCAGATCATTCATAAACAACAAGAAGAGGACAGGACCAAGGTGACTGCCCTAAGGGACACCAGAAGCAACACTTATACATCTAGAATGGGTCTGCCTAAAAAGGACACATTCCTTACGATTCCTCAAATATGAAGATAACCATTGCAAAACGATACCATTAAATCCAATTACACTCAACTTGTAGAGCAAAAGATTATCGTTGACCTTATCAAATGCCTTACTGAAGTCAGTATAAATCGCATCAGTCTGTAGACCTGAAGTAAAACCACTAATGATATTAGAAGAAAATTGAAGCAAATTAGTATTAGTCGATCGACTCTTACGAAAACCATGCTGACATGGTACTAAAATGGAAGATACATGGTAGGAAACAATATCAGTGACAAGTTTCTCAAATAGTTTAGGAATTGCACTTAGTTTAGCAATTCCCCTATAATTCGAAACGTTCACAATACTCCCAGATTTATGTAGCGGAATTAAAAATGATTTCTTCCAAAATGAAGGAAAGTAACCAATTCTCAATGAAGAGTTAAACAAAAATGTCAATGGAGCTGATAGAGCCTCCGAGCAAAAACAGAGGACGGGACCCCATCGGGACCAGCGCTATACGTAATCTTCAACTTGTTCATGTTTGAAAGAACAGAAGCTACGTCCAACATAGGAAGACTCAGAGAGCTTGCTCTGAAAAATATCCAATGGTGGCATAACCTTGTAAAAATTCGGCTTCTTTAAATATTTTTTTCAGGAAAATGTGTAAATTTTTGGGGGTACTTATGTGAAGACCTAGACCTGCGATATCCATATGGATAAGAAATAATCTTTATTAAATTTAAGTCGACCCGTATTTTTGCCCTAGACGATATTCCTGTTAGTTCGGAAGTTATCAAAATTTTCCCGAAGGTCCACATGGTTCCATAAGGGGACAACGAAATTTTAAAACACCGATATGGCCGATAAGCCGAGACACCCCAACCTTAAAATCGTCTCTTTAGTATATATTTTAAGTTTCAGACAAATCGGTTCATAAGGGTTGAGATACTTCCCTTTTAAGTCCAAAGTTCTACGCTTGGAATTTAGCACATAATTCAATTGAAACAAATTTAAATCGGTTAGCGGAGATAAAAATTTTAGCGAAGTATCATCCGAAGACAATGGAATTAATGACTGAGTGTCCGGCAAAGAATGCCATGAGACGTTTGGCAAATTAAAGTCACATCAAACAATTATAGAATCAACATTCTTCATCCTAGAAATAACAAAACCAATGGCATCCAAATGAGTGTCATAAACTAATGAATCAGAAAGAGGAGGAATATAAGAACAACCCAGTCAGAAAAATACAATCGCGAAAGCGTTGTGAAAGCGTTGTGGACGGTTGTACGAGCGTTCTGTATACCAACTTCAAAGCGCCTTCAGATGATCCGAATGATAACATCGATCTACGCTAGGTTTAAAGCGTTTTAAAAGCGATGTAAAAAAGTGCTTTGAGAACGTTTTTTTAAAGTCATCAAAGCGCTTTAAAAACCCAAGGTAAAGAATTTCTGTTTTAGTTCGGTTATAATAATTTGTTTGATACAAAGTGAAATCCGAAAAAAAGTTTTTGTACTTCAAAAAACTTAGAAAATTTTTCAAAAAAAAATTTTGAAACTTAGAAAATTAAAAATAAAAAAAATCTAAAAACATTTTTTATGTTTTTTTTCCTTAAAAAACAAAAAAAAAAAATTGACAAAAAAATGTTATTCAAAAATAGTTTCGGAACTTAGAAATTTTTTTCAAAAAAAAAATCTAAAGAACTCTTAAAATGCTTTTCGAATACGCTCGCAAAGCGTTCCAAAAAAACGTTTTGAGATTGCTTTTTTTTGTTATAGAGCTTTCAGAACACTTTTCAAAAACGCTCGCAAAGCGTTTGAAAATAGCGTTTTTAGAATGCTTTTTTTTTGTTACAGTGCTTTCAGAACGCTTTTTTATTAGAACCGTCGTCAATTTATGCTTGGGAAGTAACAAAAATAGATTTCAGCCCAAGTTTGATACTACTTTTAATTAAATTTTTAATATTTTTTTAAATACAGGTGTAATTGCATTTGCTATTTTTTGTATTTTTTCTATTTGGAAGAACAGTATAAATATGTATTCATAGGAAACTGACTAATTGTAAGTATAAAAAGTATGACAATAGGCTTGTTTTTTGCAGACCGGATTAATATTTGGATTAACCTTATTTAGTTAAAAAATGGGTCAAATCAGGTCCAGAAAATTTTTTTATAATTTTTTTCTGATTCTACATACAATTGGTAAAAATAAACAGGAAAACAAATTAAGCGTTGTTGTAAATTATTTTTTTCCCGTTTCCCGGGAAATCAAAAAGTCCGGGAATTCCAAAACACTAGTACCAATACATTCGGCAAGGTCGAATTTAACTTTTTTACTTGTTTTACCTGATTTTTGTATTTGATTGGGTCGTTAGAAAAATGAGTTGATAACTCGCGACCTTGGAACAACAAGGTTCTATTTGCACCAACGACGTATTCAGAGGGGGGGCCCAACAACAACAAAAATTTTTTTTTTTTTTTATATGTATTTAAAAACACAAATCTCACAAAAAGAACAACAAAATTTTTTTGTTGTTGTTGTTGGGCCCCCCCCTCTGAATACGTCGTTGATTTGCACCAACACAACTATTGAGAAAACTAAGGTTGAATATTGTTAATCGATTTACTAAGTCAGTTTTGATGTAACTAAAAAGCGGTTTTTGAATAATTTCATATTATTCCTTAAATATTATTATGTATTTGAAAATATTCGCGCTACTTTATTAGTTTTTGCACAATTTGAGTCTCAAAAATCAGATAGAACTGTGTTGCTCAACGATAAGGCGCATGCACAGAAAAAAATATGGAGGAAACAAATTTGAGTAATCACTTGTTTAAATTTGAAAAGAAAAATTGAGTAATTTTTTAATTGACGCAATTAAAAATTTACTCACATTTTAAAAACAATTTAAGTAAATAATTTAATAAAAATTTAATAGTTTTTTTAATTTTTTTTAAACTCTCATTGTTTTTTGAATTCTCGTTTAGTTTATAGATTTTTGTATATGTATATGAAAGTTTGTAATCGTCTTTATAAAATGTTCCTATGTCTTTGAGACATAAATATGTTTGGTTAAGTTTGGAAAAACAAGTTTTTTGTTTTTTTTTCAAAAAAA
Organism: Pegoplata infirma; assembly: GCA_963921195.1. Classification (NCBI taxonomy): domain Eukaryota; kingdom Metazoa; phylum Arthropoda; class Insecta; order Diptera; family Anthomyiidae; genus Pegoplata; species Pegoplata infirma. Next base: position 140,357,011 of record OY992537.1, on the reverse strand, counting down.
AAATTAAAACTTTTTTAAACTTTTTAAAAAAATAAATTGATAAATTTTGAGTAAATTTTTAATTGCGACAATTAAAAATTTACTCAAATTTTTTGGCAAACATTTAATAAATTTTTATTAAAAATTTATTGAGTAAATCGTTTACTAAATCAAGGAATTAATTCTTGCTGATTTGATTCAAAAGAATTAATTTTAACTTTTTGTTGAAAGAATTAACTAATTTTTTGTTTAATTCCTTGTTTAAATAATTAATTGATTCACTTGATTCAAATCAAGCAAGAATTAATTCACTTGATTCAAATCAATTTGATTCAAATCAATTGATTCCAATCAATTTGATTCAAATCAATTGATTCAAATCAATTTGATTCAAATCAATTGATTCAAATCAATTTGATTCAAATCAATTGATTCAAATCAAAAATGTTTTGAATCAGTTGATTTAAACATTTTTTTCTTAAATCAAAGTATTTACTTTACACACGCACACACATACTATAAAATTTATGCTTGTGCGGTAGTAGCAAGCAACAAGTAGAAAACTTAAATTCGACTTTGCCGAATCTATGAATACCCTCCACAATGCATTTTTTTAAAGGGTAGTACATTTTTTAATGTGAAAAAATTAACAATTTTGATTAGAAATATTTTATTTTGAGTAAAAAATTAATTTTTTTGTCATTTAAAAAAAAAAAAAAAAATTACTAATTTTTTTTTTGAGTGTAAAATTTTTTTCGAGTGTAATGTTTTTTTACTGTAAAAATATTTCTGAGTGAATGCACGTAAGTATGTACACAAAATATTGTAATTTTTGTAAAAAAAAAAAACTAAATTTTTTTTGAGTGTAAAATTTTTTTTGAGTGTAAAATTTTTTTTGAGTGTAAAATTTTTTTCGAGAGTAATTTTTAAGTTACCAATGCTTTTAAAACATAACAAGTTTAAAAAGCATTGCTTTAAAATTAAACAAGTTTGAAAAGCATTGTTTAGTTACCACCAATGCTTTTAAAACTTGTTAAAACAAGTGGCATTTTAGATGAAACTAATCTGAAATTCAGGGTTTCGCTTATAACTTTTGAACCACTGGACCGATTGAGCTGAAATTTAAAACCAAACAGACCCGGGGAACGGCAAAGATACACGCCAAGCTTCAGTAATCTCATTATTGTCTTTCGAAAGATATCGTGTTTTTTATCTCGTAAATTCGTGAAACACCCTTGTCGAAATTTACTCTTTTGCTCATAACTTTTGAACCACTGGACCGATTTGGCTGGATTGCAATACCAACCTGGCCAGGTAAATGACAAACATATATGCCAAACTTCAGTAGCCTCTGTAAAGTCTTTCAAAAGTTAGCGTGTTTTCTACGGACAGACAGACAGACAGACGGACGGACGGACGGACGGACGGACATCGCTAGATCGACTTAAAATCGATCGAGGATCATAAATATATATACTTTATGGGGTCCTAGACCAATATTTCGATGTGTTACAAACGGAATGACAAACTTATATATACCCTCTATCACTAGAGTGGAGGGTATAAAAAGTCAAAGCAACAGAATTTAATAGTGTACATTTTATTGGCAGCGCACAAGCTGCATTTTTTAGCCTATGCCCGCATGCATAGGAATCACAAAAATACAAGACATTGCTTTAATATAACATTTATTAATTTGCACATATATATTAAGGGTGGGATAATGCACGACTTTCGATATAATGGAAATGTATGTGTATAATAAAAATGTTAATCATTAATTGTTTTTGTGTTAAATTTAAAGCAGGGTTTAAAAGCTTGGACATATCTTTTTTTTGTTGTCTGATGGCTATTCCAAAAATATACCAAGCCATTTTTTTATAACATTATGCTAAATGAAAATAGCAAACTATTTTAGCAGCTTAAGTGTTCGTTTGGACAACAAAAGGCTTTTTTTATTTTATGTATATCCAAAAAAAGCAAAACAAAGTCTATTTTTTTTAAGTCTAAATATATTTAGCTTGTGTGTTTATTCTGCTTTGGACGCTGCGCGCTGCTTTTGGATTCTGCTTTTGGATTCTGCTTTTGGACGCTATTTTTGGATTCTGCTTTTGGACGATATTTTTGGATGCTGCTGTTAGACAAATATTTAGATTATTTTATATAAAATGGAATGAAGAATAAATAACTCAACATTGAAAATCTTTTTTAATGATTTGTGTATTTTTAAGTGTAAATGAATTTGTTAATACAAATGTAATGAAATTTGTAAATATTATTAGAAGTTACGATTTGTTTGTATTTAATTTAATACAAAATTAAAGTTAATTAAAATAAGACAATTGATTTTGTAAATTTAAGTATGTACATTTTTTTTGGTGGTAGGGGCGGGGGTGGTTTTACTAAACTGTATAATATTTCGTTAAATACTTTAAACATAACTGTTGTTGAGAAAGAAAATTAACAGTTAACATTGAAATATATTTATGATGTACACCAAAACCTCAATATGCGGCCTTTTGTTTTAATTAGAACACCGTAGTTCGTTCAAGTAATTTTTTTATGCGCTAACGAAAAATCGAAACAAATAAAATCAATCTCTAATTGTGGTTTAAAGTGAATCTATAACTTTTTGCTATCAAAAAATTTTTATATAACCAAATTTCTATAGATAAAATTTCTAAGAATCTCAGATTTTTTCTATTAAAAAAATGCCCCAGATTCTTAGACACTTTAACTACAGAAAATGTCTCAGATTCTAAGGTATTTTTTTTTTTTTTCTTAGAGAAAGTATCATCAATTGATAAAATTATTAAATTTAAAATCAATTGATAAATAGCAGATAAGGAAAAACTATAAAAGTTAAAATTGATTAAATTCAATTTTGAATTTTTCAAAAAATTCAAGAAAGAATTTTAAATAAAATTCTAAAAACAAGTAAATATTTTTAAAATGTTTTAAAATTTATTTTTGAAAAAATAAAATTCTATTTTTTTTGAGAATTTTATTTTTGGAAATAATAAAATTCAAATGTTTTTGAGAAATTTATTGAAACAAAAATTTTATTTCAAATACCTTATGAATTTTAAATAAAATTTGAATTTTTCCCTTGTCTGATAAAAAGTAAAAGTGAGGAACGAACTTTGTTAAATATTTTTGTTACATACTAATGTTTATCAAAGATTATTCAGCGTGTTTTTACCATTAAATTCAAAGTGAAACCAATAAGAAATTCACGGTTTTGTTCACAACTTTTGAACAACTGAAATTGCTGCTTAATGTTACTGCTGCCTAAAACTATTGCGTTTTAAATTAGTTTTGGATTTACCGCTAGCCTAAGAATTCTCAAAATTTCCATGTTGCACTTGTTTTTTTTTAGATTTTTATTTATTAATAGGGTTTTTTATTTTTTTTTTTTAATAAATGATTTAAATGTGGGATAAAATTTGTCTTTTTTCAATTTAAACCATAAAAGAGAAATATGACCCTAAAAAATTGTGACTCAGTTATTGCAACTGCGCAAATTTCTATTAGTTGCGTTAAGCGAGGATGTACTATATATATAAATACAGTTGTTTTTTTTATGAAATATGAAGGAATCGAATTTGAGTAATCACTTCTTTAAATTTAAAAACAAAAATTGAGTAACTTTTTAATTGACGCAATTAAAAATTTACTTAAAAATTTTAAAAACAATTTAAGTAAATAATTAAAACTGTCATATTTCTTTGAATTCTCGTTTAGTTTATAGTTTTTTGTATATGAATATGAAAGTTTGTAATCGTCTTTATAAAATTTTCCCATGTTTTTGAGACATAAATATGCTTGGTAAAGTTTGAAAAAAAAAGTTTTTTGTTTTTTTTTTTTTTTGTTGTTAAAAATTCAAAACTTTTTTAAAAAATAAAAAGGTAAATTTTGAGTAAATTTTTAATTGTGTCAATTAAAAATTTACTCAAATTTTTTTTTCAAACATTTAATAAATTTTTATTAAAAATTTACTCAATACTATTAAATCGTTTACTGGTGCAAAATTGAGTAATTTTTTACTCAATAGTATTAAAAATTTACTCAAATAATTTTTTTATTTTTTTCTGTGTACAATGAGCATAGGGCCGTAAAATGCAATACCAACTTCAAAATTATAAATATATATGACAAACCTCACTAGCATCCAAGCTGTCTTTCAATAGTTGGATTGTTTTCTACAGACTGACAGACGGACATTGCGAGATCGACTTGAAATCCATCGAGGATCATGAATATATATGGGGCATTCCATGTCAAATCGGACACTTTGAATAGTTTTTTTTAGATTTTCCAAGTTCTTGACAGTTTTTAGTACCCTTTGAAAACTCCTTCGTGTAAATTTTCGGTTTTTTTTTTTGATGACCCGTTCAAAAGATATCGAATTTTTAAAAATTGGTAGTTTGTTTCTTTACTCAGACTTATTTTACTCATAACTTCTTTAATAATGGTAATAATTGCAATTTTTTTTTTCAAAATTTTTGTTTTTTTACGTACTTTTTAAAAAAAAATCCAGAAATATTCTTAAAAGTGCTCTAGTATGCGATTTTTAAGTTTTTAAATTTAAATCTCATTTTTGAAAATGTATGTATGTACTCTTTGATTTTTTTGAAATATTTTTGTGTAAAACTTCTATCGATTCTACAAATTGTTTGCCCAATTAGATCGTGGGATAACGATTATTACTATTTTTAAAAATTTTTTGAAAAAATGTTATTATAATTTTCCAATCTTAAAATCATTTCTACTGCTCCAATGGTGCGTCATAGAGGGGTCATTTCCAAGACCGACTCCCATTAATTTTTATGACTTACACATTTCTTTGGAACAAACTAATGCCCTATCTCCAATTCCTAAGGGGGCTCAAACACAAAATGACATTTTTTAAAATTTGCTCCAGCCGCTCTAACTGCTTCACGAACCACAATATTTTTTTAGTCCAAACATTTTATCTGAACACACCTACCCTCTATCTTTAAGAATATTTCTGGATTTTTTTTAAAAAGTACGTAAAAAAACAAAAATTTTTTAAAAAAAAAATTGCAATTTGGACCATTATTAAAGAAGTTATGAGTAAAATAAGTCTGAATAAAGAAACAAACTACCAATTTTTAAAAATTCGTTATCTTTTGAACGGTCATCAAAAAAAATCTGAAAATTTACACGAAGGAGTTTTCAAAGGGTACTAAAAACTGTCAAGAACTTGGAAAATCTACACTCAAAATAATTACTCTGTTAAATACTCTGTACAATGACTGTAATCTCAATTCGACAGATATTTGACAAAGTTATCTGTCGAAATACAGATTTTAAGAAAATACTTTGTATTTTCTTGTGACCGATAAACAAAATTTTATCTGTAATTTTACTTTTTACTTTGTAATCTCTATTTTACAGATAATAAACAGTTTTTTTTGTTAAAATTCGGATTTTAGAAAAATACATTGTTTTTTCTCGTAATCGAAATACTAAATTTCATTTGTAATTTTCCTTATTAAAATCGCTTCAAAAAACTTCCAAATATGACCGATAAACCCCTCTTTAAAAAGTGTCTTAAATTACAATAAAAACTGGTACATTTTACGATGATGACGTGTAAAATTGGAGTTACTTGTTAAATCTCGTAATATTCACAAAAATAAAAAAGTAAATTTACAATTTGGACGCATTAAAGCGGGCAAATTTAACAAAATTTAAATTTTAATTAATGTTTGTTATGTAGAAAAGTTTTACTCATAAAATGGATTTAACTAAAACTTTGTTAATTTACAGAGTCTTTTTGTAAAATTTTGAACTCATAAAATGCATTTAACTAAAACTTTGTAAATTTACAGAGTTTTTTTGGTAAAATTATTTTCGGATTTGTCAATATTTTACAGATAATTCTATAAATTTATAGTTTTTTTTATCAAAATTCTTTTACAGAGTTTTCTTCGTAAAATAACAAAAAATCTTGCTGGTTGGAAATCTAAGGTATTTTCTGCTGGCTTAGCAGAGTATCTCTGTAATTTAACAGAGTGATTATTTTGAGTGTAAAAAAAACTATTCAAAGTGTCCGATTTGACATGGAATGCCCAAAAAATATATACATGATTCAAAAGTTGTGAACAAAACCGTGAATTTCTTATTGGTTTCACTTTGAATTTAATGGTAAAAACACGCTGAATAATCTTTGATTAACATTAGTATGTAACAAAAATATTTAACAAAGTTCGTTCCTCACTTTTACTTTTTATCAGACAAGGGAAAAATTCAAATTTTATTTAAAATTCATAAGGTATTTGAAATAAAATTTTTGTTTCAATAAATTTCTCAAAAACATTTGAACTTTATTATTTCCAAAAATTAAATTCTCAAAAAAATTTTATTCTGCATTTTTTCAACTTGAACCCTTATAACAAATATAATTAGAGCCCGTGCTCGATCTGTACTTACAGAAAAAATCAAATAAAATTACTGACAAAATATGTCGCCATTAGGCACGTCTCCGAAACAGAAAATGCAAATTCCTTCATTTGTGTCTGCAATTCCAGATCATGTTGGTAAAAGTTGGTAAAAGTTGAAAGAAAGTATGAAGTGAGGTTGAGATTGCTAGAAATAGAATTGTAGTGTTGGAAACTGTCAAAATTTATTCTGTAGAAACTATAAATATTCACATATATAAAAAACAGTTTTCATTAACAAGACAAACCGACATTTAAAAGCCTACTGATGATGACACTAACTGGGGTTTTTGAAACCGGTATAGGAAATATCAGAAATGTCTATAATTTTTAGAAATTCAATTTTTCTTCTGCATTTTTTCAACTTGAACCCTTATAACTAGGGCAAGTACTTTCATGAAAATGCATGTTTTTACTCGGCACTTTAATCACACAACAAACTAAATATCTATCCGAATCAAGAAATTTGCAATAAAATGGCATCGATTTGTAGTTGCATATTTTTGCATATTTTGGTATAAATGCATATTTTTGCATATTTTCATATAAATTGCACTTTTATTAATTTTTATCAACATTTTTTTAAAACTATAGTTGAACCTTATCAACTTTTTTTTGAAGAAAAATTATTTTTTCTTATAAAAATGATATTCTGGGGCATTTCTTACAGAAATTTGATTCAGATAATTAAGGTTTTAGATTCTGAGAAATGTTTTCCATGTTAAAATTTTCCTATTTTGAGACATTTTACAAATTAACAAAAAAGTGTCTTCGGATTTAAGAACTATTTACACGAAAATTTCCCTTGAAATGCTGTTCTTTTTTAATTTTTTCACAATTTTTTTTATACCCTCCACTATTTGTAAGTGATAGGACCCAGGATTTTTTTTGGAACAGATTCCTATTGCAATGGATTCTAGAAAATGTTTTACGGTACACAACAAAATTTTTTAATGTAAAATATTTTTTCTAAAAACTACTTCCTCTAAAAAACAATTGCTTTTGGGAAAATTTCAAACAAGAATCATTGAGTCTGGAACGTTAAGAAGAATCAATTGCAAGATGATATAATGGGTTCTGGTACCTATTTTTTGGGTATACATAGGTAAAAAAGTTTGTCATTCCTTTTTTATAAACTCAAAAAAAAAAAAATTATCCACTGTATTTTTTTACAAAAATGACAAAGCAAAAATTTTTAACCAAAATAAAAATTTTCTTGTCAAATTTTTTTTTTGTACTCCAGAAATATTAACTTATGTTCTTATCACAAAATGTGTCTATAAAATATTTTACTAATTAAAAATGGGTCTAGTAACAATTTTAAAAATTGTACAGTGCGTCAAGTATTCGAAAACCCCTATTTTATGGTAACAAACCTATTTTGGTTGTTAAACCAATCATTTTTAAATGCATATTTTTAAAATTTTAAGTGCATATTTTTGATTTTTAGAAGCATATTATAGGCACATATTTTCGATTTTTAGATGCATGAAAGTACTTGCCCTACTTATAACAAATATAATTAGAGCCCGTGCTCGATCTGTACTTACCGAAAAAATCAAATAAAAATAGAATTTTATTTTTTCAAAAATAAATTTTAAAACATTTTAAAAATATTTACTTGTTTTAAGAATTTTATTTAAAATTCTTTCTCGAATTTTTTGAAAAATTCAAAATTGAATTTAATCAATAATGAATTTTAATTTTTATAGTTTTTCCTTGTCTGCTATTTATCAATTGATTTTAAATTTAATAATTTTATCAATTGATGATACTTTCTCTAATGAAAAAAAAAAAATACCTTAGAATCTGAGACATTTTCTGTAGTTAAAGTGTCTAAGAATCTGGGGCATTTTTTTAATAGAAACAAGTAAGAAAGCTATATTCGGCTGTGCCGAATCTTTAAATACCCTCCACCAATGTGATGATTTAAAAAACAAAAAAGTTTGTTTATTTATACCTCAGGAAATAAAAAAGTACCAAAAAGTGTACTTTCGGTACCTTTAATAAAAGGTACTTTTTATAAAAGGTACTTTTTATAAAAGGTACTTTTTATAAAAGGTACTTTTTATAAAAGGTACTTTTTACAAAAGGTACTTTTTATAAAAGGTACTTTTTATAAAAGGTACTTTTTATAAAAGGTACTTTTTATAAAAGGTACTTTTTATAAGAGGTACTTTTTATAAAAGGTACTTTTTATAAAAGGTACTTTTTATAAAAGGTACTTTTTGTAAAAGGTACTTTTTATAAAATGTACTTCTTATAAAAGGTACTTTTTATAAAATGTACTTTTTATAAAAGGTGCTTTTTATAAAAGGTACTTTTTATAAAAGGTACTTTTTATAAAAGGTACTTTTTATAAAAGGTACTTTGAATAAAAGGTACTTTTTATAAAAGGTACTTTTTATAAAGGAACCTTTTATAAAAGGTACTTTTTATAAAAGGTACTTTTTGAAAACGGTACAGAATTTTCGGAAAGTACTTGTTCCAGAATGTTTTATTTAACTAAAGGATCCTACATTCTAAATTTCAAGTTTGAATAAAATTTCAGTAAATAAAAAAAAGTACCAAAAGTACTTTTTTACCCATTTTACCTCAGTAGAATCAACATTGGCAAAACCCGAGCCTTAGTGAATCTTTTTTCCGGAAGGTGAACCGACATTGCAAATTTCCATTTTCTAGTACCATTATTTAAGGAAATATAAAATGTAACAAAAGTACATATTTTTACCCTTTTTACCCTATTAGAAAAATCATTGGCAAAAACCCAGCCTTAGGGGATCCATATTCCGGGAGGTGAACATACAGTCCAAATTTCAAGTCTATGTGACAATTTTTTAAGGATATATAAAAGGTGCCAAAAGTACAGATTTTTTCCATTTTTACCCTCTTAGAATCAACATTGGCAATAATCCAGCCGTACTGGATCTATATTCTAGGATGTGAACATACTGCCCAAATTTCAAGTTTCTATGACCATTATTTCAGGAGATATAAAAAGCACCAAAAGTACAGTTTTTTACCCCCTTAGAATTAACACTGGCAAAAATCCAGCCTTAATGGATCTATATTCCGGGAGGTGAACATACAGTCCAAATTTGAAGTCTCTATGATCATTATATCAGAAGATTTAAAAAGTACCAAGAGTACAGTTTTTTACCATTTTTACCCCCTTACCATTGGCTAAACTTCAGCCATAGTGGATCTATATTGCGGGAGGGTAACATACAGTCCAAATTTCAAGTCTCTATGACCATTATATCGGGAGATATAAAAAGTACCAAAAGTACAGTTTTTTACCCCCTTAGAATCAACATTGGCAAAAATCCAGCCTTAGTGGATCTTTATTCCGGAAGGTCAAACTACAGTCCAAATTTCAAGTCTCTAACTTCAGCGGTTTGGGCTGGGCGATGATGAATGAGTATGTCAGTCAGTCATATTACTCTTTTATATATATAAATTTTCCGGAGTTTGGCGGTTTTTGCCAAAAAGTTTATTTCTGTCTTTTATTATTTAATTTTTTTAAATGAAAATATTTTTTTTTTTTTAAGAAATCTGAACAAAATTGAATTTTGGCGATATTTTACATCCGATTTGGCGACAAAGCCAAAAAAAAGTCTGGCAACCCCGTTAATATGACGAAGCAAAAAATGGACACACACATGCTATATAAAAATAACTATTAATTTTTTATTATTACTTAACGAACTTTTTTTTAATTATATTTAGATTTTGTTTTACATATTTTAAAGCTTTTTTGTAAAGAGTTTTTTCCTTTTTCTCATTTTTTTTTTCATTTCCGTTTTCTTTCTTATGTATCACACAAAATATGAGTTAATTTAGGGTTATATTGAAAAAAAAAAATGTGTTTTTTAGTAATTCGCTCATAACTTTTAAAATACTTAACCGATTTAAAAAAAAATACATCAGTTTTTGTTCCCAAGACCTGTGGGTTTTTGTTATATTTTCTGACCGAAACGATCAAAACATTCAAATGAAGTTGTTTGTAGTCAACAAAATTTTCCGCGCAATAACGACACAGTTTATGACAGTTGTTTTTAACAGTTGTTGTTACTAAATACTAATTGACCATAAGTTTGGTAGTTTAAGCAAAACTTTTTAAGTGTTGGAAAAATCATCAATGTTTCTCAAAAATCATCAATGTTTTCCCACAGAAAACCGTTTTCAGAGAGTTATTTCTAGAAAAAAAAAAACATAAAAACTTGTGCGTACTGATTTGAGTTCAGAAAAAAATGGTCACCCTAGTTATGTTTAAAGTATTTAACGAAATATTATACAGTTTAGTAAAACCACCCCCGCCCCTACCACCAAAAAAAATGTACATACTTAAATTTACAAAATCAATTGTCTTATTTTAATTAACTTTAATTTTGTATTAAATTAAATACAAACAAATCGTAACTTCTAATAATATTTACAAATTTCATTACATTTGTATTAACAAATTCATTTACACTTAAAAATACACAAATCATTAAAATTTAAGATTTTCAATGTTGAGTTATTTATTCTTCATTCCATTTTATATAAAATAATCTAAATATTTGTCTAACAGCAGCATCCAAAAATATCGTCCAAAAGCAGAATCCAAAAATAGCGTCCAAAAGCAGAATCCAAAAGCAGCGTCCAAAGCAGAATAAACACACAAGCTAAATATATTTAGACATAAAAAAAAATAGATTTTGTTTTGCTTTTTTTGGATATACATAAAATAAAAAAAGCCTTTCGTTGTCCAAACATTCATCAGAGCTACTATTGGACAAGATAATGTGTACAGCCGGCTGCTGTTAGAAAGCTTGTTGTTGAATATTAAAGTGTGATGACTATTTTTAAATATCATTAATGAAAATTATGAAATATATGTCTGTTTTTGGATAATATTAGCAGCTTTTTTAAACCCTGATTTAAAGTTATTTTTATGCTGAAGAGCCAAATTCGTTATTGAATAAAGTAGAGATAGGCGCGTGAGTGGATTTTGACTCACACTTACTCACGCAAAAAATAATCGGATCACTCACTAATCACTCACGCAATATTTTTTTACTCACGCTCACTCACTATTCACGTGAGTAATAAAAAACTTACTCACACTCACGCGTGACTCACGCCAGATTCAACCACGCTCACGCGTGAGTCACGCAATAAAATTTTCTTACCAAAAAAAAAAAACAAAAACTCTAAAAAAAATTTTTCACGAAAATTTTAAAAAAATTGGGCAAACCAAAAAATCTAATCACGCAACCTCATGCAAAAAATAAATGACTCACTCACTAATCACTCACTCAGTTTTTTTTTCAAATCACGCTCACTCACAATCACGTGATTGAAATGAAAATCACTCACACTCACGCGTGATCACGTGACCAGCGCCCAACTCTAGACTAAAGGTACACATTTAATAATACTGTACAATTTGGAGTGTTGTTTATTGATGGCGTGTGTTTAAAATTGACGATATTCCAATGACTTTAACGCAATCAGACATGATAAGATTTTTATAATGTGCATTTTTAGTGTTTGATTTAAATGAAAAAAGTTTAAATCAAGTTGATTCAAACCAAAAGTGATTTGAATCAGTTGATTTAAATCAAAAGTGATTTGAATCAGTTGATTCAAATCAAAGTGATTTGAATCAGTTGATTCAAATCAAAATGTATTAATTCAATTTAATCAAATCAAAGAATTAATTCTTTGCAATGAAATTAAGTGAATTAAATAATGAATTAATTCTTTTCGATTTATAGAAACAGGGAATTAATTCAATTATATAAAATCAGATTTAAGAAATTGAATTAGGGAATTAAATCTTCAAAGGTCTGTCCACATAGGATCTTCATATTTTTATTTTATTTTGTAGGAAAAATAACATCACACGTTATTTAGGGGGAATAAGAGGGGCAAAACGGCCAATTTCTAGTCCCTGCAAGGAGAATTTCATTGTAATGCTTTCATAATCGGGATGAGTTTTAATAAAATACTTCATTACTAGGACCGCAATGGAATTTTTGCTTTGAGTTGCGCAAGAATCGCTCCATGTTAACAGTTTGGTGATATTCTTGTCTTCGAATACTTTTTCATTGTTTTTTTGGAAGGGTGATGCAATATCGCTCACACTTCTTCCGCCAATATAATAAAAATAATAATTTCGCCAATATACTCACAAACTCCACAAAGCATAGTATATTTTTTCGTTATTGCTGTTGGACTACCTGAAGTTTTATCCAAAGCTTTTCATTTCAACTACATATGTGTTTTTACTTCAAAAACCTTGCTTCAGGAATTCGTTTGGCGGATTTTAACTTCTTATCGCATCTTTTAGCTACCCCTACATTATTTGTCTTCTCGTGTGCGTTAAAACTGTTGTCAAATTACTAGAAAAAGTCCAGTAATCCCATTTTAGATATATTTGGCAGTTATTCTATTTTTTTAACAAAAATTTTTGATCAATAATTAATTTTTTCTATGTAATTTTACAATTTTTTTAGTAAATGTACGAATTTCCAAGGTAATTTTACAAAAAGAAAAATCTAGTTAAGTCACGAGAATTCCTTGTAAGCATTATCGCATCTAAAAAGTTGAAAATTTACAATTTTATTGGTAAAAAACTTGTAAAATTACTAAAAAGCTCGTAATTTTTACAAGAAATTCTCGAAAAATAGGAGGTAAGAAAAAAATCTAGTAAAGTCACGAGAAGTCTTTCTTATTTTTATCGCGTCAAAAAAGTTGTAAATTTACAAAATTATTGTTAAAAAGCTTGTAAATTGTTTGTAATTTTACAATCTTATTTTCCAATAAAATTGTAATTGTTACTAGGAACTAGGTAGCAAACAATTATGTTATTTTAAAAAAAAAATTTTGAGTGTACACTAGGGTGGCTTGTTTTTGGGCTTTTCTCTCTGATCAAATTCTAATACCCGCCAAAAGTGTCGGTCCCCTAAGGGTAACTCACATGCAAAATATCACTCCGATCGGAGTTTATCTTCTGTCTCCACTTTGAGCCTCAAAATTGGGGTTTTTAGAAAAAAGGACTTTTTAAAAAAAAAAAAAAAAAAATTAAGTTTTTTTATTAAAATAATGAAAAAAATTTTTTTGTATAATATTTGATCATAAATACTTAAGTATGAAATTTAAAGATTTTACGGTATCATTAACCCGTTCAAACTTGATACCAAAAAAATGGCATGATTTTGGGGGCGTTCTCAAAACACCTTTTTTCAAAATTTGAAAATTTTATTGAAAAAAAATTTTAAATATACCATTTTTTCTTTCTGAATACATTAAGAACACCTTGGAGAAGAAAAATGTGAAATATGGCGGATATCCGTCGAGCCACTTTTTGGGAATCGTGGGGGGAAGTTAGCGGATTTCAAGGAAATGTTGGTTTTGTCAATAATTTGGATTAATAAAATCGTATAAATTTCATTTTTGGGCAAATGAACTGTTTTTTGGTGTCGTGGCATTTTATTAGATAATTTTAAGTCTGTCATGAAATCTTACCGATCTAGGACGTCTCTAACCCACATTGGCGGGGGGTCAAAAATGACCCCCGCAGGAAATTTGAAGTTTAGAGCTTAAATTTTGTGCTATTAACAAGTAAAAAACGGCTTGTGTGTTTTCTACCATAACTATTATTTCGTATTAATATATTATCTTTAAAAAAATCGTTAACCCTTCTTGGTAGGGGGTCAAAAATGGCCCATTCAATAAAAAGTATATATTTTTTATAGAAAATTAATTTGTGGCAGTCTATTAGATAACTTCAAATCAGCCCTGAAATTTCACCTGTTTAAGATATCTTTAACCCACATTGGCCAGGGGTCAAAAATGACCCCGGCAAAACTTTTCGGCATAGTGCTTGAATTTTTTGATATCAACAAAAGTTATATTTTTTATTGAATGGGTCATTTTTGACCCCCTACCAAGAAGGGTTAACGATTTTTTTAAAGATAATATATTAATATGAAATTATAGTTGAGGTCAAACACACAAAAGCCGTTTTTTACTTGTTTATAGCACAAAATTTAAGCTCTAAACTTCAAATTTCTTGCGGGGGTCATTTTTGACCCCCCGCCAATGTGGGTTAAAGACGTCCTAGATCGGTAAGATTTCATGACAGACTTAAAGTTATCTAATAGAACGCCACGACACCAAAACACAGTTAATTTGCCCAAAAATGAAATTTATAAGATTTTATTAATCCAAATTATTGACAAAACCAACATTTCCTTGAAATCCGCTAACTTCCCCCCACGATTCCCAAAAAGTGGCTCGACGAATATCCACCATATTTCACATTTTTCTTCTCCAAGGTGTTCTTAATGTATTCAGAAAGAAAAAATGGTATATTTAAAATTTTTTTTCAATAAAATTTTCAAATTTTGAAAAAAGGTGTTTTGAGAACGCCCCCAAAATCATGCCATTTTTTTGGTATCAAGTTTGAACGGGTTAATGATACCGTAAAATCTTTAAATTTCATACTTAAGTATTTATGATCAAATATTATACAAAAAAATTTTTTTCATTATTTTAATAAAAAAACTTAAATTTTTTTTTTTTTTTTTTAAAAGTCCTTTTTTCTAAAAACCCCAATTTTGAGGCTCAAAGTGGAGACAGAAGATAAACTCCGATCGGAGTGATATTTTGCATGTGAGTTACCCTTAGGGGACCGACACTTTTGGCGGGTATTAGAATTTGATCAGAGAGAAAAGCCCAAAAACGAGCCACCCTAGTGTACACTCAAAAAAAACCTTGTCAAATTACTCGAAAAATTCTAGTAATCGTATTTTACCAATATTTGAAAGTTTTCCTTTTAAGTTTTATTGCGTCAAAAATGCTATAAATTTACAATTTTATTGTTAAAAAGCTTGTAAAATTCCAAAAAAGCTTGTACTACCTCCGTCCCAAAATAATCTTAACATTTCTATATTTTGGCTGGGATTATGGAGGATTTTTTGAAAAAGCATATCAATAATTTAGAAATTCTTTATAGCTTTGCAATTTTTCAATTCACGTGTAAAATGGATTCAATAAACTGCATCCAGATAAATGAGACAACTTGTTTTCGACGTTACAAACAGGCATAGTGTCCACTATGGTCGAAAATATGAAAATAATTACAAAATGCGGCGTATGAAATAAGAAATTTTATGCTAGAGGCCCTTTTAACGGATTTTAATAAATGCATTATGGATGCAATTGGGACATCTTGCAAATATTTTTCATTATTTTTTTTTACAATTTTAGTACACGAGATTAGTATAAGATTGTTTTTTTAACTTTGTCTTCACTAAAAATAATAACTCTGTTAAATTACAGAAAAACTCTGCTAATTTAACAGAGTACACCATACTTTTCCAGCTAACAACATTTCTTGGTAATTTTACTAAAAAACTCTGTAAAATGATTTTGACAAAAAAATTGTTAATTTACAGAGTTTATAGTAAAATATTGGTTAAATATGAAAGCTTTTTGACAGAGAAAACTCTGTAATTTTACTTTAAAACTCTGTAAAATGATTTGGACAAAAAAAACTGTTAATTTACTGACAAGGGAAGTATCTCAACCCTTATGAACCGATTTGCATGAAACGTAAAATATATATAAAACGGACAATTCTAAGGTTGGGGTGTCTCGGCTTATCGGCCATATCGGGGATTTAGGGGTTCAAAACATGGGTCAAAAAATGGCGAAAAAATAATTTTTTGGATTTTTCAGCCATTTTTTTCTTAGAAACTATATGATGTTTACATATGAGAAGAAAGGTTTTTTTAATGCCTATCCAATGGTGGCATAACCTTGCAAAAGTTTGGCTTCGTTAAATACTTTTTTCATGAAAATGTGAAAATTTTGTAGGGTATTTATATGAAGACATAGAGCTACGATGTCCATATGAATACGAAATAATCTTAATTAAATTTAAGTCGACACGTATTTTTGCTCTAGAGGATATTCCTGTTAGTTCGTGAGTTATCGAAATTTTCCCAGAGGTCCATATGGTTTCATAAGGGGACAACGAAATTTTGAAACACTGATATGGCCGAAAAGCCGAGACACCCCAACCTTAAAATCGTCTCATTTATATATATTTTAAGTTTCAGGTAAATCGGTTCATAAGGGTTGAGATACTTCCCTTGTGAGCTTCTAGTAAAATATTGGTTAAATAAACCACCATTTAGCAAAGAAAACTATGTAAATTTACATAAATTTGTAAATGGCATTTGATTCAAAAAAAAAAAATACAGAAAAAATTCTGTAAATTTAAAGAGTTTAGTTAAATGCATGTTATTTTGTAAAATTTTTATACGATTTCTGAAAAGATTTTTTTTACAACTTTTTTTGCTACTTTTTCTACATTTTCTCAAAAAAAAAAATATACGACAAAATTTTGATGCTTGGTAACAAAAACAAAACCTACTCAAAACAGAAAGCTTTTTGGTTATAAAAAAATACGATAGTATTTTGCTTAAATCTGTATTTTAGCAGAAAACTCTGTTAATTATCTGTAAAATTAAGATTACAAAGTAAAAAGTAATATAACAGAGGAAACTTTGTTTTTTTGTCACAACAAAATACAAAGTATTTTCTTTAAATCTGTATTTTAACAGAAAACTCTGTCAAATATCTGTTGAATTGAGATTACAGTCATTTTACAGAGTATTTTACAGAGTTATTATTTTGAGTGTTGTATTATTTCAACTAAAACATTGCTTAATAAAATGTAAAGTTTATTTTGGGACAAAAAAATCTATAGAAATGTTAAGAATATTTCGGGACGGAGGTAGTATTTTTTTATTAGGAATCCTAATAAAATAGGAGGTACACTCAGAAAATTATTGCAGTTACTACATGACGGTCGTTTGTGTAGTAAGTAGTAGCTGTTGTTTTTAACTACGATTTCGGTCGTTTTTGTATGAAAAAATCTCAAACAACTTTTTTTGTAGTAGTTTCAAAAAATAACTACAAAAAATATACTACACTGTAGCAATAGTTGATTTATGTAGTTGTTTTTTCTAAAAACTCGTTTCTTTCTAGAAATTTTTATTGCAAACGAATGTGTCAAACGAGTTGGTCGTGCGGGATGCGGAAGGAATTATTTTTATACCAAACTAGCAATACCCGGTCCGCGTTGCTGGCCCTAAGAAAAAACTGTTTTATATTGCATCTTAATTTAAATATAGTGTCGGACAAAATTAAATCTCGGGTCCGGGTCTAGCTAGTAACCTTTGGTTCCACTCTCGGTTGATACTATCTATAGAGAAATCTCAACAAAATCGGTTCAGTCGGTTTTGCCTGATTTCGAAACAAACAGACATAACGCTAAGTATGTTACAAAGGGGCGTGTCATTTAACGCATTTTTATCGAATCGTGATAGTCTAAAGTTCCATGCTGCATCCTCGATTAGTACCATATGTCCTGCAAATTTCATTGACATCAGTTTTGCCGTTTTTGTGTGATTTCGAAAGAGGAAGAAATAACTTTTTATTTATGAAAAAACGGGGGTGACATTTTATACCCTTTTGCCGAATCGCGCTCTACATATGACCTACTGTTCCCGCTCGATTAGTTCTATCAGTAGTGACAGATTCGGCTTATCCGTTTTTGCGTGGTTTCAAAACAGGCAGATATAACTTTCAGTATAAAACAAAGGAGCGTGTCAGTTTACGCCTCTTTGTTCAATTGTGGTCGGTATAGTACAAAGGGCTTTGTAATTTTTATCCCTTTTTCCAAAAACGATCTTATATGGCCTACATATGCACTTGGTAAGCACTGTATGTAGTGAATATGTCAAGAGAATCGGTTCAGCTGTTTTTGCGTGATTGCGAAACAGGCAGACAACCTCCAGTATAGTACAAAGGGGCGTGCCATTTTACGCCCCTTTTTCCATTCATAGTATAACATGGCCTGTAGTGCCCCACTCGGTTAACACTATCAGTGCTGAACATTTAATTAAAATCGAATCAACAGTTTTTGCGTTATTGCGGAGCATGCAGAAATAACATTCAATTCAATACAAAGGGGCATGGCATTTAACGCCCATTTGTCCGATCACGCTCTAATTTTGTACATAGTTAGTACTTAGTTAGTACTATTGTTGGTTTAAATTTCAACAAAATCGGTCCATCCGTTTTTATATATAGATGTCATTAGTGGTGCAATGTAAAAATTCGATTTTGCCCACCCCTCCGCGCACAGGAAAAAAAGAATGGCATTTTACGCCCAATTGTCCGACCACGCTCTAATTTGGCATATAGTTAGTACTCAGTTAGTACTATCTTGGATTTAAATTTCATCAAAATCGGTCCATCCGTTTTTTATATATTGATGTCATTAGTGGTGGAATGTAAAAATTGGATTTTGCCACGCCCCTCCGCCCACAGACGGAAAATCAAAAATCCGACTTGACAGTGTTACTCGCCAGGCTATTCTGAATATTCCCTGAAAATTTCATCAAGATCGGTTCAGCCGTTTTCGAGTCCATACGGAACATACATACATACATACATACACACATCCATTTTTATATATATAGATAAATAATATCTAAATAAATTAAATTACAATTAATTAAATTTAATTATAACAAAAAATATGTTTTAGAAAAATATTCTTGAGCGAAAGAAAATAAGTGGATAAATGAGATAACAAGTGTGTATAATATAGTGCTCACATAAGCGTGCGTAAAAACCAATCGGAAAAAACCAAAATAAAATGTGTGCAGTGTTTTGTTTTCTTATGAGCGTGCCATCTTTCTTTTTTGAAACATTGCAAATTAATTCTTTTTTTTTATAAATCAATTTTGCCAAAGCATTTCGTTTTTTTTTATTCCAGACAAATTTTGATCAGTAGCGGTGAAATTTTGAAATGAACTATTAAAAAAACAAAGGTAAATACAATCAATTTATTTTGTTTAACATTTTATTAATATAATTTTTTTCTTCTATAATTCCAGATAAATACACAAAAAAAATTGAATTTCATGTCGAAATTCTATACAACCAACTGAAATGTATTGCTTTTTAAATAAATAAAAATCAATCACTTAAACGTTTAAGAAATTTTTTAAATAAAATTTCAGGCAAGTGTAGTAAAAACAACTGTATACCGTCTTTTGTAGTAGTTTTTACTACATTTTGTAGTTGAAAATCAATAGTTAAAAACAACAACATGTTCAGTTGTTTTTACCGTAATATGTAGTGGACGCCTTTTCAACAACAAAATGTAGTCAAAACAACTGTCTTTTGTAGTAGATTTTACCGACATACTTTTTTGAGTGTAGAAAAAAAATTATAAGATTTTCTTATTATTTTACAAGGTTTTTTTTAGTGTATTTGTGCAATGTACAATTTTTAATCTGAGCAACATATTTCTGTTCCCAACTAAAGTGTCCACATGGTTCTATCTGCAAAATAATATAGGCTTTATTGGTAAACAAGGTTCTAACAGCCAGTTAGAACCTTGTTAACTGAAAATCAAACCAAAAAAGGGTAGATAGAACCTTGCTGTATTGGATATATCGGAAGCTGTAAGAGATGGACAAAAACTGAGAACGCCAATCGAAAGAGCGTAGGCCCCTTAGTGCGACGCGATATATAACTCATTTTTGAAAAAAATGTTAGTTAGAACCTTGTTGTCCCAAGGTCGCGAACTGAATTCAAACTATTGTACTACTTTTTAAATTTTTAATGTTTGAACTTGAAAAAAATCAACTTTGAAATATTTTTTAAAAATTTTCTAAGAAACGTCTACAAATAATTTCCTGCTTAAATTAAAGCTTGAAAAATTTTCTATATAATATTTTTTTTTTAAATAGTCGATTGATAATAATAAGAGTTTTTATTGTTTTCTTTGTCGTTAACGAATTACGTCTATTTTAGACCTGTACACTTTCATTTGATGCTAACTTCAAGTTCTTGTGTTTTTAAAATAGCATTTATTTGTTTTTTTTTTTTTGTAATTAAATTTAAACTGTCAATATTAATATTCTTTTTCGTAATATCAATTTGAATTTCTCTATATCAATTTGCTTTTTTTTTCAGTATAAAGATGGATTACTCCATATCAAATTATCTTCTTTCAATTTTAATTTGAATATCAATTTACATTTTCTTAATTATAATTGGAACAGGTGTAGAATAAACTCTTCTTCATTGCTATTTTTCAAGGTTAATGTTATTATCGTTCATACATTTTAAAGCATTTTAAAGCATTTTTAGTCGACCATATAATACCCTATGTCAGTGTTTGACAAAAAGTTGATATCCAGGACCGATTTCGTTAGCAAATACACATACTCGAACAATATGATCTTTGTTTATTTCATACTTACAATATGGGGCAGCGCAATAATGTAGATGCACATTTTACGACCAATTACATTTTGTAAGTAACCAATTACTATATTTCCTAAAAGACTTCCCAGTCCTAATAAAGAACCAATCCATGATGCCTCGTCTACAGAAACGGGAAAATCCAAAGGTGATAATTCGGATTGCAGTCTGGACAGTGTTGGCGATAGCCAACCCAAACCCACTCCATGTGAGAATGTTAAAATGCTGACTTTAAGAGAAAAAAAAATATATTTCAGGTTGATGTCACACCATTTTTTTCAAATCATTGCATTAGAGACTTACCCGTTAAAGTAGCCAACACTTGATATCGATATTTACTATTTAAAATACTATTCGAACGATTTGAAGTGCATTTCAAATTTATGTGGAATTTCGCCATTAAATGTATTAAATTATTATACTAATTACTTATTTCTGAAACTAAAATAATTCCATTAAGTAAAAATTTGCATTTCTTTTTCTAAATATTTTTCTGCCTGTTAAGATTTCGCTGTTGCCAATGCATCATTATAAGATAAATAGTACATACATACGTATAAGCGAGAAATGTTTACAACTTAAAAGTTTATGAGATTTTGATTAGATTTTGTTTTTGTGTGTTTTTTTTTTCGTTTTGATGATAGACAAAAAAGTTAAAGTCGGTCAAGACCGATTATATAATACACTACTAAAACTAACATTAGGTAAGAGAGGCTTATTTTTATAGCTTTAGGTATAATTAAGCTTTTAAGCCGCATACACAATTGAACCACTCTACATTTTGTACGGTTAACATTTCAATCTGTGATCGAGAGTGGAATTACTCCAACATTGTGAACGTAGCTTTACTCTGGAGTTGACAGAGTCTATGTTAACCGTTTGCAAAGTTAACATTTCAATATGTGATCGAGAGTGGAGTGACTCCAACATTGTCAACGTAAAGTAAAATTTGGTAATTGTGAACGTAAAGTGAAATCGCACTAAGAGCTACTATTTTTTTATATGTTTTATGGACCGCTAAACTCGAAAATTTCATCGAAAAATTTTTTTACGGATACATTTTTTTATTGATTTTGCATCGTTTTTTTATGTCTTGAGTTGCGTCCCTCCGATCTACTCGCTACGTTTTTTTATTAAAACTTATTTTAATTTTTTTGGTAAATAGAAATTGTTGCAAATTAGGTGAAAATTAGATGAAACACATACTTTGTCACTGCCTAGCTGTGGCAAAGAGTCGCCCATCCATTACCGGTCAGATAGGTTTCGGTACTTTGGAGGATATAACGCAAATGGATCTTAGGATATTGAAAATATTTGCAATGACTTTGAACGTGTTTAACTTGTACTGCTAGCGGAATAAGTTTTGTGATACCGCTATGGACCAAGAGGTCTATGCGGGGTGTCAATCGGACACCCCCACCCTAACCTAACCTAGGTTAGGTTGTAAGTGGCTGCTGACGTTTTACGTCAACACACATAGACTCTGAGGTCCATTGTGATACCACGGGACTTTTATAGGTTTCCCTGTCGTTAAACCATTCTAATGAAACAAGCAAACAGCAAATTAACAAGTTTTTGTATTTTTATTAAAATCCTGAACCTTTACAAAGACAACAAAGTGAGTTTCATAAAAATTTATGGGCAAACACCAAAGTTATAAAGAATTTTATGAAACTGGGCAAAAAATTGTACCTTGTATTTGTTAATTTTTATACCCTACACCACTCTGTGGTACAGGGTATAATGAGTTTGTGCTGATGTTTGTAACTACCCGAAATATTGGTCCTAGACCCACCTTCAAGCATACCGATCGACTCAGAATTACTTTTTGAGTCGATTTAGCGATGTCCGTCCGTCCGTCTGTCCGTCCGTCTGTCTGTCCATCTATCGGTTTAAGCACGATACAGGTCGCAATTTTCAATCAATTGACTTGAAATTTGAAACTAAAGCATCTTTTGACCCAAGGACGAAGCCTATTGAAATTGGAGAAAATCGGTCCATGTTAAGACCTAGCCCCCATACGAACGCCCCCTTTGGATTTGGCTTAAATGACTCTAATAACCGTATTATAATAGATATCGCTTTGAAATTTATCAGGTACTCAAATTTTGTATGCACGAATCACCATTAAAAAATTTCAAAGGGATCGTGTCAGTCCTTCTGGTAGCCCCCATATAAACCACCCTCCCGATATTCACATAATTCCCTCAAAATTCATAAAAATGGAAATATTTGATCAAAATTTTATTTTTAGGTGTTAAACGTGTACTTTAGTAACCTAATCAAATCGGAATATAATTGGACAATTTTTGGACTTAGTCCCGCATATAAAAATTTCAACCGATATTCAGTTAAATTGGTCTATTGACAAAAATATAATTCAATTCCACTAAACTTTGATCTGTGTGTGTTTTCTACACTAAATAAAGATCTAACAAAAGTCAGATCCAATCGGTCCATGATCCAATCCAATCGGTCCAGGTTTGGACTTTTCCGGAAAACGCTGGTGTAGGGTATCATATGGTCGGTCTTAACCGACTATAACTTTCTTACGTGTATTTTCTTTGTTTTATACAAAAAAAGGGTTAAATACTTAGGTGTTTAATATCGTATTTAGGCTGGATTACTCAATGCTCCGTTATAAAATAACTCTCCGTTAAATTTAACTTTTTCATACAAATTTTGACATAAGGCTCCGTTAAATCGGCAGTTAGCAGGTAACTTTTCATTGAGTAATCCGCCCTTAATCGATTAACTGTTAATTGGTTAACCGATTAATCTTGGTCGATAACCTGCTCGATTAATTTAAAATCGCAAATTTTCAAATCAAAATAAATCGGTTAATTTGTGTCGATTAACGGATTAACCGATTTTTTTTTCTATACGAGTTGGCCTTCGAATTGGTTTATCACGTTGGGTTTTTGAGATATTAAGAGGATTCGATTTGCCATACTGCAATAACCTCAGTTCACTGTACTGCAATAACCTGTGTTCAGGACCCTAAAAACGGCATTCTTATACCCTCCACTCTAGTGATAGAGGATATATCATCGGTGCGCCAACCGGAACCCTTTTTGTGTATTTCAAATGTTAGACTTTATTAACAGCTTAATTTGGTACTTTTGCGCTGTTTTTCAAAATTAAAATTAACCACTTAGAAAATTATTGCAGTTACTACATGATGGTCATTTGTGTAGTAAGTAGTAGTTGTTGTTTTCAACTACAATTTCAGTTGTTTTTGTATGAAAAATCTAAAACAACTGTTTTTTGTAGTCGTATTCAAAAACAAATACAAAAAATTACTACATTGTAGTAACAGTTGTTTTATGTAGTTGTTTTTATTCTATAAAAAACTTATAATTTTTAGAAAAACAGATGTGCAGGTATTATTTCCAAATAATTTTAATCGTTTTTGACGTTTAGAATTTTTTTGTTAATAAAAAAATGAAGGCAATTTAAGTTACAGTAAAAACAACTGTAATTTGAAGTAGTTTTTACAGTTTTTTGTAGTTGTTAATCAATAGTTAAAAACAACAATTTTTGGTTGATTTTACCGTAAAATGTAGTGGACGCCTAAACAACAACAAATGTAGTAGTTTTAACTGTCTTTTGTAGTGGAATCTACCGTCATAATTTTTTGAGTGATGTAAATAGAAAATTTACAATGTTTTTTACATATTTATGAATGAAATATTGTTTTAAAGCACCGCGAAAGGTCAACATCAAGCTAATTTCTATGCCTTTTCAAAAAATTTTAGCGGTTCTGGTTGGCGCACCGACGATATATAAGTTTGTCATTCCTTTTGTAACATCTTAAAATATTGGTCTAGGACTCCATAAAGTATATGGACTTTTGTCATTAACTTTTAACGCTTGTGATATTTTACTAATTTCGCAATAACATTTTTATTTGTAAACTAGGTGGTACCTGTGAATGTAGATATGTTAAGGGAACCATAATGAGTAATTCTGCAAAGGCACAGCGCAAATAGTCTCATTATCTCATGGTAAGGAACGTTCAAAGTTGAAAAATGTAAAAAAATCGCTTGATACTCTCATGAAATTTTTCGTTCAAAGTTCTATATTGTTGGGTGCGTTAAAGCTATTGCTCCAAATTTAATACCGTTTAATCAGTAGACTTGGGCAATTATTTGGTGCAGGTTCAGTGGATGTGCCATCAATAAGAAAAAAGTTACATGGACCTAAATCTTTGATACCAATTTTTTTCAATTTTCAATTTTTCGAGGTTTTTTGATTGTAGCTTTTGGTGCAAACTGTAATTTTAAAATTCAAATACACATGGTAAAAGCCCTTGTAAATATGCACAATCTGAGACTGATTCGAGTGATGTGCTCGCAATGGTTACGAAGCTGCAGCTCTCCAAAGATGGGAAGAAAAAACGTGAATTTTTTAAAAAGCCTGTTTTTTGCGAAGCACACTCCCAGTTTTATTCCGAATGGTTCCGAATGCTTTGTGAACTTTATAATTTACCATTTCCCACTGGATTTACAAACGCACCCAAAAAATATTCAATTGCAAAAATTTTATGAACTTTTTAATTTTTTGCAAAATTTCGATATTTTAGTTTTGCATTATTTGACAGCCAAATGTGCATGGCTGAAAGTTGAACATGTAGAAAAAATGGTATGTGCAAATATAATAAATCATGGAAAGCAACATTGATCAAAAGTTAATATTGGCGAATTCCGCGGTGTTTTTCAGTTTTCACTTTTTTGTAAGGCACATCCAGGCCGCTTATAGAAATTGGTCGGTGAAAGGCGCGTTTGGTAGTCTTTTTAATTCTCTATCTTCAATTAATTCGCACCCGAAAAAATTTAACGTTTAAGCGGTTTTTCGGTGGTTTTAAATTTTTGATACTTTTAAATTTAATGGTTATATAAAATCTTACATTACTTAAATAAAGTAGAAAAGAAATGTATTTTGATAGATTTTGACATGTCTTATTCAAATAATATTTCAAAATTAGTCCATGGATTTTTGCAGTCGCGAAAATCGCGAAAAATCGCGAAAATTTTTTATAACCTTGATAAAATTAGTAATAACGTTAAAATAATTCGTAATAACCTTAATATTAGCATTATTAATCATACTTTGAATAGTTTCAATATTCAGTGAAGGACAACCAGACAAGGAAAAACTCCGTACTTTATTAAAATAATGTTTAAATTATTCAAATTTAATTTTGTTTTGAAATAAAACTCTTAAAAATGTTGGTGTTTTATAATTTCAAAAAATAAAACTCTTAAAAATTTTGGAGTTTTATAATTTCATAAATAAAACTCTCTCAAAAAAAAGAGTTTTATTTTACCTTAAAAATAAAAAGAAATTTATTTTGGTATTATTTTTGAAAATAGTATGAATATATGTATAGTAGAGTTTAGATAAAAATAACGTATCTCATCTTGAATATTTTCATTAGGTTTAAGGGGGGTATAAAGGAAAAAATTAGTCTTAACGTGAGCAATTTTTAAAAAGCTATAAAAATATCAATACGGAATATTTTTTAATTCTGTTTTTTATTTGCAAGATGAATTATTGTAAAATTTTTAAAACTTTATTACACAAAATTTGGTCAACAAGAATTTTCAGGATTGCCACTCATTTCTTTTTTTTTAAGACAAAATCGGATGCAGATGTACAGCAAAAAATACTGAACCGATTTTGATGATTTTGTTTTTGATTTGTAGATTATTAAATTCTCTAGTACTTACCGTGGCCATTTTTTTTGAATTTTATTGATTTTTGTTGAAATTATGCTAATTTTAACTTAAAAAATTTACTTTTCTTCTTTCAAAAAAACATAATTAGGTCAAAATTTTAAAAAATGTCCAATTTTCGAATAAGTTAGAGTGGAACTACAGAAAGTACTAAATTAGCGGTTATTCGAATCTTCAAACGCGAACATCTTAAAAACGGTAAGCGTTATTATTTGGAGTTCAAAATCTATTTAGTTCATACATTTAATTTTGCAGAGTGTTTATTTTTTTATTTTTTAAAGTCTTATGCGATTTTTGCAAAAATATTTTTATACAAAAAACCAACAAAATATTAAGAGAACACTTTTTTAGTACAATATTTCGTTAATAGAAAGTTTTTTTTTCACAAATAAGAGTTCCTTAAAGAACTATTAATAAATTTAAATAAGATGAATTTAATTTCAACTAATTTTACTATTTCGTGAGGTCATCTTTTATCATATTATCAACTATTTTACATAAAAATATTAAAAACCAAAAACATTTTTTGTTTACTTAAAATAAAATTAATTGTATGAAAATAAAACTCTTTTTATTTCGGAGTTTTATTTTTAAAACTCGGTACCGAGTTTTATTTTAAAATTGTAGGAAATTTATTTAAAAATTGAATTAAATTTTTTTGGAAAAAATACTTTTGGTTTTTTTTCATTGAAGAGTTTTAAGTTTTACACTTTTCCCTTGTCTGAGGACAACACTGTAAAATCAGACATTTAATATTAAAAAAAAAATAAATTCAAAATTATTAAATTTTTTTTTTCAAAAATGTTCCCTTTAAACCACTGCTGTTTCTTACCTATTAGAGATAGAATAATGGTGTTAACTAAGAACTTGTTGAGATTTTGTTAGTGCATTTGGTAATATTTTTCTAAAAAATATAAAACCGCTGGAAACATTTTTATTTCCAAAATATTGGAAAATGTGCCGAAAAAAATTGGTTAAATGCAAATATCTCGATATTTAGCAAAGATTTTATGCATGTTTGAATGTGTATTTTAGCTCTGGGTAAGCATAATACAAAATGGTACGTTTGGTTAACTTCGGATAAAAAATGTAATTTTGACAATTTTTTTAAAAATTTTAACTTTAAACCGCCATAGTTTTGGGTGCGATCGCTCAAATTAATGCACGCGAACGGATTTGAATTACTTATTTATAATGTTATTTACCTACAAAGTCTTATCAATGTGCCACGAAAAAAAAATCGCAATTTTTTTTCTTAAATATTAAAAGTTAATGACAATTGCTCATATATATTCATGATCCCCGATCGATTTTAAGTCGATTTATCAATGAGTTTTCAGACCACTCTAGTATACAAATATGACTACTGATATAATTCGTTAATGGCTTTAGTAATATTTTTTATCTAAATTAAATACATCATAAACTACGTACTCTTTTACTTCCTTCAAATCATATTGCACTTAATAAAGTTAAGTTAGTAAAATTTCTATTCTATGTATGAGAAATCATGAAAAAATGTGCATTTCTGATTTTTATATGTTTGGCACACAAAGAAATGGCGAATTTATTCCCAATTTTAATTTTTTAAAGTGCATTTTTAAAACTTTGTTTCGTATTTATTTTTTCGAAATTACGATATTTGCAAAAATATAACCTAAAATCGGCTTTTTCTGTTAGCCGGGAATAAAAACCCGATTTTTTCTTTAACAAACAATTCCAAAATAAACTTCAAAATAGCAACTTTTTTTGAAATAATAAAGGGAATTTATCTCAAATTTAACAAGTTTCTACCTTTTAGAAACGTTGTCAAATGGTACCCTTTCAAAATATCGGTACCCTGAACTATACGAAATACCGATATGAATTATTTTTTTCATATTAAACCGGAGTTTTTACATGATTTTTTATGGGTTCTTTTCCAAAAAAAAAAACGCCCAGTTCGTTTCAGTTTGACTGAAATGGGTTTATATTTGTCATCAACAAACAGATTTAAGTTATATAAGGCGGATAATTTGCAAGAAGACTAACATGGACAAGTTTCTCTGGTGTCCTCCTCCAATCTTCATGAAATTTGGATATGTTGTTCGGAACAAAAACTAATTAGACCCATATTTTTTTAGAGGCCCGAAACTCATTTTTTGGGGGGGAAATTTACCTTTTTCAGTCTTTACGATTAACGCCTACACTAAAAAAAAACTGTAATGTTAGCAAAAAAAGCTTGTAAACATACAAGAAAATTTGCTAATTTTGAACCCACAATTTTTTTGGTAAAGTTAGCAAAACTGTTTTGCCAACAATTAGTTAACTGAAAATTTTTTTTATTTCGAATTAGTTCATACACATTTGAGGACCCCATTGGGTTCGGACCCGATAGGTCCAGACCCCGATGGGCCTAGACCTAGTTGGGTTCCTTAAAAATCGTCATAGTTTTTGATCCAAAATTTTTGTCCGTTTCTTGTTCTTGCTTAGTTTTTGAGATACGTGATTTTAGGGGACCACTAGGGCTTTGAGAATTAAAAAACTCGATAACTTCAAAAACATTACTCGGAGAGCTTTTAGTTATTTTGTGGTCTTGTTCTACGTGTTGAGGGCTACAAAAATACTTTTGGACTTTTTATCGTGCCGGTAATATTTACCGAGATATGAGCATTTTAAAATTTTCGGGAATGCTAACTTTTTTGGATCCAAAGTTAGGACCCATTAGGGTCCACACATGTGAAGAGGACCGGCGATACTATGAAGAGCTCGAGAACCAACCCGTTTTGCTCTATCGGGCTTAGTTTCCGAGATAGAGCCATTTTAAGTTTTCTAAAAAAAAAAAGTTTACAATTTATTTTTGCTAATATTAGCAAAAAAGCTTGTAAAAATTTGGTCAACTCAATTTTAAATTTAGCAAAAAAAATTAATTTAAATTTTGTTTAAAATTGCTAATGCGCTAAATGAAGTTTACAAGATATTTTTGCTAACATGCTAATCTCAACTAAAAATTTGCTAAAGCTTAGCTTACTAGCATTAGCAAAAAAAAATTATTAAATCTACTAATGTATTATTTTGAGTGTATTTAGTCAAAATAAACATACACATAGTATTTGGTATCAGATTAAATGTATTTTAAATACCTGTCTCGTATTTTAAAGACCTGTCTCTTATTTACAAAAACGTCCTGAAATTTAGGTATTTTAATCAATATGACGAGAAGTTGTACATGTTTGGACACGTTTTTTGCACCATTAGATAGGTTTTCCCAAGGCTTTTCATTTGCTATGCAACATGACTAGGATGCTTTGCATCATATAGTACATAAACGAAAAAAGAACTGAAAAATTTACTAAAGATTAGTTGCTTTTCTTAAGTTGCTGATAACTACAAATAAACCAACCTACTAATACCAATATTTAATTGATTTCAACTTATATTTGACACTTTTTTAAAAAAATGGCTAAAAACAACTACATGAAGAGTTTGAGATAACTTAAAATAGTTTAATTTAACGGTCAAATAAAAAAGAGATTGCTAGAAATAGAATTGTAGTGTTGGAAACTGTCAAAATTTATTCTGTAGAAACTATAAATATTCACATATATAAAAAACAGTTTTCATTAACAAGACAAACGACATTTAAAATCCTACTGAAGATGACACTAACTGGGGTGTTTGAAATCGGTATAGGAAATACCAGAAATGTCTATAATTTTTAGAAATTCAATTTTTCTTCTGCATTTTTTCAACTTGAACCCTTATAACAAATATAATTAGAGCCCGTGCTCGATCTGTACTTAAAAAAAAAATCAAAAAAAAAAAGTTAATTAATTATTTAACTGTTGAATTTTAGTTGCTTGCTAATTAGAATAAGGTAAATATTTATTTATTTAAAATAAAAGTGAACTTGAAAATTTTAAGATATTTTATTAAAGTAATGCAGCAGCTAACTTTTTTATAGAATCTGAGAATTTTGTTAAAGAAAAAATGCCTTAGAATTTTTCTATGAAAAAATGTTTCAGAATCTAAAAATGTTTCTATAGAAAAAATGTTTAAGAATCTGAGAATGTTTCTATAGAAAAAATGTCTCAGAATCTAAGAATTTTTTTATAGAAAAATAGTCTCGGAGTCATTGAATATTTCTATAGAAAAAATGTCTCAGAATCTGAAAATGTTTCTATAGAAAAAATGTCTAAGAATCTGAGAATGTTTCTATAGAAAAAATGTCTTAGAATCTGAGAATTTTTCTATAGAAAAATAGTCTCGGAGTCATTGAATTTTTCTATAGAAAAAATGTCTCAGAATCTGAGAATTTTTCTATAGAAAAAAATGTCTCAGAATTTGAGAATTTTTCTATAGAAAAATTGGCTCATTGTGAATCTTTCTATAGAAAAAATGTCTCAGAATCTGAGAATTATGTCTCAAAGTCTAATAACACTACTCTACATAATTTTTGCACATTCATGTTGAATACATTTTCTAAAGTATTTTGGCCTCTTAAGCACGAATCTGTCATTAGAAAAGTTGTATCGCCTTCTAGAGATATATGCATTTTCATATTGTATGATCCGAGTTAAAGTTATTCATATTTTTTTTATTCGAATGTCCAATAAAATAACCGACCTTTTGCAAGAAATCCGGACTCGATACGATCAAGGACATTATGAGAAATTTCAAAATTTCCTTTTTTGGTTATGTCCATATAAGTCTACGAATTTTGCAATTTGTTCAAAGCAGATAAAGCCCAGGAAAAAATTACACATTACATTAAGACCACATTACCATACGCTGCATTACATTTCTGGTTACCAATTTTTAACACTCGATCACCAAACTCATTACCAATAAATATAAAGTAGTTAATTACATTATAAAATAAAATTGTAAAAAAGAACTAGTTGCTTGTAAAAAATAGTAATATTATTGTTTCCAAGACACAGAATAAAAGTTTTGATGAAAATTTTAACGGTAGTTTTTTTTGCTATACCCCTGAAGTTTAGCACAACGATGTATTATGGTCATAGGCTGGTTAAGTTTGTAAATGGGCATAATCGGACCTGGAGGGAAAAAGTTCCCTACTTGAAAAACTTTTTTTTTGTATTTTTGTTAAACAAGTAAAATATTTTTATATAAAAAAGTAAAAGTACTGCAACTGGATCCAGGTAACTCCCTGTGAATTTTTTTACCCGCCCACTTTTCTGGGCGTGAATATAAAAAAAGAGGTTCCCGTTTTTTGCAGGGCAATTGGTTACATTTGACACTGGCGAAGTAGCTATTTTTTTCACTTTGGTAGGTTAGGTTAGGTTGTAAGTGGCTGCTGATGTTTTACGTCAACACACGTAGACTCTGAGGTCCATTGTGATACCTCGGGACCGTAATAGGTTTCCCTACTAGTCCCTGTTGTTAAACCAGTTTGAGCTTCTTGTGAAACTCCTTAGATGTTGAATTTTGACATCCGACAAATCAGAAAGATCGTACAGCTCCCTAGATCCCAGTGAAGAAAGTCTCTGACCAGAAAGTGCCGGGCAATGGCAAATAAAGTGTTCGATAGTTTCCAACTCCTCTTCATCCATGCAACTTCGGCAAAAGTCATTCAACGGCACATTTAACCGCTCTGCGTGCTTCCATATAAGACAGTGTCCGGTAATTATAGAAACCACCGCACAGTGCTTCGTTCCCATATAACGAAGGGACAAAAATAGAAGGAGTTGTCACATATTTTTGAAATTTGGTACTCGTGCATAAAACGTCTTAGTTAAGAAAAATATAAATTTTTGGAAAAATCGGTGTAAGGACATGTGTCCTGAAATTGAAAAAATTAATTTTAGCTTCAATAATGCCCAAAAAATTACAAAAAGTGGTCATGCTGATACACATTCAACTAGAAACTTGTGTATAAATTTTCATTAAAATCGGTGCAAGGACTCAAGGTCCTGCCATATATAATTTTTCTTTAAAACGCTATAACACCTACTAATTGTCCGATCGTAAAAAAATTTTGTAAGCAAATTAATATTCCTTAGATATATATTAATACCAAATTTGGGCAAAATCGGATTAGTAGTGTGGAAAATATAAAAACATCCTTTTTTAAAAAATTAGTTATTTTTATATCTAAAAAAGGTCAAAGAGATGTATTAAATCAACTTCTGAGCTACATAATGTTTATTCATGTCTATAGTAAAATTTGATGGCGGTTCTTTTTATACCCTCCACTAAGTGATAGAGGGTATATATAAGTTTGTCATTCCGTTTGTAACTCATCGAAATATCGATCTGGGGCCCCATAAAGTATATATATTCATGATGCCCGATCGATTTTAAGACATTCTAGCGATGTCCGTCTGTCCGTCTGTCTGCCTGTCTGTGGAAAATGCTGTCGCGGACAAAATATTGCACAGAGATGACTGAAACTTAACATATTTATTGGAAGTTCTCCCGACGGTTCAAAAGTTATGAACGAAAATGTAAGCACACCTCAAAAATTTCAGTACATTCAACATAACCTAAAAATACAAAATGCTTTAATTCGTCTTCTGGTTGGCATATGAGAACATAATTGAACACCAAATGGTATTTAAACAAGTACGAACATATTTTTTGACAAAAAAAGAAAAAAATCGTGGATTTTTTTTACCAAAATTTTTTTTCGCGGAAATTTTTTTTTTCAAAAAAATTTTTTTTTCAAAAGTAATTTCCTTTTAAATAAAGTTTTTTTGCAATAATCTTTTTGAAATTGTGGAGGGTATCACTATATTCGGCAAGGCCGAATTTAACTTTTTTACTTGTTTTAGAATACATTAACCCCCTATCTTCCATTTTTAGGGGTCATTTTTGTCCTTTTTTACATATCCTCGTAGAACAA
This sequence comes from Pegoplata infirma, assembly GCA_963921195.1. Taxonomy (NCBI): domain Eukaryota; kingdom Metazoa; phylum Arthropoda; class Insecta; order Diptera; family Anthomyiidae; genus Pegoplata; species Pegoplata infirma. The sequence goes on along the minus strand of OY992537.1, from coordinate 140,323,631 downwards.
CACTAAAACGTGCATTTAAATAGTTAATATGTTCTACAAAAATGTTATGCATCAAATTTTACTTGGGGTTGTCAAATGCCAAAAGATCGGGCGATATAATCAAAATGCTTTAAAAAGTAAAATTGTTAAGTATCACATATTGTTAAATAGCGTTTACCAAAGTAGATGGAAATAAGTCGAAAAATGTACTGAAAAACTACAGAGATAAAAATATTAATGCTTTTCTACAGTGAAATTTAATGGCGGTTCTTTTGTTAGAACATATTAACCCTCTATCTTCCATTTTAATGGGTCATTTTAGTCCTTATTTCAAATATTCTTATAAAATTCAATTAAACGAGCGTTTAAAGGTTAAAGCGTAATACTAAATACCTTTTTTAATGTTTCTTATAATTTATAATTTTTCAGTAGAATACACTATGCAACAAATTTGGGGTCACTTTCACGGACTGTATTTTATATTGAACAAAAAAAATTAAAGTATGCCATTTGTAAACCAAAACCCATGAATTGTTTTGAAGTCTTTCAATAAGGCGATTGGAATGATTAAAAAAATTTACTAAATGTTTGTAGAACATTTTAACACTTTAAACACACGTTTAAGTGGTTTTCAAAAGAATATTTTAAAAATGGACTGAAATGACCCCTGACAATGGGAGATAGAGGGTTAATATGTTGTAAGAAAAAAGAAACATCGAATTTTACTGAATACATCTATTAACAGTAAGCTTAAGTAGAAGTATATTTGTTACATTATTTTAAATTATTTCACACTATTTTGGTGAAATACAATTTAAAATAAAAAGTTTTACTTTTTTAAGCATTTTGCTTTTATCTCATGAACTTTTGGTCTTTTACAACTAATAATGATTAACCCTTTAATCGAAAGTGTAAGTGTTATTCTACGAGGGTATTTGGAAAAGGGACTAAAATGACCCCAAAAATGGGAGATAGAGGGTTAATATATTCTTAGAAAAGAACCGTCATCCAATTTTACCAAAGACATCAATTAACCTCATTTAGCACACAATTAAATTATTTTTTTTACTTATTCTGAATGACTTCTTCTGAGCGCCTTTGAAAAAAAAATTAAAAACTTCAGTGGGCCATAAAAAAAAAACGAGCTAAATTTTCGAAATTCTTCAAGGGTTTTGGTTTACTAATAATATACTTTCATTTTGCTTTTTTACCCTTTTAAAACATAAAATCGTGTTGCACAATGATATTAAATACTGTTAAATGCCTGAATTTTGAGTAAAAATCATGAATTTAGGCATTTAAAAAATCGCATTTTTTTTAATTTGTGGTCAAAAGTGGGCCCTAATTTTTGAATACGCTGTTAGCAGTGGCGGGTACAGCTTTTGGGTGTGGGGGGGGGGAAAATTTTTTTTTACTTCGAAAAAAAATCATAAATTAATCTTTGTTGACGAGCAAAAAAAAGGATACGTTTTTTTTACAAAAAAAAGTGATGGAAAAGCTATAAAATCATCAAATTTATTAGTTTTTGCCGAAGGAGGTTTGTTTTTCATGACCATATTTCGTTTAGGTCAATTTTTTTTCAATTTGTTTAAAAAGAAATTGTATATTTTTCGTATACATAAGAAGAGAATTTTTTAATAGAAGAAATTCTTCCTACATAGAAAACATCAGATGTTGAGACATTTTTCGTGAAAAAAATATTTTTTATAGGGAAAATGTCTCAGAATATAAGACTTTTCTTAACGAAAAATGTCTCAGAATCTAAGACTATTTTCGTATAGAAAAATTTTCATATTTTTAAAAGAAACTTAAAAGAAAATTGTATATTTTTCGTATACATAAGAAGAGCTAAATCTGAGAATTTTTTAATAGAAAAAATTCTTCCTGCATAGAACATATCAGATTTTGAGACATTTTTCGTGTCTGAAAATTTTTTTTTTCGTATAGAAAAATTTTCAGATTCTAAAATTTTTTTCCACAGAAAAAGTCTCAGATTCTGAGACATTTTACTATAGAAAAAGTCTCATATCTTAAAGCGTTATTGAGACATTTTTTCTATAGCGAGGTCTCTGATTATTAGATTTGTTTCATACTGAAAAAAATTTTAGATTCTGCAAACTTTTTTCTATAGAAAAAGTCTTAGTTTCTTGACCTTTTTTCAATAAAAAAAGTCTCAGATTCTAAGAACTTTTCCTAAAGAAAAAGTTTCAAATTCTGAGATCTTATTCCTAAAGAAAAAAGCTCAGACTCTCAGACCTTTTTCCTAAAGAAAAATCTCAGACTCTGAGAGCTTTTTCTGATACAGAAAAAGTTTAAATTCTGGCACTTTTTCTTTAAAGAAGAAGTGACAGATTCTGAGACCTTTTTCTGATTCTGAAATCTATTCCGATTCTAAGACACCTTTTCTATAGAAAAAGTCGAAGATTCTGTGACCCTTTCCTAAAGAAAAAGTCCCATATTCGGAAATGTTTTTCCTATAGAAAACGTCTCAGACTTTAAGACCTTTTTCCTATAGAAAGGTCATAGATTCTGAGACCTGTTTCCTATAGAAAAAGTCTGAGATTCTGAGACATTTTTCTGAGACTCGGAGACCTTATTCCTATAAAAAAGTCTTAGATTCTAAGACCTTTTTCCCGTTGAAAAAGTCTCAGATTCTGCGACCTTCTACCAATTCAGTAAGTTTCAAATTCTGAGACTATTTTTCAACAATAAAAAGTCTCAGACTTTAAGACCTTTTTCTTTTTAAAAAAGACTCAGATTCTGAGACCTTTTTCCTTAAAATAAGTCTCAAATTCAGAAATTCTGGGACTTTTTTTCCAAAGAAAAATTCTTCTGCGACCTTTTTCCTATAAATAAATTTTAAACCTTTTTCACATAAAAAGGTCTCAGATTCTGAGAATTTTTTCTTTAGAAAAAGTTTTTTCTTTAGAAAAAAAAAAAATATAATAGTTTTACATATGTAAGTTCGACTATCAACATTGCTATGTAGAAGACAAAAAATTTTTATAAAAACCAAATTAAGATCCTGTAAGATTTTTCTATACAAAAAAAGCATATTCTAATTAATTAGTTTATGCCAAAATTCATAATAAGATTGACAGATATTTTTCACAGAAAATGTTCAGATTAATTCACTTTTCCCTTAAAAAATTTAAAAATTTTTCCTATTAAAATTTTTTAGATTTTCTTCCTTGAAAAATTTTTGGACTTTTTTTAGAAAATTTCCTTTATTTTTTTTTTTCTTCTTTTTCTTTTCTTTTCTTTTCTTTTCCTTTCCTTTTTTTCTTTTTTTTTCTTTTTTTCCTTTTTTTTTCTTTTCGAAATTTGGTCTGGGGGGGGAAATTTCCCCTTTTTCCCCCCCCTTGTACCCGCGCATGGCTGTTAGACAAGAGTATAAACTAAGAAAAAATCAACGAAAAAAATATATAATTTTATATAATTTTTTTTTAAACTCCACCAAACTTTAGTAATTTTTGGATTTTTAACAGAAAAATTTGCTTTTCTGCGCAATAAAAAATATTTTTTTTTGTAAATATATGCAAAATTCTATATTTGAATTTAATTAGAAATATATCAAAAAAATATGCTTTAGAAACTAAAAACTTTGAAAAAGTTTCTCAAAATTTTGAGCTTTTTTTTATCTTAAATTTAAAATTAATGTTTTTTAAAAAATGTGAAAAAATTTGGATAAAATACATTGATTAAAAAAAAACGAAATTTAAAAAAAGTTTCGGGGTCTGGACCCATCGGGTCCGAACTCAAGGGGGCCTTCACCCAATCGGGTCCTCGAATGTGTACAAACTAAATTGAAATAACTTTTTTCCCATTTTGTAGTTCAAATTGGCATAATATTTAATATTTTTTCTTTTCCTTGTTGTTAAGAAAAATATGAACTTAAAAGAAGGAAAACATGGCAATAGAGCTAAATCATAGTTATTTTTTCTATTTTTTAGTTAAATTTTTTTCTGAGTCTAGAAACCGTCACCAAGGCGCCTAGGTCCGTTATTTAATTTTCCTTTTCTTCTTTAAAATTTGTTTTGGAGGATTCTTCAACACCCCCGTTTCCTCCCTTGGATCCGCTAATGGGTATACGCAATGAATAGTAGTATATTTTTACCAAAACACCATTTACACATGAATGTTAACAACATTTTTTTTGTTTAAATAATAAACTTACTATTATTAAGCTCCTCTGTCGTTGTTTTTTAATAAATACCTAACTGTATACCGTACGTATCGTTATGATAGAACCAGGGTTTACAATTAGCATACACAAAAAACTTTTTAAACAATATAATACTACAAATATTTCACGCCTTCAATATTTTTCTTTATTGCTAATTTAAAAATTAGAAGCTAAAGCAATTTTGTTAAATTGCTAATTTATAAATTCAAACTTGAACATATTTTCAAAATGAATATATTCAAATTTTAAAATTTCTGAAGAAAATATTTTAGCAAATTTAAAAATTTGAAAATGAAAAAAAAACTGGTGACAGCAAATTTAAAAATTTTAAAATTAAAAAAAAAAAACTGGCCACAGCAAATTTTAAAATTTTAAAATTACAATTTTAGCAAATTTCAAAACATTTAAAATGCTAAAATTGTAAATTTCAAATTCCGAAATTGCAATTTGGTAAATTTGAAAATATTTAACATGCTTGTTTAGAAAACTTAAAAACTGAATATATTACAATTTGAAAACAATACAAATTGAATACACATACATACGTATGTGTGTATGGAAAAAAAAAAATGATGAACGATATTTATTAAACGAATACATAAATATTAAAAGATAAAAATGTTACACGGTTTTTGTGGAGACTTCTAGAATACATTTTCTAAAGTATTTTTGCCTCCTAAACATAAATCTGTCATCAGAAAAAGTTGTATCGCCTTCTCGACACATAGGCATTTTAGTTTTTTGTGGACCAATACCTCAAAACCAACAATTCTTTTAGTATTGGAAAAATGTATATTAAATTTTTATCTGAGGGTTTCTGCGTCAACCGAGCCACCCCTCTCTCCAAAATTGGTATGAGTTTAAAATTTTTTAAAAAATTTTAAAATTACTTAAAAATATTTACTTTTGAATGCCGAGTGACGCCTTTTAAATTTCTATTGGCTGATCCAATGTGGCGCCCAATTTGTTAAAAATATTACAGATTCGCTTAAAACTCTTTATATATGGGTTCTTGTGGTCGCTTAAAAAGAACTTGCAGTTGGATTTTTAAAATTCAAAATGGCGGACCCAACATGGCGACCAATATTTTTAAAAATAAACCGATTTGCTTGAAATATTGTATGCACTGGTTTTTTGTGTCGCTAAAGAAGAATCTGAAGTTAGATTTTCTAAGTTCAAGATGGTGGATCCAACATGGCGATAAATGATCCGACCCAATGGCGTATACAGGAATCTTACACTCTTCTAAAAAAAATGTCTCAGAATCTAAAACTTTCTATAAGAAAAATGTCTGAGAATCTAAGACTTTTTTTATAGGAATAAAGTCTTTAAATATTAGCCTTTTTCTCAGAATCTAAGACATTTTCTTTAGGAAAAATGTCTCAGAATCTGAGACTATTTCTATAAAAAATTCTCAGAATCTGAGGCTTTTCTACATGAAAAATGTTTCAGAATCTGAGAACTTTCTATAGGAATAATGTCTCTGAATCTGAAAAATGTCTCAAAATCTGAGATTTTTTCTATAAAAAAATCTAAGAATCTGAGGTTTTTCTATATGAAACATGTTTTAAAAAAATGTTTCAGAGACACAAGGTGGGACTTTTTGTGTAGAAAAACGCTAAAAATCTGAGTCTTTTTTATTGTAAAAATATATTTTTCTATGGGAAAAATAATTCAGAATCTGAGACTTTTTCTTTATGAAAAATGTCTCAGAATCTGAGTCTTTTTCTATATTAAAAATATCTCAGAATCTGACAATTTCCTATTGGCAAAATGTCTGAGAATCTGAGACTTGTTCTATAAGAAAATGTCTAAGTATTTGAAACTTTGTCTATAGGAAAAGTGTTTCAGCATCTGAGACTTTTTCGATTGGAAAACTGTCTCAGAATCTAAGAAATTTTCTGTAGAAAAAATGTTTGAGAATCTGAGACATTTTCTATAGGAAAAATGTCGAAGAATCTGAGACTTTTTATAAGAATCTGAGACTTTCTATAGGAAAATTATCTCAGAATTAGAAACATTTTCTATAGGAAAAATGTCTAAGAATATTAGACTTTTTCTATAGGAAAATTTTCTCAGAATCCGAGAGTTTTTCTTTAGGAAAAATGTTTTAGAATCTAAGACTTTTTGTATACTGTTTTCTTTTTAAAAAGGTCTCAGAATCTGAATAATTTTTCTTAAAGAAAAGGCGAAGATTTTCTCAGAATCTAAAACTTTTTGTGTAGAATGTTTCAGAATCTAAGAAAATGTGCTAGACTAGAAATATCTCAGATTCGGGGAAAATGTCTTACAATCGGAGTCTTTTCTTTTAGAAAAGTATTTTATGAATATATTTATAGAATCATTTTCTAAAGTGACTTTTTCCCGAGAAACGTTTTTCATTGGAAATATGATTTAGAGTCTTTCACTTTTTCTATAACAAAAACTGTCTTAACTGGAAATTGTCATAGAATCTTAGACTTTTCTTTGAAAAAAAATTCAGATTCTGATAATCTTCATTGGAAAAATGTATCAGCATCTGATACAATTCACACATTAAAAAAATATTTAAGTCTCTCAAAAAATTTTAAAATATTAAAAAATTTAAATTTTTTCCCCAACAGTTTTAAACTTACAAAAAAATTAAGAATCTGATTGTGTTACATCATAGAGTAAAAATAGTAAGAGGATTAATGGGTGAAAAACCTTTCCTTTTCGAAATTTGATTTTTAGCCGTAAACTCTGATTATCTCGGGAGTGAAAACCAGAATACACACAAAAGGAAATCGAAGAAAAAAGGAAAAAGAACGAATACATTCAAAAGGAATTGAAGAAAAAAAAAACGAATACATTCAAAAGGAACCGAAGAAAAAACAAAAAATATACGAATACATTCAAAAGGAACCGAAGAAAAAAAGATAAATAAACGAATACATTCAAAAGGAACTAAAGAAAAAAAGTTTTCTTCCTTGAGATAATCGGAGTTCATAACAAGGTTTTCACAATACTTTTTCCCATTAAGCCTCTTACTATTTTTACTCTATGGTTACATTCAGTCATAGAGTAAAGAAAGGAACATAGGTACGATTAGTGAAAACTTCGTGGAACCCAAATTGAGAACTACGATTATCTCAAGGCGGGCTGTTTTAGATAATAGAATAGATAAATTGTTTTGTTTTCTTTTCATTTTCCTTTTAAATGCATTTGTTTTTTTTTCTTTATTTCCTTTTGAAATGTATTTAGGGTTTCACTTTTTTCTTCGATTTCCTTTTGAAAGGTATTTGGGGTTTCTCTTTTTTTCAATTTCTTTTTGTAAGTATTCTGGGTTCTAGCCAGAGATAATCGGAGTTAACAAAAGAAGTGCGGTTTCATCCGTAATATCTCTTATTCTTCTTTACTCTGTGATTCAGTTCAAGGAAAAGATCATGACAAATTCTAAAATATGTGCTGTTATGAAAATTTTTTGTAAAAAAAAATTGACAAAAAATTTTGGGCCCCTACCGAAATAAAATCCTGGATACGCCCCTGATCCGACCTAATATTCGGTTCGGCTAAAAAGCCGAGGCCGAGAAACCCTCATATAAAAATTTAATATACATTTTTCCAATACTAAAAGAATTGTTGGTTTTGAGGTATTGGTCCACAAAAAACTAAAATGCCTATGTCACAGACTAATACAGACTCGACATAAGTGACAGGTGTCAAAAAAGTAGTTCTGAACCATAGAAAAGATTAGAAGGTACGCAGTGTTGCATTTGATGTATATTCCAATATGGTGGCAAAATGCTTGTTCTTCCTCATCTCACACGTATTTAATATCAAATTAGATTCTTTGTTTATAAAAAATGGAATTTTTCTTTCATTTAATTAAATTTATTATTTATTTTGCTTTATTCAATGTTTTTTTAAAGATAATACGCACTATTGATAGTTTACAAAACTTTTTTTCTCTTTTGTTGTTTGCTTTGTTGTTGTTCTTCTTTATGTTGCATTGTTTTTATTAAACGTCAAAAGTTACATTATGTGCTGTCACTAATACTTATTCAAGCGAAATACGACTCTGTTTCAATTCTATTTTTTTCTATGTTCTGAACCATATGGTTAATATTTTCAAATTATTCTACGAATTAGGTTAGAAAGAGAAAACTGATATAACGCGCCATAAGAAAAATGGATGCCAGATCGGATTTTGTTGTTTCACTCACTCCTAAGTCGTAGAAAGTGTTGCCATGTTAGCGTAAAACGGACTAAAAACCGCTGTGTTTTCTCCTAAAATCGCTTAGTTTTTCCCCATTTTTTCTTATAAAACCCTACTGTCGAGTCTGTATTTAGTCTGTGCCTATGTGTCGAGAAGGCGATACAACTTTTTCTGATGACAGATTTATGTTTAGGAGGCAAAAATACTTTAGAAAATGTATTCTAGAAGTCTCCACAAAAACCGTGTAACATTTTTATCTTTTAACCCTTTAATGTCAAATGTTGCTTATAGGCAACATTGTATATTTTCGGTCATAGTTACTACAGTTTTTGATATTTTTGCTAACGGTTTTTCTCCAACTAAAATTAACATGTGTGAGCATTTGTTTATGATGTTACATTTTAAAAATCATTACAAGTGTTAATTTGAGAGCGAGTTGAAGTGGGGTTCAGACGTGTGCAAAAAAAGTCGAAAAAGTTGTTTTACAAAAGTTCAAATAAAATCTAAATACGCAAGAATTTTTTTATAAAAAGTGAATTTTATTATAAATAAAAGGTAAGAAAATAAAATAAAGTTTGCAAAACTTAAAAAAAGTTGTTATTGTTATGTCAGCAATTTCATGAACACAATGTTGCTTATAGGCAACATTTGTCCATAGTAGCAATAATTTCAGTTTTGTTTTTTGTTTAGAAATGCTCCCAAAAGGTCTCACAGAAACAAAAATAAAACGAATTTTCGATTTCGACTGGAATATTTCTGATGATGAAGAAGGTGAAGAAGAAGAAGAGTTATATGATCAATCTGAAGGGTTTGAGATGGAGGAACACAAGCCTACCCGATTGCGAAACTGTTTGGAAAGAAGAAACAGTTTGTGGAGAAGTCAAAGATTCAATAAAATATTTCAGTGAGTTCTTCGATGATGAAATTATAAACTAAATTTGCAACGAAACAAATCTATATTCGATGCAAACGAAAGGTGTAGAGCTAAATTGTTTACCATTCGAGATCAGACGATTCTTCGGTGTACTTCTTTATTTGGGAGTAATACAAGCTCCAATTGTATTACTCCTAAAATCTGCTATTGTTGAGTGTTATAACAATCATATGGGAGGCGTAGACCTGGGTGACATGTTGTCAGAGTTGTATAAAATCAACCACCGTTCGAAGAAATGGTATATGCGTATTGTATACTGGTGCCTCAGCACAGCAGTAGTCAATAGCTGGTTGTTGTATAGAAGAGACCTCAAAGATCAAGACGGAAGGACGAAACATATATCATTGTTGGATTTTCAATTGAGTATAGCAAACGAGCTTCTACACGCGTCTGATATAGCGCCAGTAAACCATCGCAAAAGAGGACACCCATCGGCAATCCTTCCAAGCATGCAATCTGATTCACCGTCTTCAGCACCATCTGACATTTCAAACGTTTCGTCACAAAGTTCATCGTTGTCAGCAAGGCGATCATACATATCGGAACCTCCAAAATCCATGCGTCTTGATCAAGTTGGTCATTGGGTTGAATGGGGAGCAAAAGGAAGGTGTAGATTATGCAAAACCGGTATTCCAAAATCAAAATGTTCAAAATGTAAGGTATACTTATGTTGTAATCCACAAAAAAATTGTTTTGTATCAAATCACACATGAAATATATAAAAAATTAACAAAAATAACATAAAATATCAATGTATCTTTGTGTTTTGAAATGTACCACCAATGCTCAATGTTGCTTATAAGCAACATCTCATAACGGTAAAACCAGAAGTAGTAGAGGCTTGAAATTAATATCAGTTCATATTCAAGGCTCAAACAATATCCTATTATATTCAAAATATTTTTAACCACGCCCACTTTAATTCTGACGATAAATATCGTTCATCATTTTTTTTTTCCATACACACATACGTATGTATGTGTATTCAATTTGTATTGTTTTCAAATTGTAATATATTCAGTTTTTAAGTTTTCTAAACAAGCATGTTAAATATTTTCAAATTTACCAAATTGCAATTTCGGAATTTGAAATTTACAATTTTAGCATTTTAAATGTTTTGAAATTTGCTAAAATTGTAATTTTAAAATTTTAAAATTTGCTGTGGCCAGTTTTTTTTTTTTAATTTTAAAATTTTTAAATTTGCTGTCACCAGTTTTTTTTTCATTTTAAAATTTTTAAATTTGCTAAAATATTTTCTTCAGAAATTTTAAAATTTGAATATATTCATTTTGAAAATATGTTCAAGTTTGAATTTATAAATTAGCAATTTAAAAAAATTGCTTTAGTATTCTAATATTTTCTGTAGTAATACTAGAAAATTATTATATTCTATGCAATTTTTGACTACTGCCAGTAGCAAAACAAACCCTGGATAGAACCATATTACACGATAATTATTATTTATGGGACTTCTAAACAGATGCTAATAATGCTTTTTTAAAAAAGATGGGTTTTTCAATTAACCCTTTAATAATTCAAAGCCTTTAATGAGACATTTCACAGAAAATAAAATCGTCAAATTTATATCAACAAACATCAATTGTAAATCAACCAAACATGATATCAACCAAACATTTAGTAAAAACGGCCGCCTGTTAGTCCATAATACAAAACTTCGATTTTGATTTCAACAGTAATTTTAATAATTTTATTTCCAATTTTCTTTTATCATGTCAATAAATAGTGTTTGTGTTTGTTAAATTTCTTTGTTGAAAAAATTCCATTTGTCAGATCAATAAATTGTGTTTGTTGAATTTCTTTGTTGAAAAAAAAATAAGATTTTTTACTTTTGTCAGATCAACAAGTTGTGTTTGTTGAATTTCTTTGTTGAAAAAAAACAAAATTCTTTTTTCAACATTCAAAATTTACAAACGTTTGTTGATATAACAAGTTTCCGTATAGGGGCACTTTCAGTGTAAAAATTAATTGTATTCAAAAACATGGGGATCAATGTAACAATTCGTTTTTTTCTGTTCTTTCTTCTTCTTTTTTTTCTTTTCCCGAAAAAAATTTTCCAGTCCCTAAGGGGCCTCACAAAAATATTATTTTAGAAAAATTTGATCCCACTGCGTTTAGACCATAAAAAAGATTAGAAGGTACGCAGTGTTGTATACAGTGGCGTATACAGGGGGGTGCCCGGGCCCCCCCCGAAATGATTTCACAAATTTCAAAATTTAGTATTAAAAAACAAGTACAATGTTGTTTTTTAATTTTAGTACCAAAAGGTACATAAAAATAAAATGTATTTATTCGGCCTTTATATATGTATATATATTCGATTAGAGTTTTATTCTAGTTCGAGGCCCAAAAATATTTCTATATATGATATTGTCATAATAGAGTATTTTTAATTTATTGCTTTAAAAAAGTTACTCATCTCATAGTATGTCTGTACTGATCAGTTTCATCCCCACAGTCTGCTGAAGATTCCTTAGTGGGGATGAAACTGATCAGTACAGACATACTATGAGATGAGTAACTTTTTTAAAGCAATAAATTAAAAATACTCTATTATGACAATATCATATATAGAAATATTTTTGGGCCTCGAACTAGAATAAAACTCTAATCGAATATATAAACAAGTACAATGTTTAAAAACTTCTTAAAAAATTCAAAAAACATTTAAAAATCTAAAAAATTTCTGAAGAAAATGTTTCAAATCTAAAAATTTTTCAGAAGGAAATTTTTCGACTCTAAAAATTTTTCTGCCAAAAAATTTTTCAAAATCTGAAATTTTTTTTCCCGGAGTTTAAATCTTTTCAACCTAAGGTTCTAATAAAAATGTCTAAAAACCATTGTCATTTAGAAAATGTCTCAAAATGACACTATTTCTTTAAGAAAAATGTCTCAGAATCTTGACTTTTCTATAAGAAAAATGTTTCAGAATCTAAGACTTTCTAGAAGAAAATATCTCAGAATCTAAGACTTTTTCTAGTGACATAATCATCCTTATTTCTAAATACGCGCATCACTTCGACGTCGAATGAGTTTCACTTTCGACGACCGAGTTTCACCACATTCTACAATACTTCAGTGGTATCGGTGAAGGAATATCGATTAATTTTTGTCATCACTAGCAAAACACAAAAAACAACAAAACATATAAAATAACATGAATTGTAAATTAATTAAAATTATGTTGCGGGTCATATTTTATATTTATTTTCAATCTTACTATAATATATATAATTAAAAAATTAAGAATAAGTATTTTAAACTACAGAAATTAAACAAAAAATCGCCATAAACAAAAATCCGTCCTTGTGTGGCACAGTTCGGGAACAAATGCAGTTTGCATTTTCATGGTTTTTATTCTGCCGGAGACATTTTTATTACATAATTTATACAAAAATAAAACACTAAATTGATATTTAAAAGAAAATTCTATGAGTTTTAATGATTTAGTTAAAAAAAACACAATTTTCTATAAAAACGCGCCAAAAAAGATGTCGAACAAAATTGTATGAATCTGCCGTCGAAGACGAATTGAGGAATACGTCGAATGTCGACGATAACGAAAAAAACATATGTTTTTCGTCGGTATCATCTCCAACGTATTTAGGAATACCAAAAATTACCATCGTCGCGTTTTAAACGCGTTTATGACAACAGGAATAGCCCCGAATGTCTTAAAATATGCGAATTTTCTAAGACTATTTTTATAGGAAAATGTTCCAGAATCTAAAATTTTTTTTCTATGTAAAAAATGTCTCAGGAAAAGAAGCTTTTTCTATGTCTCAAAATCGGAGTCCAAAATCGGAGCCTTTTGCTATCTTAATTTTTTTTTTTAATATTTTTTAAACGCTTAGACTTTTCTTATAGGAAAAATGTCTTAGAATCTGAGATTTTTCAATAGGAAAAATGTCGCACTTTTTCTTTAGGAAAAATGTGCCAGAATTCAAAATTTTGTTTTTATGAAAAATGTCTCAGAATCTGAGGCTTTTCTATATGAAAATGTTTCAGAATCTGAAAATTTTCTATAGGAACAATGTCTCTGAATCTGAATTTTGTATAGAAAAATTCCCAAAATCTAAGATTTTTCTGTTGTAAAAATGTCTTAGAATCTGAAACTTTTTCTATAAGAAAATTGTCTTAGAATCTGAGTATTTTCTATGGAATCTGAGAATTTTCTATAGGGTAAATTTCTATGAATCTGAGACTTTTTTTTATAGAAAAAATTTTTAAGAATCTGAGACTTTTTCTATAGAAAAAATGTCTGAGAATCTGTGACTTTTTCTATAAGAAAAATGTCTCAGAATCTGAGACTTTCTATAGGAAAATTGTTTCATAATCTGAGACTTTTGCTAAAGGATAAATGTATAAGAATCTTATACTTTTTCTGTAGGATTTTTTTTAGAATCCAAGAGTTTTTCTTTACGGACTTTTTATTTAAGAAAAATGCCACAGAATCTGAGACTTTTTCTATAAGAAAAATGTCTCAGAATCTCAGACATTTTTTCTATAGAAAAAGTCTCAGATTCTTAAAAAATTTTTCTATAAAAAAAAAGTCTCAGATTCATAGAAATTTACCCTATAGAAAATTCTCAGATTCCATAGAAAATACTCAGATTCTAAGACAATTTTCTTACAGAAAAAGTTTCAGATTCTAAGACATTTTTACAACAGAAAAATCTTAGATTTTGGGAATTTTTCTATACAAAATTCAGATTCAGAGACATTGTTCCTATAGAAAATTTTCAGATTCTGAAACATTTTCATATAGAAAAGGAAAATTGTTTCAGTATCTGAGATTTGCTATAGGAAAAATTTATAAGAATCTGAGACTTTTTCTGTAGGAATTTTTTTTTTAGAATCCGAGAGTTTTTCTTTACGGAAAATGTTTTAGAATTTTGGACCTTTTTCGTTTTTCTATTAAAAAAGTCGCAGAATCTGAATCATTTTTCTTATAGAAAGGTGATCATTTTCTCAGAATCTAATATTTTTGCGTAGAATGTTTCAGAATTTCAGCAAATGTTGTAGACTTTTTCTATAGAAGAAATATCTCAGATTCTAGGAAAATGTTTTACAATCGGAGTATTTTCTCTTGGAAAAGTTTTTATAATTCTGTTCATAGAATCATTTTTTCAAAGTAAATTTTCCCGAGGAACGTTTTCTATTGGCAATATGATTTAGTATCTAAGGCATTTTCTATAACAAAAATGTCGCTTAAATTGTCTTAAGGAAACTGTCATAGAATCTTAGACTTTTCTTAAAAAGAAATTTTTAGATTCTGAAAATTTTCTTTGTAAAAATGTATCAGCATCTGATATTTTAAGAGATTTAATAAGGCTTACATCTATTTAAAATGTAAAAAAATTTAAGAGTTCGATTTTCAAGTTTTAAAATTTCACAAAAATTAAGAAGCTTATTTAGTTACATTTAGGCTCCGTTATAAAATAACTCTCCGTTAAATTTAACTTTTCCATACAAATTTTGACATAAGGCTCCGTTAAATCGGCAGTTATTAGCTAACTTTTCATTGAGTAATCCGCCCTTAGTTCTAGGAAAAGACGATCGAAAAAATTCCAAATTCAATGTAAATTTTGTTGGTAAAAAAAAATTGAAAAAAAAAATTTGGGCCCCCCTCGAAAAAAAATCCTGGATACGCCCCTGGTTGTATATGATGTAGAGATGGGCACATGAGCAGATTCGAGCGTGATTCACGTGATTCACGCGTGAGTGTGACTGAATTTAATTTTACTCACGTTAGTGTGAGTGGAGAAAAATATTGCGGGAGTGAGTGTGCGTGAGTCGATTTTTTTGCGTGAGTCTGCGTGATTTATATACTTAACATATTTCCTTTTGTACCAAAAAAAAACACAAAAAATTTTAAAATTTGGCTTAACTTCAGATTTTGTCCTGAAAAAAGCAAAAAGAAAATATGTAAAATTTTGCTGAACTTTAAATTTTGTTGAAAATTTTGAAAGATTTTTGAAATTTTAGTTTTTGAAAATTTTTTGTTGTATAAATAAGAGTTTCGTGAGTGTGAGTCAACGTGAGTGTGAGTGACGCTTGCGTTAGTGCACGTGAGTGTGTTGTATTAAATTTACTCACGTGATTGTGAGTGAGTGTGAATAGAAAAAATTTGCTCGTGAGTGAGTATGCGTGATTCAATGTTTCATTCATTGTTTTTATTAAACGTCAAAAGTTAGAAGAAATACTACTCTGTTTCACTTCTATTTTTTTTTTCTATGGTTTAGACGGAGCTTTTGGGTTATCATTAAAATTTGGTTCTGCCATTACCTAGTTTGTTAACAAATAAATTTTGACGGAACAGATAAATTTTGCTTTAAATCTGGGTATTTTTGAAATAACACCAAGTTAACTATAGGTTAAACTGAGTTTAAACTTAATCCACCCATGCCGCAAAAACTCGGCCTAAAACCATGATTCCATTCAGATCAAAAACACTTGATTTGAGCAAAACACTTCGAGCTGTTTCCACTCAAGTTGAAGTGATATGCAACGTCAAACTAATTACGAATTTTCGTAAATAATTTGACGTTTTCTCCACAAAATTGTTAAAACAACAAAATTAGAAAAATAATTACCAAAAACAATTAATTTTTTAGTTTATTTTAATTAAATAAAGATGTTTAACAACTAATTGTAAATTATTATAATAATAAAAAAATAAAATGTCTTCTTCTTCTAGCAAACACTCACTACGAATGAGTAGCTTTTATTTTCGAATATAAAATACAGTGTTGCACTGACCAAAACAAGTGGTGAGTTTAAAAATTCGACATGTTTTGTACCAAAACACCCAATTTGAGATGTTTTGCGCATATGAAAAATGTATGGGAAAACATGTAGAAAATGACATGATTTCCTCAAAACACTCTGATTTGCCCAAATCATGCCACTGGAAACATACTATAAAACTCTCAAGGGTGCCCCATAAAGAAGTCAAATTTAAGACAGACCTAAAATTTTTTTTTAACTTCAACATTTTTTTAAAACATACCTCAGTCTCCAACTCTCATGATGGTTCCCTCAAAGGGTGTCAAAGTGCTTCGAGCCTCCAAAAAAGGAATTCACTATTTTGCAAGTGTGTTCCCGTGGATGTAAATAAGTCTATTTTCTTTTCTCTTTGTCCGCAGAAAAATATTTTTGGTATTGTGTATTGGTAAATGCTGATTGAATTTGAGAGTGTATTAGTGGATTTTTACAGATTCTGATTAAATTTTCTAATATAAATATATATTTTTTTCCAATGAACAACTAAAGGAGAATTTATTAAAAATTCTATGCGGGAATATTTTTTCAGAGGGTTCATCCACAATCCAGCATCATATGTTTTCTTCAGTAGTCTTTGGGATGCCATACAATTTTAATTATTTTTTAGGGAAATCAGCAGCTTCTGTATTTAATATTTTTTTTTTTTCAAATATCAAACATTTAATGGCCGGGCGCCACGAATTTAAGGCCTAGTGGAATAAAATTTGTCTGAACAAAAATGTCAGCTGTCAATAAACAATTATTTTTTTTTTTAGTTTTCAAATTAAAATATTTTCTTACCATGCGTCTTCCTCTCACATTAAACAAATTTCATCAAATACTGTGTATAATTTTTAATAAAGAAATCGCAAAGCTGTAGATGAATTTCAACTTAGAATATAAATAATTGATACATACGAAAAAATTACAACTAAAAACTTAATTTTATTTATTTATCATTTTATAATTACAAATTAGCTAATATTTTTTCAATACTTTTTCCCTTTGTTTCTGGCAGAACTAAAACAATAAAAATCGCTCCAACAAAGCAACAGCTGGCAAAAACAAACATTAGACCGTGCATACCAAATAGATCGGACAAAAATGACATATTCTGTTGGGAAAAGACAAAAATAAAATTAACTTTAATACTAGAAATTTTAAATATGAGCGGAGTCATTAATCATCAATATTTTAATATTCATTGTAATTGAAAATTTTCTAAAATATACACACAAAAAAATTTTTACCAAGTACTTGGGAGGATATGCGTTTTTGAAGTTTTTTGCATATATTATGCAAAAAATAGCATCAATTTACCAAGTTTTTGCTTGTTTCTGATAAAAATTTAGAAAATATTTATAAGAGTATTTAACCTTGTGTAATTTTACAAACCTTAACCAAAATTATGCAAAAACTTGGTAAAATGTTGCAAAATTTTTCATAATTTATGTAAAAAACTTTAAAAACGCATATCCTCCCAAGTTATTGGTAAAATATTTTTTTGTGTGTATAAGGGTGAAATAAAAAAATTACAGTGTTTTCAGTTCCAATAGCCAATTTATTTTTAAAAGCATAACACAGTGCCAACTTTAAACCTTTCGAATCGGAATGGGCTGCCAATACCGGACCGGTATTAGAAAATCGGTATTTCGATATTGGGAAATTTTCAATACCGAATATTCGGTATTCATAAATTTTTTTTTTATTTATTCAACATAAAATAACATTTTAAACAATGTGTAGGGTGACAATTTTTTTCTGAGCTTAAATCAGTACGCCCAAGTTTTTATGTATGTTTTTTCTATAAATAACTCTCTAATTTTTTTTCTATGAAAAAACACTGATGTTTTTTCAACACTCAAAAAAAAAAGTATTTTGAGTAAAAAGAACTGTTAAAAACAACTGTAGTTATTTTGCAAAAAATTTAGTTGACTTTAAACGACTTCATTTGAATGTTTCGATCGTTTCAGTGCAGAAAATATACACTCAAAAAAAAAAAACTGTAAAGTTAACAAAAAATTTAGTTAAATTTAACTAAAAAAGCACCTGATTTTGGGCCAACTAAATTTTTAGTTAATTTAACTAAAAATATTTAGTTAACTTTTCGTAGAATGAATTTAGCAAAAAAAAACGTAACTTTAACTAAAAATTTAGCTGAAATTTCGTAACGTTTTTATGTACATATATTAACAAAAAAATTAGTTGAATTCAGCTAAACTTTTTGTTACTTTTCGTAAACTAAAATTTAGAAAATATTTTGTAAAAAATTAAAAGTTTATTTTTTATATTTTTTCATCAGCTTAAGTAGAACTTATGAGATTTGCATAGGAGGCTTCACAAGAAATTCCACTTAACAAATTTGTTACGAAAAATCAGCAAATTAATTAGTAAAAATTCGTAAACTCAGTTTTGAAGTCAACAAAAAAAATTAATACAAAATTTGTTCAAAACTAGTATTTTCGTAAATTGAACTTAACTAAAAAAAGTAGTTAAAACGCTGATTTTAACTAAAAATTTGCTAAAAAGCCAGTAAACTCGAGTTAACAAAAAAAATTTGTTAACTTTACAGTTTTATTTTTTTGAGTGTAACAAATTCCACAGGTTTTGAGAATAAGAAAATCTCTCAGATTTTTAGGACTTTTTCCGTAAGTTTGTCAACTTTTACTGTAAGAAAACAGCTAATAAGCACGTGTTTTTTTTAAAAGGCCCTGATTTTCTGAGCGTTTTTTCGAATAAGCTCTGATGACATTAACTCATCTAAGATCTCAGAATCATTTGGATTTATGCAATTTACATCATCTCTCTAACAAAATAAAAATTCCACACTCAAAATAATACATTAGTAGATTTACTAAATTTTTTTGCTAATGCTGGTTAGCTTACTTTTAGCAAATTTTTAGTTGAGATTAGCATGTTAGCAAAAATATCTTGTAAACTTCATTTAGCGCATTAGCAATTTTAAACAAAATTTGAACTAATTTTTTTTGCTAGATTTAAAATTGAGTCGACCAAATTTTTACAAGCTTTTTTGCTAATATTAGCAAAATAAATGGTAATTTTTTTTTTATTTTCAGAAAACTTAAAATGGCGCTATCTCGGAAACTAAGCCAGATAAGGAAAAATGGAGGCCATTTTTGGTTCTCGGGCTTACCATAGTATCGCCGGTCCTATTCACATGTGTGGACCCTAATGGGTCCTAACTTTGGATCCAAAAAAGTTAGCATTCCCGAAAATTTTAAAATGCTCATATCTCGGTAAATATTGTCGACACAACAAAAAGTTCAAAAGCATTTTTGTAGCTCTCAACACGTAGAACAAGACCGCAAAATAGTCAAAAAAGTAATATTTTTGAAGTTATCGAGTTTTTTAATTTTCAAGACCCCAGTGGTCCCCTATAATCACGTATCTCAAAAACTAAGCAAGGTAGAGCGAAACGGACACAAATTTTGGATCAAAAACTATGACGATTTTTAAGGAACCCAACTAGGTCTAGGCCCATCGGGGTCTGGACCTATCGGGTCCGAAGCCAATGGGGTCCTCAGATGTGTATGAACTAAGTTCAAAAAAAAAAAAAAAATAGTTAACTAATTATTGGCAAAACATTTTTGCTAGCTTTAGCAAAAAAATTGTGGGTTCAAAATCAGCAAATTTTCTTGTAGGTTTACAAGCTTTATTTGCTAACATTACAGTTTTTGTTTTGAGTGTATACACTCATCGGCCATCTTACTAAAAAAACGCTTATATTAAGAGATTTCAGCAGAATTCGCTTAAATTATATAAAAATGTTGGCTTAACTGACATGGATGTTAACATTTAGTAACACCAGAACAGAATTAAGTCATTTTCCACTCTAATTTTATTTAGAATTAAGCGGAATCTGGAAGCATTTAATGAGTGTCCGAGTTCTTTTTTGAGGTGATTTTACATGTTATTTTAGCTTTCGCTGAATTGCAAAAAACTTAGCTATCATTTTGATTCAAGAACAACTGATTCTTAAAGTGTGAAAAACCATCTTTAAAATGGTACCAACGCATTTTTGAATTTAATGAATTTTAACCACCAAATTTAATGAAAGAAATTGAGGTTATGAGTGTCCGACTACTTTTTTTACCCACTGTATAGAAAAAACAGTCTTACAAAAATCAAACAATTTAAATTAGAGATGGGAGCTGGTCACGTGATTTGCGTGATTCACGTGAATCACGCGTGAATCACGCGTGAGTGTGAGTGATTTTCATTTCAATCACGTGATTGTGAGTGAGTGTGAGTTGAAAAAAAATCTGAGTGAGTGATTAGTGAGTGAGTCATTTATTTTTTGCGTGAGTTTGCGTGATTAGATTTTTTGATTTGCCCAATTTTTTTTTAATTTTTTGTAAAAAATTTTTTTTTGCAGTTTTTTTGGTTTTTTGGTATGAAAATTTTATTGCGTGAGTAGATTTTGCGTGAATCACGCGTGAGCGTGATTGAACCTGGCGTGAGTCACGCGTGAGCGTGAGTAAGTTTTTTATTACTCACGTGAGTAGTGAGTGAGCGTGAGTAAAACAAAAAATTGCGTGAGTGATTAGTGAGTGATTCGATTAGTTTTTGCGTGAGCGTGAGTGAGTGTGAGTCAAAATCCACTCACGCGCCCATCTCTAATTTAAATCTAATGTAATTTCCTCCACTGATGACGTAGAGGTGGCTACAGAAACCATGGTCTAGAATAAATCCACATTAAAAATAATCTTTAGAAATACAATGTTTTCTTCTTCAATCACAAACCCTTATTAATCAAAAATCATGTGAACTAATTTACAATTAGAAATTAACTCTTCAAATGTCTAATGTTTATATATGAGGCATTCCACACCAAATGTCCCGCTACAGAAAAACATGTGTCCCGTAAATTTCTGAATAGATTGTTTGGATAGCCCTATATGGAACTAAGAAAATTGCGTTTTTGGTTTTTCTAATTTTCAAAAACTGGGCTTAGAAGGCGTGGTCAAATACTGGAAAAATGGTCAAATTTGTGGCGAGTTGCCTTGATTAAATATTTATCACATTAAAAAGGAATGCACCACAATCTCAAAAATTTACATTCTTATATAGTTTTGTATGGGCTATCGATTAAATTTTTTTTTTTAATTTTCAGAACTCGTTCTGAAATTTCCCATTTTTTAAAAATGTCAATTTATTAAAAAACATGCCACTTTTTTTTTTTAATTTTTTTTTAAAAATTTAGATGTTTGTCCATGCACACAAAAAAATTCAGAAACACGTTCTTCGTTTTTTTTCGAGAAAATCACATTTGAACAGTGTTCGAAAAAAAACAGTACGTTATTTAACGTTCCGTTCCAAGAACACATTCACTAAAAAGTTTTTTAGTGGTTGTGAAGGTGATCGCAAACAGAATTCCGAACGTTATGCCTGCGAGTTGAATAACAGAAATTTTACGATAACGTACCGAACTAGGTTAGAAACAAAATAAAGTTCTTTTAGTGTTCTGTTTGTGAACTTTTGAGACAATTTTTTTTTAAATTTAAAATGGTGATATCTCGAAAACTAAGCAAGATAGAGCAAAACGGAGCACATTTTTGGTTCTTGGGATCTCCATAGTATCGCTAGGCCTATACACATGGGTGGACCCCATTGGGTCCTTATTTTGAATCTAAAAAAGTTAGCATTCCGGGAAATTAAAAAATGCACATATCTAGCTAAATACTGCCGACACGACATAAAGTCTAAAAGCGGTCATGTACTACGAGACAAGATCCACAAAAATGCTTTTAGACTTTTCATCGTGTCGGCAGTATTTAGCGAGATATGTGCATTTTTAAATTTCCCGGAATGCTAACTTTTTAGATTCAAAATAAGGACCCAATGGGGTCTACCCATGTGTAGAGGCCTAGCGATACTATGGAGATCCCAAGAACCAAAAATGTGCTCCGCTTTGCTCTATCTTGCTTAGTTTTCAAGATATCGCCATTTTAAATTTAAAAAATGTCTCAAAAGTTCGCAAACAGAACACTAAAAGAACTTTATTTTGTTTCTAACCTAGTTCGGTACGTTAACGTAAAGTTTCTGTTCTTCAACTCGCAGGCATAACGTGCGGAATTCTGTTTGCGAACACCTTCACAACCACTAAAAAACTTTTTAGTGAATGTGTTCTTGGAACGGTACGTTTCGATAACGTACGGTCGCTTCATAGTTCCGTACAGAACACTAACGTACCGTACGTTAGAGTTTTTTTTCTAACCCTGCATTTGAACTTTAAATTTCATAACAGTTTTGTAATTTGCTTGTTTTTTGGAATCAGCGTGTCAAATTTTATATGAAACTTCAAACCGGAGCCAGAAACCTTCGATTTGTCGAGCGGTGTTATTTATCTGATTTTAACGACATATTTTAAAATTCGGTTAATTATTTTCGTTCAGTGCAGTCTCTCTCTTGCTCACTAATACTACTGCAAAAAATTTTTTGACATCACTGATCTATAGCAATGTAATCTCTATTATGAATGAAACTTAATACCAATATTGATTGATATACATTTTTGATAAAAAAATATGTCCACTTTAAATTATATTAAATAACGTACCTTCAGCATAAGGAATGAAAATATCCATAGAACCAACATACAAATCATAGAACCAACATTTCTTATTTTGGGTGGCATAACTTCAGACACAACAACAAAAGGCAACGTCAATACGCCCCAGCATGCAATAAATATGGTAAATGAGAAACTGGCAACTGGTACCCACGAGAATGTTGTCGTGTTATATCCCAACGAATTTAGATACATAAAGCTTCCGAGACACACAAGGCCGATGCCAGTTCCAATTGATGATATTGTCAATAAAATCTAAGAATCAAGATAATAAAATCATGTAATTAAATTTAATTCGACGATAATACTTAATAGTTTCGTTCCACAACTTTCCGGGTAAAGTTCGGTAAAGTGAGAGAAAAACAAAAATGTCTTTCAATACCACAAAAATGCACAAAAGTACGGGAAAGCAAAAAAAAAACACATTTCGGGCCCAAAATACTTTCACCATTCACCCACTTTTTAAAAATTTGATATACTTTCGAATTTTAAGATTTTAAAATTTTTTTCTTGTAAATATTGAAGATATAAACTAGAATTTTAAATTTAACAAGAAAAAATTTTTAAATCTTAAAATTCAGAACAATTTCTAATTTTTAAAAATTTGATGAATGGTGAAAGAGTACTCCCGAATCGAGCACGTTAATTTAATTGAAAATTTAGAATTTAGTTTCACCAAAAAACAGCTGTTCTTCAACATCTAGCTGTTACCAATTTACACGAAAAAAATACGAATAAAGTTGCTGGTTGATCTGGTTTGGGTAACGCAGTAATGTTGTAGAACACTTTAGGCACAGACTATAAACATACTCGACAGTAGAGTTTTATAAGAAAAAATGGGGAAAACTAAGCGATTTTAGGAGAAAACAGAGCGGTTTTTAGTCCGTTTTACGCTAACATGTCAACACTTTCTACGACGTAGGAGTGAGTGAAACAACAAAAACCGATCTGGCATCTATTTTTCTTATGCCGCGTTATATCAGTTTTCTCTTTCTAACCTAATTCGTAGAATAATTTGAAATTATTAACCATATGGTTCAAAACTACTTTTTTGACACCTGTCACTTATGCCTAAAGCACAGACTAATACAGACTCGACATAAGTGACAGGTGTCAAAAAAGTAGTCTTGAACCATATGGTTAATGTTTTCAAATTATTCTACGAATTAGGTTAGAAAGAGAAAGCTAATATAACGCGCCATTAGAAAAATGGATGCCAGATCGGTTTTTGTTGTTTCGCTCACTCCTAAGTCGTAGAAAGTGTTGCCATGTCAGCGTAAAACGGAATAAAAACCGCTGTGTTTTCTCCTAAAATCGCTTAGTTTTTCCCCATTTTTTCTTATAAAACTCTACTGTCGAGTCTGTATTTAGTCCACAGACTAATACAGACTCGACATAAGTGACAGATGTCAAAAAAGTAGTCTTGAACCATATGGTTAATGTTTTCAAATTATTCTACGAATTAGGTTAGAAAGAGAAAGCTAATATAACGCGCCATTAGAAAAATGGATGCCAGATCGGTTTTTGTTGTTTCACTCACTCCTAAGTCGTAGAAAGTGTTGCCATGTTAGAGTAAAACGGACTAAAAACCGCTGTGATTTCTCCTAAAATCGCTTAGTTTTTCCCCATTTTTTCTTATAAAACTCTACTGTCGAGTCTGTATTTAGTCTGTGTTTAGTCTGTGCTTTAGGGCTCGTTAGTCAACTGGTAATCAAGTAAAACGTAATCGCTAGATTTTTCGTGCGCGACAATCAAAATGCATAAGATTTTCACTTAATGTGCAGCTCACACTGGCTCCACATAATGTGGAGTTCACACTTGCGACATTAAACAAGTGGCTGAACAAACCACCAGTAACAGAATAAAAAACGTAATGAACATAAAACAAAGACTTTTTTAAACACGTAGCTCAACAGCTGATTTTTATACCCTCCAACTACAGTATGGGGGTATACTCACTTTGTCATTCCGTGTGTAACGCATCGAAATATCGGTCTAGGACCCCATAAAGTATATATATTATTGATCAGTGATCGATTCTAAGACATTCTAGCGATGTCCGTCCGTCTGTGGAAGACACGATACAGTCCAAAATAAAAGTGATAGACTCCTGAAATTTGGCACATACATGTCTTATATTCATAGGCTGGTTAAGTTCGGAGATGGGCAAAATCGGACCAGGGGGGAAAAAGTTCCCCCTTGAAGAACTAAACCAACCTCTGAAAAATATCATATTTTTACATGATTTTTTGTGTTTTTGTTTACCAAATCCAACATTTTTATGCTACAAGAAGTTCAAGGTCCGGCATTTGGACCCATAGAATTAGAAAATATCGTTTTACGGTCCGCCCCCCCTTTTATTGGCGTAGAATATTTTTTTTTTTTTTTTTTTTATATAATAATAAATTTGTATTTCTTTAGTGCAAAAAGCATAAGAATTATTTTTTTAACACTTATTCGAGAGGAATTTTGCCCCCCAATTACCACTACCGACCCCCCCCCCCCCCCAAAAAAAAGAAGACGCCCCTGCAATTTTTTTTATTTATTTGCATGTTGGAGGGTATAAAAGATTCGGCACAGCCGAATTTAACACTCTTACTTGTTACTGCTACTTTTGTTGCGTTACCAGTTGATTAACGATCCCTTTAATATGTATTAAAAATATTGGCTTACTTTTCTTCCAGCTCGCTCCACTAATAATGTCGACATGTATGAACCAAACAATTGAATAACACCCACGATAATAGCGGATATATTAGGCGGCAGTTTTGAACCGGACTGTTGGAAAATCGTGGCTGTATAATTGAGCATAACAAAACAACCACAAAGTTGATTAATGGCCATTAAAGCGAATCCAATAATAAAGGCCTTACGGGCTTTCGGTTCAACTGTAAAAAAACAAAATTCATATAAATAAAGCTGAGTTTTTTTGCTACCACGTTAATGTTACCCCATACAAGTTTGACATTGGGTATGTTAATTTTTAACTTGTAAAATTTTCGACGTTAAAGCTGAATTCACAATGACGGAGTACTCTGTGCCAGAGAGTGGATTTTGTTCCTTTCTCTAGGCGCCCCAGTAGGCTAGTTGGTAGCGTGCTAGCCTATGAGTCTGGGGGTCGTGGGTTCGATTCCCACCAGAGGCCTTGGTCTGTTTCGCTACAACGAGACGAAGGTCATTGTTACCAGTTCTCGGTTAGGTAAAATTAGTATATGACTTGTAATTATATGTTAATTCTTAATAAAAAAAAATGTTCCTTTCTCTTTCGCACTTACACATTTTTTGTATGATGGTATCTCTATTTTTTGAGATGGTACTCTGCAGTACAGAGTACACCGACATTGGGTCGGAGCCTTAATTTTCCACTTCGTTAATTATATGGGTGTCATCAGTTTATTGTGAATACCGCCGTTAGATTGTGTACAAAATATGAAAAGTGCTGTCAAGTTAATTTTGATCGTTTTTTCCCTATTCCTTTATATTAACGTTAACCCGAGAGCAAAAAAACACAGTTTAAGAGCAAGTTTTTCTAAGCTAAGTTAAACTTACAAGGAAATTCTCACTAGTGTCACAATCCGATCTTCATGAAATTGGTTTTATTTTGTAAAGCAGGAAAAAGAAAAGGAGAGCTCGTGTTCTAAAATTGTAATAAAATTAATGCAAAATATTTCCAGGATGCCCACAATGCATCCGTAATGCATTTATTAAAAACTGTTGAACGGGCCTCTCAGCGTGGAATTTCTTACTTCATATACCACTTCAGAGGGGGCCCCTGTAGGCTAGTTGGTAGCGTGCTAGCCTTTCAACGTGGGGGTCGTGGGTTCGATTCCCACCAGAACCCTTGGTTTTTTCGCTACAACGAGACGACGGTCATTGTTACCAGTTCTCGGTTAGGGTGAATTTATTAAAAATGAGTTGTAAATAAATAGAGAGAATAATAAAAAAATAATTGATCATGTGATGTGATCAAACTATTATATTATTACCACTTCATATTTCAACCTTTTCGACCATAATGGACGTGAAGCCTGATTGTAACAATAAAAAGCCGTTGTCTAATTTATCTAGATGCAGTTCATTGGATGCATTTTGCACGTATATTAAAAAATTGCAAATATATAGAGAATTTCTAAATTATTGATGTGTCCTAGTATGTTTTAACAAAAAAACAATAAATTTTTTTCGCAAAAATTTTATTTATGTATGTTTTACTATTTTGTTGTTTT
The DNA here is from genome assembly GCA_963921195.1 of Pegoplata infirma. Classification (NCBI taxonomy): domain Eukaryota; kingdom Metazoa; phylum Arthropoda; class Insecta; order Diptera; family Anthomyiidae; genus Pegoplata; species Pegoplata infirma. The sequence continues at coordinate 140,296,754 of OY992537.1, read as the reverse complement.
TACTACATATGTCAAATGTTAGTTTTTTTGACAATGAATGTAAGCTGTTTTCACTACATAATTCAGTTCTATTTTGTCAGTTAAAATAACTAATATTGTCAGTTGTTTTAACTGAAAAAGTAGTTGATCCCAAAACAACTCTCAAAGCAGTCGTTTTAACTGAAATTTTCAGTTGATTTTACTTACATAAATTTCTGTGTGTGAGAGGTCTTTGGAAAACCTATCTTTATGTGCAAATCGTTCCAAACATGCCCAACTTTTCCTCAAATTGAATAATATACCAACATTATAAGAAATTTATGTAATAATTCGATTTTTTTCCCACGTTATTAGCACCACTAGTCAGGTTTTTAAAATTAATAATTCAAATAAAAATGATAAAAAATATGAATATGAAAAAGGTCAACTTTACACTCAAAATAATAACTCTGTAAAATGACTGTAATCTCAATTCAACAGATATTTGACAGAGTTTTCTGTCAAAATACAGATTTAAAGAAAAAACTTTGTATTTTGTTGTGACAAAAAAACAAAGTTTCTTCTGTAATATTACTTTTAACTTTGTAATCTTAATTTTACAGATAATTAACAGAGATTTCTGCTAAAATACAGATTTAAGCGAAATACTCTGTATTTTTTATAACCAAAAAATTAAGTTTTATCTGTATTTTTACTTATTTCTATGTAATCTTAATTTCATAGTTAAAAACAGAGTTTTCTGTAAAAACACCAAAATTTTATCTGTATTTTTTTTCGAGAAAATGTTAAAAACATAACAAAAAAATCTTTTCTAAAATCTTATAAAAATTTTACAAAATAACATGTTTTTTACTAAACTCTGTAAATTTACAGAGTGTTTTTCTGTAAAATTTTGGTTGCATAAAATGCATTTTACAAATATATGTAAATTTACAGAGTTTTTCTTTGCTAAATGGTGTTTTATTTGACCAATATTTTACTAGAAACTCTGTAAATTAACAGTTTTTTTTTGTCAAAATCATTTTACAGAGTTTTATAGTGAAATTACCAAGAAATGTTGCTAGCTGGAAAAGTATGGTGTACTCTTTTAAATTAGCAGAGTTTTTCTGTAATTTAACAGAGTTATTATTTTGAGTGTAAAAATGAGATTGGGCCGCTAAAAAAATACGTGTCTAATGAAATTTTCTTGTGAACAACATAACCAAGTTTTATGAAGATCGGAGGGTGAAACTAGGGAGACTTTTCTCGTTAAGGTTGATTTACATGTTAACTACCCTTGACCACCCTTATGTACTATTTCCCAGTATTGAGGGATAACAATTGTCAAATTCAAATAATTTTTCATACAAAATTATTTAAACCCGGCAAATCGTATCAACAATACTAGGAAATAGTAGATAAGGGTGGTCAAGGGTAGTTAAAGTGTAAACTGCCCTTTAGTTAAGATTACTCAAAAATTTCTGGGACACTCCATGCCAAATCGGACGATTTAAAATTTTTTTTTTTATATTTTTCAAATTTCTTTTACAGCTTTTAGTACCCTTTGAAAACTTATTTCTCGTAATTTTTAAGATTTTTTCGATGACCCATTCAAAAGATATCGAATTTTCAAAAATTTGGAGCTTGTTCCTTAACTCAAACTTCTTTAAAAATGGTCCAAATTCAATTTTTATTACATAATTGTAAGAAAAAATTCCTTAAAAAATTCTAAAAAGTATTCTTGTATCCGATTTTTAAGTTTTAACATTTTAATCAGATTTTTGAAAATGTTTGTACTCTTTGATTTTTGCATTTTTTTTTTGGTGGAAAACTTCTATCCAGAAACCAAATATAACAGTTATATGTGTTATTTTGTTTTAAAAACATTATTAAACGAATTTTATCCAAACTGAGTATTTTGTATATGAAAGGACTTCTTGAGATGTCCCGTGTTATTATTTTAAATAACTTTTTTTTTTTTGATTTTTATCAATAAAAGTATAAAATAATAGTTATTGGTCAATTTATGGGCACCCTTTTGGCAGTTAGAGCGGCTACAGAAAATTTTACGAAATGTCATTTTGTATAGGAAAAAATGTTAAGGGGTAAAAATTAATGGGGGTCGGTCTTGGCATTGATCTCTTTTGTACGCAGCATTTGATAAGCACCAGTTATTTAAAGATTGGAAAATTTCAATAAAAAATTTTCAAAAAACAGTGATAATCATAATCCCACAATCTCACTGGGCAAAAAGTTTGTAAAAGTTTTCCACAAAAAATTTCCAAAAAATCAAAGAGTTCGAACATTTTGAAAAATGAGATTTAAATTTTAAAACTTAAAAATCGCATATTGGAACACATCTACACTCAAAAAATTATGTTAGTAAAATCAACTGAAAATGTCAGTTAAAATAACTACTTTGTAAGTTGTTTTGGGGTCAACTACTTTTTCAGTTAAATCAACTAACAATGTTAGTTATTTTAACTGACAAAAAACAACTGACTGTTGTAGTAAAAATTACTTATATTTGTAGTCAAAACAACTAAAATGCAGTAAAAATAAAATAAACAATATATAATTTTTTTTTTAAAAAATTTTTCAGAAAAAAAATTAAAAAACCAAATTTTTTCAAAGTTTTTTTTTTTTTTAAAAAATTATTTTTTGGAAAAAACATTGAAAATTTTTTAGAGATAAAAAAAAATAAAATTAACTACTTTAAATAACTGTTACTACATTACAGTACTTTTTTGTTAGTTATTCAAAAAAACGACTTAAAATAACTAACAGAAATAGTTGTTTGATATTTTAAATACAAAAACAACTGACTTTGTAGTTGAAAACAACTAACTACTGTAAAATATACAAACAACTAACATGTAGTAACTTACATAATTTTTTGAGTGTAAGAGTATTTTTAAGATTTTTTTTAATTACGTAAAAAAACAAAAATTTAGAAATAAAAAAAAAATGATTTTAGACCATTTTTGAAGTGATTATGGTAAAAGATATCTTTTGAGCGGGTCAATAACAAAATGGGGGGCCCCTGTAGGCTAGTTGGTAGCGTGCTAGCCTTTGAAACAGGGGGTCGTGGGTTCGATTCCCACCAAAGCCCTTGGTCGATTTCGCTACAACGAGACGACGGTCATTGTTACCAGTTCTCGGTTAGGTTAAAATTATTTAAAATGAGTTGTAAATAAAAATTGGAAAAATAAATAAAAACTGATCATTGGATCAAATTATTATATAACAAAATATGAAAACTTATCAGAAAGGAGTTTTCGAAGAGTACTAAAAATTGTAAAAAATTGGGAAATCTAAAAAATGTTTTTTTTTTAAGTGTCCGATTTAACATGGAATGCCCCTATAAACCAAGTAAGAAAATTATAGTCGGTCAAGACCGAACATAAAGACTAAGGCTGGATTACTCAATGCTCCGTTAAAAAATAACTCTCCGTTAAATTTAACTTTTTCATGCAAATTTAAATTTAACTTTTTCATGCAAATTTTGACATAAGGCTCCGTTAAATCGGCAGTTAGCAGCTAACTTTTCATTGAGTAATCCGCCCTAAAAGAGGCATCTTTTTGTTTTTAACCGATTTAACTGAATATCGGGGGAAATTTTTATATTGAAACTAATTGTAAATGGTCTTATTATAGTTACATTCACCTAGAAACAAAATTGTAAGCAAATATTTTTTATTTTCATACATTTTATGTGAATATCGGAAGGATTATTTGTATTTTTGGAACGATGATTTATGTATGCAAAATATTTTTTTCTGCTAAATTTCAAAAGGATACTTATTAAAATACGTTTAATAGCGTCATTTGAGTCAAATTTAAATGGACCGTTTGTAAGGGGGCCAGTTCTTAAACTTAAATTTCAGACAAATCGATAAAAAATTGCGACCAGTATCGCGCGCAGATATTTACAAGGACAGACATAAATATATATTCAAAATCGATTCAAAAAGTGATTCTAACAAGGGAAGTATCTCAACCCTTATGAACCGATTTGCCTGAAACTTAAAATATATATAAAAGAGACGATTTTAAGGTTGGGGTGTCTCGGCTTTTCGGCCATATCAGTGTTTCAAAATTTCGTTGTCTCCTTATGAAACAATGTGGACCTCCGTGAAAATTTCGATAACTCCCGAACTAACAGGAATATCCTCTAGCGCAAAAATACGTGTCGACTTAAATTTAATAAAGATTATTTCATATTCATATGGACATCGTAGCTCTATGTCTTCATATATGTACCCCCCAAAATTTACACATTTTCATGAAAAAACTATTTAACAAAGCCAAATTTTTACAAGGTTATACCACCGCTGGATAGGCATTAAAAAAACCTTTCTTCTCATATGTAAACATCATATAGTTTCTTAGAAAGAAATGGCTGAAAAATCAAAAAAACGATTTTTTTGCCATTTTTTGACCCATGTTTTGAACCCCTAAATCCCCGATATGGCCGATATGCCGAGACACCCCAACCTTAGAATTGTCTCTTTTATATATATTTTACGTTTCATGCAAATCGGTTCATAAGGGTTGAGATACTTCCCTTGTAAGTTGATTAGTTTGCTTGAAGGTGGGTATATTTTTATATAACTTACTAAAATCTTTTAAACTTATATTATTATCCTTTGCATTTTTGGCAGAATTAGTTTCCAGTAATTTTTCTAATTCGATTTTAACACTTTGAGGTAATTCCTTTCCTGAACCTTGACAGTTTCGAAAATAGCATAAGGATTTTTCAGCTTCCTAAAATGGCATACAATCGTAATTTCATGTATACTTTCTATATATGAAATCCTTAGAATATTATTTATAAAATTACCTTTATATTATTTTTATTAACCAAATATTGGGGGCTCTCTGGTAGGAATAGAAAACATATTAGAAATGTTAACGGCAGTGATGAGAGTACCCAAGCAACAATATCATAAGAATAAAAGTTTCCAAGAATGAAAGCAAACAAAATTCCAATATTACAAGACAAAACCAAAAATGTTCCCAACGTACCACGAACTCTTTAATTAAAAAGATATTATCCATAAATATTATATGTATGGGAAATTGGGCAAACCTATTATGTGCTGTACTTACCTGTCTTCTGATAATTCTGTGGTATAAACTGGAATTATCGCAAATGAACCACCACCAGAAAAGCCGCCCAGAAATCTTGATATTGATAATTGTAGGGGACTTTTAGCAAACGGTATAATCCACCAACCTAGCTGTGAAATAAATAATATTTACACAAAGGGTGATTTACATGTTAACTACCCTTGATCTTTAGGGTTGATTAACACGTTAACTACCCTTGAACACCTACTATATATTTCCCAGATATAAGATATATTTCTTAAAAATATGTGCACAGTGTGAGTATACCCACATAACGTGGTTGAAGCTTAAAAAATTGGGGTTTAGAGCAGGATTTTGTCAATTTTTCATGGAATGGCCGATATATGTTTGCAAAAAAAAAAAAATTTTGGAAAACTACATTCAATACCCTATTAAATTATGCAAAGAGCTCAAATTTTCCGTAATTTAAAAATTTACTAGATTTTTTTAAAAAAAGTTCTCACCCAAATTTCGATTTTAATCGCTCAAAACACCGCGATCGGACATATTTAGGCCAAAACAGTATGAGAGAAAAGTCTTTGCATTTTGATTCTACAAAAAATTGTTATGAAAGTTAATTGCGAAAAACTTTTATTTTAAGAGTTACAGCCAAATAAATCTATAAAGGTTTTTTAGCCTATTTTTGAGGTCAAAAGTTCAAACCGCTTGGCTTGTTTGCAACCTAGAAGTCCAATTTCTGGATTGATATTATTTTTTACTCCCAACTCAACCGAAAGTGAGCGGGGAGCGATAAAAAAAACAATTATGCACATATGGGTGCCCTAGTGCACACACAATTTAGTTCATGTTTAGTTAAAATTTACTAAAAATAACTTCATCGTATTTCTCTTCTTATTGTTAGAATTGAGGAAGTGTACTTCTTAGAATTTAGTTAATAGTTTCTTAGAATTTATTTAATAATTTCTACGAATTTAGTTAATAATTTCTTAGAATTTAGTTACAAATTCAAAATGGCAATAGCTCGAAAACTAAGCGAGATAGAGCGAATTGATAAAATTGTCAATGAAAAGTACTAAAAGAAAACTACGGAATAGCCAAGCTCTACATATCTGACGAAGTCCAAAGACCCTAATTTCGGATCTACTTCAAATCCCCTAGATTTTATATATGCACATATCTCGGTAAACACTGCCGATACGACAAAAAGTCCAACGGATTTTTTGTAGCTCTTGACAGAACACTATCGCAAAATACTTGAGCCCTCCGAGTAATAGTTTTTGAGTTATCCCGTTAATAAGATTCTAAAGACCCTAAAGCCCCTAATTTTTGGTATCTCAAAAACTTAGCAAGGTAGAGCGAAACGTACAAAAGTTTTGAATCAAAATCTATGGCGACCTTAATGGACTCAACGGAGTCTCGAGCCAACAGGGTCTGGATCCATGGGTCTGAACTCAAAAGGGTTACCTAATCTAGTTGTCAAATGTGTATGAAATATAATATATTAAAAATGTTCCTATTTTCCAAGTAGTTAAAATTTCATAAAATAAGTTTTTTTTTCCTTATTTTTAAGAAAAATATGAACTAAAATAGACGAAAAAATCTTTTTTGAAAAAATTAGGAATCTGACAAAAAGTTATAAAAACTTTTCATTATCACACAAATAAACAAGGTGGACCGTGAAGATATTCCTTTATCTTCACGGTACATTATGCGAAACACCAACTTTTTACTAACCAGTGCAGGCAATGCTATTAGCAATAAACACCGCTTTCGTCCAATCCTATCTGCACACCAAGAAAAGATAATTGTACCAAACGATCCACCCACGCAAAGCATTGATCCAATCCAACCAGCTTCATTTTTGGTAATTGGTCCAGATTCAAGAGGACTGTCAGATGATTGCAATTCTACAAAACTAGCTGAAGGCCAACCACAAAACGCACCATATGATATTGAAATGATGTTGACTAAAAATAAAATTTAGAAAGTTCATTAAAAATTTAAAAAATTATCTTAACATCTTTTCTTGTAAGAAAAGTATCAAACACATGTTCAATAGGGCTGCCAAATTTATAAAACTTATTAAAACAGTTGTAATTCTTAGTACCTTTTCTTTAAATAGTAATAAATGGTAACGCTTTAAATAATTGTAAAATTTAAACTTTTTACTCTGATAATTTTACACTTGAATATAGGTTGTTTAAAATGCAACTTTTAAGTGGAACACATTTTCATGTGTTTGTTCCAACAAAAATTACAATTTCACATTTTTACAACCGAAAAAAAGCTGAAATGAATATCCTTATAGTTTAAAAAAGTACAAAAAAATTGGAAATTTGTAAAAAAAAAAATCAATTGTACACTAAAAAAAAAAAACTGTAAAGTTAGCAAAAAATTTAGTTAAATTTAACTAAAAAAGCACCTGATTTTGGGCCTACTAAATTTTTAGTTAATTTAACTAAAAATATTTAGCTAACTTTTCGTAGAATGAATGTAGCAAAAAAAACCGTAACTTTAACTAAAAATTTAGCTGAAATTTCGTAACGTTTTTATGTACATATGGGGCATTCCATGCCAAATCACTCACTTTTAGGCCCGACCCCCTTCGATTAATTTTATTTTTGGATATGTTTTAGTACGTATTAAATGCAACTTCCAGCCAAATTTTCAGCCTTTTATACCAAGGTGGTGTTTAGTAATCAAAAATTTTTCAAAATGGCGATTTTTTCCAAAAAATGAAAAAATTTAAATTTTCAATCAATTTTGACCAGTAAAAAATATAGATATATTAAAAAAAGATGGACAACATTTTGTTGGTAGTTAAATGTAGTTTTAGAAAAAAAATATGAAAAATTATTCGAAGTAATTATCACTTGTTTTTTATCGTATAAAAATTAAATCGACTTTTTGAAAAAGTCCGAAACCTTCGATTTTTTTTTAAAAATGTCAAAAAATTCTACTCTAAATTACGCAACTTTTAAGTCAAAATTCGAGATGTGATCGTAATTCGTTCTATTTTTATTCAAATTTTGAAAATTGCACTTTTTTTTTTTGACTCTGGTTTATTTTATATGGTGCTCCAAAAAAAATAATTTGGTAAATATTGACCGTAACTTCCCCTAGATATATTAACTTGGGTGTAAAAATACGTCTCAGAAAATTTTAGGATGATCGGACATGGGTAAGGCGTGCCGCATCGGCTTTGAAGTTTGAAAATCGGATTACAAGGAAAAATATGCATTTTTTTCTGTTTTCTTAATTTTTTTGGTATTTTAAGTTAATTTTGTATTCAAATGGTTACAGAATTGAAATGTAGAGTAAAATGTCTCTCTATTAAGGTCATAAAAACCGAAATCGGTTTAAAATCAGCCAAGTTATTACAACTTCCCCAGGCATCTAACGTGTGGCAGACAACTTGATTAATCAATACAATCCGATTTTTGAAATTCATTGAAATTTTTTACTGTAATAACATTTTTTTATTCTTCAAGTTCAAATGTTATTAGATGACAAGTATTTTTCATATTGTGTTTTGCTAACATTTTTTAAATTAGTGCTAAAAATGCCTGCATTTTCCACACCCTTTTGAAATCTCTATTTTAAAAAAAAAATATTTTTTTTGTTTTAAAATTTGGAAAAGTCAAAAAAATATTACACTGAAACATGAATAATGAAAAAATGTTATTACAGTAGAAAATTTCAATAAATTTAAAAAAAGGGCCTCGTATTTTTTAATCAAGTTGTATGGCACACGCTAGATGCCTGGGGAAGTTGTAACAACTTGGCTGATTTTCAACCGATTTTAGTTTTTAGTACCTTATTAGAAAGGCATTTTACTCCACATCATAATTCTGTAATCACTTGAATTAAAACTTAACTTAAAATACCAAAGAAATTGCGAAAACAGAAAAAAAATCATATTTTTCCTTGTAATCCGTTTTTTAAACTTCAAGGACCATGCTAAGCGCCTTACACATGTCCGATCGTCCCAAATTTTTGTGAGACGTATATTTACCTCCAAATGAATATATTTAGGGTAAGTTAGGGTCAGTATCTACCATTTTTTTTTTTGGAGCTCCATATAAAATAAATCAGAGCCAAAACATAAAAGGTGCAATTTTAAAAATTAAAAAAAAAAATAGAAAGAATTTTGATCACATCTCGAGTTATGGCTTAAAAGTTGCATAATTTAGAGTAGAATTCTTATAGTTTTTTACAAAAAAATCGAAGGTTTCGGACTTTTTCAAAAAGTCGATTTTAATTTTTAAACGTCAAAAAATAAGTGATAATTACTTCGAATAAATTTTTCACATTTTTTTTCTAAAACTACATTTAAATACCAACAAAACGTTGTCCAACTTTTTTTAAAATATCTATATTTTTTACTGGTCAAAATTGATTGAAAATTTAAATTTTTTCATTTTTTGGAAAATTGATTACTCAACACCACCTTGGTATAAAAGGCTGAAAATTTGGCTACAAGTTGCATTTAATACGTACTAAAACATATCCAAAAATAAAATTAATCGAAGGGGGTCGGGCCTAAAAGTGAGTGATTTGGCATGGAATGCCCCATATATTAACAAAAAAATTAGTTGAATTCAGCTAAACTTTTTGTTACTTTTCGTAAACTAAAATTTACAAATATTTTGTAAAAAATTGTAAGTTTATTTTTTCTGTTTTTTCATCAGCTTAAGTAGAACTTATGAGATTCGCATAGGAGGCTACACAAGAATTTTCACTTAACAAATTTGTTACGAAAAATCAGCAAATTAATTAGTAAAAATTCGTAAACTCAGTTTTGAAGTCAACAAAAAAAATTAATTCAAAATTTGTTCAAAACTAGTATTTTCGTAAATTGAACTTAACTAAAAAAAGTAGTTAAAACGCTGATTTTAACTAAAAATTTGCTAAAATGCCAGTAAACTCGAGTTAACAAAAAAAAATTTGTTGACTTTACAGTTTTATTTTTTTGAGTGTACTAAATGGCTACGTCATTATAAAGCGCTGTATTTATACCGTACACCACTCTGTGACCACAGACTAATACAGACTCGACATAAGTGACAGGTGTCAAAAAAGTAGTTCTGAACCATATGGTTAATATTTTCAAATTATTCTACGAATTAGGTTAGAAAGAGAAAACTAATATAACGCGCCATAAGAAAAATAGATGCCAGATCGGTTTTTGTTGTTTCACTAACTCCTAAGTCGTAGAAAGTGTTGCCATGTTAGCGTAAAATGGACTAAAAACCGCTCCGTTTTCTCCTAAAATCGCTTAGTTTTTCCCCATTTTTTCTTATAAAACTCTACTGTCGAGTCTGTATTTAGTCTGTGCTCTGACTCTGGTTATATTGAGTTTGTAATAGGGCTATCAATCCCGAAATCCCGAATACCGAAATCCCGGGATTTTTGTCATAAAATGAATCCCGAATCCCGGGATATTTAAGCTCAAATCCCGGGATTTTGTAAATATTAAAAATGTATGAGAATTTATTTTAAAAAATACAACTTTGTTCAATTATTGTTATCAACAAATTAAAAATTAAACTTTTTTTGAATTTTCAACGTAGCTGGCCACGAATTTTGTTGAGCTAAGAATTCTACTTGAATAATAGTCCAACGCACTAACCATTAAGCCACTTTGACCAAAGTGTGCAGGTTTTGGCGAAAATTTTCTAAGAAAACCGAAACTTTGAAGGGCGCCACAGGCAAATTTAATTCGATTGGCCTCAAATTTGTACCACATAAGCACAGACTAAAAACAGACTCGACAGTAGAGTTTTACAAGAAAAAATGGGGGGAAAATAAGCGATTTTAGGAGAAAACACAGCGGTTTTTAGTCCGTTTTACGCTAACATGGCAACACTTTCTACGAATTAGGAGTGAGTGAGACAACAAAAACCGATCTGGCATCCATTTTTCTTAGGGCGCGTTATATCAGTTTTCTCTTTCTAACCTAATTCGTAGAATAATTTGAAAACATTAACCATATGGTTAAAAAATACTTTTTTGACACCTGTCATATTTGTCGAGTCTGTATTAGTCTGTGACATAAGTTTTGAGGCGTAGGAGAATAAAAATTTTCCCGAAGGTTTAAAATTGGAAGAAAAACTTTTTTATACAAAAAATGCGAGTCTAATCTATTATATTATTACTTTTCTCCTTTAAATGTTTTTATTATATTAAATTTAATTTTAAATTAGTTTAAAATTTTACAGAGAAAGAACCAAAATCGGAATGGGATGAAACCGAAAGCAAATAAAAGTTGTCATTTTCCATAACAAACCCCTCAAAGCTTTTTTAGTTCCTTGATAAATATATAATAATAATAATTACTTGAAAACTGTATAAGTGGCGTATACTTAATCTTTGAATTGCCTTTAAATAACAATCAGAATAATTATAAACAATTTTTTTAATAATTCCGTTGTAGCGATATCGACCCAAGGGGTTTCGTGGGAATCAAACCCACAACTTACTGCTTAATAGGCTAGCACGCTACCAACTAACCCTCAGTAGCCCCATTAATATGCACAATAAAATTGAAACATAAGGAATCTTCTATTTTTTTACTTTTATAATCAAAGAAATTTAATCCCAAAAAAATCCCGGAATCTCGAAAATCCCGGGATCCCGAAAAATCCCGTGATCCCGAAAAATCCCGGGATCCCGGGATTTCGATTTTCAAATCCCGAATCCCGGGATTTTAAAAAACCGATCCCGTTTGACAGCCCTAGTTTTTATCAACTTAACATCTATATAATTTTGTACATGGCTGTTGCGAAAATCACCACTTGAGAGCTGGAATATCTACAAAATTTGGAGTAGAAAATAACGCTTGTGCGATTTTTCATAGTTTTTTAATTTCAACTTTTTTTAATATAGTTGGCTGTTTGACTTCAAATGAAATTTCTGAACTTCAATTGGGATTTCTGAATTTTAATTAGCTTTTCTGAATTTTAATTGGCCTTTTCTGAAATTTAATTGCGATTACACAGGTTCACAAAATTTGAACTTTTTCAATTTGCCTGACCTTTGACACCTGATTTATATGGATTTTAGTGTGCTGATTCCGAATCTGTTATCCAATTGCTTCCATCAGCTCTAGTTCGCGAGCAAATCGCTGTTAAAGAGTCGAAAAAGTGCGTTTTTTACCAATTTTGCTTGGCTATAATTTCAAAAAAAAAATTTAGTGCATCAGTTTTAAACACGAACTTATAGTGCGTTTACATTGGATTTCTAATCTAGTAAATTGCGATTTTAATCTACTTTGCAATCTGTACCGTTTACATTGGCATTTTTTACATTTGAGAAGATTAAGATTGGCATTTTTAACAACAAGTTGGTAATAAATGTGTGTGACTGCGTCAAAAGACAGCGACGGTAATTAGTCGTCGCATGATTAACAAGGACAGTGACGGCGTTTACAAATAACAATGACGGCGGCATAATCATACTTGGCGGCGTCATCAAAACGGCAGTCTTTGTGTCGGTGTTTTTCAGTGTTGGAAAATGCAAATAATAGAAATACAGAGTTGTATTTAACTTTACCAGATTGCGTTTGCCGATTAGAGTCTAAACTACTAGATTGAAAAAAAAAATAATTTGTATGGGCAATCTAATAGATTGAAACTGGATTGGAGCCACAATCTACTTAAAGCTAGCTTAGAGGATCAGTGTAAACGCACTATTAACTATATTGGATGCCAGGATTCCAAAACTGGTATTAGGTTTTTTCTGACAGCTTTAGTTTTCGAGTTATTAAAAAGGGCATAAATATTCAGACAAAATTACAGAGGTCATAAATTTAAAAATTTTATTTTAGCGATATCTCAAAAACTAAAGATGACTCAACAAAAGTAAGAGCATTTTTGGAATCAGCATATCCAACATACCTAAAATCGTCATTCACTTTTTGGATGTAAGACTAGTGTTGGTAAATATAGACTCACAAACATGCCAAAAATAGCCTATTTTCAAAGTTTCCTTAGGCTATATCTCGAAAACTAGAGCTGACCCAAAAAAACGGTAGCCAGATTTGAAATCAGCGTACCCCTATTACCCAAAATTAGTTATCAGAACCTGGGCAAAAAAAAAGTGTTGACCTGTGTTATCAATTGTGCGTTTCCAATTTTTTTTTTTAATTGGCAATTGTTTGTTCTAAACATTTTTAACTAAAAACCTAAACAAATTGATGAATATTATTCCTATGGCCCTTACCACAAGAAAACAAAAAGTCTATTTTAACAAAAGTTTTATTTAAAATTTAAAATTTTCAATACATTTTTTGAAAGTCGATTGTAAAAACAAAAACAATTTGTATGGAAATAAAATTAAAAGCTCATTTTAAATTTATTTTATTTTCTTGTGGTAAAGCTGATAATTTTTTGTAAGACATAATTTTTTTTAAAAATTTTGAAGTTTTGGATCAAATTATAGTAAAATCATAAATAATAGGCCTATTCGATTACCCAAATTTCTTACTATTTCTCACTACAACTGGAAAGTTTTGTTTATTTTTTGTATTGAAAATTTCCAGCTGTAGTAAAATGAGTAAAAAATAGTAAATTGTAGTAACGTAATCGAATAGACCTAATATTAACCGGATAATCGAAACATTTTAACCGATTAATCGGGTCTAATATTTTTTTGTTTCGACATTAACCGAAATAGAGGCGATTAATCGAGAAATCAGTTAATCGATTAACCGAATTGGAAACACTACTTACCACACATTCCCGCTAAATATTGATGTCTAGTACCAGTTTCCATTGTTACATAAATATTTTTCGTTCGTTCATTCGTTTGTTTTTTGTAAAGATATCTCTACTTGATTAAGCAAATGTAATAAACTTTAAAATTCTGCAACCGTGACACTGGGATGTACAACGGTAACTACTGACAAACAATGGAATTTGCTACCATTCACATTACAAATTTAGTTAAAGATTTTATTTACATCTTTTAAATTTGTATATTAATTTTTTTTCTACTTGCATATGGGTGGAATTAAAAAATGTCAACAAACCCACACTCTAATTAAAATGATTTCAGTTTCCTACTTTAACATAAACTGAGAAGATTTCAACAAATTATATAATTTTACCTAAAATTAATTGGAGTTTACTAAATTTATAGTTGTATATAATTGAAATTTGTTGAAATTTACCCAATTTATAGTAGGAAACTGAAATCAGCTATTTTGACAAAGTTATTCTCATTTTTGTTGGCTAAAGCCGCATTCACAATGTTGAAGTACTCCAATCTGTGGAAAATTTTATATCTATCCCTTTTTCACTTTCATATTTTTTAATTTGACTATCCATTTAAAAAAAAAATAAATAAAAAAAAAAAAACAAAACATGATACATTTACACAAATTTAAACAAACAAATATGTATTTAAAAACGTTTCAAAATACAGTCGAACCCGGTTATAACGAACTCCGAGGGACCAGTAAAAATAGTTCGTTATGAGCGAAGTTCGCTATAAGCGGGGTATATTTTTAATCAACCTAGTTTTATATCCAAAAAAATAGATCCAATTTTGTTTAATTTGATGTTTTTTTCGTAAAAAATGAAACGTACACTCTAATTAAAATGATTTCAGTTTCCTACTATAAATTGGGTAAATTTACACAAATTGAGTAATTCTTTTTTAAATTATTTTAAATTTACACAAGTTAAAGTAGAATATTATTTGAAATTGTTGAAATTTACCCAATTGATAATTTTTTTTTAACAATTTTTAGTAGACATTTTTTTTATAGTTTTATTAATATTAATGTTACGTATTGATTTCAATAAGAAAAATCACCAAAAATTAAATATATTGGTTGTACAATGTTGGCTTAAAAACAATGCAATTTTTTTTATTTTACCCATATACGTATTTAAAAAATACCCAGTACACAATTTGAAATGTTCATGAAAGAGATATCGAATTAACATACACTCCTTAATGCTAAAAGCTATGATGATTTAAACAAACCGTCGTCAGGGGTGCTAAAATCGCATTTTCTTTTAGAAATTTTTAATTTAATTAAGTTTTAACTGATAATCAGAGCTTAAAAAGTTTTTTTAGCACCATTTTTCGTATTAAAATGTCAACACATAAACTGTAATGGCATAAAGAAATTTATTAAATTTTTCTAAAAACATGTTTAAAAAGGCTAATGAGATCAGAAGGCTAATTCTCGGAGTCGATAGCAATCAAAATTCTAAACACAGCTTTTATCTATTTACTCTATGGAGAAAGATATAAAAAGCTTGTATTTATCGTA
The DNA here is from genome assembly GCA_963921195.1 of Pegoplata infirma. Lineage (NCBI taxonomy): Eukaryota > Metazoa > Arthropoda > Insecta > Diptera > Anthomyiidae > Pegoplata > Pegoplata infirma. Next base: position 140,281,417 of record OY992537.1, on the reverse strand, counting down.
GCATAATTTTAGGCATAAAGAAAAATTTTAAAATCGCACGGGTTATTAAATTTTTTATCGTTATCAACTCCGAGAATTAGCCCCCTGGCCTTTAGGGTTGGATCAGATATAAATATCTTTCCATTTTTTGAATACAATAATATTTCGGTTCGCCCTTGTATTTTTATTTACTGGGATGTACTTTAATATATTTTTATTATTATACACCTATGTGTTTAACAAATCTGATAAAACAAATTTAAGATAGTAAGATATCGCATTTTTTGTTCTCGAATATTAAAGGATGTAAAACAAAAAAGAAAATTATAGTCGGTCAAGAGCGACCGTAAAATACCCTTCACCAGTGTTTGTAGAAAATCGACCGATTGCATCTATATTTGGTAACATCTTTTATGTGTTTGCGAAAAATGGACCGATTGGATCTATATTTGGTAAGATTTTTAACTAGTGCAGAAAAACACTTAAACCAAATTTGAGTAAAATTGTCTTATATTAGTTGCCAATAGATTTAAGTGAATATTGGCCAAAATCTTTATAGGGGACTTACAAGAAAGGTCTTTCACAGGGCACCCACTGAAACTTGAATTTTAGAATGAGGGGGAAAAAATAAGAGTCACCTGATTTTTTTTTAGCTGCCCAATCTGAAATTTAAAAAAGGTTGCCACCTTATGAAAAAATGAGGGCTTTCGGGAATGAGGGCTAGCAGGAATTTCGTCAAACCCAAAAATACGGGTCAGCTTAATTTTTATGGAGATTATTATATATGACTTTGACGGTCGTACGTATATACATCTGCATATAAACTTCCCCAACGATTATACATTTTTGACAATAACGATTTTAACGAAGCCGAATTTGAACACAACCGATACACCATTGGATAGGGCTTCAAAAAACCTTTCGACCTGTATAAAATGTTCATATAGTTCCTTTTGAAGAAATGAGAAAAAACCTCAAAAAACGAAAAAAATACGGTTTTCCCCATCCCCCTTTGACCCGCTAAATGTGTGATTGGGCAGCTATAAAAAAACAGGTACTTCTTATTTTGCTCCCCCCTTTCATATATGCAAGTTTCAGGACAATCGGTGGGTGCCCTGTGAAAGACCTTCCTTCCCTACGGGAAACGAACCAGTCACGGAGTTAGTCACGTGACTGGAACTTTGTGGCAGTAACCTGTCCTTGATTTGGTTCTTTCCTTTGTAAAAGACTGGTCACTTTAACATGGGGTTGTCCTAGGAGGGGGCAATTTCTACTATTTGTGCTCCTCGTGCTATGTCACAGAGATTGTCAAAGAGGTTTAAATAAACATGCATTAGAACAAGTTAAAATTATCATATACAAAAGTGGTTTCACACATGGCACGTGGTGACTAAAAGAAGACAGGTTTTATATGAATTATTTTTATTCAGTCCAGTGATATGTTCTCTTAGAGCAGTCCAATGATATGTCGCAGGGTTACCATGAACAAATATATCACTTGACTGGTTAAAGGAGACATACCATGGGACTGAAGAAAAATAATTTACATTGAACACATCAAAAAGCAGTCGCCTTGTGATATGTTTCATAAATAGTAGTTCAAAACTTTCAGTTTAGTGACACATCACTATACTGGTCTAATTAAACATATCATGATACTAACGAAGAATATGTTATTTAAGTACATTGCTAACAAATTAATTTTTAAAAATTTTTTTATTTTTTTCATAAATAACATAAATATTTAATTCAAGGTAACAATTCAACATAACCTAAAAATACAAAATGCTTTAATTCGGCTTCTGGTTAACATATGTGAACATAATTAAACACCAAATGGTATTTAAACAAGTACGAACATATTTTTTGACAAAAAAAGGAAAAAATCGCGGATTTTTTTTTACCAAAATTTTTTTCGCGGAATTTTTTTTTCAAAAAAAATTTTTTTTTCAAAAGTAATTTCCTTTTAAATAAAGTTTTTTGCAATAATCTTTTTGAAATTGTGGAGGGTATCACTACATCACTAAATGCTTAAAAGCATTTAGAAAATTTGGAAATGCAAATGGAAATTTTTGATATACAAATGGAATTTTCTGAAAAGCATTTAAAAAATATTGAAATACAATTGGAAATTTCTGAAACATAAATGGAAATTTCTAAAATATAAATGGAAAATTCTGAAACATAAATCTTTCTCAACATAAATGGAAAGTTCTGAAATATAAATGGAAATTTCTGAAATATAGTTGGAATTTTTTAAATTATAAATGGAAATTTATGTTATGAATTATAATTAAAAATTTTTGAATTATATTTAGAAATTTTTGAAATATAATTAAAAATTTTTGAATTGTAAATGTAAATTTCTGAAACAGAATTCGAAACTTCTGAAACATAATTAGAAATTTTTGAAATATAATTTAAAATTTTTTAATTATTTTTTTTAAGCATTTTGCTTATGCCACAACAACTTTTGATATTTTACAACCCCTAGTGAAATATGATCCAGAAAGTTTTTGTAGAACATCTTAACCTTTTAAATGCATATTTAATGGCGTTCTATGAGCATGTTGAAAAAAAAAAAATACTAAAACGACCCCTAAAAATGGGAGATAGAGGGTTAATATGCTATAAGAAAAGAACCGCCATCGAATTTTAATGAAAACATGTATCAAATTTAGATCAGAAGTAGGTTTAATATATTTTTTTGGACTTATTCCAAACGCATTTAAAACAAAATTTAAAAACTTTGGTGGACCATAAAAAAAGCATCTCGAGCTAAACTTTCAAAACCCTTTGAGGGTTTTGGTCTACTTATGGTATGCTTTAATTTTTTTTTACCCCAATCAATTTACACTCGGCGACCCTAAGTTTGTTGCACAGTGTATTGCAGTGCGATATACAAAGAATGAAAACCTAAGATTTTAAAGGTTTTAGCTAGTACAGTGATCTGACACCACTTTAACAGTAACTTTTTCAGTTCTTTAAAACTAGTTTAGTGTTATTTATGTCACCTTTTCTTCCGCCACAAAATCGGTTCTGTTTAAATCAGAACTGTTTAAATACGAATTTTTATAGTCACGTGATAGGGTTTTCGGAACTCATTGTCATTTTTTCATTTATATCTTATTATTTTATAACCTGTTCTGTATCATGTCACCACTTCAACTGTAAAGTTTCCAGTACTTTAAGATTATCTTTGGTGGTATGTTATTTTATCTCCAGTTACTTGATATATCATTATTAAACTCGTTAATGTTCTGCCACCTTTTTAATAGTCATGGGATTAGTTTCTTTACCGAAATTACCACTTTCACTTACATTGACATTTTGGTTTTCACCAGTTTTGTGATATGTACATTATTCACCTATCATATATTTGGTACTTTGGATCAATCGACCCCTCATTTCCCGTAGGGTTGTTAGTCAAACATGTTTTAATTTGATCAAGATTTAATAAGGTCACTAAAGTTTACGCAAACAACTACAAACCAAATTTTAATTAAATAAATATCACCCATTTCCATGCCTTCGTCCTTGGGCCAAAAGAAGCTTAAGTTTTAAATTTTAGCCAAATATATTGATAATTGCCACCTGTATCGAACTTACGCCGTTTAAATAGAGAGAGGGACTGATGAACAAACGAAAATTGCTTAATTGACTCAAAAAGTAAATCTGACTCGATCAGTCTTGGAACAATATTTTGGGTATTTACAAACATCAGCACAAACTCATTATACCCTGTACCACAGGTGTAGGGTATAACAATTTCAGATAAGTACTTTATTTATAATACGTAGTGAACTGGTAGCTAATAAATTTGCAGTGAGAATTATCGTAAATCTGTTCAATTTTACTGCTGTTTTACACTATAAAGCTAAGTAAGTTCTGGTTTTTAATGTGCAAATCTGTCAAACTCTATATAAAAAAACATCAAATTTACATTGGCTTTACAAAAGCGGAAAAATTTTGCTGAAGATGTATTCTGTTCGCTGGTGAGGAACCAGTAAAATAAACCGGTATATCCAAGCAAAAACTAGGCAATGAGTACTCATTCCCAATTCCCTAGTTATGAGTACTAATTACTCTCTGCATTACTCTATACCCCAAAAAAATGCCTTCTTTTTAACTCACGTGTAACCAGATTTGCAATCTGAATTTTAATAATCAGTTATGTTTTATAGAAATATATTAAGAACCATTTTACTGTTAACTATTTTTCTCTTATAATAAGAGTCTTATTTAATAAGAGCAACTAAAAAAACAATGCAATTTCTTTTGTCAAGTTTTCGTAAGCGAGCTAGGAATTTGCTATTTGTTTGCTTTTTCATAGGCGAACAAAGAAGACCTTGCCTCCAATGACATTACCTTGTTAAACTAATTGAAATTGGGACATAATTAGTTACTCATTTTCGTTATAAACCCCTAAGTTAATTACTTGGTAATGAAAGTTTTTGCTGGGATGTTGCATAAATACGTATTAAAGTGCCGAGAAAAAAATCTTTTAACATGATAATGTTTTTAGGCTGAAGTCTAATTTTAAAAATTATGCAGGACGTCACCTCATTTTGACTATATAAGCTAACGACTAACAAAAAAGAAAATAAGAATTACTGTTTTCATTTTCTTAAAACCAAAAAGGTTTGCAGCTTCGATTTGTAACTTGGATAATAACTCACCTGCTGGTAAAAACATCATTTTTCACCAGATGGTGAATAAAACGTAACATAATTATTTGTCAAAAATTGTTTTCATCAATTTTTTTATTTTTTCATCAAATTTTCGTTTTTCATTATTTTTTTCATAATTTTTTTTTTATCAAAATCTTTTTTTTTATAATTTTTTCCATCAATTTTGTTTTCATTAAATTTGTTTTTATATCAAAACTTTTTTTTTTTTTTCATCAAAATGAAAATTTTTCTTATTTTTTTCATCAAAACTTGTTCACCGAGTCTAAAATTCTGACATAAAAATGTTCCATTTGTTTAACAAATGTACAAAACACATGTGAGAGTGTTGAATTCTTCTGAGCCGAAATTTCTTGCACTTAAGTAATGCACTCATTTACCAAACTTCCAGCTCCTTTGGTTTAGACTGCATGTTGCTCTCCACAGACAGAAGGAAGGATGTAAATAGGTAGATTGTCTTAGAAATGGATAAATAATATATAAACTTAATGGGGCCCTCGAACGATATTTCAATTCGTGTTGCATGTAATTGCAAATAACATTATTTTTTCTAAAAAAAAGTTTGCTTTGGCAATTACACCCAAATTTTCAACATAACATTATCATGCTTTAATGTTTTGGGCTAGAGTAAAAAATTCGCAGGCATTTTTTATTCTTTAAATGTCTTAGTAAGACCGTCATGACGCGTCCCAGCAAAAACATGGTAATGAGTTGTGAAAAGTAATCATTACCAAGTACATTATTTATAATGAGTACCCATTACCATTAACATTATTTTAAGCCCAAAAGTAACTACTTCTCAGTAATATGTTATAAAAGCACCTCTAAGTAATAATATCTTCTTGCACTTGCAGTTTTTAACCTTTACAATTCAATTAACTTAAAAAGTACTTAAAAACTTAATAAAAATTACGCAATTTTTAAGTTTTAGTAAAAACAAGTTAAATTTTAAAAGTTTTAATTAACTAATTATTTTACTTCTTATTGGTAATGGGTTTTTACTCCTTATTTGTAATCCGAGGCAGTAACTACTTATTTATCTCCATACTCTTCACTAGTTATTTTTGTCTCACGCCCTTGTTAAAATAATTAGTGTTTCATTCAATAAGTAACTACTGATTAACATCTGTTTCGGATTACAAAACCCATTACTAGTAATGCCAATTTTTGCTGTCATACCCTTTAAATTTCTTTTTTTTTCTTGGATTTTAGAATTTTTTATATTTTGGTATTTAAAATGTCTTAATTTCCTGGAAACGGGTATCATAGGGAGCCATTTAGAGATTTTAGTTTTTGGTCCCCCAAATTTTCAGTTTTGAAATCCCAAAAGCAATCTAAATAATTTTAAAATACCTGATTTAGTTCCGAACAACTGGTACCTTAGTTATTGACAAATATATTTCAGTTACCCTGTAAATAAAACTTCATTTATAAATGAAGTTTTATTTACAGGGTTTATATCTATATCTATAAATATTTACAAATTTCAAAAACTAACTTCATATTTTGGAAAATAAAAAGAATTAAGCTACGTTCACAATGTTGGAGTCACTCCATTCTCGATCACAGACTGATATGTTAACTGTGCAAAATATCACATTGTATTGTTAGTTTTCTAACTTGTCTAATAACTTGGCGAAATTGTCCGATTAAATTGGCTTTACATTCGAAATTATTTTTTTTTTAACGTTTTTTATACCCTTCACTCTAGTGACAGAGGATATATATAAGTTTGTCATTCGGTTTGTAACACCTCGAAATATTAGTCTAGGACGCTATATATACAGTATATATAATTATGATCCCCGATCGATTTAAAGACGATATAGCGACGTCTACCCGTCTGTCTGTTGAAAACACGTTAACTTTTGAAAGACTTTACTGAGGCTGCTGAAGTTTGGCATATACGTTGGCCATTTACCTTATCAGTATTGGAATTCAGCGAAATCGGTCTAGAAGCTCAAAAGTTGTACGCAAAAGAGTAAATTTCGGCAAGTGTTTTTCGCGAATTTACGAGATAAAAAACACGATAACTTTGAAAGAATATTCTGAGGCTGCTGAAGCTTCGCACATATATTTGTCGTTTCCCTAGTCTAGTTGGTATTAAATTTCAGCAAAGTCCAGTGATTCAAAAGTTATTAGCAAACCCGTGAATTTTAGATTGGTTTCACCTTAAATCCACGTGTTAAAAACCCGTTAAACAAGTTTTTAAAACATTGGTAAGTCACAAAAATATTTTACAACGTATTTTTGTCACTTAAAAATATGTTTACGCTTAAAAAGAAATACACTCAAAAAAATTTTACACTAAAATAAAAAATAGATTTTTTTACAAAAATGACTAAAAAGAGTTTTTTTTTATGAAAAAAAAATATTTCTAATCAAAATTGTTAAATCTTTTCACGTTAGAAAATTTACTTTCACTCAAAAAGGGCATTGTGGAGAGTATTCATAAACTCGGCCAAGTCGAATTTAATTTTTATACTTGTTTTTATTCAAATTATGTGTAAATATCATAAATTTTGTTTTGTTTATTTTTTTTTTTTAATGACGTATTAGAGATGGCACTTTCACAGAGGTGTATTTTTTGTTTGTTTACAGTTGACATAACCCATCAAAAACATCCATTACTAAGTAACTTTAGGGTTTATAACGAAAATCAGTAACTAGTTACGTCCCAATTTCAATATAAACAAGTAAGAGTGTTAAATTCGGCTGTGCCGAATCTTTTATACCCTCCAAAATGTAAAAAAAAAATTGTCAGAGGCGTTTTTGGGGGGGGGGGTGGTGATGGGGGCAGTGGGGGACTTTGAGAGCAACTTCCCATCGCGATAAATATACCAAATGTTTCATTTATTTAACAAAAATACAAAAAAACATGTAAAAAATTTGTATTTTTTCAGAGGTTGGTTCAGTTCTTCATGGGGGAACTTTTTCCCCTGGCCCGATTTTGCCCATTCACGAACTTAACCTGCCTATGAACATAAGACATATTTGTGCCAAACTTCAGGAGTCTAGCTGTTTTATTTTGGACTGCATTGTGTTATCTACAGACAGACGGACGGACATTCACAGAATGTTTTAGAATCGATCATGGATCAATAATATATATACTTTATGGGGTCCCCGACAGATATTTCGATGCGTTACAAACGGAATGACAAAGTGAGTATACCCCCATACTGTGGTTGTCATTGGAGGCAAGGCCTTCTTTGTTCGCTTACGAAAAAGCTAACAAATAATAGCCCATTCTAGCTCGCTTACGAAAAGTTGACAAAAGTAACTGTATTACACAGAGACATTCCAGGGAATTGCAAAGCCGATGAGCTTGCAAGACTAGGAACTACCTTACAGGTTCCAACAGAATTGGAATGTGTTGGTTTGCCTCTAGAAACTTGCAAGCAAAACCTACGGCTTTGTTCTGCGACGGAGACTAATCAAAGATGGGCAAATAGATGGACGTGTGATTTGGCCTTCTCTGAATCAGGGGCGCACAAGAGAGCTGATATCGCTTCCAAGAGGACAGATTTCGACGGTGGTTTCCATAATTACCGGACACTGTCTTATAGGGAAGGAAGCACGCAGAGCGGTTAAATGTACCGTCGAATGACTTTTGACAGAGTTGCATGGATAAAGAGGAGTTGGAAACTATCGAACACTTTATTTGCCATTGTCCGGCACTTTCTGGTGAGAGACTTGCTTCATTGGGATCTAGGGTGCTGTACGATCTATCTGATTTGTCGGATATCAAAATTCAATATCTAAGGAGTAAGAAGCTCAAATTGGTTAACGACGGGGACTAGTAGGGAAACCTATTACGGTCCCGTGGTATCACAATGGACCTCAGAGTCTACGTGTGTTGACGTAAAACGTCAGCAGCCACTTACAACCTCACCTAATTGAATTGTTTGTTTAGATCAATGGTTCCCAACCTTTTTTACGCCACGCCCCACTTTTATGTTAAAAAATGGCCTTGTCCCCCCTACACTCAAGAAAAAATTGCTAATTTTTCTAATTTTTGTTTCTAATGCAAAATTACTACTGGTTTAGCAGAGTTTTTGTAAAATAAGCATTTAAACTAAGTTTTTAGTGAAAATTTTATGCGATTAACAAAATTTTTGTAGTTAATTTTGCTAAAAAAAATTGTTTTTGTAAATAATTTGACTAAAAAAGTCTTGAAAATTTGCTCATTGCCCCCCTGGAAGCTTCAAATTGCCCCCCAGTGGGGCGAGAATCAAAGGTTGGGAACCATTGGTTTAGATGCTCTTATTAAATGAAAGTAAAATAGTTAACAGTGAATTGTTTTTAATATATTTTTTGAAAACTTAACTGATTTTTAAAATTCAGATTATAAATCTAGTCACATAGTAAGGCCTTATTTGGGGTATAAAGTAACGCAGAGAGTAATTAGTACTCCTTACCAGGTAATCCAATTGGGAATTAGTACTGATTACCTATTATTTGCTGGAAAGTTCTGTTAACGCTGTTTGGAAACTCCATAGTAGAACATGTTTGACTCTGGAGTGAATTGAAAAAAAGATAGTCAAATTCAAAAATACGAAAGTGTAAAGGAGAAAGGAGAAAACGAATAAAAGGAATTTGGTTGCACAAGGAATTCGAAATCTTGCGGCTGAAAAATGTTTCAAGTAGTGCTATTGTGTTTAATTTTTTTTGGCCAGTCGTTACTAACTATTTTTCGGGATTTTAATAACCTGAATAATAGTTTGTTGCCGGTAACTCGCCATTTAGTTAAATAAAGTCCAAAGGCATTTTGAAGACTTCCGCAAAATTCTCGAAAGCTCTCCGAGTAATATTTTTTTACTTATCCATTTTATAAGATTCTCAAGGCTATAAGGCCACTAATTTTCGTATCCCAAAAACTAAGCAAGGTAAAGGGAAATGGACAAAAGTACTCAAAGTACTTAACGGGGTCTGGACCTATGGGGTCTGAACCCAATAAGGTATGGACCCAATCTAGTCCTGAAATGTGTATCAAATTAAATATAATAAAATATGTTTAGTTAAAATTCTATGTTTATACATACTTTGTTCCGCATCAAAGAAAACGTGATACTTTAAAACAAAATTGTTTATGAAGCACAAAACGACAAAATGTTGTTTTTGTCATTCCCACACCATATATATTTGATAGCAGTTATTTAAAGGAAAAGTTAGCAATACTGAAACTCAATATCATTATACTATTTTTTAAAAAATGCTATATAGGAAATTTTTCAAGCTTTAATTAAAGTTTAATAGCGTCCAGATTTAGCAAATATTAAATGAGATACGAGGGTCGCGCTGGAAAATAAACTTATTTGTAGACATTTGTTAGAACATTTTTTAAACATATTTCTGAGTCGATTTTTTCCAAGTTTAAATAGTAAAAATTTAAAAAAATGATCCCATAATTATTAAGGTATCAACTTACTTTTCCACCAACCCAAACAAAAAATTTAATTTTTTTAATACAAAAAATAAGTGCTCAAATGTATGAGGTCGAAAAATGCGGATTTTTTCAACTGTATTTAAAAGTATTTTTTAAAAAATAGTCAATTAACAATAATTATTAATTTTTTTTTCTTATTATTCTTACCACCTGTTTATTAAAAGCGGACTGACTATAAAACTAAAAAATATCTACAATATATATTTAAAACTAATTTTATTTCTTAAATTAACGTTTTAAATATAATTGTCATTTTCCTTTTTAAAATAGCCGTTCGTGGGTGACAATTGCGCAATGTGGCCATTGCTGGAATACCCCATTTTTTGTTGTATTTCTTCTGACGAAATTCCTCTCGTGTTGTCAAAGAAAAATCCTGAAAATACTGTTACACACAAGCTTCCAATTGTAAATAGCCAAAATAATGATGTTAAGTTTACAATCAAAGTGAAATACTAAAAGAAAAAAATAAAGAAAACGTCAGTTTTAAAAAAAAGTTTAAAAAAGTGTTATGTTTAAAATCGGGAAACTTTACCTGAATAATGAAGAAGGTAATAAGCCAAGATATGAACTGAAGAAAACTTAAAAGTCTGGTCTGTAACTAAAATAAGAAAAAAAGTATTGAGTTAATTATTAATTTACTAACAAAAAACCAAAACCGAATTTTTAAAAAATATTTTTTTAAAGTTGTGCATTATTTTTTAAACACAAGCAAGTAAAAAAGTTAAATTCGGCCTTGCCGAATCTATTGATATTCTCCACAGCGTAAAAAAAGTACTGATCGAGTTCATGCTCTAATAATATTTGTTATAACCAGGGAAACCAAAAATATGCAGTATCATGTTTTTTCCTGCGCTTTGTATTGATAAATGGGTAAGGTATTTATCCGTTTCAGAAGATTTTAAGAAATCTGGCATCGATTTGTTAGAGCATATTTTTGCATATTTTAGCCTTAAGAGCATATTTTAGGTTTAAGAGCATATTTTAACATAAGAGCATATTTTTAGAGCATTTTTTCACTTTTTAGAGCATTTTTTTAAATTTTTAGAGCATTTTTTTATTTTTCTCTATAGAGAATTTGTTTTTTAATTTTTTTTATAACAACACTTATGTTTAAAATTTTTCAATTTTTGTGGGATGATTTTTTTTTAATATTGTAAGTGGATTGAAATGTTTGTTTTTTCCAAAATAACGGGGTTCTGACGATTTATAACGCTTTGGCCTGTTCTTGCTTCATTAACCCATGTTAACCCTCTAACTACCCCACAACGTTATTTTTTGGGTCTATTCTCTAAAAAATTTTAAAAAACATCTCGAAAAAGGTGACATATTTTTTTTAAGAGCATATTTTTATTGTTTTTAGAGCATATTTTCCGTTTTTAAGGGCATTTTTTAAGCGCATAAAACGTGTTTTTTAGAGCATATTTTTGGTTTCCCTGGTTATAACTTATAAGGGTTAAAAAAATTCTGAAGAGAAATTGAATTTTAAAAAATTATATACATTTCGGGTATTCATATACCGGTTTCAAACACTCCAGCTAGTGTTTTCATCAGCAGGATTTTGAATGTCGGTTTGTCTTGTTAATGAAAACTTTTTTTAAATATGAGAATATTTATAGTTTCTACAGAATAAATTTTTACAGTTTCCAACACTACAATTATATTTCTAGCAATCTCAACCTCTCTTCCCAGCAGAAATTTTGCTGAACTGGCAGCATCCTTTGGATAGGAAACTTGAGCCAAGGAGCGCATCAAAACCTGCTGAATTCATGCATTATTCTCTAAGGCGATGTCACACTTTAGAGCACTAATTGGATATACCGAAAAAGCGCTCCTAGGATGCACTGAAAACACGTGTCCTTAGAGCGCCGATTAAAGCATTATTATATAGCGCTGATAAAGCGCTATAAAAATACAGTGAATTCATGTATCTTTTTACAGAAGATTTAAGCAGAATAAAGATGCAATAAAATTATGCATCAAATTATGCATACAAAGTATATTTCTGAAATTTATATTTCAAAAACTTCTATTTTTATATCAAAAATTTCTATTTATATTTCAGAAACATCTATTGATGTTTCAGAAATTTCCAACTGTATTTAAGAAATTTCCACTTGTATTTCAAAATTTTTTAAATGATTTTTTTGGAAATATAAATTAATTTTCTGGAAAGAATTTAAAAAATTTTGATATACAAATAAAAATTTTTAAATACAATTGAAAATTTTTAAATACACATGATTTTTTTTTATAATTTAACGTCCGACCGTACCTTTGTCCGTTTGTGGAAAAAGCCAAACGCTGTGAAGTTTGGCACGAATAAGTCTTGTGGTTATAAACTGGCCAGGTTCGTAAAAGGGCAAAAGGATAAGTAGGAAAGAAGTCCCCCTTGTAGAACTAATGAAACCCAAGAAATACACCGTTTTTTGTGTATTTGTTTAACAAGTAAAACATTCTCGTGAACATATCTATTCTTAGGGAAGTTTAATTTCCAGATGGGAGTTGAATAAATGTCACTTACATGGAAATATGAAGTAAATGTGCAACATAAAACAAAATGGTAAGATATGACCTGAGCAATTTTAATAAAACCGTATGTGAAATACAAAATAGTTAATTCTGTTTTCCGTCTTTTAAGGAGATTAATCGGCAATTTGAATAGCACTCATTAAATTTTCAGCAAGTGCTAAATATGTAAATAGAAAATTGTTCTGTAAAACTGGATCTGGTAATATAGTTCCTGAACATTTTGAGGTTTGTAAAATAAAAAAAAAAATATAGGGTGATTGCCAACACATTAGAGAAACTTTTCTGCGGAAAAAAGTGTTCATAATCTTAAGATTTTTCTATATAAAAAAATTATCAGAATCTGAAGGACATTGTGTAAAAAATTACCTCTAAATCTGATATTTTTCTGTCGGAAAAGTCTTCTGAATTTGAAAGGTTTTTTTTATACGAAAAACATCTTAAAATATAACAGTTTTTCTATAAGAAAATATTCTTTTAATTTGAGTGGTTTCCCATAAGAAAAAAAATCATGGAGTTATAAGTGTTTTTATAGAAAAAAATCGTCAGATTCTTTAGGTTTTTCTGAAGATTTTTAAATTTGGATCACAGATTATAGAAAACACTAAGAAAATTATGTCATTAACTGTTTGTAGGTTATTTTAAAAAGTAATCAGTAAAGTCATTTTAAAAGAAAAATCACTTATTTTATAAAGGATTTATTTTTTTTCCTGTTTCTGTAGTTTAAAAAAATAATTTACTGTATTAAAAACGAATTTTCTGTTACATTTAATTTCGGCAGTAAAAAATTTCTTATATAGTTTTACTGTTTTTCAATACAAAATAACTGAATATTCACTGTTTTGGTTAGTCATTAAATTAACATTTAAAATTGACTGTAATGTGTTTTTATTTTAAATGAAAAAACAGTGGAATGGTTTTTAAATAAAATTTAATTTGTTTTAAGTGAATATTCACTGGAATTTACCTACATAATTCTTTGAGTGAAGAATCTGTACATTGTTTTTTTTGTATTTTTTTTTCCTTACAATCTGGTATTTTTTTGGTACATTTTTATATTTTTATAATTTGAACATGTTATTTCTTTCATTTTTACATATTTCTAAAATTTTTACATGATATTAATAAAATTTTTATATACACTCAAAATAATTCTGCAGTAAAAATATTAGTAAGTGATTTGGTACCAAAATCTACTAATAAGTTACTAATTACCAGTAGTACGGTAGTTTTTTAGTATCTTCAAAGTACTAAAATTAGTAATTTTTACTGGTTTTGAATAATATTAGTAAAAAATTTTAGTATTGATTACCAACGCCTGCACTAGATCATTTTGGACTAAAAAATTAGTTCATTAGTAAAATTTTTAGTATTCAATACCCACGTTTTTTTTTTGGGTGTACGTTTAAATAATAAAAAATTTGTGTTTTAATTAAATGTTCAATCTAAAGGTAAAGATTGTCTGAATGCACACTTTTTTGTCTGAAATACTGGTACGAATACGTACCGTTAACGGTCCGCTATTAATTGAGTCTACTCCGCTTTCATTCAGAAACACGGTCCGTTTACTGTACCCGATTTCTGTAACTATGCGAGAAGTTTTCGCATCGAAAAAAATAAAATAACGTTATAGTCATCCAGTATGTCACAGAGTGATTCAGAAAAAAGCTTTGATTACTTTTTTGTATTCGATGTTTTTAACACTAGCATCATTGTACTCACCCTGTAGAAAACTAAATGACTACAATATTATTTATTTTTTCTCGATGCGAAAACTTTTCGCATTGTTACAGAAACTGGGCACTGTACGTCTATAACGTACTATCAATTTGTGTATTCCGTTTCCTACACTGCATGTCGGTCCGTTTATGGCCCTTGAGTGTCGTACTCTCAGCGGATTTAGAATCAGATTCGATGTTCCTTATAGTCCGTTTTCTGATCCGTATACGGATCCAGAAAACGGTACGTATACGGACTCGGATTCCGTCTTAGACAGAACGAAAGCGGATCGTAAACGGACCTTTTTGTTTGTTGGGATGTCTGTAGCAGAGCTTCGAAGAATGAAATCCTTTTCGAATGAATTCTCAAAAAAATCAATTCAATTTTCATACACCCAAAAAAAAACGTGGGTATTCAATACTAAAAATTTAACTAATTTTAGTCCAAAAGGACCTAGTGCAGAAATTGGTAACAAATACAAATTTTTAACTAATATTAGTCAAATCCAGTAAAAATTACTAATGTTAGTACTTTGAAGATACTAAAATTAGTAACGAATTAGTAGATTTTGGTACAATATCACTTACTAAACCTTTTACTGTAGAATTATTTTGAGTGTAGTCAGTGAATGCATTCGATTTCATAAATCAACAATAAATGCAGTCCTTGGAATTCATTCGATTGAATGGAAAAAAAGTTAATGCATTCGATTTCTTGTTCATTCGATTTAGAAAAATCGATTATTTAAATAGATAGACCAAACGGAGCCAAATTTTGGTCCATAGTATCGACGACTCTCTTTACATACGATGGCCCCTAATTTTGAATCCAAAAAATTAGTGTTCCCGAAAATTTTAAAAATGCACATTAGACCACCCAAATTTGCAAAAGTATATTTTTGTTCGCTCCACCGGCAGTTTCTGATAGATTGGCCATAAAAAATAATATCTGTGTAAGAACTGGATCTCTCGGTTGCATACAGGCCAGTCGATTTGAACTTTTGACCCCAAAAGTGACCTAAAAGCACTAAAAAGCTTTTAAGAGCCATAACTCTTAAAATATGCGTTTTTCCAAAAAATACTATATAAGTTTTATTTTGCAGAATAAGAAAGCAAACATTTCCTTCATACAAATTTTTAGCCTAAGTCTAAGACATAGTGGTGTTTTTCGCGGTTAAAATAAAAATTTATGTGACGACTTCATTTAAAACGACCCTCGTTAAAATTTGGACGGAGACTCAAATAGTCGGTATCCATTATTTTGTAGAGTTAGATATGTAGTTTTCATAAATCAATTACATTTGGAATTTATATGGGTAATTTCATTACAGAAGAGCCCAAAGCTGACTTTGAAGTTTCGATTATCCAAATGCTGTATACAAATTTGTAAAATTACTTTATTTTAAAGGACCCTCGTTAAAATTTTAATGGATTACAATCGGTTTCCATGATTTTGAAGAGTTAAAAATGCAGATTTCAAACAAGTGTTGAAAAGTGCAGGCATTTTTAGCATTAATTGAAAACATGTTACCAAAATACTATATGAAAAATACTTGGCATCTTATTACATTTGAACTTGAAGAATAAAAAAATGTTATTACAGTAGAAAATTTCAATGAATTTCATGATTCGGATTGTATTCAAGTGGTCTGCCACCCGTTAGATGCATGGGGAAGTTTTAATAACTTGGCTGATTTTCAACCGATTTTAGTTTTTAGTACGTTATTAGAGAGGCATTTTACTCCAAATCAAAATTCTTTACCCACCTGAATTCAAATTTAACTTAAATACAAAAAAAAATGAGAAAACAGAAAAAAAAATGTTTTTCCTTGTAATCCGTTTTTTAAAATTCAAGGCCATGTCCAATAAACCTAAATTTTTATGAGACATATTTTTACCAACAAATGAATGTATCTAGGGTAAGTTATGGTTAATGTCTTCCAATTTAATTATTTTGGAGCACCATATAAAATATACCAGAGTCTAAAAAAACTGAAATTTTCAAAATTTGAAAAAAATAGAACTAATTGTGCTCACATCTCGAATTATGGATTAAAAATTGTGTAATTTAGCGTAGAATTTTTAGACTTTTTAAAAAAAAAATCGAAGGTTTCGGACTTTTTCAAAAATTCGATTTTAATTTTATACGTTAAAAAATAAGTGATAATTAATTCGAATAATTTTTAAATATTTTTTTTTTCTAAAACTACATTTAAATACCAACAAAACGTCGTCTAACTTATTGTAAGATATCTAAGTATATTTTTTACTGGTCAAAATTATTGGAAAATTTCAATTTTTATTTTTTTTGAAAAAAAAAACACCATTTTAAAAAATTGATTACTCAACACCAACTTGGTATAAAAGTCTGAAAATTTGAGTGAAAGTTGCATTTAATACGTACTAAAATATATCAAAAAAAAATTAATCGAAGGGGGTCGGGTCTAAAAGTGAGTGATTTGGCCTGGAATTCCCCAAATATTTTCCAAAAAGTAGACATCTAACTCTTCAAAATCATTGAAACCGATTGTATCCACTAAAATTTTAACGAGGGTCGTTTAAAATAAAGTTATTTCACAAATTTGTATACAGCATTTAAAAAATCTAAACTTCAAAGTCAGCTTTGGCCTCTTCTGTAATGAAATTACCCATATAAATTCCAAATGTAATTGGTTTATGAAAACTACATATCTTACTCTACAAAATAATGGATACCGACTATTTGAGTCTCCGTCCAAATTTGAACGAGGGTCGTTTTAAATGAAGTCTTCACATAAATTTTTATTTTAACCGCCAAAAACACCACGATGTCTTAGACTTAGGCTAAAAATTTGTATGAAGGAAATGTTTGCTTTCTTATTCTGCAAATTAAAACTTATGTAGTATTTTTTGGAAAAATGCATATTTTAAGAGTTATTGCACTTAAAAGCTTTGTAGTGCTTTTAGGTCACTTTTGGGGTCAAATGTTCAAATCGACTGGCCTGTATGCAACCGAGAGATGCAGTTCTTGCACAGATATTATTTTTTATGGCCAATCTATCAGAAACTGCCGGTGGAGCGAACAAAAAAATACTTTTGCAAATCCCATACATTTTTTGGGTGGTCTAATGCACATACATATCAACTGCCTACACGACAAAAAGTGTGAAGTTGGTTAGTTTTTTAAGTTTTTTATGCAATGAATGAATAAGCCATTCGATTTTTCAAATTGAATGAAAATAAAATCGATTGCATTCGCAAGTGAATGCATTCGATTTTTAAAAGTCGAATGAAAAAAAAAATCGAATGCATTCGATTTTTGAAAGTCAAATAAAAAATAAATCGAATGCATTCGCTATTTATAAATCGAATGAGTCTAAAGCGAATTCATTCAATTCGCTAAAATGTGATTGGGGAATGCAATCACTAAATTTTCATTCAGAATACCAAATCGAATTAAGGAATGAAATCCTTTGAAGCTCTAGTCTGTAGGGGCATAGCCCGGCACCAGAGAATGGGCCAAATAACAAACAAAAAAGTACTTGGCGTTTTTTTGCGGCCAAACGAAGATTTTAAGCTCAAAAAAAATAAGTAAAAAATGTTTTACAATTTTTATTTCGCTTCAAATGTAAAAATTGTTATTTAAGGGATTGAAGTGTATAATCCTTGACCACTTCAAGACGTTTTATAAAAATACATAGTCGATTCGCAGGATTTTTTGCCATCCATTGAGATTTTTATAAAATCTCTTTTAATTTTTTTTTTGAAAAAAGAAGTATTTCTTTTAAATATTGATTTAAATGCACTTACAAGCAACAGAAAATAATGATGCCTTACTTCAAACGTCTAATGTTAACACTAAACGTCCCGGTAAAATGTTAACCTATATTTCCAATGATCTGTCAAACTGAGTATTTCACTACATCTTTGAAAAATAATAGATTTATTGCTACATTCTGTAGTTTAAATATTTAAACATAAGTTATTCAAAAATCGTTGTTGGGATCATCCTGTTATAATACTGGGTTACTTATGGGTGCCAAAATAGCCCCATCAAGTAAACAAATTTTTCAGAGCTTGTAACTTTTATATAAAAGCAGCTATGTACTAAAAATTTCTAAAATAATTGAAGAGGATATCTGCTTTCAAAATCATGTATTTTGAGACACCTTGTGTCAATTACAGGAGTACTATAAAAAGTAAAATTAATCAATTAAGAGTATAAAACATCATTAATCCTTATGATGGGGCTGTTTTAGCAACCATATGTCACCCTGTGATACAACAGGGTACTCCAAAAACGATTTTTGAAAAGCTGATGTTTAAATCATTAAACATCCTTACAGAATGCAGCTATAGATCTAATATTCTTGATGTAGTGATATAGTCAGTTTGAGAGATCGGGACGTTTAGTGTTAACCTAAGACGTTTAAAGAAAAATATATTTATTTTTTGTGGCCTGTCAGTGAATTTTAGTCATTATCTAAAAGTATTACTTCTATATACAATAAAGTGATTAAGTGATCATTTTTTTAATCTCAATGTGTGTCGAAAACCACTATGAATCAGCAACGAATTTTTCTAAATCCGTTTGAAGTGGTTTGAGGTTATACATTTTTAGAGGTATAATCCCGAGTAAAAATTTTTATATGATGCAATATATAATGATATATGACACAATATATATTAATACGCAATTTGATCCGAATAATAAAAATCAACTTGTATAAAATATGATTTGATTTCATCCGAGTTTTGACCAGACATTGCCGTATATTGGTGGATCTAACTAGATCTAATTGCATAAAAACATATAAAATCCTGGTGTTTTTTGGTTTGGGTTGAGATACATCACAGGTCAACGATACATTCACCAAACATATAATTTTCCAAAACAAAAAAAATGTTTGGGTACGCTTCGAACCAGATAGGTGATATACATAACCTAATAAGGAAATGTTTAGGAACATTTTAAAAACTTTCTTATACTTTGCCTAAAAAACTTAGAAAATGTTTGGTTAATTGGAAACATATATAGTTTGATATGGAATAAAATAAGCTATATACAGTCAAACTCGGTTATAACGAACTCGGTTATAACGAATTCTCGATTATAACGAACTAGTTCTAAAATCCCGACGTTTTTGCATAAATTTTCACACAAAATACTTCTTTTATAACGAACTCGGTTATAACGAATCCTCGGTTAAAACGAACTGCTTATAATGGTCCCACTAACACAATTTCATGTATATTAACCTTTTTATAACGAACTCACATAAATATTTTTCAATATGTGGCAATAATGTTTATCAAGCCAACAAAAGGTTGGAATTTTTTGGTTTGTATTATAATTTTGATAAAATTTATTTATATTTTTAATGATTTCTTCTCAATAAGTAATTTATTTACGAAAAAAACATCAAATAAAACAAAATTGCATATATTTTTTGGAAATAAAGCTAGGTTGATAAAAAATATGCCCCGCTTGTAGCGAACTTCGCTTATAACGAACTATTTTTACTGGTCCCTCGGAGTTCGTTATAACCGGCTTCCACTGTATAATTTTATGTTAAATTAAGGGCAGTTCACACGTTAACTACCCTTGACTACCCTTATCTACTATTTCCCAGTATTGGTGATACGGTTTGCCGGGTTTAAATAATTTTGTATGAAAAATTATTTGAATTTGACAATTGCTATCCTCCAATACTGGGAAATAGTAGATAAGGGTAGTCAAGGGTAGTTAACGTGTAAATCAAGCTTTATACAGAAAAACAAATTTTGTATGAGGGTCATATAATTTTATATAATTACTAGCAGGCCCGCCCGGAACTTTGTTACCGGTAATATTTAGTACCGTATTAAAGAAAGATCAGGATTAGAAACCCCATTTCTTAAATTCTCCCCTACATTATTAAATTTTTATTATAAAATTAAAACAGCCCCGTTTAGCCCGGAATCATTTTCGTTTCGGTAAAAAAAACTATTTTGAAAATTTTCGAGCCTTTATATCGTAATTATTGAAATCATTTCATTCCCGTTTCATTCAATTTCGTTCCACGTCCTATTCCATTTTGTTCCCTGTTCTATTCATTTCAATTTCTTGAATTTCAATTCATTTCGTTCCATGTAGGCTTCATTCCTTTCTGTATAACATGTGTTAAAGAAATAAAAACATTTTAGGGTCGTTATCTCAATTGATATAAAAAGTTACATATTACCCTACCTTAACCAATGTTTACTCCTTTTAACTCTTAAAAATTTAAATTTCAAAATATGTTCTTCTCTTCATCGGTCATTCTGCTAAGGGAATTCAGGGGATAAATGTACAACAGCACAATAATTTACCATTAAAATCTAAATTTCCGGAAGTTACTTTTTTAGAATGAGTTTTTGGGCTGAAAGATCCCACATTTGAAGTTCCAAGACTCTATGACCAATATTTGCTCCATTAAAATCGGAATTTCCAAAAAGGGCATTTTTCAAAATGTTTTGAAATCGGATGAGTAGTTTCGGAGGTTTTTAAATTGTACGTCTTTTGGTCAATGAAACTTACCCTAACTCACCCTGAAGGAGAATTCTAAATATTGGTGATTTTGAAATTTTACGTTTTTCTGGGCATAACTGGGAGTAGAAGGGGTGTGATCGATGAAAGCCCATGTCCACCCTGAAGGACCAATTCTTAAAATATATTGGTGATGAAATTTTTGAAATCGGATAAGTAGTTTCATCATATTTAAATTTAACGTTTTCCCTGCCAAAAGTAGGCGTAGAAATGGGCGTGGTCAATATAACCCAGAATATTTCCACTCTGAATAACCAACCATTCCAAGCATTGATGGAAAAATTTCGGAAATCAGATGAATAATTTAGGAGATTTTTAAATTTTAGTTTTTTTGTTGGCCAAAAAGTGGGCGTAGAAGTAGGCGTGGTCGATTATTCCTAGCCTGTATTTACCCTGGAGGAACACTCTAAATATTGGTAAAAACATTTTTGAAATCGGATGAGTAGTCTCATAGATATTTAGATTTTAAGCTTTTATGCCAAAAGTGGGCGTATAATTGGGCGTGGTCGATGAAACCAAGCATATTTCCATCATGAAGGAACATTTCAAGTATATATTGGTAAAAAAAATTTTGAAATCAGTTTAGTAGTTTTGGAGATTTTTAAATTTAACTTTTTTTGGCTAAAAGTGGTCGTAGAAGTGGGCGTGGTCGATTAATGCTAGCCTATATCCACCCTGGAGGAACACTCTATATATTGGTAAAAACATTTTTGAAATCGGATGAGCAGTTCCATAGATATTTAAATTTTAAGTTTTTTTGCCAAAAGTGGGCGTAGAAGTGGGCGTGGTCTATGAAACCAATAATATTTCCATCATTAAGGACCATTCTAAGTATATATTGGTGAACAAATTTTAGAAATCGGTTTAGTAGTTTTGGAGATTTTTAAATATTAGGTTTTTTGGAAAAAAGTGGGCGTAGAAGTGGGTGTGGTCGATGAAACCTGGCCTATGTCCGTCCTGGAGGAACACTCTAAATATTGCTGAAAACTTTTTTGAAATCGGATGAGTAGTTCCGGAGATTACTTTCTACAAACAAACAAACAAACAAACAAAAAAACAAACATTACCTCTTTATAATATTAATAGTATATGGTATAATAGTATAGATATAAACCATACACATTTTAATCCGAATTATGATTAAATTATATATAACTACATATGACTGCATTTAAAAAATTTAGAAAATATCTCACGCGATGTATAATCATTAGGGCAAGTACTTTCATGCACCTAAAAATCGAAAATATGTGCCTATAATATGCGTCTAAAAATCAAAAATATGCACTTAAAACTTGAAAAATATGCATTTAAAAATGATTGTTTTAACTAAAAAAATTGGTTTGTCAATATAAATTAGGCTTTGTCAAATACTTTAAGGCCCCCGACAATTCTTAACATTGTTTTTTTTTCGAGTGAAAACAAATTTTCAATTAGTAAAATATTTTTTATGGACTATTTTTTATAATATATTTTTAATTGACCAAATTTATTTGAGATTTTTTTTTGAGTCACTAAATATTTCTGGAATAAAAAAATTTTATAAAAACAATTATTTAAGAATTATTTTTTTCTAAAAAAATTACTATTATTTTTTTTCAAATATTTTTTTACTTTTTCCGGAATTTAATGTTCAAGTCAAAAAATTAACTCAAAGGCAAAATACCCCACCCTGACTCTCCACACTCCAATTTTCCTGTAGAAAAATCTCAAAGTCAAATTTTTTTTCTTTACGATTAGTAAAATGTCTCAGACTGGGAACATTTTAAATAGAAAACATTCCTCAGAATCTAAAAACTATACTTCCCGAATCAATTTTCTATAAGAAATGTCTCAGAATATGATTGCTATATAAAGAAATAGGGGATAGGTTTTGAATTTTCCTAAGGATGTTTTGAAAAAATATTGATGAAAATTAAAAAAGTCCAATTTATTCGAAAATATGCAAAAATATGCATTTATACCAAAATATGCAAAAATATGCAACTACAAATCGATGCCATTTTATTGCAAATTTCTTGATTCGGATAGATATTTAGTTTATTGTATGATTCAAGTGCCGAGTAAAAACATGCATTTTCATGAAAGTACTTGCCCTAATAATCATATATGATTTATTATGTTTGCATCAAGTTATATGTTGTTATATATGTTAATTTTTACTCGGGATATTACATTTATAGAGAAATACACTAAGAAAATTATGTCATTAACTGTTTGTAGGTCATTTTAAAAAGTAAAGTTATTTTAAAAGAAAAATCATTAATTTTAATAAATAAGGACTTCTTATTTTCTACTGTTTCTGTAGTTTAAAAAAAAATAATTTACCGTCTCAAAAACGAATTTTCTGTAACATTCAATTTCGGCAGTAAAAAATTTCTTCTATAGTTTTACTGTTTTTCAATACAAAATAAGTGAATATTCACTAGTTTTTTAATGTTTTGGTTAGTCATTAAATTAACATTTAAAATTGACTGTAATATGTTTTTATTTTAAATGAAAAAACAGTGGAATGGTTTTTAAATAAAATTTCATTTGTTTTAAGTGAATATTCACTGAAATTTACCTACATAATTTTTTGAGTGTAAAAATTTTTGAAAATATTGATTTTTTTTAGCTCAAAATCTTTTTTGGCCGCCAAAAAAAAACGCATAGTACTTTTTTTTTGTTTTTGAGCTCATTCTCTTCCTTACGTCACCTAGAAACAGAATTGCTTTTTAAATTGGAAGAAATTATTTTAAATCATGAAAACTCCACCGTGCTGAGTTCAGTTGTCATATGTTTCTTTTATAAACAAATTTACATGAATCTATGAATACAGAAAGATCAATAGCATGATTAGAGGCATATTATTCATATAATCTCCAGTCTTTCATGATAGATCCAAATATGAACTTTCGTCATAAATTTTGGCAAATTTGGTTGAATAAATATTTGGATTTTGGCTTATTAAATTTAAATTAAAAATTGAAAAAAAATGATTTATTTTTGAGTAATCAAAATTTAAATTAATTAATTAATCATAGTTCTGATTAATCAGAAAGTATGATAAGTCGATTAACTGATTAATCAGGATTTCGAAAAATGGGAGTGATAATTAATCGATTAATCGCATATCCATAGTAAAAACTGAAAAACATTTTTTGTTTACTTAAAAAAAAAAAATAATTGTATGAAAATAAAACTCTTTTTATTTCGGAGTTTTATTTTTAAACTCGGTACCGAGTTTTATTTTAAGATTGTCGGAAATTTATTTTAAAATTGATTTAAGTTTTTCTTTTTTTGAAAAAAAAAAAACACTTGTTTTTTTTCACTGAAGGGTTTTAAGTTTTACACTTTCCCTTGTCCGGAAAGTATGCCCCAAAAATACGCATTTATAGCAAAATATGTCCTAAAAATATGCATTTGTAACAAAATATGAACAAATTTGCCCTATCAGCAAAATATGCACTAGCGAATCGATGCCATTTTAAAGCAATTTTATTGATTCGCAAAGATACTCGGTTTATGCAATTCTAAGGGCAAAACATGCATTTGCATGAAATTCCTTCCCTTGGTTATAACACTGCAGCTAGCAAGTTTTGAATATTTGCCCTCGATATACTACAATCAAATATTCCACGATATAAATACTTTTTTTTAGCTTGTATGGTATTTAACTCTAGTATTTATTTAACTTACCTTGCTAGGAAGGATTTCCATTAAAACTGTTGATGTAAGTGAAAATATTCCAATATTGGTAAATAACATATGGGCGGATAAGAGCAATAACAATAGCCAAGATTTAAGATTTTCTTCCAATTGCCATTGGCTGCCATATGTTAAATACAATGTTGTCGTTACCAGGCATAGAGCCGAAATAAACGATGTCACAAATAGAGATACCTGTGAAAAGTTACATGTTACATATTTATTTAGATAGAATGCAATTTAAAGCAGTTTTTACCTTTCTGTTCAATGATACGATTATCCATTTAGATAGAAGTGTACCCACAAATTGTACAACGGCTAAGATTATTATGTTTATTTCCATGGAAAACTTGTGCGAGGCTGTACCAAAGATTTCAGAGCCATAATTGAAAATGACATAGACGCCGCTTAGTTGAGCACCAACAGAAAGAATAATGCCATAGACGATCAGTTTTGATAAATACGATTTGGACATTTCTGGTTCCGCAATTTGCGATTTGCTCTGAAAACGATTTTTAATTTGTCGCACTTCCTGTAAAAATACGGGATCATCGCGGTCATCAATACTGCGAATACCACGGAACCATCTCAGCGATTTTTCAAAACTAGCCTCATTTCCTTTGCGTATATAATAGAATGGACTCTCTTGAATGAAGGGGAAAGTCATGGTAAACACTATCGATATGCAAATACCAACAATGGAAACGTAATCATAACGCAAATACGATCCTAAAGCAAATCCAATAACTATGCCTAAAGCACGACTGCATTCAACTGAAACGGTCAGGGCTGCCTTGTTTGGTGTCTCGGATATTTCGGATATATAAATCGGCATAACGGTGAAAGCTGCTCCAGCTGCAATACCAGCAAAGATGCGAGATGAATAAATGTGAAGAATGTCAAAACCAAAATGTATGCTAAACCAGCCAGTCTAAAAATAAAATCACAACTTTATTATTAAGTTTGAATTCAAACTTTCAATAAAAATGTACATACTATTTGTAATAATCCCGCAAGAAGCAACACCGATTTTGGACCTATTTTAGGTGTAATCAATCCAAAGACTAATGATCCCAAAGCCACAGAAAGAAACAGATATCCAGAGATCCATGTTGATTCTTCGTTACTAATGGGATGATTCAGTGGTGTATTATCCGATTCGTAAAGTTTCGAATGTGCTGGTGTGGTACCGAAAGTCAGACCAAAATTCAGACTCAGTATATTACCTAGAACGAAACAATTTGACCAACTGAGTTGGATGTAATTCTGTTTCCCCCAGTACAATCAATAATGACAATTGAATTTACCCACTAAGACAGCTATCGCCTGAATTGTAGATCCCTTTGCTTGGTCCGGCAGGCACATCTTGGATAGTTGAGTGATAAAACTGAATGAAAATTTTAATCAATAATGCCTTAAGTTTTTATGTGGTCCATATGCATAAGAAGATCTGAACAGTGCTAACAAGATAAATGAGGTGATAGCGATAAGAGAACGCAAAACATACAGTACGTGCAGTAGTACAGTAAGTAACTTACATATTACCTGAAGTGGTGGTGATTCAGTCTAAATGGTGGTTGGCTGATATTTACTTAAGCCATTATCATCGACTACGAACAAAATGTTATTACTTAATACACAATCTAATATGTATTTTTCAAGATCTTAGTAGTTAACTTGGTTATTTTCTTCGTTCTACCTGTTGTTCATGTCATTGCGACGATTTTGAGAATGAACCCTGATGTTGATCTTAATAGAACGTGAGTAGACAACAGTACAACTGATAAGAGAAATATTCATATTCATTTCACAATATATACATTTAAGTAAGAGATGAAAATTTTAGTACGTTGGAACATTTTTTTTACCCTTCATCAAAAATTGGCGGTGTTTTAACTTGGTAATTTTATGTGCAACACAAACTAAAAGAATTTTGTTTATTGTAGCTATGAAAATATTTATACAATCTATGAAAAACTCGTTAGAAGTGATGTTTTCATAGGATGAATGAATTTTTTTCATAAAATTTTATGAAAAACAATTCATAAAATTTGTGATTATTTTTATAAATGGAATGAATTTTTTTCATTAATTTTATGAAAAAAGCATAGTCATTATGAAAAAATCACAAATTTTATGTGGTTCTTAGTTCATTATGAACAATAATTCTTTCTGTGCATGGTTTTATCGGCTAAGGGACCCTTAGGTGTGTTTTTGATCCCTGATCGGTTTCTGCGCCCTTTAAAATATTTAATTTCCTTGACCGATTTTTAGACATGTACAACTGACATCATCGCTGAAAAAAATAAATTTTCTAATGAAATATTTTGAAAAGAATCAGAAAAAGTCCCATCCCATCATATACATTAGGGTGTTCAATTAATCGGGTTTTTAAATTGTTCGATTAAACGATTAATCGATATTTGCCATTTTTAAATTATTCGATTAAACGAAAAAAATTTTGAAATTGTTCGATTAATCGAATAATTACAAATTCAGAAATTATCTAAATTACAAGATTTTTTTCGACAAATTTAGAAAAAATTGGTACTTGAGTAAATAAACAACATTAATTACAAGTATTTAAACGTTTTATTAACAACAAAAAAAAACAAAACTAAAATCATTTCAACATGTATCAAAATTTAAGTTTTCTGCTAATTTGTTTGAGAAAATTAAAAAAAATCATTTTAGAGATTTATGTAGAATTCAAAAACAATTTTTTGATAAATTTATTGGATTACCGATATCACAAAAAAATATATTTATTATCTGACTACATTTGGGAAATTTTAAATTTTTAATTTTATTTATTTTTTTTTAAATTAGTCTGTTTTTGCCGAAAACTCGAAACTTTGACCGATTTTAACTGTATGACCGTTTACCGCTTTGGCCCAAAATTTTATCAGGTACTTATTTATTTCGTTTAACAAATCCAAGCTTCAGGAGCAGCGAAAATCAGAAAACAAATTTAAAATAACGACCACTCAAGTAAACATGGCTGTGTTTTTTTAATTCCAACGGTAACATACTTTTGGTTTGTTTATTGGACTTAAAAATTTTAAAAAATTATACAATATTTCCAGAAAAAACATATATTATTATTATTCGATTAATCGGCATAAATTCTTCGATTAATCCTTTAATCGAAATTAGCAATTTTAAATTAATCGAACAATTATTCGTCTAAAATTTTTCGATTAATCGAACAAGAATTAATCGACTGAACACCCTAATATACATACATATGATGGAGTGTATTTAATATTCGTCACAACCGAGTTTGACACTCTCACTTGCTATTATTCGTTCATTCCAAAAATATAACAACACCCCCGCAACCGATTATGTGTTGTTTATACCCTACACCACTCTGTGGTACACGGTATAATGATTTTGTGCTGATGTTTGTAATTCCCGAAATATTGGTTCTAGAGCCACATTCAAACGATTGTCTTGGTATCACTTTATGATTGGATTTGACAATGGGCTTGTTTAGCAGAGAAAACTGCTACTCAACAGTTGAAATGTAGCATGTTTTGATTAGTTGACTCTGCTGAATGTACTTTTTTGTGAATGTTTTATGGTCGAACCAGAATCAAATGCGTAGCGCAAGACGTAAAAAAAAACAAAAACAATCACATCAAATTTGAAATTTTTACGTCCGTTTGATTTAGGTAACTCACATTTAAATATTAGAAACGAAAAATTATTGGGCGTTACGCCTTACGCGACGTAATTTGATTCAGGTTGGACGCTTAAAATATTGCAAAACAATTATTTTTTTTAAGGTTTTCATTTACTTTTTTATTTAAAAACCTTTTTTATGTTTTTTTTTTGTTTATTTCCTTGAATAACGTAAAAAAAATAAATAGTTTCAATAAAACAGCTTATACAGGGTGATTCAGTCACGACCCGCCGAATTTTACCAGCGTATTTCTTGGCTCATTTCATGAAAATATGTCCATTACGACCATCCCCGAAAATGCAAGTGTGCGAAATGGCAGCGGTTTGAAAATTTTCGGATTGGCGGTTGGAGGGTATTAGGGAAAAATTTATAACTTCTGAACCAGGAGTCCGATTTTTTGTTTTTGGGCTTGTTGGAAATTTTATTGGGAGACCTTTCAAAATCAATAACAAAAAAAATTAACTAAAGTGAAATCGTCGAGATACAGAGCTTTAAAAATAAAATTAAAAAAAAAAAGATATACAAATTTGCACATAACCTCAATTTTCTCAGCCAGATGGCAGGTAACTTATGGTTTTTCCCCCTTAAAAGATAGCCCTACCTCTTACATTTCCAAAATGCCCTAAATGAAGCCCAGAGGTCTTTCTGTTCTAAAGTTATGACCATTTGACTGAAATGCAAACATTTTTTTTTGGGTTTGGAGGCGAAATACCAGCACAATACATTTGTTTTTGTAAATTAGCAAGTTTAAAATTTTATTAAAAATTTTGGAAGTCAAATGGTCATAACTTTGGAACGGTAAGACCTCTGGGCTTCTTTTACGGCATTTTGGAAATGTAAGAGGTAGGGCTATCTTTTAAGGGGGAAAACATAAGTTACCTGCCGTCAGGCTGAGCGAATTGACGTTATGTGCAAATTCTTATGTCTTTTTTTTAATTTTATTTTTAAAAGCTCTGTATCTCGACGATTTGACCAACAAGCCCAAAAACAAAAAAATCGGACCCCTGGTTCAGAAGTTATCAATTTTGCCCTACTACCCTCCGACCACCAATCCGACAATTTTCAAACCGCTGCCATTTCGCACACTTGCATTTGATCAGTTTGTGATCAAATGTAACTTAAATTATTTACGCTACTAGTGATGAGAAGCGCTCACTCAACATGTTGACTGAAATGTCAAAAATCAGCAGAATGTTGAGGAGCAGTTGTGTACCAGCTTTCTCTGCTGAACGCCATCAATGTTTATCTGTCCATGTAAAAGGGGTGAAAAACACGAAACTGTTGAAAATTACACTAGTTTAAGTACAAATAAAAATCTTGCTGAATCCGAAAATTAAAAAGTTGAACAGTTTTTGAGATATTGCTAACTTTTTAAAAAAGTGGTTTCGACCTCCTATTTATACCACCTACATCCGACCGAAGATCGAATGCAACTCCCAAGGGCTTCAAAGTCTATTTTGGAGCTTTTGGACCGTGTGCAAAGGAGGGCGTTCATGCTTATCAATGACAATAGGGTATCCAACTCTATTGACTCACTGGAGCATCGTCGGAATGTGGGTTGTGTGACTCTGTTCTATCGATATTACCATGGAAAGTGTTTCGCTGAGATAAGTGAACTTATCCCTAGAGCCCGAGTTTTTGTTCGCAACACTCGGTTGTCTAGTAGATCACATCCATTTGTTGTCGATTGTCCAGTTGATCGCACATCGCATTACAGAGAAGGTTCGTTAATCAGTCACTGCATTAGTAGGGGCATCCCCTGAGTGGTGCTTCAACATAAAAAAAAATATCTCCCCTGGACTTGCCCCTAAGGGGGTACATTGTGAGACCAACCCCATTAATTAATATCTAAGCCCTATCTACACTCCCTAAGGGGCTCCCACCCACTACAGGGGTCATTTGCAAGACCGATCCCCAATAATTTTTAGTTCTTTCGCAAGGGTGACCCTAGAGAAGTCAAATGTGTGACTAACCCCTAATATTTTTTCAACCCGAACATTTTCTCCAAACAAATCAACCCTCTCTTTTTAACCCTTAAGGTGGCCCCCACATATTTTTTTTAATTTTTATAATTTTTTTAAGATATCAGCATGGTCCCATGGTGCCCCTTAGCGACGGGCATGCGCGGGTACAAGGGGGGGGAAAAAGGGGAAATTTCCCCCCCCAGACCAAATTTAAAAAAAAAAAAAAAAGAGGAAAAAAAGAGAAAAAAAGAAAAAAGAAAGAAAAAGGAAGAAAAAGGAGAAAAAAAAGAAAGAAGGAAGAAGGAAATTTTCAAAAAAATTTCCGAATGAAAATTATCTTGAAATGCGAAAATTTTTCTTAGAAAAAATCTGAAAGTTCTTATAGGGAAAATTTTTAAATTTTTAAAGGAAAAAATGTGACTCAATCTGAAAATTTTCTGTGAAAAAATATCTGTCAATCTTATTATGAATTTTGGTATCTTTTAATAGTACTCATATTTTGAGAATTTTTCTACAAAAATCCGTTAAAGAAAATGTTTGAGGAAAAAAAAAATGTTTTTTGTGAAAAATCTGAGACTTTTCTGTACAAAATATGTGTCGGAATTCGATACGTATTCTATAGGAAAAAGGTCTTAGAATCTGAGACTTATTTTATATCAAATTCTGAGACTTTTTTTTATAGAAAAGATGCAGAAAACTCTAAAATTGTTCACATTCTCAAAAATTTTCATTTTCGGATTTTTGTAGAAGAATTCCCAAAATGTAAAAGTCTCAGAATTTGAGACTTATTCTAAAGGAACAAGGTATCAGAATCTGAGTCTTTTTCTATGGGTCTCAAAATTTGATACTTATTTATAGGAAAAAGGTCGCAGAATCTGAGACTTTTTCGAAATGGAAAAGGTATATGAATCTGAGGCTTTTTCTATGGGAAAAAAGTTTCAGAATCTCTTAATTTCAGACTTATTCTAAGGAAAAAGGCCTTAGAATCTTATTGTTTTTTAAAAAGAAAAATGTGTCAATGTCTGAGACTTTTTATTGTTGAAAAATAAATCTCAGAAGTTTAAACTTTCTCAATTGGAAGAAGGTCACAGAATCTGACATATTTTCTACTGGAAAAAGGTCTTATAATCTAAGACTATTTCTATAGGAATAAGGTCTCAGAATTTTAGACTTTTTCTATAGGGAAAATGTCTCAGAATCTGAGACTTTTTCTATGGGAAACCGGTCTCAAAATCTATGACTTTTTCTATAGGAAAAAGTTCTCAAAATCTGCGAGATTTTTTTTTAACAAAAGTGCCAGAATCTTAGACTTATACTTAGACTATACCTAAGAAAAGGTCTCAGAATCTAAGACTTTTTCTATTGGAAAATCGTCTCAGAATCTGGGACCTTTTCTTTTGGCAAGAGTCTCACAATCTCACCTTTTTCTATAGGAATAGGGTCATAGAATCTGAGACTTTTTCTATTAGAAAATTTTTCAGAATCGATACTTTTTTTTAAGTAAAAAGGTCTGACAATCTGAGACTTTTTATAATGGAAAAATCTATCACTCTTTCTTTAGGGATAAAAGTGACAGAACTTAAGACTTTTTCTATAAAAGAAAAAGCTCTCAGAACCTAAAATTTTTCTATGGGAAAAAGGTCTGAGAATCTGAGACTTTTTTTAGGAATAAGGTACTTTCTCTTTTCTGGGACTTTTTCTAAAAAGAAAAAGGTCTAAGAATCTGAGACTTTTTCTATAGGAAAAATGTCTGAGAATTTGAAACTCTTTCTTTATAAAAAAGGTCTCAAAATCTGAAACTTTTTATAAAGAAAAAAAGGTCTCAGAATATAAATTTTTTCAGTGCGAAACAAAAATACTAACCTGAGACCATTTCTATAAGAAAAATTTATTAAAAATGCTTTTAAATATGAGATACTTTCTATAAAAGGTTTCAGAATCTTAGATTTTTTTGTGGAAAAAAGTTCTTAGAATCTGAAAATTTTTCTATACGAAAAAAGTCTCAGATTTTGGGGCATTTTTTGTAAAGAAGAAGCTTTAGATTTGACTTTTTATACGTCAAATGTGTTAGAATCAGAGACTTTTTCTATGTGGAAGAAAACGTACAATTTTCTTTTTAGACAAATTAAAAAAAAAATATCTAAACGATCTACTTATGATCATGAAAAACAACCCTCCTTCAGCACAAACTAATGAATTTGATGATTTTATAGGTTTCCATTGCAAAAAAAACGAATCCCTGTTTTTGCTCGTCCAAGGTGAATTTATGATTTTTTTTCGAAGTAAAAAAAAAAAATTTCCCCCCCCAAACCCAAAAGCTGTACCCGCCACTGGCGACGGGAAATGCAGACTGACCCCCTATATCTGCCATGCAAACATCATGTTTATGAACTTCAATTTAAAATAGTGTTTGAAACCAAATTCGGCAAAACGTCTGGACCAAGAGCGGCAATGTATGCGCGTTTTTAAGAGAAGTGGCAAAAAGTTTAAGGCAACCATACAGTCCTGGCATAGAAGATAAATGAAGTTGGGGGTCGGTCATACATTTGACTCATCTAGGGTCACTTCTAGGTTAGCTAGAGCGGTAGAAGCAAATATTTTTAAAATTTTACCTTTGTATGGGAGCCCCCTTAGGGTGTGAAGGTAATGCTTAGATATGTTTAGAAAAAATATTCGGAGGGGAAAATTAATGGGGGTCGGCCTCACACTAGAGCTCTCTAAGGTCAACTCCAAGGGGTTATGGGGCTTTTTGTGATTTTTTACCCCTTCACGCCTAACTTTGACCCCGATAAGCGACCCCTAGATACTAAGCGACCTTTCCCATTTCTTGGCTCATGCACTTTTACAAAATAATGTATAATGTAGGAAGGCAAAAGTTAATGTGGGCCAGTCTGCATTTCCCGTCCCTAAGTGGCGGTAAGAGCTGATTTGTAAAAAATATAAAAAAAGATGTGTGGGGAGCCCCTTAAGTCTTAAAAATATAGGGAAGGTTTGTTTGGAGAAAATGTTGGGGTTGAAAAAAATTGGGGATCAGTCAGACATTTAGCTTCTCTAGGGGCACGTTTGCTACAGTTAGAGCGGTAGGAGCCAATTTTTCAAAAATGTCATTTTGTGTAGGAGACCACTTAGGAATTAGAGTGTTGATATGTTCAGAAGCCATGTTGGGGACTAAAAATAAATGGGGGTTGGTCGCGCTAATGACCCCTCGAAGAGGCACCATTGGTACGGTAGAATCTGATTTAATAAAACATATTAAGGAAAAATAAAAATAACTTATGGGGACCACCATAAGGGTTAAAGATAAGGGTAGGTATGTTCTAAGAAATATTGGGGCTGAAAAAAATATTGGGGGTCGGTCATACTTTTGACTCCTCTAGGGTCATTTTAGGACAGATAAAGCGGTAGTTGCAAATATTTTTAAAAATTGAACCTTTGTGTGGGAGCCCCCGTAGGGAGTAATGGGAGTCGGGCTCACATTTAACTCCCTTTGCTTCTTGCAGTATTGACAATGGAATCTGTCAAATTCAGAAACACGTGAAGATAAAGTCTTGCAAAAATTACCAACATCAATGAATTTAAAAAATAAAAATAACTTTCTTGAAAATTATTCTATGAGAATATCATAGAAAATAATGACCTCGAGCTAGTAAAACCTACTCAAAATATAATGGCCGTATTTATTTAAACTCGTATACACAACGTATATTATGTAAACTTACCAAACTTATTTTTTAAAAATGGAGTTTGACATAAATTGTATAAGCATACCAGATATACATACATACACGGTATACGAGGTGTTTATATATTTAGATGAAAACCATTAATATTAAGGGCTCGTTAGTCAACTGGTAAAGTAATCAGGTAACAAGTACTCGCTAGTTTTTTCTTACGTGACAATCAAAGTACATTAGATTTTCACATAAAATGTTACTTCGTTCAGTAATCGTTTACATGTGTTGCCATATGATAAAAATGAACAGCTGATTTGTTACTGCTAATTTTGTTGCGTTACCAGTTTAGTAACGAGCGCTTTAGACGGGAAAGAAAACCCCTAGATTTAAAGTAAAACACAACTCTGTGGTAATATACTTTTGACTTTAAAAATTGTTGTGTCAAATCTCACTTCTTTAATACTTGTTTTTGCTAACCATTTTCATTATATTATTAGTCCTGTTTATTGCAGACCGTATTAAGATTAGCATATACTTTATTTAGTTAAAAAATGAGTCAAAATAAGTCCAGAATTTTTTTTTATTTTTTTTTTCTAAAATTACACACAACTAGTAAATATAAACAGAAAAACATATTAAGCTTTATCCAAAATGTAAAGAATAAAAAATAAATTGAGGATTAACTTTATTTATACCATTTTACATTTTGGACAACGCTTAATTTTTTTTCCTGTTTATATTATCTAATTGGATGTAGATTCAGAAAAAAAATATAAAAAAAAAATTATGGACTTGATTTGACCCATTTTTTAAGTAAATAGAATACTAATCTTAATCCGGTCTGCAAAAAACAAGCCTATTATTTGTTGTTACTTTAAATCTAGGGGAGTTCTCCGAATATAAGAATTTGTATTTTCTAATAAAAATTAATCAACAAATTTTTCTAGTCAAAATTTTTATACAATTTTTTTACGTTAAATAAATTACGATCATTGAAAAAAGTATTTTTGCACTCAAATTCCTGAAATATTACCGAAGTTCCTGCCGATTTCCACCAAAATCTGTCTTGGCCATTTATGTACTATTTCACTCAAATTTAGTTTGTGTCTATTTGCTACTTGACCGGCAAATACTGTTGTAGGTTATTATATAGTCGGTCTTGACTGATTTTAGTTTTCATACTTGTTTATATTTGTTGTTTGTGTTAAGTCTGCAGAACAAAGTATATAACAAAATTCAAAAGTTTATTATATTTTTTTGTAGATTATTCCAAAGTTATTCTCAAGATTTTCTCAAAGAAAAATATCTTATAAGGTATAAAATCCTTTTGGAATACTTACGTTTTACACCAATCAAATTAATTAATTATGTTAATCAAGATACTCAGCAGATTGATGAAAAGCTAATTGTAAGTCATATTGACTACCCTTCAGTGTAGCCTCCATCACTTTGTAAGTGTATGCTGGGGGCTAAACGATTGACGATGGATAAACGGCATCAAAATACTTATGAGGGGCTCAAAGCACAAGGGGTTCAAGTGGCTTTTTAAAAAAATTGAGTTAACATATGGAATTAGTAGGTGAAGTTCACAGAAGTTTAGAGCACAAAAGCTCAATGTAAAATTCTTATTCGTTAGCGAGATATGGCTACAATTTTTAGCTCTTGTTACTTAAATACCAGTTTTGCTTGGAGCACAAGGGGTATATGAGCACTTAAACCCCTTGTGCTCCAAGCAATTATTAAAATTTAATTTTTTACGTGGACAAAGTGGTTGAAGTCCTAGAAGTTCGTGTATTAATAGTAATAAAATTTAGCAAGAACATCTTTGGTCGGTAACCAGCAGTCAAAATTTGGAAAAATTGCGTTTTTCGATCAATATTCATGCAAAGACTATCAATACTTAAAGATATGTAAAGTGTCCCTTCTTCTGTTAAACCCTCTCTTAAATTCCCTTTGCTAAGTCCGCCATCGAACTGGACGTTTGATCAAACCAAAAAAAATCCCTTAAGTTCGATATAAACAAAAAAAAAGTGTTGCAGTTTGGCGATTTTCAGACTAAAGCTAGCGTTTTTTTTTTTTCATCTAGCTGTAAAAAAAGTTTTTTTTGTGGATTATCGGGAAATCCAATGACTTTTTATTTGCTGACAATTTGTTTTAAACACTTTTAAAGGTATTTCTTAAATAATATTACCATAATAATTATAAATTGATACATTTTTTCAAAATTTATTAAGCGCTTTTTCGATATAAAAAGTTAGCATTATTTGTCAAACCAACAATGTTAATTTAACATTAACATTAAGAGTGGGAAACAAAGAGCTTGATATTGTTCGACAATTTTATTTACACATTTGTGTGTAAAATATTTGAATTAACGGATGATATTTTTAATTTGCTGTGTTTTATTAGTTTGAAATTATTATACGCATTTAGTGTTTATATTAACCAGACGCGGATCCAGGGGGGGGGGAGAATGGGATTTCCCTCCCCCCACAACGATTTAAAAAAAAAGAAAGGAAAAAAAGGAAGAAAGAAAGAAAAAAAGAAAGAAAGAGAAAGGAAAAGAACAAAAGATAGTAAGAATATAACCAGTATGTTTAAAAAGCCTAAAGGTGTGATTAGATGAGAGAAAATTCCCCTACACTCAGAAAAAAATCTAACTAAAAAATGGGAAAATTAACTAAATCCAAGGAAAATTGATAAAGATTTAGCTCCATTGCCATGTATTCCTACTTCTTACAATTAGTCCATATTTTACTTTAAAAGAAGGACCAATTTGAACTAGAAAATGGGAAAAAATTTCCCATTTTTTAGTTAAATAAACATTTCTGATAAGGAAATTTTTCCTAAAAATTATTTAATTTTATATTTTTTAATGGTTTATTTATAGAATAGCATGTGAATACACACCAGGGATGGAAAAGTTAGTACTTTAGTACGTTTTTCAGTACTTTTTCACTCTGAAAAATACCGTAGTACCCCCGCGACTGATTTAGTACCTTTTCTATACCAGACGATTTTATACATTTTTCAACCAAAATCCAATAAATCGACCGATTTTCATTGGAAAAATGTTTGAAAAGCTTCAAATAAATGAAATTTTTAATTTTAGCCAGCCTTTATTGAAGTTTTCTCTAAAAAATAAATAAACGAATAATCATCAATTTAAGAACTTTTATATTGAATTATACCTAGTTTCTTCTTATTTGACGCAGACGAACGACGTTTGTCGTACCGAAACTGGACTTAAATTTTTTTAGTACCGTTGAGGGCGAAAAAGTACTTTTTTGGTTGAGCTCCAGTACCATTTCAAAATTCCGATTTTCCATCCCTGATACACACATAATTCTCATTGGGTACATATTTTATTTTAACTATAAAGAAACGTTTGTTTCTTATAGTCAAGTAATAAATTTCATTTTTAGTTAAATTACAACAAAAACTTTGTATTTGACGTTTGTTCCCAGACTATGGGGAAACACGCCAAAGCCAAGGTCTTTGTTGTGATTAAAATATTATTTTTTTTTCTAACACATACATGTGTAGAAAAAAATGTAAATATAAAATTTATTACTTGTTATACAAGATCAAACTTTTTGTATTCATGTACTACAAATAATAAACAAAATGTGAACTAAAAATACATAAATAAAAAAAAATAATTTCAAGTTATGAAAAATTTACTAAACTTGTGGAAAAAAACTACCTCAAATTAAAGAAGATAAATGTGATAAACTAGTTTTTAGGAAATTACGTCCTAAAACTGAATTTTTTGAACTAAATTTTGTTTTTAGAAATATGTCTTAAAAACAACGATTTTTTTCAATTATTTAGAGAAAATTTCTTTGGCGGTAAGAATTTCTTCCATGTATTAGGGAATTCCATTTAAGAAAAATTATGGCCTATTTAACAGTACATAAACTAAATATTTTCCTAAAAGTTAGGAAAATTTCCCAACTTTTTGTTAATTATAACTTAATTGTGGGAAAATTTATAAACAATTTTGAAGAAAAATTTTCCAAAGTTTAAGTTTCTTCTTTTTTTTGAGTGTAGATTTAAAGTAAAAAACAACTCAGTTGTAACTTTTAAAATTGGAATGTCAAATAAAATTTTATTATATTTTTTTTATTTATTTTAATTCGGTTTCCAATCTACAAATTATTGACTAAATTTGCGAAAACAAATAATAATATAATGAAAATGGTAAGCATAAACAAGTATTAAAAAAATGAGATTTGACACAACAATTTTTAAAGTCAAAAAATTTTTTTAGAATCGGATAGCATTTCTACAGAAAAGCGTCTTTAGAATCTTAGTTTTCTATGCGGAAATATATTTCCGAATCAATATAGAAATTTTTTTAAGAATTTCTTTATTTGAAAAATTTTTAAGAATCTGCGAATTTTTCTATAGGAAAAGTTTATTGAAATCTATGATTTTCTTATAGAAAAATTTTTTAGAACTTTTCTATAGAAAACTATTTTGTATGAAAAATCTCTCAGAATTTGAAAATTTTTCTGTTGGAAGATTCTGAGAACTTTTCTATAGGAAATGTGTCTCTGAATTTGGAAATTTCTCTTTTGAAATTGTGTCCAACAATTATAATAGTATATTTGAAAAATGTTTGAGAATCCAAGAAATTGCTTTGGAAAACATTAGATGACATTAAAACCATAAAATTTTTCTATAGAAAAATACTATAAAATTTAAGATTTTATTTTTGGAAAAGTGTATAAAAATTTCTTCACAAAATGTTTTAGAAACCGATGCTTTTTAAGTATCTGATAATTTTCTTTTACGAAATATGTTTCAGGATCTGAGCATTTTGTATAAAAAAAATATATATATGAATTATTTCCAAAATTTTTTATAAGAAAAGTATATCAGAGTTTGGAAACATTTTTATAGAAAGAATGTCCTAGAATCTCAGATTATTTCTATTAAATAAGGTTTTAAAAATCTGAGAGATTTTCTATGCGAAAAATGTTGAATCAGAAATATTTTCTATAGAAAATTTGATCTGAGAATAAAACATTTTTTTTGTTTGACTATTAACGTCCTTATTTATGAAGTAAATCTTAAAAATTTTTTGGATATAAACAAATTTCACCCAAATCCAAAAGCTGATCCGCATTAAAAAAAAAAACTTTTTTTGGTTTTCAATTTGTTACTTAATATTAAAAAAACATATTCTTAACGCGTGATTAGACGAGAGAGAATTCCCCTAGATTTAAATTAAAAAACAACTCTGTGGTAACTATTAAAATTGAAATGTCAAATAAAATTTCTTTATATATTTTTTATTTACTTTAATTCGGTTTCCAATCTACAAATTATTGACTAAATGTGCGAAAACAAATAATAATATAATAAAAACAGTAAGCAAAAACAAGTATTAAAGAAATGAGAATTGACACAACAATTCTTAAAGTCAAAGTATATTACCACAGAGTTGTGTTTTACTTTAAATCTAGGGGGTTTCTTCCCGTCTAAACACGCCTTTAAAAATTTACAAACACCCCCCCCCCCCGCCCGTCGCTTCCAACGAAATTTTTATATATTTTTGGTAAAAAAAATCTCGCCCCCAAATGAAATTCCTGGATCCGCGCCTGTATTAACACATAATGCGTGCTATTCAACAAAAACTTACCCAATTTATAATAGTAAGTTTTTTAGAGTGTACCCTTGACCACCCTTATCTCCTATTTCCCCATATTAATGATACGATTTGCCGGGTTTAAATAATTTGTATGAAAAATTATTTGAATTTGACCTAGCTCTTTGTCTCTCACTCTTAAAATTTTGGAACTTGATAACAGAAGGTACGAAAGCTGTTAGACGAGGAAAATACGATAATGTTAAATTAACATTGTTGGTTTGACAAATAATGCTAACTTTTTATATCGAAAAAGCGCTTAATAAATTTAAAAAAAATGTATCAATTTATAATTTTTATGTTAATATTATTTAAGAAATACATTTAAAAGTATTTAAAACAAATTGTCAGCAAATAAAAAGTCATTGGATTTCCCGATAATCCACAAAAAAAAAACTTTTTTTACAGCTAGATGAAAAAAAACGCTAGCTTTAGTCTGAAAATCGCCAAACTGCAACACTTTTTTTGTTTATATCAAACTTAAGGGATTTTTTTTGGTTTGATCAAACGTCCAGTTCGATGGCGATGGGGAGACTTCACATATCTTTAAGTATTGATAGTCTTTGATTTGACAGTTGTTATCCCCCAACACTGGGAATTAGTAGATAAAGCAAAGACTATCAATACTTAAAGATATGTGAAGTCTCCCTTCTTCCGTTAAACCCTCTCTTAAATTCCCTTTGCTAAGTCCGCCATCGAACTGGACGTTTGATCAAACCAAAAAAAATCCCTTAAGTTCGATATAAACAAAAAAAAAAGTGTTGCAGTTTGGCGATTTTCAGACTAAAGCTAGCGTTTTTTTTCATCTAGCTGTAAAAAAAGTTTTTTTTTGTGGATTATCGGGAAATCCAATGACTTTTTATTTGCTGACAATTTGTTTTAAACACTTTTAAAGGAATTTCTTAAATAATATTAACATAAAAATTATAAATTGATACATTTTTTTAAAATTTATTAAGCGCTTTTTCGATATAAAAAGTTAGCATTATTTGTCAAACCAACAATGTTAATTTAACATTATCGTATTTTCCTCGTCTAACAGTTTTCGTACCTTCTGTTATCAAGTTCCAAAATTTTAAGAGTGGGAAACAAAGAGCTTGACCAAAATACATTTAAAATTGTATAATTACAAAGTATTATCCGTTGTCATTTTTAATTTAAAATTTTGCAAAACACAAAAAACATAAATTTTCTTTTCTCAATTTATTTTTTTTGATTTTAATTATAAATAAACACAACAAAATAAAAAGTCGAAAGCAAAGTATTATGTTTTAAAAAATTTCAAAAAATTTTCTTTTACGTTATACATTTCAAAAAAGTTAATTATACAAAATACATTATACAAAGTGTGACAATGTAAAACCTGCTTTGAACTAATAGTACATGCTTAACCCATTTTGGACCAGGATTCAATTTTAATTTTTATTTTTTTTGGAAAAATGTAAAATGTACTTTTTGAGTGTAATAAGCACCGACTGGTCTAAAAAATCTTGTAAAAAAAATTAATATTCCCTTATTCCAGAAAAGCCTGTATTTTAACTTTTTATGCAATTTTAATATTTGGATTTATTTGCTATTTTATTAATATATTTCGTTATTTTCAAAATAAATAGTTTAAAAGTGTTTCAAATTAGTGGAATTTGATAAAAAAATTAAATCTAAAAAATATTAAAATTAAGTACACACAAAAATTTTTTTTGTCAAATTACTAGGAAACGTCTCGTGATCCCATTTTACCAATATTTGACATTTTTTTTTTACAAATCGAAATTTACATTTTTTTGTAATTTTACAATTTTGTTTGTAATTTTACAAATTTTCAAGAAAATTTTACAAAAAAAAAAATCTAGTAAATTCACGAGAATTCCTTGTAATTTTAATTGCGCAAAAAAACTGTAAATCTACAATTTTATTGGTAAAAAGCTTGTAAAATTACAAAGTTATTGGTAAAAAGCTTGTAAAATTACTAGGAATTCTCGTATAATAGAAGGTAGCAAAAAATCTATCAAAATTACCAAACCTCTTTGAAAATTTTATCGTCCCGGCTAAAAATAAATGTGTATGTTCGTATATGCGTATATATAGATCTTTATATGATCATATATGAAATATATGGAAACATATATGTGACCATATATGCAAGAAACGATCCCATATATGTGGCCGTATATAAAATATGTGCCATATATGATATCATATATGGAAACATATATGTTATCATAAAATGTTAAATTTTAGTGCATGTGTATGAAAATATCAACCGGAATCTATATATATAAAAATGGATGTGTGTATGTATGTATGTTCCGTATGGACTCGAAAACGGCTTGACCGATCTTGATGAAACTTTCAGGGAATGTTCACAATAGCCTCAGGAGTAACTCTGTGCGGTCGGATTTTAGATTTTCCGCCTGTGGGCGGAGGGGCGTGGCAAAATCCAATTTTTACATTCCACCACTAATGACATCTATATATAAAAAACAGATGCACCCATTTTGATGAAATTTAAATCAAAGATAGTACTAACTGAGTACTCACTATGTGCCAAATTTGAGCGTTATCGGACAAGGGAGCGTAAAATGGCATGCCACTTTGTATTGAATTGAAAGTTAATTCTGCATACTCCACAATAATGCAAAAAACGCCTACATATATGTTCCTTATGGACGCGAAAACGGCTGGAGCGATCTTGACGAAATTTTCAGGGAATATATAGAATATCCTGGGGAGTAACACTGTGCGGTCAGATTTTTGATTCTCTGTCTGTGGGCGGAGGGGCGTGGCAAAATCTAATTTCTACATTGCGCCACTATAGACATCTGTATATAAAAAAGGGATAAACCGATTTTGATGAAATTTAAACCAAAGATAGCACTAAGCAATTACTAACTATTTTTTATTTATTTTATTTTATTTGTTCTTCCCATACAACAAGATTAAATCTTTTAAATTAAAGTATGGGAATTTTCAAGGAAAAACACATATAATAGTAAAAAAAAACATTTAAATTTAAATATAAGTATAAATATTAGAGTTAATTTTGAAAAATAGATTTTTGGATATCATCACTTTTTAGAAGGTTTTTGTATCAATAAAAATAATGGCGTATTTTTTTTTTTTTAATTCCAACTCCTTCCCGTGCCTATAGGCGACTCAAATCGCGGATTTTGGGTCCCTTTTCCCATACATCTATGTGCCAAATTAGAGCGTTATCGGACAAAAGGGGCGTAAAATGCCACGCCCCTTTGTATTGAATTGAAAATATTTCTGCATGCACTGCAATAATGCAAAAACGGCTGATACGATTTTAATTAAATTTTTAGCACTGATAGTACCAACGGAGTGTGGAACAATAGGACATGTTACACTAAGATTGGAAAAAGGGGCCTAAAATGCCACGCCTCTTTTTACTATATTACATGTTTCGCAATTACGCAAAAGTAGTTGAACCGATTCTCTTGACGTTTTTAATCAAGATATTGCTAATCAATTGCATATGAAGTTTATAATTGTAAAAAGGCGCGAAAACACAATGAATTTCATTTATAGGGGACATCCCATAAGCGTTGGTCAAGCAAAAAAAAATATATATTCCGGCCACTTCCGCAATCAAGCAAAAACGACTAAGCTGACCCAAACTAAATTTCCCGCACAGATAGTGCTAAAAGGACAGATAAGAACACGATTCGACAAAGCGGTATAAATTTCCTGCTATTCTCAACGATATTTTATCTTTTACTACTGATAGTACTAAGCGAGCTGGAACTACAGTTCATGTTAGAGTGCGATTCGGCAAAGGGGTAAAAAATTCCACTCCCTTTCAATTTCATTAAAATTGGCAGCATAGATAGTACTTACCGAGGACGCAACATGGAACTTTAGGTATATTAAAAGCCACGATTCGATAAGAATGCGTAAAAT
This sequence comes from Pegoplata infirma, assembly GCA_963921195.1. Taxonomy (NCBI): domain Eukaryota; kingdom Metazoa; phylum Arthropoda; class Insecta; order Diptera; family Anthomyiidae; genus Pegoplata; species Pegoplata infirma. The sequence goes on along the minus strand of OY992537.1, from coordinate 140,237,917 downwards.
GAAACGCCCTTTGTACTATAATTAACGTTACGTCTGTCTGTTTCTCTGTAGATAGTGCTAACCGAAGGTGGAACTAAAGGCTACTTCTGGACCCGGTCCCGTGCTTTAGTTTTGTCCGACACTGTATATTAAGATCGAGATGCAATGGAAAACAGAATCGATGTTTTCTCAGGGCCAGCAATGCGGACCGGGTCAGCTAGTTACAAAATAAAAGTTTTGTACGATTGAAATTATATTTTATTACCATATTTATATCTTAATACCGATTCGTATCAATAATTTAAAAAATATAAAGTTACTTTTACATAAAGAAAATGGAAAAGGTAAGTTTTTATTAGAATTTTAAATGAATTTAGAATTTTAAAATCATATGTATTATTTTTTTTCAGTTCATCGTCATAACATTTTATTCCAAAACAAGATCATATTCAAAATGAGTAAATGAACATATGTCGCAAATACAATAATAAAGAGTGCTTTGATGTTGAAGAAAATTAAACTACGCAGCTTCGTTAATCTCGTGCAACTTCGTGGAGAGGGCATATGCACCACCATTATGTTTTCACTGCGATTGCAATACTGCAAACTATTTTGAAATCCCTTAATGTCGCCATAACAAATTGGAAATGATAGATCGTATAAGCAGTTTTGAGGCCGAGTAACGTTAAGCTCACTCAACTTGGAGAAGAGGACATATGCACCACTAGAAATGTTATCACTACGATTCCAACACTATAAATTATTTTGAAATCCCTTACTGTAGCAAATTGGAAATGGAAAGGACGTATGTATAAGAAGTTTGAAGGCCGAGTTACTAGAAAATTCAACCATGCGGAGGTACGTTAAGCTCGCTTAACTTGGAGCAGAGGGCATATGCACGACCGTAACGTTATCACTACGGTTCCAACACTACAAACTATTTTGAAATCGCTTACTATCGCCATAGCAAATCGAAATGAAAAGAACTATCAGTTTTAGGGTTGAGTAACGATTTAGGAAGGACAACGTTTTTATACAATTACAAGAAAGCTGTCTATAAGCGAAAGTGACAATCTGGCACATTGTCACCATGATGTAAGTAGAAATAGTTTTTATCCCAGCCCTTCAAATATCCTTACAAACATGATGTAAGTAGAAAAAGTTTTTATCCATATCCTTCAAATATTCTTACAAACATAACCCAGCAAGATAAAATACATACTACGGAATATATTGCTTTTAATCGAAGTCTTAAGTAATTATTTGCTTGCTATGAATTTTGATGCATGCATTTAGTAGAAAAGAAATGTGTAATAATTTTTAATATTTTTTCAGATGGATTTCTGAAAGACAATATATCTTTCCCTAAAAAGCATTCCATATTCTTTAGCATCCAATGGGCTCTTAAGCATCCCATGGTCTTAACAAAATACACTCCAACATGTATGTATGTAACTAGCAGTATCTAGCCAATCTTTAAAGGTAGATGGTTGCTTCGTTAAATGACATCCGTGTTATCATTAACCTATTAGCACCAAATGCTATCGTTGGTAATACTTTAATACAATAAAAATTCTAGAAATATCTCAAATATTAATATTATTTTATGTCCTTTTTTAGATTTTGACTATAAATATTGTAAAAAAGAGGCTTATACCATATCAAAAACGCTAAGTCTGAAGATAACCGGAATTAACACTAAAACAAGAAAACACCAAGGAAATCAACGTTCCTTTAATAAGCCCTTTGTTCGCATCTTTCGATATCAATTGAAAAACTTGATATATAAGATCTTTTATGTTCAATTTATTTTGTTGACTATCAAAATGTGTTCTCATATCTATAAGTTAAATTATTTATTTTTATATGGTCACCAAAAATGCAAACGATAGTAACTAAAAAATGAAAATCATAAAATTAAAGGGTTATGAAAACACCAAAATTAATAAAAACAATATTTTTAATTTTAAATTATACTTATGCACACCGTTTGCAATTCTGGTGAATATATACATAATAATCCATTACATATAGTTTAAAATGAAAAAAAAATAAAAAAAAAATATGAAAAAAAATGTAAAACAAATTGAAAACAACATCATATATGATCCCATATATGATTCAATATATTATCCAATATATGATTCAATATATGATCTAATATATGATCACATATATTGGATCATATATGACCGTGTCTTATATAAGCGCCAATTTTGGAATATGTTCATATATGAGACCATATTTGATACTATATATGATACTGTATATGGTCTCATATATGATATCATATATGATTATATACAACATTTTTAGCCGGGGTGTCAAAAAATTTGTAAATTTACAATTTTATTGGTAAAACCCTTGTAAAATTACAAAATTATTGGTAAATAGCTTGTAAAATTACTAGGAGTTTTTGTCAAATAGGAGGTAGCAAATAAAAAAAAAGTTACAAGTTTTTCTTGTAATTTTAGAAGGTTTTTTTTTAGTGTAAAACAAGGGAGCGTGTTAAATTCGGCTGTGCCGAATCTTTTATATTATATATATTTATATAAAAAAAAACAGCGTATTTTTTTTTTTTTTTTGGGGAGGAGGGGGGTTTTGGAAATGGGAGACTACCTTCTGGATCCAACTATAGGATTTTGAACTTTTTCTGACATAAAAATGTTTTGTTTGCTTAGCCAAAGTACCAAAAAAATAAAATATCGCGTTTTTTCCGAGTTTGGTTTAATTCTTAAAGGGGGACCTTTTTCCCCTGACCCGATTTTGTCCATGTTCGAACTTAACCAGCCCAATACCATAAGACATATTCTTACCAAACTTCAGGAGTCTAGCTATTTGATTTTGGACTTTATTGTGTCTTCTACAGACGGACATCGCTAGAATGTCTTAGAATCGATCACTGATCAATAATATATATACTTTATGGGGTCCTATAAATTTCGGTGGTCAAGGGGAGATATTTCTTATTTAATTGCAGAAAGATTAGACTTAACATTCCGGGGGCGGTGGGAGACGTTGAGGGACACCTTCTCCTTGAGGTAGATGTTATCAAATGGATTTATTATGACTCTTGCAATTAATTAATCCAATAAATCATTATAAAAAAAAACACTTTTTTATATCCACGCCCACAAAAGGGGGCGGGTCGAACCTTTTTTTATTTTTTTTATCCATTGAGTCCACATGGTTGATTTTAAACTTCCTATAACATAGAAATGTTGCATTTGCTTAGCAAAAGTACAAAAAACCCCGCAAAAATATGCAGTTTTTTTAGGTTGGTTTAGTTCTCCAAGGGGGAACTTTTTCCCCCTTGGTCCGATTTTTCCCATTTCCGAACTTAATCTGCCTAGGACCATAAGACATATTTGTGCCAAATTTAGGAAATCGAAATCTTTTATTTTGGACTGTATCGTGTCCTCTACAGACGGACAGGCGGACGGACGAACATCGCTAGAATGTCTTAGAATCGACCACTGATCAATAATATATACACTCAAAAAATTATGTTAGTAAAATTAACTGAAAATGTCAGTTAAAATAACTACTTTGTTAGTTGTTTTGGGGTCAACTACTTTTGTCAGTTAAATCAACTAACAATGTAAGTTATTTTAACTGACAAAAAAACAACTGAATTATGTAGTAAAAACTACTAACATTTGTAGTCAAAACGACTAAAATGTAGTAAAAATAAAATAATCAATTTAATATTTTTTTTTTTTAATTTTCAGAAAAAAAATTGAGGACAAAATTTTTTCCAAGTTTTTTTTTTTTTTTTTTAAAAGTTGTGAAAAACAAAAAAACGAAAATTTATTTTTATTTTTTGGAAAAAAACTTTAAAAATTTTTGAGAGATAAAAAAATAAAATTTACTACTTTAAATAACTGTTACTACATTACAGTACTTTTTTGTTAGTTATTAAAAAAACGACTCAAAATAACTGACAGAAATAGTTGTTTGATATTTTTCATACAAAAACAACTGACTTTGTAGTTGAAAACAACTGACTACTGTAAAATATCATGAAATCCAGCAAAGATTTTATAAAATCTGACCGAGGGTCTTCAAATTTATCTAATTTTTTGTACACATGTGCTCTTTAGAGCCAATTAAACATATCCATTTTCAGTTTTTTATATTTAAAAAAAAGTCGCGATTTTTTCGCGAATTTAATTTTCTTCAAAAATTGAAAAAATCAAAAAAGTATGCTACTTTGAATAGCCATATCTTCGAAAGTATCTATCGGATTTCTTCAATTCAAAAAGCATTCGATTCATACGATAGTCTTACTTTATATTAATCTAAAAAAAAAAATATTTTTAAAAAAAGTGCATTTTTGATGCAAATGCATTTTTTGGATGCATTTTTTAAAACTTTCTCCCCCTTCAATTTTTTTTAAACCTACATAAATCGAAAATATAGCATTTTTTACACAAAACTGCGTACAGCTTTTTTTGTGACGGAGTTTCGTAAAAATTTTGTAATTTTTTTAAAAATACCTTATTGGTTTTTCCATACAATTTTTTCATAAAATTCATAAAATAACAAAAAAAAATTTTAGTCTAAGGAAAAACTACATAAGCATTTTTTAAAAAAATCACGAAAATTTTGTGAAACGCCGTCACAAAAAAAAGTGTACCCAATTTTATGTAAAAAATGCTATATTTTCGATTTATGCAGGTTTCAAACAAATTAAAGGGGGAGAAAGTTTTAAAAAATGCATCCAAAAATTGCATTTGCATCAAAAATTCATTTTTTTAAAAAAATATTTTTTGTTAGTGCATTGGTATAAAAACGGATACATAATCAGTTGAATCGAATGCTTTTTGAGTCGTAGAAATCCGATAGATACTTTCGAAGAAATGGCTTTTTAAAGTTACATACTTTTTGATAAAATTGCAAAATAAACATTAAATTGATTTTTTGTATGGAAAAAATCAAATAAGAAACGCCGTCACAAAAAAAACGGTAGTCAATTTTGTGTAAAAAATGCCATATTTTCGAATTATGCAGGTTTCAAAAAAATTGAAGGGGGAGAAAGTTTAGAAAAATGCATCAAAAAATTGCATTTGCATCAAAAATGCACTTTTTTTGAAAAACTTTTTTTTTTATTGCATTGGTATAAAAAAGGACGAACTTTTGAATCAAATGCTTTTTGAATCGTAGAAATCCGATAGATACTTCAGAAGATATGGCTCTTCAAATTAACATACTTTTTTGATTTTTTAAATTTTTGAAGAAAATTAAATTCGCGAAAAAATCGCGATTTTTTTAAAATTTAAAAAACTGAAAATGGATATGTTTTATTAGCTTTATGGAGAATGCATACTGTTAATATAAAGAAAATCGAAAGACCTAAGGTCAGAAAGTAGCATTTTTTATGTGTTTTCTGGTGGATTTTGTGATATACAAACAACTTACATGTAGTAACTTACATAATTTTCTGAGTGTATACTTTATGGGGTCATAGATCGATATTTCGATGCGTTACACACAGAATGACAAAGTGAGTATACCATATACCTAGAGTTTTTCTTTTCCCGGACTTTTTCATTTCCCGGGTAAGCGGGATTCATTTTTAAATTTCCCGGGATCCCGGGAATTCCCGCAAAAAGTATAAACCCAAATTTTTTGTCAAAAAAATGTATAAAAACCTTTTGAATGCGATTACAGTATTTATAATGTTTATTACCACCATAAAAATCTTATTTAGGACCAGGGTTGCCAGAATTGTTGGGTACAAAATCGTCAAAAATGTACGATTTTTATTAAACAAATCGTCAAAATCGTCATCCCATTTGCAGAAATCGTAAAAAAATCGTCAAAATAAAAAAGGTATATTTATCATTGATTAAAGATTGATTCAAGCGATGTCCGCCCGTCTGTTGAAGACATGATGCAGTCCAAACCAAAAGAGCTAAATACATGCAGTTTGGCAGAAATATAACTTATGGCGATTGGATGGTTCAGTTTGAAAATTGACAAAACAAACCAGGGAGAACAAAGTTCACCCTAGCAAAACTGAACCTACCTCCGAAATTTCCTCTTTATATTCTTTGTTCACCTTCTTAAACATATGAAATATTTTTATGAAAGAAAAGATCATGCAGTTGGGTCAAGTAATTAAAAAATATATTTTTTTCCGTCCGACACTTGCATACAAAAATAATGATAAAATTGCGTAAATATCACTTAATAAATCAATTTGTTAACATTTATTACGAAAAGAAAGGTGTCCTCCGCCAAAAAAACCCCCTATAATTTTTTTACCTTTTGTAGGGAAAAAGGGAATGTAACTCCCACTTGTTCCATTTGTCCCTTTTTGTACAAAAATATTGGCGGATACTTTTTTTAACTAACAATAGCAAAAAATATTCATTGAATACTAAAGTTTCATTAAAAAAATTTTAAAAAGTAGACAAAATTGACAGGATTTTGTTATTTTTAAAAATCGTCATTTTTAGGCAAAAATCGTCAAATCGTCATTTTGCTATTTTGGGGAGTAAAAATCGTCAAAATGCAGAGAAATCGTCAAATCTGGCAACAGTGTTTAGGACCTCTAAAACAAAAAAAAAATAATAAGCTTCGAGAAAAAAATAAAAATTTTTGTTACACAGTTTTTATAAAAAAAAAACGACCCAAATATGTCAAAGTCTTTTAAAAAGTATTTTTAAGGGAATATGTTCCTTCACCTCACTTTATCTGTTTTAATAATAAAAATTGATCATTTATTCTTATTCATCTCAGTTAATTATTACAATTGGTTCTCAAAGTTTTGCCTCTAAAACACAATTTTGGTATTCAGAGTCGTACTTGCCAGCCCTGGCACTGGTGGTGAAAGAGCACTTTTTAAAATTATCTTTCAAAATACATGTTTTTTTGAAAGAAATACATTTATTCCTGATTCAGAGAAATTTCTCAATTATGTCTCTGAAACTGAATGAAACTGTTTCAGAAAAATGAAATTATAAGAAAATTTACATTAAATAGTTATTAAAAAAAATAAAAATTCTGCTTTCTAAAAGAAAAACTTGTTAATTTCAGAGTCCTTCCTTGCACAAATTTTATATCAATTTATCGATTTAAAAAGAATCATGTCCAGAGACATAAATATTTTCTATAGAAACAAAAAGAAAATTGTTTAGCTTCTAAAAAAAGGATCAGGTTCCGATAATTATATCCTATCGAAGATTTAGATCTAATTTAGAAGGGATCTCTTGGAACACTTTTTAAGCCCTCCTGGTCCCTGCGTACACCCAAAAAAAAAAAAACGTGGGTATTCAATACTAAAAATTTTACTAATGAACTAATTTTTTAGTTCAAAATGATCTAGTGCAGGCGTTGGTAATCAATACTAAACTTTTTTCCTAATATTATTCAAAACCAGTAAAAATTACTAATTTTAGTACTTTGAAGATACTAAAAAACTACCGTACTACTGGTAATTAGTAGGGATGAGATTTCTATGCAAATGCATGTTTTTTGTCGATAGTTTAAAAACGATATCGACCAATTATCTTTCCGAATCAAGAAATTTGTGTTAAAATGGCATCGATTTGTTTTTGCATATTTTTGCATATTTTGGTGAAAATGCATATTTTTGCATATTTTGATTTTAAATGCATATTTTGTGCATATTTCGATCTTTTAAGTGCATATTTTTGCATATTTTGACATAAATTAGCAAAAACACAAATTGAAATTTATTTTTTCCAAAAACTATTTAAAATTTTATTTTGAAAATAAGAAAAAAATGTTTTTTCTTTTTATTTGTTTCAAGATTTTCTTAATTTCTAAAAAAATCTTGCTCATATAAAGTTTTAAATGTTAATATTTAAACCCGGCCTTATTTTTTGCTTTTTAAGAAATTTTTCCTATAAAAACAAGATTTTTATTGTACTCATTTTATTTTTTAGTGCATATTTTAAGGTTTTTTAGTGCATATTTTGAATATTTTAGCGCATATTTTAAGCGCATATTTTCGATTTTTTAGTGCATGAAAATCTCATCCCTAGTAATTAGTAACTTATTAGTAGAATTTGGTACCAAATCACTTACTAACCCTTTCATTCCCCTTGTACACTACAGTGTACACATCTTTAAAAATTCATTAAAAATTAACCGCACAACATTTTTGTGTTTTGTTTTGACAAGATTGATCATTAAAGGGTTATCTTTACGATAGATGTGCTCGGAAAAATAAATTTGCATTCAGGTGGACTCTACACGCAATATTTGGTGTCAAACTGGAAATTTTTCAAATAACGTAAAAAAATTGCAAAACAAAACAAACGTTAAAAAGTTCTCAAAAATCGAATAATAATCGTACAAGCTTTCTTAAAAGCGGATTTTGTAGAACTTTTCGATACGAAAAATACAAAATTCGAATTTTGGAAAAATGTTTACTCGTTCGGGAGATATTGCATGTGAAAGCTTCAAGTTTGGTTGGATCAACAAAAGTTTTTACTTTGCATAGATCTACATTTTCACAAATTTTGGTCAAGAAATTACTAGCCAAAAAAAGTCGGTAATGAAAGGGCTAATATTTTTACTGCAGAATTATTTTGAGTGTACGTTTCTGCCATCAATTATCAACAATTTTAATAAAATCTCTAAAAAATCACATATAAAATAATCAATAGAAGTCGAAAAAACAACAATTTCAAAGAAATTAAAATTCCCGGGAATTCCCGCTCTATTTCCCGGGATTTCGGGATCGAAAATTAATGGGAATTCCCGTGAAAAACTCTACATATACCATATTATGGTTGGAGGGTATAAAAAATTTTAAACTCGTAGCCTTTAAAGCAAGTGTGAACCGCACATTATGCGTTGTTAAATTCTTATATTATATGACTGTGTCTCTAATAAAAACAAACTACAAGTTTTTTTTTCTGGATTCTGGTGTTGTGTCATAAAATTTTGTAACGAATGCTTGACTAAAATTTTGGGATTTTCAAAAAAGGACATTAGTATTTTTTTTTCGCAACGCAAAGAACAGTGCAGTGATATTCAATGTATATCAAATATTAAGAATATTTGCAAAAGAAAAAATTTCATCACAGAAAAGGTCAACATTTTTTAAGATCTTTTTTTATTAGGGGTCATAAAAATTAGCTTGGGTTAAAAATAAGGATATGCTACGTGACAAAAAAATATTTGTTTTATGTTTTATGGCTTTTAAAATTCAAATTCCTTTTTATTTTATGGCATTGCATTCACACTTACAGTTTTAAACCGTTTTTAGCAATTATTTTTAGCATTTTCTGTCAATATACTGTAATAGAATAAATAAAGTGCTAAAAATATTGCTGCTAAAAACGATTTAAAACTGTACGTGTGAATAGGGTATAAAACCTAATAATGTGATGAAAAGAAAATGTTTGACACACAATTAAAAAAAACGGAACTAAAAATACAAAAAACCGAAACAAAACCGATACGAAAGTAAACAAGTAAAAAAGTTAAATTCGGCCTTGCCGAATGTAGTAATACCCTCCACAATTTCAAAAAGATTATTGCAAAAAACTTTATTTAAAAGGAAATTACTTTTGAAAAAAAAAAATTTTTGAAAAAAAAATTTCCGCGAAAAAAAATGTTGGTAAAAAAAAAAAATTCGCGATTTTTTTTCTTTTTTTGTCAAAAAATATGTTCGTACTTGTTTATATAACATTTGGTGTTCAATTATGTTCACATATGCCAACCAGAAGCCGAATTAAAGCATTTTGTATTTTTAGGTTATGTTGAATGTACTGAAATTTTTGAGGTGTGCTTACATTTTCGTTCATAACTTTTGAACTTTTTGAAAACGGAATGACAAACTTATATTATACCCTCTATCACTAAGTGGAGGGTATAAAAATGAATTGGTGTTGGTTTTTATTGGTATTGGTTTTGAAGAATAATACCCTATTCTCACTTACAGTTTTAAACTGTTTTTAGCAATTATTTTTAGCATTTTCTGTCAATATACTGTAATAGCATAAAGAGAGTGCTAAAAATATTGCTGCTAAAAACGATTTAAAACTGTACGTGTGAATAGGGTATAAAGGGCAGTTTACTTATTAACTACCCTTGACCACCCTTATCTACTATTTCCCAGTATAGGTGATACGATTTGCTGGGTTTAAATAATTTTGTAAGCACACAAAAAAATAATCGAGGTAATAATGCCTTAAGCCATAATTAGTTTAGAAGTGTAGTAGTGAAGTAGTGAGGTAGAGCCTTATGTGATTTTCAATAAGAAAAAAGAGTGTATATAATTTTAAAATTTGTGTGCTCTTCATACGCATTGAATTTTTCCATAAGACTAAAAAGTAGAGAGACGTAAACAAAATCTGTTGAGAATAGAATTTCTCTACCTCGCTCTACTTTTTATGCTTATGTCAAAATTCAATGTGTATGAAGAACACACAAATTTAAAAAACTTCTACACTCTTTTTTCTTATTGAAAATCACATAAGGCTCTACCTCACTACTTCACTACTACACTTCTAAACTAACTATAGCTTTAGCTGGCATAGGTATTTATTTTTTCTATGAAATTTAAAATATAAGGTTTATTACCCAGTATGCAAAATGACTCGAAATCGTATCGAAATAATATCATTTTTTCGTAAAATTAACTCGATATCGAATTCGATATAGTATCGAAAAATGCGGACGTAACATATCTTCGATTTTTAAAAGCATAAACAAATTTTTACAATACTATGAAAAAAAAAATTACAAAATTAATCGCAATGTATACCAAATTGGAATCGATAACTTACATTTTCTATTAAGGGCAATTCACACGTTAACTACCCTTGACCACCCTTATCTACTATTTCCCAGTATTGGTGATACGGTTTGCCGGGTTTAAATAATTTTGTATGAAAAATTATTTGAATTTGACAATTGCTATCCTCCAATACTGGGAAATAGTAGATAAGGGTGGTCAAGGGTAGTTAACGTGTAAAGGGCAGTTTACACGTTAACTACCCTTGACCACCCTTATCTACTATTTCCCAGTATTGGTGATACGGTTTGCCGGGTTTAAATAATTTTGTATGAAAAATTATTTGAATTTGACAATTGTTATCCCCCAATACTGGGAAATAGTAGATAGGGGTAGTCAAGGGTAGTTAACGTGTAAATCAAGCTTAAATCAAGCTTTAAATGTAAAAGTACTATACCCAGCAAAAAAAGTGCAGACTACTTCTATTTGGAGTGCTTTAAAACTACAACAAATGTAATCGAATACAACAAATTAACAAAAAACACAAGAAAAAACGCACAGGCAGGATTTTCTACTCCATAAAAAGTTGTTAACTCATTACCTTGCGCGACACTCCCATACAAAACGAAGTGGATATTCAGTAGATAAGAAGTACTCCGAGCTTTCAACAACTTCCAACTACTTCCCGGAGAACTTCTTATCTACTGAATATCCACTTCGTTTTGTATGGGAGTGTCGCGCAAGGTAATGAGTTTAGAGGTTAATATCTACTTTTTATGGAAGAGAAAATTCTGCCTGTGCGTTTTTTTTCTTGTGTTTTTTGTTATTTTTGTTGTATTCGATTACATTTGTTGTAGTTTTAAAGCACTCCACTAGGAAGTGGTAATGACTTTTTTTGCAGGGTATTTAATGTATTACAAAATGCACTCGACAACGTAAAAACAGTAACAGTTTTTCGGTTTTTTATACTAAAATACCTAAACAAATATTTAACAAAAATTAGGCTTGTTATTACATCGAAATAGATTCATTGTTTCGATAGAATTTTAAAGACTTTAAATATTTAAAAAAAGTCGACTTGATGTCGTATTGAAATAGATTCATTGTTTCGATTGAATTTTAAAACTTGAAATACTTAAAAAAATCGACTTGATATCGTATTGAAAAGGATTCATTTTTTCGTAGGAGATTCGAGAAAAGTTCGAAATAAAGAACTAACTCGAAACATTGCATACTGGGTACCTTAGCACTACGTAATTAGTATACCATATTGGCTATGCAACTTTAACTATTCAATTTAGGTAAAAATTCGAAATTACACTCAACCAAAAATCATTGTATTCCCAAAGAAAATCGCTGTAAATTCAACAGAAATCATTGTTGATTTTGACCCTACAAATATTTATGTTGATTTCAATAGAAATTATTGTCAGTTTTTGTAAAAGTTGATCAACTCGTTTTTTTGTAAATCAACTCTAATTTTTTGTAAATTCAACTCATATTTTTGTTAATATAAGAAATTTTATTAATAAAAAAAAACTTGTTGTTATTTGTTAATATTCTTTTATTAAACATAAATCACAATATTTTTGTATTTTCGTCGGCTTTTTAAGCTGCAATATTTGAAGATTTTCACACACAACTCGTTTATTCATGTTATGCACTCATAAGCCATTCTCCAGTTTTCTGATGATACCAAACAAAATCCTTAAAAAAAACAAAAAAGTTTTAATATAGTATGAATACATAAAGTAATCAATGTATTTTTTTACTTACCAAATATTTACAAATCAGATCCTATTTTTATTTATTTTATAATATTAAATATTTTTATAAAAAACAAACACATAAAATAATTTTATAAGAGATAAACACGATTCACATTGCTACCAACTCACTCGTCACTCGTTAATAATAAAAAAAAAAAACTGAACGAACAGGGTTGTTTTTTCCATTTTGATTGTTGTTTTTTCCATTTTGATTCAACTTTACTGATTATTCAACGATATCAACATTAATTTTTGTTGAATACGGCATTATTCTGTAAAACTTGATCTACAATGGGTTTACTAATTTTTCTACTAAGATATTTCTATGAGTGTAGAAATTGTTGACAATTATTTAAAATTCAATAAAAAATAAAACATCAACATTTTCTTTATTTGTGAATTTATTTTTTTATAATTGTGCAAAACAATGAAAATAGCTGAAAATTAACAAATATTAAGAAATAGGATCAGTAAGGTATATTTTTTAGTTTTTTGCGAAAAAGTTTGTATATTTTATTGTCTTTTCGTTTGTTTAGATAACGCGAATAACGCAATGGAGAAAACAAGTCTTCAAAATTTGTATGCAGATTCAAAAATTTCGTGTGGAGAAAAGACTATCAAGATTTTTATGGGATCCATCAAGGTTTTATTCGGTACATCAAGATTTATATATATATTGAAGATGAATCAACATTTATACATACATAAGAATATTTTTTAAAATTTCACAGAATCTGAGAAATTTTCTATTGAAAAAATGTCTTAGTTTCTGAATACTTTTGAAAAGCAAAAAATGTCTCAGACATTTATAGAAAAATGTCTTAGAAGCTGAGAATTTTTCTATAGAAAAATTGTCTTGGAATCTTAGAATTTCTTCTATAGAAAAATGTTTTAGAATCTTGGAATTTTTCTACAGAAAAAAATGTTACAGAATCTGGGATTTTTTCTATAGAAAAAATGTCACAAAATCTGAGAATTTTTCTATAGAAAAAAGGTCTCAGAATCTGAGAATTTTTTTATAGAAAAAAGGTCTCAGAATCTGAGAATTTTTCTATAGAAAAAATGTCTCAGAATCTGAGAATTTTTCTATAGAAAAAATGTCCCAGAATCTGAGAATTTTTCTATAGAAAAAATGTCTCAGAATCTGAGAATTTTTGTAAAAAAAAAAAATCTCAGAATCTGAGAATTTTTCTAAAAAAAAAATGTTTCAGAATCTGAGAATTTTTCTATAGAAAAAATATCTTTTCTATAGAAAACTTTTCAGATTCTAAGACATTTTTTCTATAGAAAAATTGTCAGATTCTAAGTCTCAGATTCTTAAATATTTTTTCTACAGAAATATTCTCAGATTCTAAAACAATTGTTCTATAGAAAAATTCTCAGATTCTGAGAAATTTTTTTCTATAGAAAAAATCTCAGATTCTGAGACATTTTTTCTATAGAAAAAATCTCAGATTCTGAGACATTTTTTCTTTAGAAAAATTCTCAGATTCTGAGACATTTTTTCTATAGAAAAAATCTCAGATTCCGATACATTATTTCTATAAAAAAAAAATTCTCAGATTCTGAGACATTTTTTCTATAGAAAATTTCTAAGATTCTGAGCCATTTTTTCTACAGAAAAATTCTCAGATTTATGGACAGTTTTTCTATAGAAAAATTCTTAGATTCTGAGACATTTTTTCTATAGAAAATTACTCAGTTTTTGAGACAGTTTTTCTATAGAAAAATTCTCAGATTCTGAGATATTTTTTCTTTAGAAAAATTCTCAGATTCTTTCTGAGACATTTTTTCTTCAGAAAAATTCTCAGATTCTGAGACAATTTTTTCTATGGAAAAATTCTCAGATTTTGAGACATTTTTTCTTCAGAAAAATTCTCAGATCCTGAGACATTTTATCTATAGAAAATTCTTAGATTCTGAGACATTTTTTCTATATAAAAATTCTCATATCCTGAGACATTTTTTTTATAAAAATTCTTAGATTCTGAGACTTTTTTTCTATACAAAATCTCTCAGATTCTGAGAAATTTTTTCTATAGAAAATTTTTCAAATTCTGAGAAATTTTTTCTATAGAAAAATTTTTAGATTCTTTCTGAGACAGTTTTTTCCTTAGACAAATTCTCAGATTCTGAGACATTTTTTCTATAGAAAAATTCTTAGATTCTGAGACATTTATTCTCTAGAAAAACTCTCAGATTCTGAGAAGTTTTTTCTATAGAAAAACTCTCAGATTCTGAGACATTTTTTCTAAGAAAAATTCTTTGATTCTGGACAAAAAAATTCCTATAGAAAATTCTCAGATATTGACACATTTTTCTATAGAAAAGTTTTCATATTCTGAATTGTGAGACATTTTTCTATATAAAAATTTTCAGATTCTGAGATTTCAGATTTTGTAAAAAAAATATCCAGAAACTGAATATTTTCTGTAGACTTTTTTTCTATACAAAAACTCTCAGATTCTGAGAAATTTTTTCTATAGAAAAATTTTCAGATTCTTTCTGAAACAGTTTTTCCTTAGACAAATTCTCAGATTCTGAGACATTTTTTCTATAGAAAAATTCCTAGATTCTGAGACATTTATTCTCTAGAAAAACTCTCAGATTCTGAGAAGTTTTTTCTATAGAAAAACTCTCAGATTCTGAGACATTTTTTCTAAGAAAAATTCTTTGATTCTGGACATTTTTCCTATAGAAAATTCTCAGATATTGACACATTTTTCTATAGAAAAGTTCTCATATTCTGAATTGTGAGACATTTTTCTATATAAAAATTTTCAGATTCTGAACGCCAATGGTCTCAGCCACATAAACAAGAAGTAGAATACTTCTTGAGTTCCCAAGAAATCGACATACTGCTAATATCTGAGACACATTTTACTGTTAAAAACTGCTTTAGAATCAACGGATATTCTACTTACGATACTAAACACCCCAGTGGAAAAGCGTATGGTGGCTCCGCCATAATTATAAAAGAAAAACTGAGTCATTTTCCAATGAACGAATATAGAACAGAACACATCCAAGCCACTTCGATTACCCTTATTGCTGGAAATCTAACAATTTCTTCTGTTTATTGTCCCCCTAAACATAGCATATCGGAATCCCAATACACCCATTACTACAAAACCTTAGGTACCAAATTTATTGCAGCTGGGGATTACAACGCAAAGCACACGCACTGGGGTTCTCGACTCAATAACACTAAAGGGAGACAGCTTTTAAAATCGTTAGTCTCATGCAAACTAGAAGTTGTCTCTGGGGGTCAGCCAACTCATTGGCCATCAGACCCAAACAAGATTCCAGATATTCTCGACTTTGCGGTACTAAAGAACATTAAACGTGAACACATTTCTATAGTCACATCTCTAGATCTCTCGTCCGACCATTCGCCTTCAATATTGACTGTCTTTCAGGAACATCCGATCCCAAGAGCACCGGTATTTCCCAAATAGGATGACTAATTGGCTTAAATATAAAAAGTATATAAGTTCACACTTACCCTCTAATATCTCATTGAAAAATGAAGAAGAAGTGCAAGAGGCAATAAGCATGTTTACAGATACAATTTATAACGCAGCAAATGCGTCTACACCGACTATAAATCAGACTACAAAAAAAGCACAATGTCCACAAAATGTTGAAACTCTGATCAGAGAAAAAGAAACCTTAGAAGATTATGGCAGCAACATAGATCTCCAGCTTTAAAACTCCAACTAAACCAATGTCAAAGAGCACTTCGCAAAGTTCTCCAGGAAAACAAAGTATCGTCTCTCCAAAGACATCTACAAAGTCTTGATCCAACAGAAAGAACTAACTACAGCCTATGGAAAGCCACTAAAAACCTAAACTGTCCTATTAGTTACGAGTCTCCAGTTCGCCTTATTGACGGCAGTTGGGCCAGAAGTCCAGATGATAAATCTAAAGCCTTTGCGGACCACTTAGAACAAGTGTTCACACCCAATAACACCAACTCCGACATAATTATCCCACAGATAAATGAGAAAGTAGTTTCCCCCATGAAACTTCGATTTCCTAACATAATAACAGCTGTTCGAAATCTCAACACAAAGAAATCTCCTGGTCAAGACAAAATTACAGCAAAAATGTTATGTGAACTACCTAGCAATGCTCTAAGACATATCCTTTATATATTTAACGCAATCCTGCGTATAGGCTTTTACCCCTCCTCTTGGAAAATCTCCGAGATTATAATGATTCCAAAGCCAGGAAAAGATCCCAGTCAAGTAAGCTCATACAGGCCAATAAGTCTTCTCTCGATTTTATCAAAGCTTTTTGAAAAATTATTTCTAAATGCACTAACTCCATTCCTTAACGATCACCAAATCATCCCCGCTCACCAATTTGGGTTCCGAAAAGACCACAGTACGGTAGAACAAGTTCATCGAATAGTGACTCTTATCAGAAGAACATTTGAGGAAAAACTATATTGCACTTCATTATTTATTGATATTTCTCAGGCCATTGACAAAGTCTGGCACAAAGGGTTAATATATAAAATAGTTTCGCTGTTACCCCAAAATACACACAAGCTTCTAAAAGTTACTTAACTGACAGAACATTCGTGGTCAAGG